>BSBK01002112.1:0-1200000 GCA_027943335.1 Chamaecyparis obtusa
TAAGTGTGTTCCATTCATTCTCATGAGAGATAGATTCTTGTGAAACACTACTCATAAAGCATATCAATGAATTTGACTCAAAAATTATACAATTAAATCTTGATGACAATATAAGTGGTGTGCCTTTTGTGGCCGGTAAGTTTGACATGTAAAATTAAAATATTTTCATAATGATGATTTGTGCTTTGTATCACTCTCCTCCCTTACCCACCCAAAAAATGATTGATCCACTATTTTGAGTTGATTCTAAATTAATCGATGAACAAGAAGGATACAAAAAGGTTGCTTCACATTGGAATGGGCAGACCCTTACCACTTGTGTGATAAAAAATCCTCTCCAATGTAATCTGGTCTAGGATGATATCATGAATTTATTTTTCTCATCAATTGTATATCTAATAATTATTTTTATCAATAGGTACCATGGACAAATCTTGTAATTTTACACCCTTCTTCACCATGTCTTTCCTGATGATTTAGAGCTTGAAATTTTGTAGAGCGTTGTTATGTTTTACCTAATAATTATAGCCTTTCATTATCAAATTCTACATGTTTATTATATTTTATACAATATTGTCATTTTGATTTTAAAAAAAAATTTGGAAATACATTTTAAATTTAGTGTTCTAAATTAAAAATAAAATAAAAAATAGTTAAATCGAGCTAAACTGATGTGAGATTTTGACAAGATGTGTGAACAAAAATAGTAAATAAAATCATTTTTTTTAAAAATGATCTTAAAATAATTGAAAGATTATCATTATTTATTTTGATGGATCAATGTCTCTTGGTCATAGTAGAAGAATTTGATTAAGAATTAAGATAGAAAAATACAACTCCTAAGATACTATCTTTATAACTATATGAAATCATATTAGAATGTAAAAAATATATAGGTTCAAGAGCTTCAAATATTTATTCTATATTGTTTTACTATGGCATCATACTAGTTTGTTATTGAATTCTTTTTTTGTGCATATGATTTTTTTGCTAAGATATCTAAAGTTGGTGTGATAGCCCAACCTATATGAGAAAAACATAAGATGACACATTTGATAGATTTCCTATAGATGTTTCCTTGGTTATATAAGCATTTGATCGATATTTTAAGATTTTAGGTATTGTTTGATGAAAATGGAGATTTTCCTTTGTCCTACTTATTGGAATTGGTGCAATACTAATTTAAATGAATGTAATATAGAATTTTCAAAATATATAAAGGTTTCTTTAATGATCTGTATCACTTCATATATGACTATATGCCATTTGTAAGGATTACTGAGTATGTTCTATTGCAAGGTGCCATGTTCATTGGTGTATGTAAATACATAGTTGGATATTTGTGTTTTTCCTCAAAAACATACTTGACTAGCTTTATAGGTTTAAGAAACATATCAAATACAATAATAAAGCATCTAATGGTATCAAGTATGATGTCTCTATCAAACAAATATAGAATAGGTTATGTTTGAAGCTCTTCTACCTAAATGTTTTTCTCTTTCTTGTAGAGTCTTACAAGAATGAATATATGTATTTAAATAAAATAAAATAACAAATATTCAACACAAAAATTAGAACACAAAATTTAGCACAAATGTGTCTTGGATCCACTCATTATGTCTTTTATGGGGTCTTTATTCTATTTAATTTTAATTTTAATTTTAAATTTTAAAATCAAATCCATGATTGTCAAAATGATCTACTTCAATTTTTCACTTATAGTTATAATCCAAAGGAATGAATAAAGAATTTATAGATCAAAGCCATCTTCCAAAATAGTGATAATTTGATCTGAATGTAGCGATGACATGAATCCAATTCAAATAAAAGTATATAATTGTAAAGTAAAGATCATATTTAAAACATTCCAATCAAAACAAACCCTAAATATAAAAGAAGCACATAGAGAAACATACACAAAAGTCATCATTAGAGATTTTATAGCTCTACATAAATTAGAAGGAAGAGTTGAAAACTATATTTTTTTCCTTGAATAAAAGGAGACTAGCGTGTTTATAAAGAATTAAAGGAAGATTTGAAATTAGAAAAAAAATTGCAATAGGACATAAGAGTAAGTTGTTATGCTTTACAAAATCCATTTTTTTTTTAGTTTAAATGATATCATCTTGCAAGTTGAATGTTGTTGATCTTATTTATTTACCAAATACTTGTAAATTCAATCAATTTTGAGAAATTACAATCAAAACATATAGACTCTCAAAATGTCCACTAGTAATCTTCACTCTATGATGATGGTTGGTTTGTCATGTGTTATGAAAACTTATATCATATAAAAAATGAAAACTCTCTCAAAGATAAATAAATGGTAAGTATGTAATTTTTGAAAAGATTAATTTATATAAATTTTAAATATTATTTTTTTGTTACTATTGAATTTTAATATATTAATTTAACGTTTATTATATTAAAAATGTAAATTTAAATTTATTTGAACAATTAAAAAAATTACAACAGTATACACAATACAATAAGCATCCATACCTCCAAATAGAATTTGACAATAGAAGACTGTAAATATGAGACAATTCAAATTAATATAGGAACAAAAACAACCAACAAAATCTATGTTTGTAAATAGAAAGATATGGTGTAGGCAAAGTATTAAATCACAACATTTAGACAGAGAAAAGTATCTGTTGACAAGAGACATTAAAGATATAGTTAACATAAAAACAAACTCGTGATGTCATCCCATTCCAATGGGGACCAATCTTTTATGTTTGCTCATTCAGACTCCTCTCACCGTAGTGGAGCAATCGACCTTTTTATCCTCCTGCTTATTCCCTTTTTGGGGGAAATATAAAGTACAAATTATCATTAATTTCTGGATCCAAATGTCAATGATATAAGAAAGATTTCTGTCGGATCGAACATCGAATGAAATCAGAAGTTATTGGAATGCTTTATCTTAGCAAGAATTCCCTACAAGATAGACAAAGGTTAAAAGGAAACCAAAGTACAAATGCCAAAGTCTTCAACAAAAATTGAGCCACAGGGAACGTCAAAGTACCATCAAGGATATTGACATTGTGATCAGTTCAGACATGAAGTGTTCACAAGGTATGTCAACTTATGTAATGAACAATATGGCTAGTTATCAAGAAGCCTGCTTAATGCAATATGTTTTAACCTAACATTCATTCTTTTCAAAGATTAATGAAAGAAGCTAGTACGCATTGCAAAAAGAAAGGAATACTCCAATTAAGGATGGTTCAGAAACTATAAAAAATGATTAAATATTCAAAAACACACAATCTTCAAAGTGTAAAATATGTTAAGGAATATTATATATAATTATAAATAATAAGGATATAATAGTTAAATATATTAGTTATTAAAATGTTGTAGTTCATTTGATTTAGTACAATTGGTGAGGATGATGCTAAGAGATATAGAAATTCATCTATGAAGGTTCAAACCCTTGAAACCATATTTAGGCCAGCTTCATCTCCTAGTGAATTTGATGGACTGAATTTGACAGAAATGCTAACATCTATGTATGCATAGATGTTACATAAAAATAAGTATATTGGTTAGAATGTACTTTCTTTAAAAATAAATAAAAAGAGGCTGATTTATTATGGAAATGGTCTCTCAAATAGAGTTTTCAAAGATTAAGACCTTTCAAAGACGCTTCGAATAAATATATTAGTATACAGACACAAATCTAAAACTCAAGTAAAATCATACTCAGATGAAGTAAAAGATTGAATATAATAACAAAAATACATTATTAGAAAAATATAATGTTGTTTATACCTTCATTTTAATTTGTTAATATGCTCAAATGTATAAATATAGATACTCTTTGCACTTTGTTACTCAAAAGAATAGCACGGGGATGAAGGTGATTAGATTGATCAAGCAAATGATAGCATAGACATAGCATGAAAGTAGGTGTTCAAATGGAGGGAATGTCTCTCATTAAATTGATTTTCCAAGAGGAAACTAGAGGGCTAAGATTTGAGATACATATTTTCATGACAAGCATCATAAGGGAGAGGGAAATTAAAGAATGAAGGATGGTATTTGATCAAGATGTAAGATTAAATAAGAAGAGGACAAGTAGTAAGTGAGATGGAAGGTCAAGCATGGTCACACATGTGTTAGCAAGGTGGAATATGTGGGAGATATGTTCACACATATGTGACAAATGAGGTAGAGATAAGTCAAGGTTAAGGGATAAGGTGGAAGATTAGTGCACTCGCATGTGTGAGAAAGGAATTGAATAGGTTTGCATGCTTACAAATGTAGAAGTACAAAATAGATTGAAGTGAAGTGATAAAATGCATCCAAGCATGTTCACAAATGTGAAAAAAGAATGAGATGATTTGACAACTACAAATGTGATAGCATGGGTGTGAGTGAGGACATATGACAAGAGGAGAATGATCAAGATTAAAATGCATGTAAATGGATTAAATGGTCAAGATTAGAAGGAAAAGATTGAGGGTGATATGAATTATTAAATTAGAAAAAATGTGAAGAAAGATTAATTAGCCTTAATATTTAGTTGATCATGGATTAATTGATTAAGTAAGTTTGATAAATTATCTTTGGACTTGTAGTGTTGTGGTTTAAACTCTTTTTTAGTGAAGTGGTCATCAAGGTTCAAACCCCAACTACACCATTATGCTGCTCGGCCTAGCCTCACCAATTCATAGCCTATGTTTCACATGGAGTTGGAGGGTGTGTCATGCCTACGTTACAACTCATGTTAAAAATTGAGAGATAAGGTTATTGACAATTCATCTGTAAACTCTTTTCATACTACTATGGACTGTGGAAATCTTGTGACGATAATAATTTAACTAATCACACAAAAAAGGGGTAGAAAGGTCAATTACAAGGGTAATTAAGTATTGAAAATTTCTTATTTTAGTTAATCTACAAAAAAATAGTAAGAAAAAATTTGATGTGGATTTTTTAAGTATCTATAATAGTTATAACATATATAAACAAGAGTTGGGATGGATTGAAATAGCTTATAAAACCTTCATATGAAAGTTTTTTTCTAAAATTAAATTATGTGTATTTTTAAGAAATGGTTGTTGTCATTAAGAAGAGGAACAAAATGGGAAGGGATTGTAGATAAACAATACTTTCAATAGGAGGGAGGAGCATGAGGAGTCCCATGTATCTGAATCTTTAGAGATGAAAGATCGGAAGGAGTCTGACAGAACTCCTGAGACTGAACAAAAGCCCAAAAAATGGAGGATTTTGGAGAGCCAGGTCAAGCTAGAGGTTGACTTAAGTGGCACGAGTCATCGTTGGTCTAACAGAAATGCGAAGGAGTGGTGTAAAAATAGAATCTTGGAGATGGTATCCAAAGAGAAGTCCCTGTCAGAGAATGACTCCCATTCCACTGAGTCCATGAAGAGTTCCTCTAATGACCACATGAGTCCGAATAGGACTGGTAACACACCCCTCTCAACCCTCAGCAACCCATGGAGACTCCCTGTAGCCCTATCCCACCTCTGGCTAACCCTCATGATCATAAGACCAAGTCCCCTACTACTGAGCATAAACCTGGGTTCTTGGATGACAATGACAGGCTTAAGGTCACCCTCAAGCTGAGGTTTTCTAGATTGGACAAAGAGATTTCTGACATCAAGCAAGACATGCAGGAACTCAAGCATCACATTTTGATGACTAACAAATTTTCTCTTAAGGTCATGCATGCTTCGGCTATGACCCTCTGCACTGTGCAGGAAAAACTGGTGGGCAACAAATTAGAGGTGGATGATGACAATAAGGATCTCTTCCTCTTCCTATAGGAGGAGTGGGCCAGGACCTTGTTGTCCAAACATCTGGGTGGAAAAAATTAGTTGTTGTTGCCCATGAGGTTCTCATTTTTGTTTGGCATGGACCTAAGTTCTCCGTTTTGGGTTCCTATTTTAAGGTTATTTTGCCTAGTCCTTGGTTTAGCCCTGCATGGCTTATAACTGTTACTTTATTTGCTACTATTCGCTTTAGATACTCTGGTTTAATATTTTTCAAGGTACTATTATGTTTGTTTTTTATAGAGGCATATTAGACCTTTTCTTTCTGCTGTTAATCTACTATTGAAATGCTTATGACTAGTGCCATTAATATGCTATTAATGTGCCTCTAGTCCTTATGTTCCTCAGGCCAACACCCTTTTGCTACTTTTTCTATCAAAAACAATCATAAATGTTAAATTCAATTAAAAAACTAAATGAACTCAATAATAATAGTTATCTAGATATATCTAGATACCATAATAGAAAACATGAAAATGAAGATACAATGAATCAATGCATTATTATACAAGGATTTCATATGTTGGTTAGATGAGTTTATCAGAATTTGTTGATGCTTATATTTTTCTTTAATTCACTTATTTGAGTGTGAACATATTCTATGTAAATACATATCTATTATCCATGAGTATGGATTTCAATTCTTATTCATAGAATTGAATTTTTACAAATTAGTTAATTAAAATTTACTCGCATCAATCATCTAGGGTCTAGGTGTTGGTAAGGACTATCTTTTTTTAGAAACATCTTTAGGGTATCCATTTAATGTGGGGGGGTAACTAAATAAAGTATCTTTGAAACTCTTCTACTTGTATATTTTTCATAATTTATCATGATGTTACATGAATGAAGTAATACCTTTAAATACAATATTATAGCACCCAAACAATTTCAACAATCTGAAACAATGACTTGTATAAGGTTATTTATGAAATTTATTTTTATTTATAATTTTAAAATTTTAAGTTTTAGTCCATTATTGTTTAAGTGGTCTAGGTCAAATAGAAATGAGTGATAAGTGATAAAAAAAAAATTAGAAATTTTATTTATGCACAAATATATTAATTATTACATTTAAAACACTCCAAATTACATGTACTTGTTTCATAATATGATATAATAATTTAATACAAAGTTTAGCAACCACATAATTGTTTCCCAAACAAATAAATACAATTGAGAGATATTGCATGATCCATAATAAAATGAGTACACTTCAAAAATAAATTAAACAAATCCTTCCATTAAAAAAAAGTCTAATTTGTTTAGATAATTATTAGTTTCAAGTTTTAAAAATATTAATTTACAAGTAGAATTTTGTTATGCTTCTACTTCTAAAATAGAGAGATGTCGAGTGATTTAAAATAGACAATGAACTTGATAGTGCATGTCAAAATATATGGACTCAAACTCTTAGTATGTCCACTAACAAATCTTCACTCTATGTTGATGGTTGCTTTGTAATGTATTGCAAGACTTCATCTATATTATTAAAGAAATCTTCCAATCATTTTAGAAAGGTCTCTTTTATGAACTATACAAATAGAATTTACTTATTTAATTTATTGATTTTTGTTGACCACGCGCTTTATTAAAAATCTAATTTCAAATTAAGGGAGATGAGCCAATATATGCAATAGGTCTACTACATGTTATAACAGGTGGACAAAATAGATCTTCTAGTGGTGCACTAAAATATGTCCCATCAATTGATATCCTCAAAAACATGCCTCTAAATTACAAAAAATAGCCACTCATGTAATGCCACATCAGTGTACTATTAAACATGACTAAGTGCACACCTATTAGTCATATCACTTTTTGGGACCATTTTGGACACTTTCACAATAAAGCATGCTAATGTGATGCCATATTTGACCATGTAAACTTGAAATTTTATTTTTAAATAAAAAACTTGACAAGTAAACTGCTGTAGAAATTAAATAATTTGAAATATCTGCATCAAATTTTTAAAAAGACGAAATTAAGATGAACATATACTGAACCCTCCCCTACTCGTATCCACAGAACTTTTCAACTTAGAACCCAAGAATTCCCTTAAAATAAGAACATTATACCCAAAAACAGTACACATTAATCTCTTCAAGTAGAATTTGTCAATGAAGGGCTATAATTCTCATGCAGTTTAAACTAATACAAGCATAACAACAATCATACAAAATTCGGGCTCTAAATCATCCGAAAAGATATGATGGAGCAGAGTAATCAACTACAGGAATCAGACATGGACAAGTACCTACTGACAAAACAGATATTCAACATACAGTGAAAAACTCTGAGGCATCACACAATCATTCTTAATTTCATGCAAATTTTCACAAAAAAAGTTGCAATCTAGAAAGATATATAGGGCCACGCAAACTCAACCAAAACAGTAGCAGAATGCACACCAAATATATTGCTGTGGAATCATTACAATATAATCTTTTGAATGCCATTAATGGCGGCTGTCCTGCAAACTGCTGCTGTTTCTGCATGCTTAAAAGTTCTTATTAAACTCGTAATCCATTGCAGCAACAAAGGCCCCCTGTCATTGGGCAGAAAAAGACTTTTGTAAGCTATCGATATTTAGACAGAAAATCCACCCAAAATTCAATTTCAACAATAAGATAGGACTCAATATAAACCATATTAATATAGTACTAGCTTGACCAGACATAAATAAGTAGTGCCCAAACATCTGAGCCAACTCCCAATGGTTTGCATATGAACAGAAAAGACTATCCAAACAGAATTTAGAGCATTGAATGTTCTGAAAGGAAATCCACCATAACTTTCTTCTTTAATTGGAATCTGGTGATTTGCTGTTCTGGGTACCCGGCATTTCTGAAAGGACTTTGTAGTTTGTGAATTGGACTTCCTCAGCGAATACCCCATTCCAGAAAATCATGTCATCCACATTGCAAAAACCCACCAAATCGTTTTCCAAGCCAACATCAATCTCAAAATCAGCCTTGTCAATACAGCTCTCTGAGCTCTGATTTCCAAGTGAACAAGTAGCCATTAACTCAAGTCCAGCCCTGATTTCAGAGTCCATCAGAGGCCCAAAATCTTCAAACCCATCTGCAATAGATGAATTGCTACTCATTCCAAGATCCACGACCCCATCTGGTGTAGTAAAAGCATTTGTTTTAGAACAATCCAGGCCCAATTCAGCCCTTGTCTTTTTGTTCTCCTCCTTATGTGGGAGCGGTAACAGTCTCCTCTTTTTACCAACATCAAGATGCCTCTTTTGAAGCGTCTCAGCAGTAAAATTCGGATTTTGAGTGGCTGTTTGGAGGAACGCCATCATCTGCTCAGGTTTTCGCTCTGTGAAGGCGAAACGCCTTTGCATTTCTTGAAGTTCTCTATCAATACTTTCCTGTTCTTTCTTCAGCTGAACAACCTCCACAACAATGGCGTCCTCGTCCACGTTAAGCCTCTGGGATTCCCCTTCAAAATCATATTTTGGACCCAATTGAGACTGGTTATGACGAGATCTCCTTCGACGGATGGTATTGAGCAAGTGCTTTTGCCCTCGAAGAAAGGATTCGTGTGCGAATTCCCATCTATCAGGATCCACCTTACGAAATCCCTGTAAGATTTGAACCACTATTAGTCAAGAAAACAAGAAAAAATGGTTGAATATAAAAGCATGATCATGATCGTGAGAGTAGGTAATTATGGGTTACTGACATATGTGTTGAGCTGTCGAACAAAGCTGGAAAAATTGGAGTGTTTGAAGTGGAGAGGGAGCAAATGCAGAGAGAAGTTGTGTGGATCCTTCACAAGGAAGCTGTTGTTTCCTTCACTCCATGACACAATACCGTCTGTTGACGGATCCTCCACGATGGCGTATGTCTTTGTTAGAAATGGTGCTGTGCCGTTTCTTTCCATTCTCTTTTTATCACGTCTTTTCTTGTCTCAGTCTATTTCAAACTTCCGTCGTCGGTCAGCTTCGGATATTTATTTCACGTTCAATGTCGGTAGATTCTCGGTAGATTCGGTCTGTGAAGTGACAGAAGACGATTCGCGGAGACTCAAGATTTTTCGGTAAATATCTGGAAGTCGGCTTATTTTCACGGACAATTTCAGCTGTTCTTGTAAAACCTAATTATGAAAGAGATTATACAAAGATAATTGTTTCCTAATGCGGAAAATTGTCAACAATCAATCAATCACTCACCTAATAAAAAAATCTCTATGTTTGATATGAATAGTAAGCATGCATAGTAGTGTTCTATTCACAAATTGGTAAAATATAAACAATGATTATATTCTGTATTTAAAGGAAATTCATATATAATTTGTGAGAATTGTGTTATAAAATATGGAAAGTAATTGTAATTGTATTTTTTAGTATTATATTTGACTTTTGTTTTTATTAGATAAATTGGGAGAGGGCTTGAACACTTAACCATCAGTCAATTAGGTCGATGAACGGGAGGAATTCACAAGTAGTGAGACCACCAAAACCAGTGAATGGATAACTCTTTTCTGAAAACAAATCTTTTGACCAAAGCAATAAACTAGTAGGAACAAGGGTACTAACCCCACAAAAGATTTTGCATGCTCAGAAAAGATATCATGAGAAATTCGAGTTATATAATGAAATAATTCATCTATATTTTTTATAGAAATCTAATGACATATTAGACCAATATAAAATAGCAAAAAAACAAAACTTACCCCTTACCAACAAAAATTCTTAATAAAATGTCCAATAAAACCTCCAACATTGCTTTTTGAGATTGATTCTAGTAGTTTATGCACACTACAGCAACCAAGAATTAGGGTACATTTTGATGTGAACTCATAGATATGGGGAAACTCGGCATAATGGGTGTGCACTCTAAAACGAGTGGAAAAAAATAGTCAAATAACTCATTTTGACTATAGTGCTCTAAAAAAATATGATCATGTTTTAAGATATGTAAGACACAATTTCTTTTTTTTAATCATAAATAATAAATAAAAAGAAAAGACTTGACTATCATAGCCATGATTGGAATAAGAATACAAGATTTTGAGAAAAATGTGATCATGTTTTACAAAATTGAATCCTTCCCCATAATTTTTTTTAGCAATGCTATACTTTTGATAGATAAAGCAGCAAGAGGGTGTTGGCCCGCGGAACAAAGGGACTAGGAGCACATTAAAAGCACATTAATGGAACTAGTCAAAGCAGATAGAATAGTTTAACAGCATAATCACCGAGTCTAACTTTGCCCCTATCAAAAATATGAACCACAACACTGATCAAAATGATTAAACTAGAGTACTTAAAACGAAGAGTAGCAGTTAAAGTATCAATCATAAGCCACGCAGGGCTGAATGAAAAGTTATAAAAACTTACATTAACCCCAAATGCAAAACAGGGGATCCGAGGGCCAAGCTCAGCCAAAATTAACCAACTCATGGACACCGAAAGTTAGTTCTTCCCACCCAACTGCTTAGATAGCAAGGTCCTAGCCCACTCCTCCTGTAGAAATAGGAAAAGATCCTTTTTGTCCTCGTCCGCTTCTAGATTGCCACCCGCCAGCTTTTCCTACACATTACAAAGGGTCGTAGCTGACGCATGCATGACCTTCAGGGCGAATTTGTTGGTCATCATACATTGGTGCTTCAGTTCCTACATATTCTTTTTAATCTCCGCAATATCCTTGTCCATATCCAAGAACCTCCTCTTGAGAGTGCCTTTAAATTTGTTTTTGTCAGCCAGAGCCCCGGTATTGTAATCAAAGGTGGGGGCCTTATCTTGTGGATCATGAGAAAGACTTAGGGGCGGGGTAGGGTTATTGGGGGTTTCCATGGTTTGCTGGAGGTTGGGCAAGGGAATGTTACTAGTCCTAAGGGGACTCATATGATCACTCGAGGAACCTTTCATGGACTTAGTGGTGTGGGAGTCTTTTCCAGACAAGGATTGCTCTCTAGAGGCTGTTTCCACCAACCTAACCATTTTACACTATTCCTTGGTAATTCTATTTGACCTCTAGCGACCCGAGCCACTTAAGTCCACCTCCAGATTAACTTGGCTCTCCATCATTCTCTATTTTTTGGGCCTACATTCAGTCTCAAGAGTACTGTCAGACTTATTCCTATCTTTGTTCTCCACAGACTTAGAGACATAAGACTCCTCCTGACCCTCCTTCCTATTGAAAGGGGTTTTAACACATTTTTTGTGAGTTCTACCCTCTTTAGCACCCAGCTCAGGCTCCTGGATAACTTGGATGGACTGGGAGGAGGAATGGGTGGGATTTTCAGTTTTGGCCGGGGACTCCTCCTAGGTCATCCCCTGGATAATTAGGGGGGTTGGGGCGTCGGGCAGATAGCTTTGTGAAAATGGTAAATGTAGAGAAGGAGGCCCTTATGGAGGATAGGGATTGACTTATCAGGGTTGTCCTTAATATCCAGGATATTACTCTCTATGGAGTGCAAAAGATAGAAGGGTATGAAAATTAAATCTTTTTTTCTAAAATGATTCAAGAATGGTAAATGGTAGTAGTAAAACAAAGTGAACTTACCTTCTAGCGTGAAATATTTCATCACAATGAGGCAAATTTTCAGCCAGAAGTCCGACAGCACCTCCCTATTGAAGCCCCCTTGTTTCTTCATCGGCTGCTCACCGTCCTTGAAAAATTGGTTGAGGCTGGTAGGGTCAGGAGTCTAACTGGTCTTTTTGTATTTCCTCCCCACCATAGAGAGCCCCATCGCCTTTTCTATGACCTCTTCATTAAGATGGAAGTGGATGCCCCCAACCAAGACACTCCTGTTGTTCTAGGACGAGATGAATTGTTTGGAAATTCACTCGTCATCCCACCTTTCATTCTCTCCATAAAACCCCATATGCCACTTTCTTTGCAATAATGAGTCACCAACATATCAGAGGTGAAAGCCTTGTTGATTTTATCAGGTTCAATGCGGAGAGTGTTGCCTCCCATTTCAAAGCTCTGCCCCTCCTATGCCAGAATATCCTGAAAACCTAAGAGCCAAGTATTTTTGCAGACCATAAAAAACCACTTGTTTGTGCGTAGCCTTTCCAAGAAAAGATTATACTTAAAATGCTGGCCTTGGATAAAATTTTGGAAGAAGGGCTTCGTACAGCCAGATCTAACGGATCTCCACATGCCATTAATAGCAATAATGCCAGGGACACACTTGCTGTCCTTATTAGCCAAGTAAGCCCTCTGATTCAGATAACTCTTACTCCACATGTTTGAAAGGTAATGATGATTCTCTATGGGGTTTTGGGTTCTCATTTCCATAATCGCAAAAATCACCCGAGCACACCAGCACGTGATCCAGTAAGGATTTGTAATGAATATGACAAATTGGCACATTTAAATAGTAATATTCATTTCTCCCCCAATGAGTTGCTGAGTCACCAGAGGTAAATCACTAACCACCCTCCAACTATTGAGTTTGATTTTTTTTAGGCCTATTGCTGCCATCGAGTCAGCAACCGAATTCTCCTCTCTGTATGTGTGACCCATAGTAGTGCACTGGAAGCTGTTGAGCAGCTCACTAATTTCAAGCATACTAGGTCTAGCCCGCCACCCTGCACTAGCACCACTTTTGATAGGCTCAAAAACCACTTTAGAATCCCCCTCAATTTCTGGTTGCCTAATGTTCATTTATTTTTTGAATTTAATCCCCCAGAGAAGGGTTGTTCCCTTCGCCTGGGTGACAGTGCAGTTATTGATCGGCCCAGCATAAGCCAGTAGGAAAGTGCCTTTTTTATCTCTCAGAACACCACCCCCTCCTTGGCCAAGATTATTTTCCGCCCCATCAAAGTTTAATTTGGTCCATCCTCTGGGAGGGGCAGCCCATCTGGTAGCTTTTCTAGCTATCCTTTTAGCATCATCAAACTTGGAGAAACCAGCTAGGAGGTTCCAGCTATTAGAAACTCTCACCTGCCAGGCAGGAGGAGGACAGGAGGGAAGCTTCCACTTAGCCATCCTAGCATTCTCACATAGGAGCTTAGTTCCAATATGGAGACAGGTCTCAAACTAGTTACTATCCTCTCTGAAAATCCTGTTGTTCCTTTCCTTCCAAATGGCCCAGCAGATATGAGGGGGTAGCATATGCTAGAGGAGTTGGAGCAGGGGATGATTTGAGGGAGATATCCAGTTATTAAATTGATGCACTTCTCTACGCAGGGCCCACAAGATATCCAATTTTTTGATAACCTCTTGCCAAATGTTGGTGGCATAATCACGATGGATGAATAGGTGGTTCACCATTTCCTCCTCCTTCTTACATAGGACACATCTGTTTGCCATGGAGAAGCCCCTCTTTATAAGATTATCCTGGGTTAGGACCTTACCTTGCATTAGAGTCCACCAGAAAAAATTGATTTTCGGTGTGAGCTGAGGGATCCACACCTTCTTCCAATCCCCAGGTTACTCTCCTCCTTCAGAAGCAGATTGTAAGCAAATTTAATAGAGAAAGTACCAGCCTGGGTGGGGGCCTAGATAATAGAGTCATCAAGCCCCAAAATTCTGATATTAGTCAGGTTTTCCATGAGATCCTTGGCCAAATGTTGTAGGTTTGGTCTGTTCCTTAACCGATTAGGTATATCCTTCCAGTCCCTACCAGCGATGTAGCTGGAGACTCTATTACTCAGGATAGGTCTGAGATAGTCCATAAGAGGTTTGAATCTGTAACTCAGGTTAGGTTGGTTCAAGATCCACTGGTCATTACAAAATCTGATGGATCTCCCATTTCCAATTTGCCAAAAAGCTCCTTTAGACAGAAGGGTCTTGCATTTACAGATGTTCATCCAAAGTTTGGATCCACTTGGGAGGTCACTATTGTGGAACATCCTCCCGTAGGGATGTCCTTGGAGGTACTTGGCTTCCATTAATCTGCACCAGTCTACCTTTCCTTCTATGAGCTTCCATGCCACTTTCATGGTAAGGGCTTTATTCATCAGACCAATTCTTCTTAGTCCCAAGCCACCCATTCTTTTCAGGGGGTAGATAGTGTCCCAATTGACAAGAGACATCCTCTTCTTTTCTTCAGACCCCGCCCATAGAAAGGTTCTCTGAATCCTTTCCAGTTTGTGTACCATGTTGCTTCTGATTTTAAAGAGGGATAGGAAGTAAATAGGGATCCCTTGGAGAGTGGAGGCCACGAGCTGAAGTTTGCTAGCATTGCTTAAAATCTTCCCCTTCCAACCAGCGAGTTTCCTCTGGGTTCTCTCAAGGATGGAATTCCATAAATCCTGGGACACCTCTTTAACCGTAAGGGGGAGGCCAAGGTAGGTAGAAGGGAGTGAAGCCACTAGACAACCCAGGATTTGAGGAACCTTATTTTGTAACTCCATGGGGATATTGAAGAAGAACAGATGGCTCTTTTGATAGTTAATACACTATCCAAAAGCCAAGGCATAACTTTCAAGGATTTGTTTCCACTATCTGGCTTCAATCACTGAAGAATACCCAAAGAGGAAGGTGTCATCCACAAACTATTCTAACACCACCTAAGGAAGGGTAGAAGTAGGTTTGATGCCTTTTATTCTTCCTATAGTGGACAACATACACAAATTCCTGCTAAGCACATCAGCCACCATAATAAAGAGGTAGGGGGAGAGAGGGTCTCCATGTCTAAGACCCTTCTTAGGTTTGAAAAAGCCACAATTAGTGCCATTGACAAGAATAGAGAAGCTAACAATTTGAGTACATTCTTGTATAATCTGAATAACCTTCTCATTAAAGCCCATTTTAGCAAAAATTTTAAGCAGAAATGACCAGTTAACTTTGTCATAAGCTTTAGAGATATCCAGTTTAAAGGCCATACCTGGGACCATGCTTTTGTCCATAGAGTGGATGATTTCATGGGTAGTTATGGCCACATCCAGAATCTTTCTACCTAGCACAAAACCTTTCTAAGTAGTGCAGATAATCTTGTCCAGAAGAGGCTTGATTCTACCAACCAGGATCTTGGTAAGGATCTTGTAGAAGGTATTGCAGAGGTTGATGGGCCTGAAATCCAACATAGACGTAGGATTTTCATGCTTTGAAATAAGCACAATGTAGGTTTTATTATGTTGTCTACGGAGGTGCCCAGTCCTAAAGAAGTCTCCAGTAGCATGGGTAACATCAGTCCCCACAATGTCCCAATATTCCTGAAAAAAAGCTAGAGGAAATCTGTCAAGCCCAGGGGCTTTGTAAGCTCCTGTAGCGAAGACCACATTCTTGACCTCCTCATCAGAGACCCACTTCATAAGCATGTCATTGTTATACACTGAATTTGCACCCTTAGTTCAAGCTCTCGTAGTCTTGATAACTCAGTATAACAAGGGAATCATCTTAAGGTTGTGGGACCTTTTGCTAACCAAGATGAGACCTTCAGATTCTAGGCTGGTTCCTCTTGGATAATTACCCTAATTTTCTCTTAACAGGAAAGTAAACTTTGAGGGGAAAGGAATAGAAGGAGTGCATGGAAAGGGAAATAACAGAAAGAAAATCTATCCTACTAGGTGATGCACCGAAACTAGGGTTTGGATCTCAGTATAGAGGGATGAAACCAGTGACAGAAATAGGTCTAGGAGATTACAACTTGCTGAATAGGCTTGCATGAATGTTTCATGAAAGGGTCTACAAACAAAAGAGGTTGTTCAGGGAAAGAGAAAGATTCTTTCACAACAACAAGGCTCTGAAGATTTAGACATCAATCCATAACCTACAAACAGACATTCACTCCTATAGCTCGGTTCAGGATTGAGACAAGACTATTAGGGGCTGAAATATACCCACAAAACATCTAAATCAGATCAAAACAAAATAACACACACAACTACAGAAAGTAAGAGGAATCAGGGGAAACTAAGATATCATTGAAATCATGCATACACTTTGATCCAATAAGAGACAAACTCAGACAAGAAGGCATGAAGACAACAAGAATGCCATAGAATGCTTTGCAATATTTGAATTCATCAATGAAAACTTACAAGATGTGGGAAACCAGAGAGAAAAAATGCTACAGATAGTTCTCCAAGGAAAGACTTTCCCTTTTTACAAAATGTAAAATCTAAACTACAGAAGCTCCAAAAACAAATTATATACATCTCTGCATGTAGGTAGGAATCAAAATATCTCTGAATTAGGGCTACATAGATCTGCATTATAATAATCATCCCTAAAATCAGTTACTTCTAATAAAAAATGTGCTCTTCAAAATATCTCAATAGATTAGATATCTTTCCTGCGTGTCCATCCCTGAATTGATCAACCTGTCAACAAAAAACTTCATCTATCTACCTCTTTGCAAGTTGGACCCTATCATGAATGTTCAAATCTGATCCCATACTGGAAAGGACTCCAAAGAGTGCCCAAAAGATCTCTGCAAACATTCCCAGCTATAAGCCTTTGGAAACATTAATTCCAGCTACCCGCACAAAACTCCCTCATAAGAAAGCTATAAAAGGGCCACACTGCCTTTCAAATGAACCTGGTCGCATGATCGCATGAGCCGAAAGGCCTTTATGCGATCATGTGACAAGATTTAAAAATTTGCCTTGCCCTTCAAAAATGTTAACGGTCACATGATCGCATGAGCTGAAAGGCCTTTATGCGATCATGCAACAATATTCAAAAACTATTGCTCTTCGCATAAAATGACACCTCGGACTCACTTAATCTGCCACCTGCCAAGCTTCATCGACCACCAACCATGATACTTGCCAAACTTGCCACGTGGCCCAATAGGAGCCGACCACATAGCTAGACCCACGACCATGCTGCCTTGAAAAGCCAGCGGTCACATGATCGCATGCGCCGAAAGGCCTTTATGCGATCATGCAACAACCCTTAGAAAATCCGCAAGACGCACCACAAAACTAACCCCCGCTCACCTTGGGTTCAAATTTCCTCTTGTCACGAAATCGTTTAATACTTTAGCTGACCCCGGTTAAGTCTAGCGAACGTGAGATACCCTTCAGTCGCTGAGTCGCTAGATATATCCTAACCCTGGGCCCACCTTGGGTTCATCCTCTCTGCAGTTACAAAGTCATGCAATCTTTTTCTTAACCTTGGGCTCACTTGGCGACCATGCGAAACCCTTCAACCGCGCTCCGCTTACCAACCTTTGGCCCACTCTGCCACATGTCATCCCTCTATTCATCCCGGCCACTTCGTCAGCAATACCTCGGCAACCCTTGGCACGAACCCACTCAAATTTTAGATTCCCATCTAACGGTAGGTGCAAGATCACATGGCTCCTGAATATTCTTTGAGATCTTGTGCCAGCTGCTCATCTTATTAAGTCGTAGCTCCACTGACAAGCGGGCCCACCAAAATCCTTGTTGATAATTGATGGTTTGTCGCATGATGCTACCCAAAGACTGCACTCGTCACCACCAGAACCCACCAAAAGAAGTTGACGGTTTGTCACATGGTCACATGGGCTCGAAAGAGCCCATGCAATCATGCGACTAACCGTAAGGGGTTAGCCACCAAATGCCACTGAAGTCTGCCAATCCTTTCCTGACTACTTACCGTTTGTCGCATGATTGCATGCGGCCAGGAAGGCCCATGCAATCATGCAACCGACTGCGTGATGCTAACTGATGATTGTTACCGCTTGGAGTTGACCACCAAAAACTGACCACCGAAGATCCCTTGCTGACACCGCATCAACGGTTGTCGTATGATCTCATGGGATCGAAAGATTCCATGTGATCATGCGACAGTCATCGGATCTTTCTCTGCACTGGCACGGCTTTAGGCATTGGGACCCGCCCATCGGAGTTGCGCACTTACGGAAAAATGCAGATGCCAAAGAAGTGTAAAGTGTAGAAGGGGTCGAAAACATAGAAGGTTTTCGAGTGAAGGTCGAAAACACACTAAATTTTTAGAGTGGAGGTCGAAAACACACCAAATTTTTGGACCAAAAGGCAAAAACATTCTGAGCCTGCAGAGAGGAGGTTGAAAACGCACTAGGTTTTCGATACTTGAGTAGAAAACACACTGAACTCTCGACATTAAAAGGTAGAAAACACAGAGAGTTTCGACACTTGAGCATAAAATCTTAGAAAATAGGGCTGTGGCCGAAAATGGACTAGAGGGAATTTTTGGGCAACATTTTGGCAACCTCTGCGGGATGTCAGCCTGCTAGACATAGACTAGTAGCCTTGAAAAAATTCATTGGGCAGGAGGTCATTTCTTTTGAGCACAAAACTTTCAGAGACAAAAACTGAACCGAAAAGACAAACCTGTGCACACACACTTCTTGGAAACCAGGGAAAAACTAAACTAGAAAGCTGGAAGAAAGAAGGAAAAATATTTACAAAGATTTACAAGAAGGACCTACAGAGAGGGATTAACCTCATAGCAAGGCTTCAAGTGGAAACCGTTCACTAAGATTGGCAGGGTAGCTCCTTCAAGGGTTGAAAGCTGAAAAGCATTGAATCCTCTGCACTCTGTTATAACAAATGGCCCACCCCAAAAGGAATCAAACTTTGTGTGCTTGCCAGGTTTTGATCTAAACTCATCCCATTTGAGAACTACATCTCTGATTTTGAAGTTTCTGACCATGGCTCTTTTATCAAAGATTCTCTTTGTTTGACTCTGATGGAATGCCATATCTTGCATTGATTTATCTCTGATCTCTTCTAGCTCCATCAACTGGGCATATCTGATTTGCATAGGATCACTTTCTTCAAACAAGGCATACTGAGTGGCCAAGTCCAAAGCTGGTAATTTAGTTGAAATAGATAGCTTAGCCTCTCTACCATACACCAACATGTATGGGGAATTACCAATGATTTTCTTTGGAGTAATTCTATCTAACCACATGGAAAATTTCATTTTAGTATGCCAATCTCTCTGACTGTCTTGCAGGGTCTTTTTGATTATTCTAATCAGATTCTTATTTGTTGATTCTGCCAAACCATTCCCCTAAGGATAGTAATTGGAACTTGTATTCAGATAGATGCCCTTCTTGACTGCCCACTCTGAGACTTTGAGGCCTGTAAATGCTAATGCATTATCTAAAACTATAGAATCTGGAATGCCAAATATATGAATGATGTCATCATAAAAACTTAAAATAGCACTCTCATTAGCTTCTTTTAAAGGAACTGCTTCTATCCACCTAGTGAAGTAATTGGTTTTAGTGATTATCCACTTGTGTCCTGCACTGGATGGAGGGTTAATCATGCCAATGAAATCTATACCCCACTTCATGAAGGGCTGCTCTGTTTTGACTGGCTGTAGGGGCAGAGTTGCAAATCTTTCTTTCCCTGCAAAAATAGCACATTTGATGCGTCATCTAACATAATCATGACTATCTTTGAAGATAGATGACCAATAGTATCCAGCCCTCATGATCTTAAAAGTTGTAGTCCTAGGAGAGAAATGGCCACCAGAAGCCCTGTCATGAAACTCAAATAAGACATTTGCAACCCTTTTTGAATCTATGCATCTTAGAAGGACACCATTGTGATCCTTTCTTAAAATAATTTCATCTATCAGCACAAAAGGAATAGATTGTAACCTGTAATACCTCCTTTTTGTTGAATCTAGGCCTACAGGACATTGTCCTATCTTCAAATAATTGATCATATTAGGCAACCAGCTAGTTGCCTTGGCTTGCTCTCCTATAGAATGTGCCACCATAGATGCATCTGTGTATTCCAATTTCTTTGAACTTCTATCTTCTATCAGATGCTCACAAAGACCTCTTCCTCTAACCAGTTTGGTAATCTAAATATCTATGTCATATTCCATCACCCTAGTGATCCAACCAGCTCTTTTTTCATTTAGGTCCTTAGAAAGAAAAAATTCTTTGACACTTGGATGAGTGACCATCAAATGCACCTTGTTATGGGTCAACAAATGTTTGAATTTTTTGAGGCTCTTTACCACAGCAAGAACATGCTTTTCTACAAAAGAGTATCTTTGTTCATACTCCTCTAAACCTTTGCTGAAGAAAGCAATAGGCTGCTCCAATCCTTCAACATTTTCTTGAGTCAACATTGTAGATATGGCATCATGACCCCCATAAGCATAAAGGATAAAATCCTTACTGAAATTTGGGTTTAGGAGAGCAGGAGCTTCTATTAAGGCTTCTTTAATAGCCTAGAAGTTAACCTTTCCTTCTTTGGTCCAACTGAAGGCTGAACCCTTCCTCAACATGGTTGTCAAAGGCTTGAGTAACTTTGCAATGTTAGGCAAGAATCTCCTAACAAATTTAATCTTTCCTATGAAAGATTGGAGACCTTTCTTGTGATGTGGTAATGGTAGTTTTAAGATGGTTGCAATTCTCTCAAGATCCACTGTAATTCCCTCTTTGGATACTATATATCCCAATAGTTTTCCTTCATGGACTGAAAACACACATTTCTTGGGATTAAGGGATATCCCAAACTCTCTGCATCTTTCAAAAATCTACCTCAAATGCCTGATGCGGTCTACTACATGCTTTGAGTAGATAGTTATGTCATCCAGGTAGACCAGCACAAACTTGTACATAAGGCCCTTAAAGGCCATATCCATTGCCTTTTAAAATGTAGCACCTACATTTGACAAACCAAAGGGCATCTTCTGATATGCCATGGTCCCCCACTTGGTTGTAAATGCAGTCTTATATTGATCCTCTTCTTTCACTAAGATTTGATTGTATCCTGAATAGCCATCCAACAATGAGAATCTCTCGAATCCAGAGACACATTGTAGAATTTGTTCCATCAAGGGTAGTGGATGGCGGTCTTTTAATGAGGCTCTGTTTAGATCCCTGAAATTAACACATAACCTCAGCTCCCCATTCTTTTTCCTGATAGGAACAAGGTTGGAAACCCAACTAGTATGTTTGATGGGATAGATGATGCCACTTTCTATTAGTTTGAGTACTTCCTTATGCATAAGTGGTTCAAGCTTGGGATTAACAGGCCTTTGCTTTTTCCTTACTGGTTTAGCATTAAGCTCCAATTCGATAGTGTGCTAAGTGAGGGTAGGATCAAAACCCTTGAGGTCTTTATATCCCCATGCAAAAACATCACTGAATTCTTTGAATAATTTAGTGTAAGCTTACTTTTCTGAAATAGTGTTTATTTTTCCAAATTGTAGGCTCTTACCTGGTTCCAACTCGAATTCAGCACAATGTTCCTGTTGGACTACCAGACCAGCTTTATTTTTCTTGACTTCATCATCCTTGTTGAAGATAGTCTCTAAGGTGACAAGACCTTTAGGCATCTTGTTGGATCTAAGTTGTATCACTTGATCACCATAGTTCTATGATAACTTCTTTTGATTGTGCCTTGAAAAGACATGTTCTTCAAACAAGAACTACAGAATTTGTTCATCATTGTCAAACACTTGCCAATTAATATTATTATCAGGAATTGAAGGTCTAACAATAATCTTGATGTGTTGCTGATCTGTTTCTTTTGAAATGCTATTGGGGATGTCAAACTGAGATCTAATGGCAGCTAACCTATCAGCATTTTGATTTAATTTTCTAAGGATATCAATGATATTGAAAGCATGGAAATCTTCAATTGCATCCCAAACTCTATGTTTGTATGCTTTCATGACATCATTTTTGGTTGCACTCATCCCTCTTACTTGGCTGACAACAAGTTCACTATCACCATATACTTTTAATGCTTTAAGCCCTCTTTTTCTAGCCCATTCTAGTCCATTAACCAGACTTTCATACTCTGCAGTGTTGCTGGTGTAGGAAAAATTGAATCTAAAGGCAGTATAATACCTTTCTCCCTTTGGGGACACCAGCATAGCACCTCCACCAGAACCATGTCTACTTCTAGCTCCATCAAAAAATAGTTCCTAGACCTGACTATCCCGATTATCTGAATCAGTGTATTCTTTGAGAAGGCTTGGTTCTATGGCTCGACTTTCTTGAATCAGATAACTCCCCAAACCAAAATCCCAAACAAGACTCTCTTGGATCTCTGAGGTTCTTTCATCTAGGAGAATATCAGGGATATTTTATATTTTGGTGCTTGCTTCACTAGCGGTTGGGAAATCATTGTCATCAAATATAGGGCAATTAGTATTGATGGAATTGGACACATATGGCTCTATATGATGTATTGCTAAGGCTTCTGATTTAATGGTGACTTTGGTACCATACCTTGTATGAAAGAGCATGTGAGACCAGTTGGAAGAAAGATAACCTCCTATCTTGGTTGTGAACTCTCTTGAGAGACATATGGCAAACAATGCAGGAAGATCTATGATATATATGTCAAGGAGAATGGAACAATTAGGACTAGCATGGAGAATTAGACTGGTATCTTTGGCCACACCTATAGTACTGAGTGAGGATCCATCAAGTTGTGTAACCTTCTTTTGGAAGGGTTCATATTTGAGTCCTAATTGATCAGCCACTTTCTTGGGCATTACAGTGCTAGTAGCTCCACTATCTACCATACAATTATGCACTAAAGATTTCTCAATAATTAAAGATACATAAAAGGGAGGTGGCTTTAAATTCCTACCTTGCATGGTATTGGCCTTGGAGTTGCTAGTTGGGGTCTCCTTTTCTTGATCAATGTTGACCAACACTAGTTTTGTAGTTTCTTTTGCAGGTTGAGGATTTGCTGCCTCTCTCATGGCCTTTTCCAAAATTTGAGGTTGTCCTAGAATAAACAAAGAGTCCCACATAGACATGGTGACATTCACCTTCTTCATGTTGTCTACAATATTATAAGGTGCCACAGTGTGTACTCTTTGTTGTGCTTTTATTGTGAGGGGTTTTGCGTCCTTTGGAACTTGGCCTTCTTTGCTTGTGACGACAGGGGGCTCCTTGGATGTGAAAGGGGTAACTTGTTGCAGTGGCTCTATAGATGTAGTGGCCTTAGTACCAGAATCTGCTTCCTCCATGTCTTGGGCTCTTCTCTTTGCTCTTGTGTAGGCAACAAAAGCAGCTTCATCATTGACTCCATTGAAATCTAGTTGCTCCCAATTGAAAAGAGTAGTTTCATTCTCTTGTGTTTCTTATTGAGGAGTTGTCCCACTAGAAGGAGCTTCTGTTTGATCTTGTGAATCATTTTTAACCATTAGTGTTTGGTTCATCCATCCATTAGAACACATAGCCTGATTATCGGGCTGATTGCAAGGGACACACCATTCATTATCCATGGCCATATTGTTTTGATTAGGAACCATATCCCTGACTGGATTTACGGAATTAAGAGGTGCAGGGTTATATGGTTGGAATGGTCTTTGATTAAAATTTTTTATTTTCCCTTGATAGCCTCCATGGTATGGTGGTCTATTTTGTTGATAAGGCTATCCTTGATTTTGGTATTGCCGATTAGGACCTTGGCCTTATGATTGGAAGGGTGGCCTGATGCCTTGGTTTGTTTCTTCAAGTTTGTGACCTCTTTGGTTAGAGTCTGCAGCAAGTTTTCCATTTCTTGTATATTAGTTTGTTGACTACTCACCACCTCTTGTAACCCTTGGGAGAAATTTGTTGCAGCATGTTCCTGACCACTGGTACTAGCTTGAGGTGCTAATATTGTGGGTATAGGGGTAAATGGGGGTACTTGTGCAGGTGCAATGGGCTGAAGACTAGGGAAGATAGGCATGGGAGACCTTCTCTCTATCATGCCTGCTTAGATCAAATAATTTTCAGCCTTGACAGCAGTGTCAAAGGCTTGGGGTAAAGTGGTACCACCCATAGACTGGATCATGATAGAAATTTGTTTATTTAGACTTTGCAAGTAGTATAGGAAGGCATGGTCAGCTGATGGCCTTACAGAGACTAGGATTCTATTCCATGTTTTAAGGAATCTACTATTATAGTCTATCATTTTCTCTTGAGGGTCTCTCTTTATAGTTGTTAATTGCTCAACTAGAAACAAATTATCTAATTTATCCGCAAAATGCTTTCTTAATGCATCCCCTAATTCATCCCATGAAGTAATAGAACCAATAGTTAAAGTTCTAAACCACTCTAGAGCTTTACCTTTCAGAGATGCTGCTAATAATTTGCTGGCCACATCCTCTTGAGTAATGTTGTGTATGCTGCAAATGGTGGTCACATCTCTCATGTGCTCAAAGGTTGTTGTCTGTCCCTCCCCTGTGAAATCAAGTATGCTCTTTAATGCCACCGAGGGCACATCATGATGTACTAAAAAATCTAAGGGGCTCCCCTGATTGAAAGGTGCAAAGGCAAAATGTCTAGCCATTGTAGGAGGTGTAACCTGAAGATCAACAACTATATGAGCTGTATTTGCTAGATTTGGATCTTCTTCTTCTAGATCTCTGGTCAGAGATCTACCTCTTCTTCTGAAATGAAAAAGGAAAGGTCTCCTCTTTGAAGTATCAGGAGGTGTGGATTGGACTCTTCTTGTAGGAGATTCTCTCTGAGTTGACCTACCTTTGTAGCTTATTTTCAAGGGCAACTCTGAAAATTCAGCAGGCTTTGAGCTTCTAGTCTCTATCTTTCTCATAAACTTTAAACAAGGTTGGCCTGAGTCTTTAAAAATAGTGGAGTCACCAGATATAGTTGATAGAACAACCTCTAAAGGTCTGTATTATGCAATCTATATATCAAAGATAACACAATCTTCAACAAATGAACTTCTTTGCTCTACCACCGGGTGTGCCAGAAATGTTATACACTAAATTTGCAACCTTAGTTCAAGCTCTCATAGTCTTGATAACTTAGTATAACAAGGGAATCATCTCAAGGTTGTGGGACCTTTTGCTAACCAAGATGAGACCTCTAGATTCTAGGCTAGTTCCTCTTAGATAATCACCCTAATTTTCTCTTAATAGGAAAGTAAACTTTGATGGAAAAGGGATAGAAGGAGTGCATGGAAAGGGAAATAACAGAAAGCAAATCTATCCTACTAGGTGATGCACCGAAACTAGGGTTTGGATCTCAGTATAGAGGGATGAAACCAGTGATAGAAATAGGTCTAGGAGATTACAACTTGCTGAATAGGCTTACATGAGTGTTTCATGGAAGGGTCTGCAAACAAAAGAGGTTGTTCAGGGAAAGAGAAAGATTCTTTCACAACAACAAGGCTCTCAGGATTTAGACATCAATCCATAACCTGCAAACAGACATTCACTCCTATAGCTCGGTGCAAGATTGAGAAAAGACTGTTAGGGGCTGAAATATACCCACAAAACATCTAAATTAGATAAAAAAAAATAACACACACAGCTATAGAAAGTAAGAGGAATCAGGGGAAACTAAGATATCATTGAAATCATGCATAAACTTTGATCCAATAAGAGACAAACTCAGACAAGAAGGCATGAGCACAACAAGAATGCCACAGAATGCTTTGCAATATTTGAATTCATCAATGAAAACTTACAAGATGTGGGAAACTAGAGAGCAAAAATGCTACAGATAGTTCTCTAAGGAAAGACTTTCCATTTTTACAAAATGTAAAATCTGAACTACAGAAGCTCCAAAAACAAATTATATACATCTCTGCACGCAAGCAGGAATCAAAAAATCTCCGAATTAGGGCTACATAGATTTGCATTATAATAATCATCCCTAAAATCAGTTACTTCTGATAAAAAATTTGCTCTTCAAAATATCTCCACAGATTAGATATCTTTCCTGCGTGTCCATCCCTGAATTGATCAATCTGTCGACAAAAAACTTCATCTATCTACCTCTTTGCAAGCTGGACCCTATCATGAATGTTTAATTATGATCCCATACTAGAAAGGACTCCAAATGGCACCCAAAAGATCTCTGCAAACATTCCCAGCTATAAGCCTTTGGAAACATTAATTCCAACTACCCGCACAAAACTCCCTCAGAAGAAAGCTAAAAAAGGGTGGCACTGCCTTTGAAATGAACCTAGTTGCATGATCGCATGAGCCAAAATGCCTTTATGCGATCATGCGACAAGCTTTAAAAATTTTCCTTGCCCTTCGAAAATGTTAATGGTCGCATGATCGCATGAGCTAAAAGGCCTTTATGCGATCATGCAACAATTTTGAAAAACTATTGCTCTTCGCATAAAATGACACCTCAGGCTCACTAAATCTGCCACCTGCCAAGCTTCATTGACCGCCAGCCATCATACTTGCCAAACTCACCACATGGCCCAATAGGAGCTTACCACATGGCTGGACCCATGACCATACTGCCTTGAAAAGCCAGCGGTCACATGATCGCATGCGCTGAAAGTCCTTTATGCGATCATGTGACAACCCTTAGAAAATTCACAAGACCACACTGTAAAACTAACCCCGACTCATCTCGGGTTCAAATTTCCTCTTGTTGCGGAATTGTTTAATACTTTAGCTGACCTCGGTTAAGTCTGGTGAACGTGAGATATCATTCAGTCACTGAGTCGCTAGATATATCCTAACCCTAGGCCTACCTTGGGTTCATCCTCTCTGTAGTCCCAAAGTTGCGCAATCTTTTTCTTAACCTCAGGCTCACTTGGTGACCATGCGAAACCCTTCAACCTCACAACCATGCTCTGCTTACCAACCTCTGGCCCACTCTACCACATGTCATACCTCTATTCATCCCAGCCACTTCGTTAGCAATACCTTAGCAACCCTTGGCATGTACCCACTCAAATTTTAGATTCCCATCTAACGGTAGGCACAAGATCGCATGGCTCCTGAATATTCTTTGAGATCTTGTGCCAGCCACTCATCTTATTAAGCTGTAGCTCCACTGACAAGCGGGCCCACCAAAATCCTTGCTGACAGTTGATGGTTTGTCACATGATGCTACACAAAAACCGCACTCGTCACCACCAGAACCTGTCGAAAGACGTTGACGGTTTGTCGCATGGTCACATGGGCTCGGAAGAGCCCATGTGATCATGTGACTAACCATAAGGGGTTAGCCACCAACTGCCACTGAAGTCCGCTGATCCTTGCCTAACTGCTTACCATTTTTTGCACGATCACATGCGGCTAGGAAGGCCCATGCGATCATGTGACCGACTATGTGATGCTAACTAATGACCATTACTGCTTGGAGTTGACCACCGAAAACTGACCGCCGAAGGTCCCTTGCTGACACCGCATCAATGGTTGTCATATGATCTCAATGGATCGGAAGATCCCATGCGATCATGCGACAGCCATCGGATCTTTCTTTGCACTGGCACGACTTTAGGCACTGGGACCCACCCGTCAGAGTTGCGAACTTAGGGAAAAATGTAGATGCCAGAGAAGTGTAAAGTGTAGAAGGGGTCAAAAACACAGAATGTTTTCGAGCGAAGGTCAAAAACACACTAAATTTTCAAAGCGGAGGTTGAAAACACACCAAATTTTTGGACCAAAAGGCAGAAACATTCTGAGCCTGCAGAGAGGAGGTTGAAAACACACTAAACTCTCGACATTAAAAGGCAGAAAACACAGAGATTTTTGACACTTGAGCATAAAAGCTTGGAAAATAGGGTTGTGGCCGAAAATGGATGAGAGGGAATTTTTGGGCAATAGTCATTATCACTAAGAGTTATAGCACTTTGGATGTGGTCTAGGAGTTGGTTTTGGATGTTGATCGGGCATATAGGTCCCTCATTAGAGAATAACCCCTTAAAGTAATTAACCACAACTTGATTGATTTTATCCTTCTCCTTGACTTTA
Source organism: Chamaecyparis obtusa (assembly GCA_027943335.1). NCBI lineage: Eukaryota > Viridiplantae > Streptophyta > Pinopsida > Cupressales > Cupressaceae > Chamaecyparis > Chamaecyparis obtusa. The sequence goes on from BSBK01002112.1 coordinate 28,367, forward strand.
TTCCCTCCTTCATCCATAATATTAGTGATGGTATTTCTTCTTTTATGGATGGTGGCAGACCTATGGAAGAAGGTCATGTTCCAGTCCCCTTTAGCAAGCCACTAGATTATGGATCTCTACTTCTAGTAGATTTCTTCTTTTCCAAGGGTTTCCTACCACTTGTGTCTAGTCAACTTGTCCTCCACCTCAATCTAGGGCAGGTAACTTCCAGAAGCCAATTGGGCCTAGAGGGAATCTAAGGTTTTAGACAGTTCTTTTTTCTCTTTACGAAACTCTCTGAAATTATGTTTGCTCCAACCTTTAACCTCCCTTCTGATAATTTCAATCTTTTCCAGGACTATTCTGAAATGGCAGTACCCATGATATTAGTCTTCTGAATTTCACTTGATCTCTAAAGGATGGGTGAGAACACCACATAACTTCAAATCTAGAGGGGGTCGGACTAACTTTTGGGGCGTCATGCCAATAGAGAAGGAGGGTGTTATGATCCAACGTAGTTCTAGGGAGGGAAGACAAGGAAGAGTTCAAACAAAGGTTCCATGAAGAGGTGGCTAGGACCCGATCCAGCATCACCTAAATGAGATGGATACCCTTCCTATTGTTGGTCCAAGTGAAGGGGTTCCCTTTCAGAGTGATGTCAAGAAGACCTGTGGAAGAGATAAAATCAGCCAGCTCCCCCATGCTATTAGAGTAATCCATTAGTCCACCACACTTTTTTGAGGGATAAAGAGGGGTGTTAAAGTCACCGACCAACAAAACATTCATAGAACAGTCCTGATCCAGCCGATGGCCAAGATCAACCCATAAGGAAGCTCTACCAAACTGGGTATTAGGATCATAAATATTAAAATTGATCCATTGGGTTCCATTCTTCCTGAAGGTGACAGCAAGGAAGTTAGGGGAAGAAGTAGCTAGCTGACCAGTTATCCTATTGGGGTTTCAGAGCATAGCAATGCCACCAGACGCTCCCATAGCTTCAGAGTAAAGGAAAGCAACACCCGACCAAGGATTGGATGCAAGGATAGTGAAATTACTAGCAGACATCTTAACCTCTTATAAGAGTAGAACATCAAGCTTATGATAAAAAAGGTAATGTTTGACAACATTTTTTTTAAGGGAGTTGTTCATGCCCCTCACATTCTAAGAACGGCAAATCATTTCTTACTTTTGAAACTAGATTCTAGGGTTTGTTGCTTACCTACTGCAACATCCCTTGTGGTCCCTCTCGATCTTCTTGCACGGTCTGAAGGCCTTCCCCTAGGTGTTTCCATTCTCACATCAGCCTTTTTAGGCTTGGTTTTCTTTCTCTATGTTTTCCATTCCCCATCATCATCCTCCAAACCATCAAGGGAGCTGGAGGAGTTCTTCTTGACAAGCTTTGGAGGGGGCTTTAGCATCTAGCTTTGGTGATTTTAACTCCAGAGAAACCATAATGGCAGGTTGTTCTACCTGTTACCATAATTTTCTTATTATATACAAATTTGGCCAAAATCTATCCCTAGGTCTCTATTTTTACCCTACCAAGCATCCCTAAAAATTTCATGGCTTCATTGCAAACCCTCTGGCCTTTGCAATCCTTTTAACTCTCTAGTCTACAGGTAAAAAGTTCATAAAACTATCCGTTATATACCAAACCCTCAGAAACCCTAAACCCTATTTTAATTGGTCACTTAAAACTCCCCAATACCCATGTGTGCTTTTATCCTATTGGCTGGTCACATTTTCTCTTATTTCCCCAATGGTTACCTTTTCCATTCAGTGATTCGGCGACTGTAGTGACTCTCTCAGTCACCTAATGTTTCACGGTCATCGTTAAGCAGCTAGCAACTCAGTGAGTAGTTAACATTTCCTTTGGTTGTGTGGTCACTTAATTGACTCGGTGGTCTCAGATTTGTGGGGTCCCAATCTCGAAGGATCAATGGTCATCATAAGTTCATGAAGGGTCTATCAGAGGCTTGCGATCTTGCGACAATCATTGATTCTTCCAAGTGTGTTGCACTTCAAGCTTGTGTGGGTCCATTGCCACATCGTCCTATGTGGAAGCTCCTGATTGGCTGAAGGTTTTGATGTGTAACCTTGTCAGAGTGGGCCCGACAGACTATGTTCCTTTTAATCCTATGGCTGGTGCATAATCTCATGGGTTGTGTCAGAGCCATGAGATCATGTGCCGACTGTTGATTTCACTTTGTTGTCAGAGCCTTGTGGGTGGGTCCTCCTTTTTTGATGTGCTCGTCTTCTATTGGTCCACATAGAGATGATTAAGATTTGTCAGTGGGGCCATGTCAGAGTTTCTACAGGGATGTCAGAAGGATGAAGATTGACTACTGGTGTATCTGTATGAAGAGGTTTTCTGACACGTGAGATCATGCACCCGCCGTTCGATCTACCAAGTGTTCAGGTCCTGTTAGTGGGTCCAATGCCAGGACAAGGTGATATGTCAGCTTCTCATTGGCCAAAGTAAAGGTAAATGTTAGGTGGGGCTAGTGTCACATGTTGCTAACTCACTTGAATATGATTGGTTGTCGTTTGTTGACGAGGACTTACAGGTGGACCCGTGTGTCAGTGGGGTCACAGTTAGAAGGATCTATGACTGACGCATGATCGGAAGGAATATTCAAGGGCCATGAGATCATGCACCTGCCACTGGATTGGAATCTTGTTCTCGATGGGTCCAATGTTAGAGGGGTGCCAAGGTGTATGCCTACAAAGCAGTCGGGGTGAATGAAAGATTTCCAAGTGGCAAATGGGCCCAAGGTTAGCAAGGTTCCATGAATCAGCAACTAAGGGTTCTCTCTTATTTGCTGGACTTAACCAGGGTTAGCTGAAAGACTTAGAAATTTAGCAACCGCTTTGTTCACGTAGTCACTTAACTAGACTAGGGTTATGAGAAGTTCTTCGTGACTTAGAGAAAAGTCTTTGGTCATGTAGTCACTGAGTTACTTAAGAAAGAAAAGCTTGAGGTGGGGCCAAAATGACAAGTGTGCCGACGTGCTTGATTCTCATTGGTCCAAGTGTGCCGAGGTGGACATTGACTTTTCAAGGAGGTTCACAGCTATTTTCAAGTGCATCGTAGCCATTCATCTACCGGGAAGGGTTTCTCATCAATGTTCATGTTTTAATTTTAGACCCGCTAACCATTATGATTTGAACTGGAATCTCTATGAGTGTGTTTCTATTCTTCTACTCTTTCAGCCATGCACGACATCGGGTAGCTTAGGAAATAAAGTCTCCAGATGGTTGTGGTTGTGAAGATGATAGAAGTGACTATTGGTCGGCGTCTGCAGGGTCATTTGCCGCATTTTCATGACAGGAGGTGCTAGAAGAGTTGGCACGACCTTTTGAATGGTACTATTACTAAGGGAAATAAGATCAGGTTGTGAGCCTTCATGGCAAGGCCGAGTTGCAGGTGGGTAGATGAGTCAAGGTGGTTGTGTCTATAGGAGAATTTAGTATAGTAGGATCAACATGCAAAGAAGGATACGCTCTGATCAGCGAGACATTCTCAGAATTTGATGATAGGTCATCAATACCTTTAGGGTTTGATTATTGTATTGTAAAATTATGTAACTCTAGTTAGGTTTTTGACTCTTGCCTATGTGCAGTTGAGATGTATATATTGTATTTTGGAGCCTTAGTTCTCAAAGAGTTCACATTTTGTAAAGGAGAGAGTCCACTTTTGAAAGAAAGTCATCCTTTCTCAGAAGGCTATCTATGGTATCTTCTCTACCCTCTGGTCTTCTACTCTTTGTAATCTCCCATTGATTATTCAAATAGTGCAGAGGTATTTTGTGACAATTCTTCATGTCCCTATGCTTCCTCCTTTGGATCATCTCTTAATGAATTAAAGTCTATGCATGTTTTCAATGGAAACTTAGGGTTCATGATCCCTCTTACTTTCTGTAATTATGTGTGTTATTGTGTTTGATCTGATTTAGATGTTTTTGTGGGTATACTTCAGCCCCCTAACAGTCTTGTCTCAATCCTACACTGAGTTGCAGAAGTGAATGTCTTCTTGTAGGTCATAGGTTGTGTCTTATGTTCAAACCCTCCTATGAAACACTTATGCAAGACTATTTAGTAAGTTGTGACCTACTAGACCTAAGCCTTTCATTGGTTATATCCCTCTATGCTGCAATCCATACCCTAATTTTGGTTTATCACCTAGTAGGTAGTTTTCTTTCAAGCATTTTTACTTTCAAACACTCCTTCTATCCCTTTTCCCCTCAAGTTTTACTTTTCATGTCTAGAAACAAATTAAGGTGATTATCCAAGAGGAGCTAGCCTAGAACCTAGAAGTCTCATCTCAGTTAGCATAGGTCCCACACCTAGAGATGATTCCCATGTTATACTAGGTTATCAAGACTATGAGAGCTTGAAACAAGGGTGCAAACTTAGTGTATAACAATTCTAGCATGCTCGGTGGGACTACAAAGATCAGATTGAAGTTCAAAGGTGCTCCTATTGGTTCATTTGCAAAAGGATTAAGGAAGTTCAATACACAAGGACTATCAATATAGACTCAAGCTCAAGGATACCCCACCTTGGTGCCAGTGTATAACAATTCTGGCACACCTAGTGGGACTACAAAAGAAGTTCATTGTTTGAAGATTATGTTATCTTTGATATACAGATTGCATAATACAAACTTTTAGAAGTGTTCTATTGAGTATATCTGGAGACTCCACTAATTTCAAAGATCCAGGCCAAGCTTGTTTAAGGTTTATGAGAAAGATTGAGATTAGGAGCTCAAAGCCTAATGCATTTTCAGAGTTGCCCTCAAAAAGAAGTCATAAAGGCAGGTCAACTCAAAGAACATCCCCTACAAGGAGAGTTTAGTCTACACCTCCTGATACTTCAGAAAGGAGACCTTTACCCTTTCATTCCAGAAGAATAGGTAGATCTCTAACCAGAGATCTAGAAGAAGATTCAAATCCAGCAGCAAATATAGCTCACATAGTTGTTAATCTTCAGATTCCAACTCCTACAATGGCTAGGTAGTTTTCCTTTGCACCATTCAACCAAGGAAGTCCCTTGGTGGCACTTAAGACCATACCTAATTTCACAAGTGAAGGGAAAACAACTACTTTTGAGCACATAAGAGATGTGACCACCATCTGCAGCATACACAACATAACTCAAGAGGATGTGGCCACCAAATTATTAGCAGCCTCTTTAAAAGGTAAGGCTCTTGAATGGTTTAGAATTCTAATTGTTGGTTCCATTACTTCATGGGATGAGTTAGGAGATGCATTAAGTAATAATTTTGAGGATAAATTAGATAACTTGTCTCTGGTAGAGTAGTTGACAACCATTAAGAGAGACCCTCAAGAGTAAATGACAGATTACAATAGTAGATTCCTCAAAACATGGAATAGAATTCCAATCTCTGTGAGACCATCAGCTGACCATGCTTTCCTATATTACTTGCAAAGTCTAAATGGTCAAATTTCTGTCATGATCCAATCTATGGGTGGTACTTCTTTACCCCAAGCTTTTGACATAGTTGTTAGGGCTAAAAATTATTTAATCCAAGCAGGCATGATTGCTAGAAGGCCAACAATGCCCATTTTTCCTAGCCTTCAACCCATTGCACCTACACAAGTACCCCCATTTACCCATATTCCCACCATATCAACACCTCAAGCTAGTACTAGTGGTCAAGAGCTAACAACTAGTTTCTCTCAAGAGTTACAAGAGATAAAGGATAGTCAAGAAAGCAGTAAGCAAGAAATGACCAATTTGTTGTAGACCTTGACTAAAGAGGTCACAAATCTAAAGAAGTAGGGTCAAAGAATCAGACCACCTTTTCAGCCACAAGGCCAAGGTCCTAATCAATAATATCAAAATCAAGGACAGCCTTATCAACAAAATAGGCCACCATACCAGGGAGGGTGTCAAGGACAAAGACAAAGTTTTAATTAGAGACCATTCCAACCATATAACCCTGCACCTCTCAATTCTGCAAATCCAGTGAGGGATATGGTTCCTAGCCAAAATAATGTGGCTATGGATAATGAATGGCACTTTCCTTGTATTCAGCCTTACAATCAACCTACATGTTCAAATGGATGGATGAACCAAGCTCTAATGGTTCAAAATGCCTCACAAGCTCAATTAGAAGCTTCATCCAGTGGATCAGTCCCTCAAAAAGAATCACAAGAGCATGAGACTGCTCTTTTCAATTGGGAGCAATTGGACTTCAATGGAGTCAATGATGAAGTTTCCTTTGTTGCCTATACAAGAGCAAAGAGAAGAGCTCAAGACATGGAGAGAGAAGATTCTAATGCCAAAGCCACTACATTTGCAAAGCCACTGCAGCAAGCTAATCCCATCACACCTAAGGAGGCTCCTATCATTACAAGCAAGGAAGGCCAATATTCTAAAGAAGTGGAGCCCATCATGGTGAAGGCACAACAAAGAGTACACAATATAGCACCTTATAACATTGTAGACAACATGAAGAAGGTCAACATTACCATTTCCATGTGGGACTCTTTGGCTCTTCCAGGACAACCTAAAATTTTGAAGAAGGCCATGACTGAAGTAACAACTCCTCAACTTGCAAAAGAAGCTGGAAAGCCAGTGTTGGTTAACACTGATCAAGAAAGGGAGCCTCCAAGTAGCAACTCCAAGGCCAATACCATGCAAGGTAGGAACTCAAAGCCACCTCCCTTTTATGTATCTTTAATCATTAGAAAATCTTTAGTGCATAATTGTATGGTAGATAGTGGAGCTACTAGTACTGTAATGCCCAAGAAAGTAGCTGACCAATTAGGACTAAAATATGAGCCCTTCCAAAAGAAGGTTACACAACTTGATGGATCCTCAGTCAATATTATAGGTGTGGCCAAGGATACCAGTTTGATCCTTCATGCTAGTCCTAATTTTTCCATCCTCCTTGATATATATATCATAGATCTCCCTGCCCTGTTTGCCATATGTTTATCAAGGGAGTTTACAGCCAAGATAGGAGGGTATCTATCTTCTGATTGGTCTCACATTTTTTTTCATACAAGATATGGTACCAAGGTTACCATTAAGTCAAAACCATTAGCAGCACACAATATAGAACCATATGTGTCCAATACCATCAATGTAAACTGCCCTATATTTGATGATAGTGACTTCCAAACTATTAGTGAAGCAAGCACAAAGATAGAAAGTATCCCTGATATTCTTCTAGATGAAAGAGCTTCAAAAGCCCAAGAAAGTCTTGTTTGGAATTTTGGTTTGGGAAGTTATTTAATACAAGAAAGTGGATCCATAGAGCCAACCCTTTTCAAGGAAGACGCTGATTCAGAGGATTGGAGTACTCAAGTTTGGGAACTATTTTTTGATGGAGCTAGAAGTAGACATAGTTCTAGTGGTGGTGCTATGCTAGTGTCCCCAAAAGGAGAAAGGTATTATATAGCCTTTAGATTTAGTTTCGCCTGCACTAGCAACACTGCAAAGTATGAAAGCCTTGTGAATGGACTAGAGTGGGCTAGAAAAAGAGGGCTTAAGGCCTTAAAATTTTATGGTGACAGTGAGTTAGTTGTCAGCCAAGTGAGAGGGATAAGTGCAACCAAGAATGACACTTTGAAAGCATACAAACATAGATTTTGGGATGCAATTGAAGATTTTTGTGCTTTCAACATTGTTGCTATCCCTAGGAAGCTAAATCAAAATGCAGATAGGTTAGTTGTTGTTGGATCTCAGTTTGATATTCCAAATAGAATTTCAAAAGAAATAGATCAATAGCATATCAAAGTGATTGTCAAACCCTCTATTCCTGATAATGATGTCAATTGGCAAGCGTTTGACAATGATGAACAAATTCTGCAGTTCTTGTTTGAAGAAGATGTTTTTTCAGAATACAACCAAGAAAGGCTATCACAAAACTATGGTGATCAAGTGATACAACTTAAGTCTAATAAGATGCCTAGAGGTCTTGTCACCTTAGAGATTGTCTTCAACAAGGATGATGAAGTTAAGAGAAGCAAAGCTAGCCTGGTAGTTCAACAAGAACATTGTGTTGAATTAGAGTTGGAACCAGGTAGGAGCTTACAATTTGGAAAAGTAAACACTGATTTGGAAAAGCAAGATTACATCCAATTATTCAAAGAATTCAATGATGTGTTTGCATGGCAATATGAGGACCTCAAAGGTTTTGATCTTGCCCTTGCTCAACACAATATTGAGTTAGCACCTAATGCCAAACAAGTGAGGCAGAAGAAAAGGCCTGTTAATCCCAAGCTTGAGCCACTTATGCATAAAGAAGTACTCAAACTAATAGAAAGTGGTATCATCTACCCCATCAAGCATACTAGTTGGGTTTCCAACCTTGTTCCTGTCAAGAAGAAGAATGAGGAATTGAGGTTATGTGTTGACTTTAGGGATCTTAACAGAGCCTCATTAAAGGACCGCCATCCATTTCCCTCTATGGAACAAATCTTACAATGTGTCTCTAGATCTGAGAGATTTTTATTATTGGATGGCTACTCAAGATACAATTAGATCCTGATTAATGAAGAGGATCAATATAAGACTGCATTTACAACTAAGTGGGGAACCCTGGCTTATCAAAAGATGCCTTTTGGTTTGTCAAATGTAGGTGGTACATTTCAAAAGGCAATGGATATGCCCTTTAAAAGCCTCATGTACAAGTGTGTATTGGTCTACTTGAATGATATAACTATCTATTCAAAGCATGCAGCAGACCATATCAAACATTTGAGGAAGATCTTTGAAAGGTGTAGAGAATTTGGGATATCTCTTAATCCCAAAAAATGTGTGTTTATAGTTCATGAAGGAAAATTGTTGGGATATGTAGTATCCAAAGAAGGGATCACAGTAGATCCTGAGAGAATTGCAGCCATCTTAGAGCTACCATTGCCACATCATAAGAAAAGTCTCCAATCTTTCATAGGAAAGATTAATTTTGTTAGGAGGTTCTTGCCTAACATTGTATATTTACTCAAGCCCTTGACGGCCATGTTGAAGAAGAGTTCAGCTTTTAGTTGGACCAAAGAAGGGAAAGTCAATTTCCAAGCTATCAAAGAGGCCTTAATAGAAGCCCCTACTCTCCTAAACCCAAATTTAAGTAAGGATTTTATCCTTTATTCTTATGGAGGTCATGATACTATATCTGCAATGCTGACTCAAGAAAATTCAAATGGATTAGAGCAGCCTATTGCTTTCTTTAGCAAAGGTTTAGAGGAGTATGAACAGAGATACTCTTTTGTAGAGAAACATGTACTTGTTGTGGTAAAGAGCCTTAAAAAATTTAGATATTTGTTGACCCATAGCAAGGTACACTTGAAAGTTACTCATCCAAGTGTCAAAGAATTTTTGCTTTCCAAAGACCTAAATGAGAAAAGAGCTGGTTGGATCACCAAGGTGATGGAATATGACATAGATATCCAAACTACCAAGCTGGTTAGAGGAAAAGGTCTTTGTCAGCATTTGGTAGGGGATGAAAGTTCAAAGAAATCAGAGCAAATAGATGCATCCATGGTGGTGCATTCTACAGAAGAACAAGCCAAGGCAACAAGTTGGTTGCCTAACATGATCAATTACTTGAAGACAGGACAATGTCCTGCAGGTTGGGATTTAGCAAAAAGGAGGTATTATAGATTTCAATCTGTTCCTTTTGTGTTGATAGATGAATTTATTTTCTGAAAGGATCACAATGGTGTCCTTTTACGATGCATTGATTCAGAAAAGATAGATGATGTTCTATTTGAGTTTCATGATGGACTTTTGGGAGGTCACTTTTCTCCTAGGACTACTGCTTTTAAAATCATGAGGGCTAGATACTATTGGCCATCTATCTTCAAAGATAGTCGTGAGTATGTGAGAAAATGCATCAAGTGTGCCATGTTTGTAGGAAAAGAAAGGCTTGCAGCCTTGCCCCTACAACTGATCAGAACAGAACAACCTTTCATGAAATGGGGTATAGATTTCATTGGCATGATCAATCCTCCATCTAGTGCAAGACACAAGTGGATAATCACTACAACATATTACTTCACCAAATGGACAGAAGCAATTTCTTTAAAAGAATCAAATGAGAGTGTTTTCTTAGGTTTTTATGATGATATAATTCATAGGTTTGGCACTCCAGACTCCATAATTTTAGATAATGCATTGGCATTTAGAGGCCTCAAAGTCTAACAGTGGGTAGTCAAGAATGGCATTTATCTAAATACCAGTTCAAACTATTACCCTTAGGGCAATGGCTTAGCAGAATCAACAAACAAGAATTTGATTAGGATAATCAAGAAAGCTCTACAAGATAATTAGAGGGATTGGCATACTAAACTCGGGTCTGCATTATGGTTAGACGGAATCACTCCAAAGAAGATTGTTGGTAATTCTCCTTACATGCTAGTATATGGTAAGGAGGCTAAGTTGTCCATTTCAACTAAATTACTAGCTTTGGACTTGGTCACCAAATATGCTCTATTTGGAGAAGGAGATCCCTTGTAGATCAGATATGTTCAGTTGATGGATTTAGAAGAACTCAGAGACAAATCCATGAAAGATATGGAGTTCCATTAGATTCAAACAAAGAAGAACTTTGATAAAAGAGCCAGGATCAAAAATTTCAAGGTTGGGGACATGGTCCTCAAATGGGATGAGTTCAGATCCAAGCCTAGCAGACATACCAAATTTGACTCCTTTTGGGATGGACCATTTGTTATAACAGAGTGCAAGGGATCCAATGCTTTCCAGCTATCAAATCTTGAAAGAGTTGCCTAGCCAATCTCAGTGAATGGTTTCCACTTGAAGCCCTATTTTGAGGTTAACCCCTCCTTGTGAATCTCTGTAATTATTGTTGTTCCTTTGCTTCATGTTCTTGCTTTTTAGGTTAGTTTCCTTTTTCCAAGAAGTGCCCTGAGCACAGCTTTAGTTCTATCTCCCTGTGAGAATTTTGATTTTTGATGACCCTATGCCCAATGGATTGTTTTAAGGCCATTGGTTTTCCATGTCTAGCAGGCTGACATCCAGCAAAAATCACCAAAATGTTACCATAATTTTCCTATTCTATACAAATTTGGCCAAAATCTATCCCCAGGTCTCTATTTTTACCCTGCCAAGCATCCCTAAAAATTTCATGGCTTCATTGCAGCCCTCTAGCCTCTACAATCCTTTTAACTCTCTAGTTTGTAGGTTAAAAGTTCATAAAACTAGTTGTTATATACCAAACCCTTAGAAACCCTAAACCCTATTTTAATCGGTCACTTAAAACTCTCCAATACCCATGTGCACTTTTATCCTATTGGCTGGTCACATCTCTTATTTCCCCAGCAGTTACCTTTTCCATTCGGCGACTGCAGTGACTCTCTTAGTTGCTTAATGTTTCACGGTCACCACTAAGCGGCTAGCAACTCAGCGAGCGGTGAACATTTCCTTTGGTCGCATGGTCGCTTAATTGACTCGGTGGTCTCAGATTTATGGGGTCCCAATCTCAAAGGATCAATGATCATCATAAGTTCATGAAGGGTCTGTCAAAGGCTTGCAATCTTGTGACAACTATTGATTCTTCCAAGTGTGATTTACTTCAAGCTTGTGTGGGTCCATTGCCATGTCATCGTATGTGGAAGCTCCTAATTGGCCAAAGTTTGTGATGTGTAACCTTGTTAGAGTGGGCCCGATAGACTGTGTTGCTTTTAATCCTACGGTTGGTGCATAATCACATAGGTTGTGTGACAGCCATGAGATCATGCACCGATCACCAATTTCACTTTGTTGTCAAAACCTTCTGGGTGGGTCCTCATTTGCTGATGTGCTCGTCTTCTATTGGTCCACATAGCGATAACTAAGATTTGTCAGTGGGGCCATGTCAGAGTTTCTACAGGGATGTCAAAAGGATGAAGATGGATGGCTAGCGTATCTTTGCGAAGAGGTTTTCTAACACATGAGATCATGCACCTGTCGTTCAATCTACCAAGTGTTCAGGTCCTATCAGTGGGTCCAATGCCAGGTCAGGGTGATATGTCATCTTCTCATTGGCCAAAGTAAAGGTAAATGTCAGGTGGGGCTAGTGCTGCATGTTTCTAACTCACTCGAATATGATTGGTTGTCATGTGCTGACAAGGACTTACAGGTGGACCCATGTGTTAGTGGGGTTGCAATTAGAAGGATCTATGACTGGTGCATGATTGGAAGGAATATTTGAGGGCCATGAGATCATGTGCCCACCATTGGATTGGAATCTTGTTCTTAGTGGGTCTGATGTTAGAGGGGTGCCAAGGTGTATGCCTACAAAGCAATCGTGGCAAATGAAAGATTTCCAAGTGGCAAATGGGCCCAAGGTTAGCAAGGTTCCATGAATCAGTGACTAAGGGTTCTCTCTTGTTTGCTGGACTTAACCAGGGTTAGCCGAAAGACTTAGAAATTTAGCGACCGCTTTGTTCATGTAGTCGCTTAACAAAACCAGGGTTATGAGAAGTTTTTCATGACTTAGAGAAAAGTCTTTGGTCATGTAGTCATTGAGTGACTTAAGAAAGAAAAGCTCGAGGTGGGGCCAAAATGACAAGTGTGCCAACGTGCTCGATTCTCATTGGTCCAAGCATGCTGAGGTGGACATTGACTTTTCAAGGAGGTTCACAGCTATTTTCAAGTGCATCATAGTTGTTCATCTACCAAGAAGGGTTTCTCATCGACGTTCATGTTTTAATTTCAAACACGCTAGCTGTTATGATTTGAACTTGAATATCTCTGTGAGGGTTTTGCTATTCTTCTTCTCTTTCGACCATGCATGACGTTGGGTAGCTCAGGAAATAAAGTCTCAGGATAGTTGTGGTTGTGAAGATGATAGAAGTGACTATTGGTCGGCATCTGTAGGGTCCTTTGCCACATTTTCATGATAGGAGGTGCTAGAAGAGTTGGCGCCACTTTTTGAACGGTACTGTTACTCAGGGAAATAAGATCGAGTTGGTAGCCTTCGTGGAAAGGCTGAGTTGCAGGTGGGTAGATGAGTCAAGGTGGTTGTGTCTGTAGGTGAGTTTAGTATAGCAGGATCAACATGCAAAGAAGGATACGCTCTGATTAGCTAGACATTCTCAGAATTTGATGATAGGTCATCAGTACCTTTAGGGTTTGATTATTGTATTGTAAAATTATGTAAACCTAGTTAGGTTTTCAACTCCTACCTATGTGCAGTTAAGATGTATATATTGTATTTTGGAGCCTTAGTGCTCAGAGAGTTCACATTTTGTAAATGAGAGAGTCCACTTTTAAAAGAAAGTCATCCTTTCTCAGAAGGCTATCCGTGGTATCTTCTCTACCCTCTGGTCTTCTACTCTTTTTAATCTCCCATTGATTATTCAAATAGTGTAGAAGTATTTTGTGACAATTCTTCATGTCCCTATGCTTCCTCCTTTGGATCATCTCTTAATTAATTGAAGTCTATGCATCTTTTCAATGGAAACTTAGGGTTCCTGATCCCTCTTACTTTCTACAATTATGTGTGTTATTGTGTTTGATCTAATTTAGATATTTTTGTGGGTATACTTCAGCCCCCTAACAATCTTGTCTCAATCCTACATTGAGTTGCAGAAGTGAATGTCTTCTTGCAGGTCATAGGTTGTGTCTTATGTTTAGGCCCTTCTATGAAACTGTTGCCCAAAATTTTCTATTCTGAAAATTTAGCTAGTTTCCAGGTCTCTATTTTTTATCCCACCCTACGGCAACTTGTTTTAAAATGCAAAGTAAATCCATAAGGTTTCATGATTTGTGCTCTGAACCCTATGTTCTTCATATTGTCATCATACTCCAGTTTAGATCGCATCTCTTAATTCACAAAACCCAAGGAGTTATTCAAATTCTAAGGTCTACAGGAAGTGTTTTCAAAATATGTCAAAGTGTCGAAAACCCATGTGTTTTCGGTTTCCCCTGCTACCTTTATGTCTACATGAAAATCCTTGATGTTTTGGCATTCCTCAGTTACCTTTGTGTTAATGTGAAAACTCTGTGTGTTTTCGACACCCTTGTTCGCTGGTCTTAAGTGTGCAACTCCAACCTGGTGGGGCCCAGTGGATTGCTTTCCTTTGAAACTTGTGGTTGTCCCATGTTCGCAAGGAATATTCCTTGCCCTTGCGATCATGTGACACGATGACACCTATCGGCGGGCCCATTCTTTGTCTCCAAAGGTTAACGCTCGGTAAGATCTTGTGGCTATCGCTAGACCGCTAAAGAAAGTTGATGCCTTTTTAAGCTAGCCATATAATGACAACCATTTGATGCAGTGATCTGTGGGTCCGGGTTGCATCTTGGTGGCAGTGGAAAGAAATCTATGATGGTCGTAAAATCTCATGGGATCTTCCAACCCCATGAGATCTTGTGCCCATCATCTGATTGGAATCTCAGTTTGCAGATGCGTGGTTGCACAGTTAAGAGTTTTTGCATGGTCGCTGGATGTGGCTATGGTTAAGGAAAAATTTAAGTGACTTGGCAACTAAGAGGGAAAATGAACCTGAGGTTAACTTATGTTAAGTTTGTAGTAAGGCTCGAGGTGGTTCCATGGATGCTGACATGTCGATATGCCCAATTCTGATTGGCTCTTGAATGGTAGTGTGGACTTTGACCTTTCATAGGGGCTTGTGAATATTTTGGGGATGATCCAGATCGTCCAATTTGCTAAGAAAAATGTGATCAACAATTGAGTTTTAAATAAAGAACTAGTAACCGTTGGGGCTTGATTTTGAAGTCTTCTGCAGGGGTTTTCACTAGTGTTGGATCCGGTTACGTGTGTGAAGTAGAGATAGGTTCTAAGAGGCTTGTCACATGATCACATGAAGCTTTTTGAGCTCATGCGATCATGCAACCAGTTCTTTTTTCAAGGCAGTGTGACTATTTTTTGCAGGATTTCTTCTAGCGAGATGTTTGCAACAGTGCGATAGCTGAATGAATTTATGTCACTAGGACATGCAAAGTTAAGGGAAGATGATGAGGAGGTCTATGAAGCCATCAGGGGTCATTTCTTGTCCCAAAGGGGTACCAATTTGTGCATTCATGGCGTGAACTTTTGTGCAGTAAAATCAGATCCAGGTTGTTGTGTCTGTAGGTTGATTGCAGTAGAGGGGTGGGTCATTTATCTGATCGGCCATGATGTTGCAATAATGTATTCATGATCAGACTTGGGTGATCAGTTTTGACTGCTAGGGTTGGTTATTAAATTGTAAATCTGTAACCCTAGTTAGGTTTTTTGACTCCTGCCTGCGTGCAGTGAGAAATGTATATATTATTTTTTGGGGGCCTTTAGTTCTCAGAGAATTCACATTTTGTAAAAAAGAAAGACTCTTTCTTGGGAAGCTATGAATGGCATTTCTTCCTGCCCTCTGGTTCCCCACATTTTGTAATTCCCATTGATAATACAAATATTGCAGAGGCAGTTTGTGACAATCCTTCATGTCTCTGTGTTTCCTTGTTTAGCTTATCTCTTATTGGATTGAAGTCTATGAATGTTTTCAGTGATACTTAGGGTTCCTAATCCCTCTCAATTTTAGCTTATATGTCTACTACTATGTATGATTTTATTTGGATGAGTTTGTGGGTATTCTTCAGCCCCCTGTCATCTTGTCTCATTCCCGTGCCCTTCAGCTGAAAAGAATGTTTGCTTGCAGGTCATAGGTTGTGTCTAATGTTTAGGCCCTCCTATGTAACACTTATGCAAGCCTATTCAGTAAGTTGTGACCTACTAGACCTGAGCTTTTCATTGATCCCATCCCTCTATACTAAGATCCAAACCCTAATTTTGGTGCATCACCTAGTAGGTAGTTTTCTTTCAAGTTATTTCCCTTTCCAAGCATTCCTTCTAACCCTTTCCCCTCAAAGATTTACTTTCATGTCAAGAAACAAATTAAGGTGATAATTCAAGAGGAACCAGCCTAGAACCTGGAGGTTTCATCTTGATTAGCATAAGGTCCCACAACCTTGAGATGATTCCCAAGTTATACTGAGTTATCAAGACTACGAGAGCTTGAGACAGAGGTGCAAAACTGAGTGTATAAAAATTCTGGCACACCCGGTGGGATAGTAAAAGAAGTTCATTTGTTGAAGTTATGTCATCTCTGATATGCAGATTGCATAATATAGACCTTTAGAGGTTTTTTTACCAAGTATATCTAGCAACTCCACTGGTTTCAAAGATTCAAGCCAGCCTTGTTTGAGGCTTATGAGAAAGATTGAGACTAGAAGCTCAAAGCCCACCAAATTTTCAAAGTTGCGCTCAAGGAGAAACCACAAAGGTAGGTCAACTCAAAGCGAATCTCCTACAAGAAGAGTTCAATCTACACCTCCTGATACATTATAAAGGAGACCTTCTCCCTTTCATTCTAGAAGAAGAGGTAGATCTCTAACTAGAGATCTAGAAGAAGATTTAAACCCAGCAGCAAATACAGCTCACATAGTTGTCAATCTTCAAATCACAGCTCCTACAATGGCTAGAAATTTTGCCTTTGCACCTTTCAATCAAGGGAGTCCATTAAATTTTGTAGTGCATCATGATGTGCCCTTGGTGGCACTAAAGAGTATACATGATTTCCCTGGTGAAGGGAAGACAATAGCTTTTGAGCACATAAGAGATGTGACCACCATCTGTAGCATACACAACATTACACAAGAGGATGTGGCCACCAAATTATTAGTAGCATCTCTGAAAGGTAAGGCTCTAGAGTGGTTTAGAACTTTAACTGTTGGTTCTATCACTTCATGGGATGAATTAGGGGATGCATTAAGTAAGCATTTTGAGGATAAATTAGATAACTTGTCTCTGGTTGAGCAGTTGACAAGCATTAAGAGAGACCCCCAAGAACAAATGACAGATTTCAATAGTAGGTTCTTTAAGACATGGAATAGAATCCCAGTCTCTGTAAGGACATCAGCTGACCATGCCTTCTTTTACTACTTGCAAAGTCTGAATAAACAAATTTCTATCATGATCCAGTCTATGGGTGGTACCACTTTACCCCAAGCCTTTGACACTGCTGTCAAGGCTGAAAATTGTTTGATCCAAGTAGGCATGATACAAAGAAGACCTCCCATGCCTATCTTCCCTAGTCTCTAGCCCATTGTACTTGCACAAGTACCCCCATTTACCCCTATTCCCACAATATCAGCACCTCAAGCTAGCACCAGTGGTCAAGAGTTAACAACAAATTTCTCTCAAGAGCCACAAGAGATGAAGAGTAGTTAGCAGACTAGTATGCAGGAAATGGCAAACTTGATGCAGACTCTAACCAAAGAGGTCACAAATTTGAAGAAACAAAATCAAGGCATCAGGCCACCCTTCCAACAACAAGGCCAAGGTCCTAATCAGCAATACCAAAATCAAGGATAGCCTTACCAACAAAATAGGCCATCATACCAAGGAGGCTATCAGGGCAAAGGCAAAATTTCAATCAGAGACCATTTCAACCATAAAACCCTGCACCTCTCAATTCTACAAATCTAGTGAGGGATAAGGTTCCTAGCTAAAATAATATGGCTATGGATTATGAATGGTGTTCCCCTTGCAATCAGCCTCATGATTAGGATACATGTTCACATGGATTAATGAATCAAGCTCTGATGGCCCAAAGTGCCTCATATATTCAATCAGAGCCTTCATCCAGTGGGAGAATTCCTCAACAAGAAACACAAGAGGATGAGACTGCTCTCTTCAATTGGGAGCAAGCAGACTTCAATAGAGTCAATGATGATGTTGCATTTGTTGCCTACACAAGAGCAAAGAGGAGAGCCTAAGACATGGAGAGAGCATATTTTGGTACTAAGGCCACTACATCTACAGAGCCACTGCAGCAAGCTGCCCCTGCCACATCTAAGGAGGTTCCTGTCATCACAAGCAAAGATGGCCAAGTTCCAAAGGAGGCAAAGCCCATCATAGTAAAGGCACAACAAAAGATACACACTGTGGCACCTTATAACATTGTAGATAGCATGAATAAGGTGAGTGTCACCATGTCCATGTGGGACTCTTTGTCTATTCTAGGACAACCTGAGATTTTGAAGAAGGCTATGTCAAAAGCAGCAACTCCTCAACCTGCAAAAGAAACTATAAAGCTAGTGTTGGTTAACACTGATCAAGAAAAGGAGACTCCAAGCAGAAACCCCAAAAACAATACCATGCAAGGTAGGAATTCAAAGCCACCTCCCTTTTATGTATCTTTGATTATTGGAGATTCTTTAGTACATAATTGCATGGTAGATAGTGGAGCTACTAGTACTATAATGCCCAAGAAAGTGGCTGACCAATTAGGACTGAAATATGAACCCTTCCAAAAGAATGTCACACAACTTGATGGGTCCTCAGTTAGTACTATAGGTGTGGCTAAAGATACCAATCTGATCTTACATGCTAGTCCTAATTTTTCTATCGTCCTTGACATATATATCATAGATCTCCCTGCATTGTTTGCTATATGTTTATCAAGAGAATTCACAGCCAAGATAGGTGGTTATCTATCTTCTGATTGGTCTCATATGCTCTTCCACACAAGATATGATACCAAGGTTACCATCAAGTCAAAAAAATTGGTAGCACACCATGTAGAACCTTATGTGTCTAATGCAATCAATGTAAACTACCCCATATTTGATAACAGTGATTTCCAAACATTTATTGAAGCAAGCACTAAGATAGGAGATATCCCTAATATTTTCCTAGATGAAAGAGAATTAGAGCATGTTGCTTGTAATGTTGGTTTGGGAAACTATTTGATACAAGAAGTTGGATTGAAAGAACCAAGCCTTCTCAAAGAGGAAAATGATTCAGAGGATCAGAGAAATCAAGTTTGGGAGTTATTCTTTGATGGGGAAAGAAGTAGACATGGTTCTAGTGGTGGTGCTATGCTGGTGTCCCCAAAGGGAGAAAGGTATTATACTGCCTTTAGATTCAGTTTTTCCTGCACCAGCAACACTGTAGAATATGAAAGTCTAGTCAACAGACTAGAATGGGCTAGAAAAAGAGGGCTTAAGGCCTTGAAAGTTTATGGTGATAGTGAGCTTGTTGTCATCCAAGTAAGAGGGATAAGTGCAACAAAAAATGATACTTTGAAAGCATACAAACATAGAGTTTGGGATGCAATTGAAGATTTCCATGCTTTCAATATTGTTGCTATCCCTAGAAGGTTAAATCAAAATGCAGATAGGTTAGCTGCTATTGGGTCTTAGTTTGACATCCCCAATAGCATTTCAAAAGAAACAGATCAACAACACATCAAGAGTATTGTCAAACCTTCTATTCTCGATAATGATGTCAATTGGCAAATGTTTGACAGTGATGAGAAATTTTTGCAATTCTTGTTTGAAGAAGACATTTTTTCATAATACAATCAAGATAGGCTATCACAAAGCTATGGTGATCAAGTGATACAACTTAGATCTAATAAGATGCCTAGAGGTCTTATAACCTTAGAAGCTATCTTCAACAAGGATGATGAAGTCAAGAAGAACAAAGCTGGACTGGTAGTTCAACAAGAACATTGTGTTGAATTAGAGTTGGAACCAGGCAAGAACTTACAATTTGGAAAGGTAAATACTGAATTGGAAAAGCAAGCTTACATACAATTATTCAAGGAATTCAATGATGTTTTTGCATGGAAGTATGAAGATCTCAAAGGTTTTAATGCTGCCCTTGCTCAACATACCATTGAATTAGAGCCTAATGCCAAACCAGTAAGGCAAAAACAAAGGCCTATTAATCCTAAGCTTGAACCAATTATGCATAAAGAAGTGCTCAAACTAATAGAAAGTGGCATCATCTACCCCATCAAGCATACTAGTTGGGTTTCCAACCTCGTTCCAGTCAGGAAGAAGAGTGGGGAGCTGAGGTTATGTGTTGACTTCAGGGATTTGAATAGAGCCTCATTAAAAGACCGCCATCCACTACCCTCTATGGAAAAAATTCTACAATGTGTCTCTGGATCTGAGAGATTCTCATTGTTGGATGGCTATTCAGGATACAATCAGATCTTGGTAAACGAAGAGGATCAATATAAGACTGCATTTACAACCAAGTGGGGAACCATGGCTTATCAAAAGATGCCCTTTGGTTTGTCAAATGCAGGAGCTACATTTCAAAAGGCAATGGATATGGCCTTTAAGAGCCTCATGTACAAGTTTGTGCAGGTCTACCTTGATGACATAACTATTTATTCAAAGCATGCAGCATATCAAACATTTGAGGTAGATTTTTGAAAGGTGTAGATAATTTGGGATATCTCTTAATCCCAAGAAATGTGTATTTGCAGTTCATGAGGGGAAATTGTTGGGATATGTAGTATCTAAAGAAGGAATTACAATGGATCCTGAGAGAGTTGCAACTATCCTAGAGCTACCCCTACCACATAACAAGAAAATTCTCCAATCTTTCATATGAGAGATTAACTTTGTTAGGAGATTCTTGCCTAACATTGCAGAGTTGCTCAAGCCTTTGACAGCCATGTTGAAGAAAGGTTCAACTTTCAGTTGGACTAAAGAGGGAAAAGTTAGCTTCCAAGCTATTAAAGAAGCCTTAATAGAAGCTCCTGCCATGTTAAACCCAAATTTCAATAAGGATTTTATCCTTTATGCTTATGGAGGTTTGGATGCTATATCTGCAATGTTGCCTCAAGAGAATGTTGATGGATTGGAGTAGTCCATTGCTTTCTTTAGCAAAGGTTTAGAAGAATATGAACAGAGGTACTCCTTTGTGGAGAAACATGTACTTGTTGTGGTGAAAATTCTTAAGAAATTCAGGTATTTGTTGACCCACAGCAAGGTGCATTTGATGGTTACTTATCCAAATGTCAAAGAATTTTTTCTTTCCAAAGACCTTAATGAGAAAAGAGCTGGTTGGATCACTAAGGTGATGGAATATGATGTAGATATTCAAATTACCAAGCTGGTTAGAGGAAGAGGTCTTTTTCAGCATCTAACAGAGGATGAAAGTTCAAAGAAATTGGAATACATGGATGCATCTCTGGTGGTGCATTCTATTGAAGAGCAAGATAAGGCAACAAGCTGGTTGTCCAACATGATTAATTACTTGAAGACAGGACAATGTCCTACAGGTTTGGATTTAGCAAAAAGGAGGTATTATAGATTGCAATCTGGTCCTATCTGAATTTCATGATGGTCCCTCTTGTGGCCACTTTTCTCTTAGGATAACTACTTATAAAATCATGAGGGCTGGATACTATTGGCCATCTATCTTTAAGGATAGTCATGATTATGTCAGGAAATGCGTCAAGTGTGCTATGTTTTTAGGCAAAGAAAGGCTTGCTACTCTGCCCCTTCAACCAATCAAAGTAGATCAATCTTTCATTTAGTGGGGTATAGATTTTATAGGAATGATTAACCCCCCATCTAGTGCAGGACACAAATGGATAATCACTACAACTGATTATTTCACTAGATGGACAGAAGCGGTGGCTTTAAAAGAAGAAAATGAGGGTGTCGTATTGAGTTTTTATGATGATTTAATTCATAGGTTTGGCACTCCTGATTCCATCATTTCAGATAATGCATTGGCATTCACAAGCCTCAAAGTCTCAGAGTGGGCAGTCAAGAATGGCATCTATTTGAATACAAGATCCAATTACTATCCTCAAGGGAATGGTTTGGTAGAGTCAACAAATAAGAATCTGATTAGAATAATCAAAAAGACCCTGCAGGACAATCAAAGGGACTGGCATACTAAATTGAGATCTGCCTTGTGGTTAGATAGAATTACTCCAAAGAAAATCATTGGTAATTCCCCATACATGTTGGTGTATGGGAAGGAGGCTAAGTTATCTATTTCAATTGAATTATCAGCTCTACACTTAGCCACTCAGTATGCCTTGTTTGAAGAAAGTGATCCTATGCAAATCAGATGTGCCCAGTTGATGGAGCTAGAGGAGATTAGAGACAAATCAATGCAGGATATGGAATTCCATCAAAATCAAACAAAGAAGAGTTTTGAAAAAAGAGCCAGGATCAGGAATTTCAAGGTTGGTGACATTGTCCTCAAATGGGATGAATTCAAGTCAAGGCCTGGCAGACATACACAATTTGATTCATCTTGGGGTGGACCATTTGTTATAACAGAGTGCGGAGGATCTAACACTTTTCAGCTTTCAAATCTTGAAGGAGATGCCCTGCCAATATCAGTAAATGGTTTCCATCTGAAGCCTTTCTTTGAGGTTAATCCCTTTCTGTAAGTGTTCTTGTAAATTCTATAAATATGTGTTTCCTACTTTCTTTCCCTATTTTCTAGGTCAGTTCCATGCTTTCCAAGAAGTGCCCATGCATAGTTTGGTCTTTAGAGTTTAGTTTTGTCTTTGTCAAAGTTTTTGTGTTCTTGAGATGATCCCATGCCCAATGGATATGTCAAGGCCACTGATCCATGTCTAGCAGGCTGACATCCCGCAGAAGTCACCAAAATGTTGCCCAAAATTTTCTATTCTGCAAATTTGGCCAGTTTCCAGGTCTTTGTTTTTTATCCCGCCCTACTGTAACTTGTTTTAATATGCAAAGTAAATCTATAAGGTTTCATGATTTGGGGTCTGAACCCTATGTTCTTCATATTGTCATCATACTCCAATTCAGATCACATCTCTTAATTTGTAAAACCCAAGGAGTTATTCAAATTTTAAGGTCTACAGGAAGTGTTTTCAGAATATGTCAAAGTGTTGAAAACCCATGTGTTTTCGGTTTCCCCTGCTACCTTTATGTCTACATGAAAATCCTTAATGTTTTTGCATTCCTCAGTTACCTTTGTGTTAATGTGAAAACTTTGTGTGTTTTTGACACCCCTTGTTCGCCGGTCTTAAGTGCACAACTCCAACCTGGTGGGGCCCGGTGGCTGGCTTTCCTTTGAAACTTGTGGTTGTCACATGTTCACAAGGAATATTCCTTGCCCTTGTGATCATGCGACAGGATGACACCTGTCGGCGGGCCCATTCTTCATCTGTAAAGGTTAACGCTCGATAAGATCTTGTGGCTGTCACTACACCGCTAAAGAAAGTTGATGCCTATTTAAGCTGGCAGTATAACGACAACCATCTGATGCAGTGATCTGTGGGTCCGAGTTGCAGCTTGGTGGTGGTGGAAAGAAATCTATAGTGGTTGTAAGATCTCATGGGATCTTTTGACCCCGTGAGATCTGGCACCCGCTGTCCGATTGGAATCTCAATTTACGGATGCGCGGTTGTGCAGTTAAGAGTTTTCACGTGGTCACTGGATGTGGTTGGGGTTAAGGAAAAAGTTAAGTGACTTGGTGACTAAGAGGGAAAATGAACCCGAGGTTAACTTATGTTAAGTTTGCAGTAAGGCTCTAGGTGGTTCCATGGATGCTGACATGTCGGTATGCCCACTTTCGATTGGCTCTTGACTAGTGGTGTGGAATTTAACCTTTCATAGGGGCTTGCAACTATTTTGGGGATGATCCAGATCATCTGATTTACTGGGAAAAATGTGATCAATAGCTGATTTTTAAATAAAGAATTGGTAGCCATTGGGGCCCAATTTTGAAGTCTTCTGCAGGGGTTTTCACCAGTGTTGGATCCGGTTACATGTGCGAAGTAGAGACAAGTTCTAAGAGGCTTGTCACATGATCACATGAGGCTTTTTGAGCTCATGTGATCATGCGACCAGTTCTTTTTTCAAGGCAGTGTGACTATTTTTTGCGGGCTTTCTTCTAGTGACATATTTGTAGCAACGCGATAGCTCAAAGAATTTATGTCACTAGGACATGCACAGTTAAGGGAAGATGATGAGGATGTCCAGGCAGCCGTCAGGGGTTATTTCTTATCCTAGAGGGGTACCAGTTTGTGCATTCATGGCATGACCTTTTGTGCAGTAAAATCAGATCCAGGTTGTTGTGTCTGCAGGTTGATTGCAGTAGAGGGGTGGGTCATTTACCTGATCGGCCATGATGTTGCAGGAATGTATTCATGATCAGATTTGGGTGATTAGTTTTGACTGCTAGGTTCGGTTATTAAATTGTAAATCTATAACCCTGGTTAAGTTTTTTGACTCCTGCCTGCGTGCAGTGAGAAATGTATATATTATTTTTTGGGGGCCTTTAGTGCTCGGAGAATTCACATTTTGTAAAAAATAAAGACTCTTTCTTGGGAAGCTATCTGTGGCATTTCTTCCTGCCCTCTAGTTCCCCACATTTTGTAATTCCCATTGATAATACAAATATTGCAGAGGGAGTTTGTGACAATCCTTTATGTCCCTGTGCTTACTTGTTTGGCTTATCTCTTATTGGATTGAAGTCTATGAATGTTTTCAATGATACTTAGGGTTCCTGATCCCTCTTACTTTCAGCTTATATGTGTACTATTGTGTATGATCTAATTTGGATGAGTTTTTGGGTATTCTTCAGCCCCCTGTCATCTTGTCTCATTCCCATGCCCTTGTGCTAAAAAGAATGTCTACTTACAGGTCATAGGTTGTGTCTAATGTTCAGGCCCTCCTATGAAACACTTATGCAAGCCTATTCAGTAAGTTGTGACCTACTAGACCTGAGCTTTTCATTGATCCCATCCCTCTATACTGAGATCCAAACCCTAATTTTGGTGCATCACCTAGTAGGTAGTTTTCTTTCAAGTTATTTCCCTTTCCAAGCATTCCTTCTAACCGTTTCCCCTCAAAGATTTACGTTCATGTCAAGAAGAAAATTAAGGTGATAATCCAAGAGGAACCAGCCTAGAACTTGGAGGTTTCATCTCAGTTAGCATAAGGTCCCACAACCTTGAGATGATTCCCAAGTTATACTGAGTTATCAAGACTACGAGAGCTTGAGATAGAGGTGCATAACTCAGTGTATAATAGAAACACTTATGCAAGCCTATTTGGTAAGTTGTGACCTACTAGACCTAAGCCTTTCATTGGTTATATCCCTCTATGGTACAATTCATACCCTAATTTTGGTGTATCACCTAGTAGGTAGTTTTCTTTTAAGCATTTTTAATTTCAAGCACTCCTATCCCTTTTCCCCTCAAGTTTTACTTTTCATGTCTAGAAGAAAATTAAGGTGATTATCCAAGAGGAACCAGCCTAGAACCTGGAGGTCTCATCTTAGTTAGCATAGGTCCCACACCTGGAGATGATTCCCATGTTATACTAGGTTATCAAGACTACAGGATCTTGAAACAAGGGTGGAAACTTAGTGTATAACACTACCTCAGTAAGGTTAGTCATCCTCCTCTCTAGGGGGCGTTAGGGGGATCTTTACCGGCTCTGCCACCGGCTGGAGAATTGGTTCCTCTGTAGTCTGGAGATTAGGAGAACCAAGACCAAGACTCCCAACTTCCATTTCCCAGGGGGGATGATCTCACCTTCCTCCAGAGCTAGATCTTCAATTGCTAGGGTTTTTGTTTCATTAGCCACCGAGGGTGGCCTAGTCTTGACCATTTCCTCTTCACCTATGGGGGGTGGACCCTCAGCCATTCCTTTATCCTTTTTCCCTTTTTTAGTTCCTAAATTGGAGGATGTGAAAGTGTTACTAGAGTGGCCTCTGCTCTCATAGTTCTAGTAGAACAGGGTATCATTCTCATACACCAATGCTCGGGTCCATCTACCCATTTTAGATTTCAAAATGACAAAGTTGGGTAGGGTTTTATTCAGAGTTACATTCACATAGAATCTAGCAAACACCAACCTGGATTTAGAATGGGTCACATGGTCCATTGTGATGAATGAGCCGAAGGAGTCACCTATCCATCAAAAAACTTGCTCATCCCAATATTTGAGTGGGAGGCCCAGGAGACGGACCCAAACCGGGGCCATTCTTGTTAGTTCTGTTACCAGATTGAATCTGGGTTTCCATTTTGCAAGGGCCAGGAAGTGCTTTCCATAAACCCATGAACCCTATGGAACATAGGACAGGTCCTCTAGAGTGGTAAAATTAAATAGAAAAAGTCCCCCCAGCGTAGCAGAAACCAAGATAGAACCCTTGATCTTCCAATGGTTAGACATGCATTTTCTAACCATTTTGATGGTAGGTCAAAAGTTAAAGAATTGACCAA
Organism: Chamaecyparis obtusa; assembly: GCA_027943335.1. NCBI lineage: Eukaryota > Viridiplantae > Streptophyta > Pinopsida > Cupressales > Cupressaceae > Chamaecyparis > Chamaecyparis obtusa. Next base: position 54,352 of record BSBK01002112.1, read on the forward strand.
CCAAGGTGAGCTGAAAATATGCCATCATTCTATTCACCACTGAGTCCGAAAGTGATAGTTCAGCACCTTCCTCAGTCTAAACGAAGTCCACTAGCAGAGCCTCCAAAGATTGGTGAGCTTCTCCAACAAGGGCCCCTTTCCAGTTGGGTTTTGTGGGGGACAACGAGGTATCAAAAAAAGAGGATGCTTTTTGAGATTCCCTCGCTGACTCAGTCACTGGGACCATGACAATGGAAATCATGGGAATGGCCTGGGGTCCATCAGGGCCAGCAGGCGGGTCAACTAGGGGGGCAGCATCTCCCCCAGGGGAGGCAAGCATGGGAGCCTATAGTTTGAAATTTGAGCTTGAGCGGGACATTGCAAAGTGGGAGTTTTTTATTCATTTTCTTATGATTGTTGACTATTTTAATCGTGCAAACAATTTTTTTTAGCAATGCTATGTTGGAGGAAATCTAGGTACAATTTATTTTGTTTTCTTTCTAGCAAAATCATGTTTGTATTTACATATCTTATATAGGTAAATAAATCACTCATAGATTTATAGTTCCTCATTTAAAAAAATTGAAGTCCTCTTCTCAACATTTCTATCATTACTAAATTCAAAGTTATATGTATATTTATAATAGTTTTGTAATATCTCCCATGCTTTATTTTAGTTAGCAAGTACTAGTACATTTCCTCGGAGGATAGAGTCATTAATTACTTCTATGATGGAAAGAGAATTTTTCCATCCTTATATTTTTCCTTAAATATATGCTTCTGAGAATGTGCTAATAGCATTATGTACCGCTAAATATATAGTTCCAACTAAATTCCAAACATAATGTGAGACAAATAAATCATCAATATATTTATAAATTTAATTGTCTATGGAAGTGAAAGTTAAATCAATTTTTCCACAATGATTATTATAAATCAACACTAAAACTCCATCCTTTGCTAGATCAACTTCTTTCCAATACTAATCAATAAAGGAATTTGTGTATACCATAAGAACATTGTCTATTTTAAGCTAATAAAATAAAAATTGCTATATTAATTTGAAACATGTTCATATATATATATATATATATATATATATATATATATATATATATATATATATATATATATATATATATATATATATATATATATATATATATATATATATATATATATATATATATATATAACATTGTCCATTATAAGAATCAAAAGCTCAAAAAAATATATCTACTATGTTTAAGGAATTTCACAAAATGACTTTGTAACTTTGAGAGAAGGGATATTTTCTTATCTATGGAAAGAATCGCCTAACCTCAATCAATTGACTCAACATCCTTCATTAAATACCTCACCTTCAAAATTAGGAAGGGAAAGTCCCTAAATTAATGAAGACAAGGGGATTCTCATGTTTTTATTAGGGATAGTAGGGACTTGCCTAAGATAGGATAAATAGGCCTCACTGAAGATGATACAGATAGATATTGCTCCTTCTCTTTCTTAGCGTATTACTAGAAGAATAACAATAAAAACAAAAAATAATTGAATAGATTATAGTTCACAAAAAATTTCTCTGACTCAAACTACCTAGTTCAATTAGTTTATTAATTAATGAAATTTTATAGGGAACTCAATTAATGGATGATGATGATGAGTGATTGAACTCCTAGGAAAGAAAGTCGAATGCATGGATCTATTCCTTATCCAATCTAGAAATTCCCTTTCTAGATCTAGATGAGTCCCTCAATCAGTATAATTCCTTAATCTAGGCTCCTATCCTCATAAGGAACACATGCACATAGAGAATAAAATGTTACATTATGTTAAAACTAAATTGCAATATATGTTTTTAATTAGGTCAACATGGATTTTGAAAGGGGCCCTCTCCCTTTTACAAAGAAGAATAATCAATTATCCCAATAGAACAAAACACAAATAGGACGGTGCACCTGACCCAAACAAAGCTAGAGAATGTTTCCCAAACTAGAACAACTAAAAGGGTTTTAATAAGGACCCTCAACCTTCTTCGGTTTTAAAAAGGACCTAAAACCTTAACTTTCAAGAGCCTAATTGGAAATAAAGAACAAGGATGGTAATGAAACCATCTAACCACTTCACTTCCATGGTAGCTAGGTACACCAAGAGGAGGGATTTTTCAAGGATCCTAATCCTTACTATATTGACATTGACTTGGCCTCCAGAACCAATCGGATACTACTACAAAGGATCTCCTAATCATGCAAAACCTCCTCAACCACAATACTCCTCTCCACCTCCATAGAAGAGGAGGTGACTTTAATAGGATAAATCGAGAAGAAGACACACTAAAGGGAAAACCAAATAGACATCATTCTAGCATCTGGGTTCCTATGGTACAACCAAGATAATACCACATAGAGAGACCACCATTCTCCATCTATAAATAGATCCCCACCTCTATAAGAGAAGTCCTCCCCTCAATAAGGAACTGGAGAGAGAGAATTACATGAACAAAATGTGACATTCCCTCAACCTAGCCACCATAAAAAAACCCCACATCTATGGAAGTTGACTTCACCTATAAAGGAGTGTACTTTTATTTTGTTTAACATTATTAAGAATTCATATTATACACCCCATATCAATAAAATAATAAATAATTATCTTATTTCTACTAAATAAATTAATTAAATTAAGAATAAAATGACATAAAAATAGTTTTAATGATTATTTAACTGCGAAAAAATAACCAGTTCCTTCTCAAGTCATTGGATTATCAAAAAAGAGGTTTGTCCTAACTACTTCACTTGAAATATTATGATTTGTTGATTTACAAACATTTCATAAAGAACTTTGTAGTTGATGAATTGGGTTTTCTCACAGAATACCTAATCCCAAGAAACACAAAGTGTTCTCATCCAAGCTTAGAAGCTTGTGTTTAATGAAAAATATAAGGATGAAAAATTCTCTTTCCTTGATAGAAGTAATTAATGACTCTATCCTTCTAGGTTTTGTAGTAATAGTATCAAACTAAAAGCAACACTTGTTGGTTTACTTAACATTACTCATTTTTACATTTTATTCATAGTTGGTTGGTAGTTGTCCAACTATATAAATAATTCATTTTATAAAAACACTCTTTTCTATGCTAAACAAACATGAAGTTCTTACCATTTTCTCTATCAAAATTGGAGAAATTACAAATTTATTATAAATATAATTATAAAATAAATTTAGTAATATTAGAAATGTTAACAAAGAAAGTAAAAATATTTAAATGAAAGATTATAATCAATGAGTGGTTTCTTCACCTATGTCTCTCTCTCTGTAACAGTGTAATGAATAATAAAAACTTATTAATGGTGAAAGACTACTTAAGAACAAATTATCCAAGGTAATCCTAAGAGTAGAACTTGATGTTCCTATTCTTAATATTCTTCTTTTCACCATTTTTTCTTTTCCTCATAAACTTGAGGACCTTTCTTATTCTCAATTTCACCTTAATAAATTAAATTTGAATTTAATACTAAGAACATTATTATAACTTCTTATGAGAACATTATTGAATTCAATTTTTCTTCTAGCAAGAAACAATGTTGTAGATGTTTATGTAGAAAAATAATAACATTATTTTTGTTAGATTTGTTTTTATTTTCTAAGAATCATAGGCCATTAACTCTAAAAGTTAACATATATATATATATATATATATATATATATATATATATATATATATATATATATATATATATATATATATATATATATATATATATATATATATATATATATATATATATATATATATATATATATATATATATATATATATATAATAACTTTTATGATGTGATATTAAATATTTATTGTAAAATGTTTCAAGTTAAAATATGAAGTTTCATGGATGCAAGTTACTTACTCTATATACCATATGTTGAAATAGTTTTACTATTTTTTCTACTTAGGCAATAAGTTTCTCAATTCACTTTTCAAATGCTTTAAAAGAGGAGAAATAAACAAGGTCTTAAGGAAGTTTCAAATGCTTTGAATACACTATGTGGATGAGAAGTGAATCATTTATTATTGATGGGTTTGAATATTGTGTGTCTCTAATAGAGTTTGAGACTAGGGTTGGACTTTTGTCTAGGGAGGTAACATCTACTTTTTCACTCTGAAATGAAAGCTTAGAGATCTATATTATTTTTGTGGCTTATGGTTGTTATCCCTCTTTCATCCTTGTGAATCCCCTAGAGCTGGTGAGGTTTCATGTGGCTAGAGGTTGGGTTTGGCTCTTTGGTTTCCTTTCACCTTCTACTACTTATTCTATTGAGGTAGGCACATCTTCTATTCAGTTAGAGATTTATTGCGTGGGTGAGGTTGGAAGTGTTTCTTTGAGGGTGTTTCACTTTCTTGGTTACTTGATTTTGAGGATTAATAGAGGTTGGCTCTTCTTTCTGGATGTTCTTATCTCCTTTGTCCCTATTGAGGTGGGTACCTCTCCTATAGAGGTGGTGAGGGTTATTGTTGGATGTCTTGGAATGTGCAGATGGAGAGCCAATGTTAACAACAATAGCTTGGTTTTGGGTGCCAGTTTAAAACCTAAGCTTAAGGTCAAGGCTCCTTCCAAAATCCTTTGTTCATCATCTTGGGTTGTAATTTTAGTAAGTTCTTCTACTTCCATTTTAAGGATGGTGAAATTTTAGGCAATGGGAGCTTGATCAATTTCCCTATGGTGTTGGTTGTAGGAGACAAGTTAAAACCCACATTCTAGGTTTGGGTTCCATGAAAAAACCCACTATTATCCATTTGATTTATCAATGTGCAACATATACAGGCTGATTTTAATGGTTTTGGGAGTCATCCAAAACCTCATGATGGTTTTGGGTTCCATGTTAAAAACCATATTTTTTTTAGCTGGTCTTACGATGTGCAATTCTTTGAGGTTGATTGGTAAGGTTGGGGGAGCCTATCAAAAGCCCATGCAAGGTTATGGGTGCATGATAAAACCCATGGTTTGTTTCTTTCTTAAGAATTAACATTTTGGGTGCCTTGTAAAACCTTGTAGTGTTTGTAAGGCTTTGGCCTATTTTTTTCATAGCCTCTGCTATGTATGTCTATTCTATTTTCCTAATGTTTTGTTAATATTTTTTGGCTATTGTAATGTAATGTTTGAATCTCTTGTAGTCGGGGTTCTAGATCCTCCTTAAAATTTGCTTGTATAGGGATTGTGGTCACTTGAAATCCTATTTTTCTCTAATAAAAACAAGCCCACTTTTAAGATTTTAGGTATTCTTTGAGGAAACCTAAATCACAAACTACAAAGTCCTTTCAAGAATTTCTAGAACCCAAATCGGAAAATCAATTTGTATTCTAAGCAATGAAGAAATTGTATCAAATTAATAGAAAATTTGGGATGCCTTAGGTCTTAAGAAATTGGTCATTCCTAGCACAGTAAAAGCCTAACTCAGAGAATAGAACCTCATGGACATCACAACTATCATGAATAATAACATGTGGTTAGTAAGAGAATTTTTCCATAGCAATTCAAATTGTGATCTTGTTATTAGTCCATTCAACTATGCATTTTTTGAGTCAAATTTATTGATCAATGTTTCATGAGTAGTGGTTCACAAGAACCCATCTCTCATGAGAATGAATTGAACGTTTAGCATTAATGGCATCTAGGTTAAGCACTAGAACTTTTTGTGAGGTTACCCATCCTAGTACTACTCTCTCTCAAGCGCACTTAACTATAAAGTCTCATAAAACTTTGGAAGAAACTCCATGGTTATGCACGCTTGAGCTAAAGTAGTACTAGGATGGACAACCTTTTGCCAAGTCCCGGTGCTTCACCTTTTTGAGCATCACCTAATCATAATAAGTGTATTCCATTCATTATCATGAGAGATAGATTCTTGTCAAACACTACTCATAAAGCATATATGTCAATGAATTTAACTAAAAAATTATACAATTAAATCTCGACGGTCCAATATAAGTGTTGTACCTTTTGTGGCTAGTAAGTTTGACATGTAAAACTAAAACATTTCCATAATGATGATTTGTGCTTTGTATCACTCTCCTCCCCCACCCACCCAAAATGGGACTGATCCACTATTGTGATTTGAATCTAAATGAACCAATGAACATGAAGGATACAAAAAGATTGCTTCACATTGGAATGGGTGGACCCTTACCACTTGTGTGATAAAAAATCCTCTCCAGTGTAATATGGTCCATGGTGATATCATATGTTTATTTTTCTCATCAATTGTATGTCTAATAATTATTTTTATCGATAGGTACCATGGATAAATCTTGTAATTCTACACCCTTCCCTGCCATTTCTTTCCTGATGATTTAGAGCTTTAAATTTTGTAGATTGTTGTTATGTTTCACCTAAGAATTATAGCCTTTCATTATCAAATTCTACATGTTTATTATATTTTATATAATATTGTGTTTTTATTTTTTAAATTGGAAATACATTTTGAAGTTAGGGTTCTAAATTTAAAAAAGTTTTTAAAATAGTTAAATTTCAAGCTAAATTGATGTGAGATTTTTATAAGATGTTTGAACAAAAATAGTAAATAAAATTATTTTTAATAAATGATCTTAAAATAATTGAAAGATTATCATTATTTCATTATGTCTTTTTATGGATCAATGTCTCTTGGTCATAATAGAAGCATTTGATTAAGAATTAAGATCTAGAAAAAGACAACTTCTAAGATATTATCTTTATAACTATATGAAATCATGTTAGAATGTGAAAAAATATAGGTTGAAGAGCTTCAAAGATTTATTCTATATTGTTTTACTATGGCATCATACTAGTTGTTATTGAATTTTTTTTTTTCAATATGGTTTTTGCTAAGATATCTAAAGTTGGTGTGATAGTGGCCTATATGGAAAAAACATCAATAGATTTCCTATAGAGGTTTCCTTGGTTATATAAGCATTAGGTTGATATTTTAAGATTTTAGGTATTCTTTTGATGAAAATAGACTTTCCTTTGTCTTGATTATTGGAATAGGTGCAATACTAATTTAAATGAATGTAATATAGAATTTTCAAAATATATAAAGGTTTCTAATGGTCTATATCACTTCATATATGACTATATGTCATTTGTAAGGATTACTAAGTATGTTCTATTGCAAGGTGCCATATTCATTGATGTATGTAAATACATAGCTGGATATTTGTATTTTCCTCAAAAACATACTTGACTAGCTTTATAAGTTTAAGGAACATATCAAGTACAAAAATAAAGCATCTAATGGTATCAAGTATGATGTCACTATCAAACAAATATCTAGAATAGGTTATGACATTTGAAGCTCTTCTACCTATATTTTTTCTCTTTCTTGTACAATCTTACAATAATGAATATATGTATTTAAATAAAATAAAATAAAAAATATTCAACACAAAAACTAGAACACAAAATTCAGCACAAATGTGTCTTGGATCAACTCATTATGTTTTTTATGGGGTCTTTATTTTATTTAATTTTAATTTTAAAATTTTAAAATCAGATCCATGATTGTCAAAATGATCCGCTACAATTTTTCACTTGTAATTATAATCCAAAGTAATGAATAAAGAATTTATGGATCACAACCATCTTCCAAAATAGTGATAATTTGATCCGAATGTAATGATGACATGAATCAAATTCAAATAAAAGTATATAATTGTAAACTAAATATTATATTTAAACTACTCGAGTCAAAACAAATGCCAAATATAAAAGGAGCACATAGAGGAACATACACAAAACTCATCATTAGAGATTTTATAGCTATGCATAAATTAGAAGGAAGAGTTGAAAACTATATTTTTTCCTTGAATAAAAGGAGCCTAACATGTTTATAAAGAACTAAAGGAAGATTTGAAATAGAAAAACATTTTTCAATAAAATAAAAGAGTAAGTTTCTATGCTTTACACAATCCATTCATTTTTTAGTTTAAATGATATCATCTTGCAAGTTGAATGTTGTTCATCTTATATATTTACCAAATATTTGTAAATTCAATCAATTTTGAGAAACTACAATCAAAATATATAGACTCTCAAAATCTCCACTGGTAATCTTCACTCTATTGGTAATCTTCACTCTATGATGATGGTTGGTTTGTCATGTGTTATGAAAATTTATATCATATAAAAAATGAAAACTCTCTCAAAATAAATAAATTGTAAGTATGAAATTTTCAAAAAGATTAATTTATGTAACTTTGAAATATTTCATTTTATTTTTATTATTATTATTAAATTTTAGTAAATTAATTTAACATTTATTATATTAAAAACATAAATTTAAATTTATTTGAACAATTAAAAAAATTACAATAGTATACACAATACAATAAGCATCCATATCTCCAAATAGAATTTTCCAATAGAAGACTATAAATCTAAGATAATTCAAATTAATATAAGAACAACAACAACCAACAAGATCTATATTTGTAAATAGACAAGATATGGTGTTGGCAAAGTATTAAATCACAACATTTAGATAGAGAAAAGTACTTGTTGACAAGAGACATTAAAGATACAGTTTTTGATTAAGTAAAATACGTTTTACAAGGACCCTAAAACCTATAGTAGTTTAAACTCAAAAGAAAGTCATGAGAACCAAGCAAAGAAAAACAAAATAGAGTAGCTAGGACAAGCCACCACATGGTCGAACAAGAAAATGAAACAGAGAAAAATAAAAATAGCCAAAAGGAAGAGCACCATGACCAATTATTCCAAGCTCCTGAGCATGACAAACATGTTGCTTTAAAGGGCCTCCATCAGTTGAACTGTGTCTTTAACATTCTGCACTTGGGAGCCATGTGGATCAATTTTCTCCTTGTTTTTCCTAGTTCTGGCCTTGGTTCTTTTACTTGGTCCTTCAGTCAGCTCCTTGTCCTCCTTCATAGTCCTCTGCTCGGTATTGGGGTCCATTTTTTCTTCCGTCTTTTTGATCAGCAACTTCAGGTTCTTGTTGGATGTTTTAAGGATGTTAAAATTTTGCTCTGCCACACCCTTAAGGGCTTTTTCTAGACTTATCATTTTGGATTCCATGTTCATGACCCTAGTTTCCAAACTTGGCTTATTCTCTATGGTCTTATCATTATTGTCCAAGCCTCAAATTTTTTCCTTGATGTCCTCGATCTTGTGGTAGAGCCATTTGAAAGATCGAAACTGATCCAGCATACTATTTTTAGTATTGTTGAGAAAATCCATGTCCATCTCCCTGGCTTTATCACTAAGAACAACCAGTGCAGCGTATATCAATTGTTCCTTATGGACTTTTCCTTCATTGTCCTCCAGAATCTAAGGAGAGAGAGCTTCCCTAATAATTCTCATATGCATAGTGTTAATATTAAAATTTCTCCAGACCTTTTTACCCCTCCCAGTATCCTGACTATTATACTCCCCCCCTGAGGCTTCTTCAGTCTCATCAATCCCTACGGGTGACTGGTTAGTGCCCTACTCATCTTTATCTTCAGTCACAGAGGCTTGATTTTTAGTGTTATTACCTAGGGACTAAGGAGGAAGGTTTTTTTCTTCACTGATAGGGAGATCGACCAACAAGTGGCTAGAGAGGTCCTACATAGGTTTGGGGGTGTCCTCCTTGTCCTGTTCCTGCATAACAGCAGAATCCAAAATGGGGTTTCCCACATCTTCTTCCAAATCCATTTCTTCCTCCTTTTCATTATACTCTTCCTCCGAGTTAGCCTCCTTCCTATTCTATTTTTTGGAAGGTAATTCATTCTTGATAGATTTCAGGGGCCCTTTCTTGGATGAGGAGCCCTTACTCTGTTTCTTGAAATCAACATCCTCACTGTCATCTGAAGGAATGCCCATAAAAGAGCTCGAAGGAACATAATTCAAACTAGGGTACTCGCTAATAGCCTTGCTATCCCCAATTTCCTTGCCCATGATTTGGGTTTTAAGGAGTTTGTATAACAAAAGGATTAATCCTTCATGCAGAGTGGGATTAGAAATTTTCTTATCTCTAAAACCAGATATATTCTCATTCATTGAAGAGAAGAGATAATATGGAATGGAAATCTTGAAACCATGCCTAAAATAATTAAGCAAGATGAAATGATAGGTACGAATTCTATCAAACCTAGTATCCAGGGTAATATAGTAGATGAGGGCCTTCAGAACATACTGCCAGAGCATTTTCAAACTCCTAGGAAGGTAGTAGGTGTATACACCTAAAAATGGTCATCTAGACTATTAGCCCCTTTTGCTAAATCATAAATTGCTTATTCTTGATCAAATCCTAGTTCTATCATTTATTTGATTATTTTCTATGGGCTAACCATCTTATCCTAAGTCTTTATTTAATTAAAAAGAATATTTCCTCCCCTTTTATTAAATAAAAAGCCCCCACTTTTCCTCTTATCCTAAGTTGCACAAATAAAATATTATTTTTATTTTATAAAAAGGGGAAAAGCACTTTTTGTCTCATATGGACACAAAAGTCAACTCCTATTTTCTCATTGGAGGATATTTGTGCACATGGATTGCTCCTCTTTTAAGCTCCACCATTGATTAAATCTTTTGCCTCTTAATCTCCATGGTCCATTCCTTCTCATTTCTTATAAAAGGAGAGCTCTCTTCTTCATTCTAGATCTCCAACTTTTTATGCTAATATTATGCTGCAGGTTTTCTAGGTACACTTTGGAGCTTTTGAAGATTTGGAGCATTCTTAGCATCTACATCTCATTCTTGCATTCTACATCTCATTCTTGCATTCTTAGCTTAGCTTCATATTTATTCTTTCTTAGATTAGCTTCATTTCTATGCTCTAGATTAGCTCACATAGATTAATTAGCGTGGGTTGTAACACTTGCATATTTCATTTCATAGCTTAGCTTGCATTTCCATTTCTAGCATAGCATTGCATTGCATTTTCATTCTTGATTCTTGAGGATATTGGCATTCTTGCCCTTGTCTTCATTGAATCTCCTATTGCATGGTTTACTAGCAAGGTTATAGGCTAAATAGCTCTAGCTGAGAGCATTCTTAAAAGCCCTTGCACTCCATGCCTAGGGAGCTATGGATCGATTTGTGAGGGCTCATTCTTGAGTTTCCTTGCATGTAATGATCCATAGAAGTGTGACACATTTATAGCACACATTTTTGGCACCCACCGTGGGGTAAGCCAAAGTTGGTCCTCATTGGAAACTAATGACCATGCAGGATTTTCTATCTCTTTGCACTTCATTCTTTGGATTCAGATCGCTATTTGCTTGCCTTCTTGGCTATCTCTTGCTTTCTTGGCTGATCTAAGTTGCTTTGTGATCCCAAATCGATCTCACATTTCAACTTCATTCTTTGACTGCATGTGTTCCCAGATCAATCACACATTAGTCAAAGAGGGGCAAATGTATACACCTAAAAATGGTCATCTAGACTATTAGCCCCTTTTGCTAAATCACTAATTGCTTGTTCTTGATCAAATCCTAGTTCTATCATTTATTCGATTATTTTCTATGGGCTAACCATCTTATCCTAAGTTTTTATTTATTTAAAAGGAATATTTCCTCCCCTTTTTAATAAATAAAAAGCCCCCACTTTTCTTCTTATCCTAAGTTGCACAAATAAAACATTATTCTTATTTTATAAAAAGGGAAAAAGAACTTTTTGTCTCATATGGACACAAAAGTCAACTCTTATTTTCCCATTGGAGGATACTTGTGCACATGGATTTCTCCTCTTTCAAGCTCCACCATTGATTAAATCTTTTACCTCTTAATCTCCATGGTCCATTCCTTCTCATTTCCTTTAAAAGAAGAGCTCTCTTCTTCATTTCTAGATCCCTCAACTTTTTATGCTAACTTTATGCTACAGGTTTTCTAGGTACATTTGGAGCTTTTGAAGATTTGGAGCATTCTTAGCATCTACATCTCATTCTTGCATTCTTAGCTTAGCTTCATATTTATGCTCTCTTAGATTAGTTTCATTTATATGCTCTAGATTAGCTCACATAGATTAATTAGCTTGGGTTGTAATACTTGCATATTTCCTTTCATAGCTTAGCTTGCATTCTCATTTCTAGTTAGCATTGCATTGCATTCTCATTCTTGATTCTTGAGGATATTGGTATTCTTTCCCTTGTCTTCATTGAATCTCCCATTGCATGGTTTACTAGCAAGGTTATAGGCTAAATAGCTCTAGCTGAGAGCATTCTTAAAACCCTTGCACTCCATGCCTAGGGAGCTATGGATCGATTTGTGAGGGCTCATTCTTGAGTTTCCTTGCATGTAATGATCCATAGAAGTGTGACTAGCCTCAACTTCATTCTTTGACTGCATGTGTTCCCAGATCGATCACACATTTGTCAAAGAGGGGCAAATGTATATACCTAAAAATGGTCATCTAGACTATTAGCCCCTTTTGCTAAATCACTAATTGCTTGTTCTTGATCAAATCCTAGTTCTATCATTTATTCGATTATTTTCTATGGGCTAACCATCTTCCTAAGTTTTTATTTATTTAAAAGGAATATTTCCTCCCTTTTTTAATAAATAAAAAGCCTCCACTTTTCCTCTTATCCTAAGTTGCACAAATAAAACATTATTCTTATTTTATAAAAAGGGAAAAAGAACTTTTTGTCTCATATGGACACAAAAGTCAACTCTTATTTTCCCATTGGAGGATACTTGTGCAAATGGATTGCTCCTCTTTCAAGCTCCACCATTGATTAAATCTTTTGCCTCTTAATCCCCATGGTCCATTCCTTCTCATTTCCTTTAAAAGAAGAGCTCTCTTCTTCATTTCTAGATCCCTCAACTTTTTATGCTAACTTTATGTTGCAAGTTTTCTAGGTACATTTGGAGCTTTTGAAGATTTGGAGCATTCTTAGCATCTACATCTCATTCTTGCATTCTACATCTCATTCTTGCATTCTTAGCTTAGCTTCATATTTATGCTTTCTTAGATTATTTTCATTTCTATGCTCTAGATTAGCTCACATAGATTAATTAGCTTGGGTTGTAATACTTGCATATTTCCTTTCATAGCTTAGCTTGCATTCTCATTTCTAGTTAGCATTGCATTGCATTTTTATTCTTGATTCTTGAGGATATTGGCATTCTTTCCCTTGTCTTCATTGAATCTCCCATTGCATGGTTTACTAGCAAGGTTATAGGCTAAATAGCTCTAGCTAAGAGCATTCTTAAAACCTTTACACTCCATGCCTAGGGAGCTATGGATCGATTTGTGAGGGCTCATTCTTGAGTTTCCTTGCATGTAATGATCCATAGAAGTGTGACACATTTATAGCACATAGTAGGTGCCCGCTTTCACAATGGCTTTCATCTCCTTGTCATCCCTTGTGAACTTTTTGACAGCCACGTCAGAAATTTTTTCGACTCTGTAGAATTTATTCTTAGTGGTAGGAATGTCGATGACCATTGATATAACCTCCTCCGTGATAGTGAATGACTTGCCATCAATCTCCACCATCCCATCTTTCCAGGTTTTGATGAAGATTTTGGTGATGTCCTTCCTACACCCATGGAGTCGTTCAATAAAAGTTGTAACATCCCCTTTTTGTAAGGCATTCTAGATTTTTGTTCGCTTCTTCCATTTCTCACTATCGCCCTCTAGCTCCCTTCTTAACCTTTCCCCAACCATGGCTTTCGTGATAGCTTTGGTAAACCTTTGGTCCAGCCAAAAATTTTTGCTTTCCTTCTTTCTAACATCAACAATGCTCTTTCTAAAAATAGGTTTTTTGAAATGAATACAAGATATGGGGAAGGCAGCCCTAAAAGCATGTGGAGGAAATGTGTTATTAAAACTCATGCAAATCTGCCACAACTCACCATGAGTGAAATAACTTCTCCTAACAAGCTTGTTGCAATAATTATTATTATTTGGAAAAGCCGCGGTACTTTGAAGATCATCTCCATCTAGAGAATCTAGCTCGAATTTATGGAAAGTTTCATAATTTTGCCTTAAGTAGTAAGTTTCCTTTCTCATAGCCTATAAGGTGATCCAATCAGCATCCCTGTTGGAAATGGAGATTAGCACGTGAATATAAAGGTCTGCCTCCAAGAAATAGGTCCAAGTGGCACAAAAAGTGATGACTAATCCATGACCGAAGCCATGTCTGTGAACCGGGCCAAGGGAAAACCAGTAATTGTTGCTTCGTTGAGAATCATACATGGCAATCACTATATTTTTAATTGCTACAGAACATAAATTTCTTCTTTTGACAATCTTCTTCTGACATTAAAGATATAGTTAGCATAAAAAAAAATTAACTCATGATGTCATCCCATTCCAATGGGGACCAATCTTTTATGTTTGCCCATTCCATTTTATTATTGCCTCATTCAGAATCCTCTCAACATAGTGGAGAAATCCTTTTTATCCTCCTGCTTATTCCCTTTTTGGGGAGATATAAAGTACAAATTATCATTAATTTTTGGATCCACATATCAATGATATAAGAAAGATTTATGTCAGATAGAACATGCAATGAAATCAGAAGTTATTGGAATACTTTATCTTAGAAAGAATTCCCTACAAGAGCGATAAATTTTAAAAGGAAATCAAAGTACAAATGCCTAAGCCTTCAGCAAAAATTGAGCCATAGGGAACGTCAAAGTACCATAAAGGATATTGACATTGTAATCAGTTCAAACATGGAGTGTTCACAAGGTATGTCAAATTATGTAATGAACAATATGCCTAGTTATCAAGAAGCCTTCTTAATGCAGTATGTTTAACCTAACATTCATTCTTTTCAAAGATTAATGAAAGAATCTAGTATGCATTGCAAAAAGAAAGGAATACTCCAATTAAGGATGGCTCAAAAACTATAAAAATTGATTAAACACTGGATAAATCATGGATAACATATTCAAAACACACAATCTTCAAGGTGTAAAATATGTAAAAGAATATTATATAAAATTAAAAATAATAAGGATATAATAGTTAAATATATTGGTTGCTAAAATGTTGTAGTTCACTCGATTGAGTACAATTGGTGAGGATGATGCTAAGAGAAATAGAAATTCATCCTTGAAGGTTCAAACCCTTGAAACCATATTCAGACTAGGTTCAACTCCTAATTGAATTTGATGGATTAGATTTGACAGAAATGCTAACATCTATGTATGGATAGATGTTTACATAAAAACAAGTATATTACCATTAGAATGTGCTTTCTTTAGAAATAAATAAAAAGAGGCTGATTTATTATGCGAATGGTCTCCCAAATAGAGTTGTCAAAGATTAAGACCTTTCAAAAAAGCTTCAAAAAAAATATATTAGTATCCAGACACAAATTTAAAACTCAAGTAAAATCATACTCAGATGGAGTAAATGAATGTTCATATAATAACAAAAATACATTATTAAAAAATAGAATGTTGTTTATACCTTGGTTTTAATTTGTTAATATGCTCAAATGTGTGTCTATAGATGCACTTTGCACTTTTTTACTCAAAAGAATAGCATGAGGATGAATTTGAGTAGATTGATCAAGCAAATGATAGCATAGACATAACATGAAAGTAGGTATTCAAATGGGAGGGAAAGTCCCTCATTAAATTGATTTCCCAAGAGAAAACTAGAGGGAATTGATTTAAGATACATATTTTCATGATAATCATCACAAGGGAGAGGGAGATTAAAGAAGGAAGGATGGTATTTGATCAAGATGTAAGATTAAATAAGAAGAGGACAAGTAGTAAGTGATATGGAAGGTCAAGCATGGTCACACATGTGTTTGCAAGGTGGCATATGTGGGAGATATGTTCACACATATGTGATGATGGAGGTAGAGATAAGTCAAGATCAAGGGATGAGGTGGAAGATTAACATGCTCGCATGTGTAAGAAAGGAATTGAATGAGTTCACATGCTTAAACATGTATAAGTATGAAGTAGATTGAAGTGAAGTGATAAAATGCATCCAACCATGTTCACACATGTGAAAAAGGGAATGAGATGATTTGACAACTACAAATGTGATAGCACTGGTGTGAGTGCAGACATATGACAAGAGGAGAATGATAAAGATTAAAATCCATGTAAATGGATTAAATGGTCAAGATTAGAAGGAAAAGGTTGAGGATGATATGAATTATTAAATTAGAAAAATGTGAAGAAAGATTAATTAGCCTTAATATTTAGTTGATCATCAATTAAGTGATTAATTAAGTTTGGTAAATTATCTTTGGACTTGTAGTGTTGTGGTTTAATTTTTTGTTGGTGAAGTGGTCATCAAGGTTCGAACCCTGACTATACCATTACGCTCCCAAGCCTAGCCTCACCAATTCATAGCCTGTGTTTCACATGGAGCTGGAGGGTGTGTCATGCCAATGTTACAACTCATGTTAAAATTTGAGAGCTAAGGTTATTGACAATTCATCTATAAACTTTGTGCATACTACTATGGACTAAGGAAAGCTTGAGGCTACAATAACTTAACTAATCACATATAAAAAAAAGTGGTAGAAAGGTCAATTACAAGAGTAATTAAGTATTTGAAATTTCTTATTTAGTTAATCTACATAAAATTAGTAATCTAGAAATTTCGATGTGGATTTTTTAAGTATCTATAATAGTTATAGAATATATAAAATAGAGTTAGGATGGATTGAAATAGCTTATAAAACCTTCATATGAAGGTTTTTTTTCTCTAAAAATTAAATTATGTGTATTTTTTAGAAATGGTGTTTCAAATCACACCAATCGATTTGTCATTAAGAAGAGGAAAAAAATGGGAAGGGATTGTAGATGAACAATAATAAATACTAAATTCAATTAAAAAACTAAATGAACTCAACAATAATAGTTATCTAGATTCCATAATAGAAAATATGAAAATGAAGATACAATGAATCAATGCGCTATTATACTAGGTTTTCATATGTTGGCTAGATGAGTTTATCAGAATTTGTTGATGCTTATATTTTTCTTTAGTTCACTTATTTGTGTGTGAACATATTCTATGTGAATACATATCTATTATCCATGAGTATGGATTTCAATTCTAATTCATAGAATTAAACTATTACAAATTAGTTAATTAAAATTTACTCGCATAAAATTATCTTGTGTCTAGGTGTTGGTAAGGACTATCTTTTTTTAGAAACATCTCTAGGGTATCCATTTAATTAGTCGAGGTGGGGGGGGGGGGACTTTATTGATCCATGAAAAAGATCAAATGCAACAACAAAACATTCAATAGTGTCTAGTATGATGTCACAATCAAATAATGTAAAATAAAGTATCTTTTAAACTCTTCTACTTATATATTTTTCACCTTTTGTCATGATGTTACATGAATGAAGTAATATCTTTAAATATAATATTATAGCACCCAAACAATTTCAACTATATGTCACAATGACTTGTATAAGATTATTTCTGAAATTTATTTTTATTTATAATTTTAAAATTTTAAGTCTAAGTCCATGACTGTTTAAGTGATCTAGGTCAAATAGAAATGAGTGATAAAGTGATTAAAAAATTAGGAATTTTATTTATGCACAAATATATTAATTATAGATTAATTATTACATTTAGAACACAACAAATTACATATTCTTGTTTCATAATATGATATAATAACTTAATATAAAGTTTAGCAACCACATAATTGTTTCCCAAACAAATAAATACAATTGAGAGACATTCCATGATCCATAATAAAATGAATACGCTTCAAAAAAGAAATTAAAGAAATCCTTCCATTATAAAAAGTCTAATTTGTTTAGATAATTTATTAGTTTTATGTTTTAAAAATATTGATTTGCAAGTAGAATTTTGTTATGCTTCTACTTCTAAAATAGAGAAATGATGAGTGATTTAAAATAGTATGTCCACTAACAAATCTTCATTCTTAGTATGTCCACTAACAAGTCTTCACTCTATGTTGATGGTTGCTTTGTATTGCATTGGAAGACTTCATCTATATCATTAAAGAAATCTTCCAATCATTTTAGAAAGGTCTCTTTATAAATCGTTCAAATAGAATTTACTTATTTAATTTATTGATTTTTGTTGACACGCGCTCTATTAAAAATCTAATTTCAATTAAGAGATGATTAAGGGAGAAGAGCTAATATATGTACTAGGTCTAGTACATATTATAATAGGTGGACAAAATAGATCTTCTAGCAGTGCACTAAAAATGTGCCATCAATACATATCCTCAAAAAACATGCCTCTAAATTTCAAAAAATAGCCACTCATGTCGTGCCACATTAATGCACCATTAATGGTGACTCAGTGCACAACTATTGGTCTTATCACTTTCTGGGACCATTTTGAACACCTTCACAATAAAGCATGCTAATGTGATGCTATATTTGACCATATAGACTTGAAATTTTATTATTAAATAAAGAACTTGACAAGTAAACTGCTGTAGAAAATTAAATAATTTAAAATATCTACATAAAAATTTTGAAAAAATGAAATTAAAATGAACATGTAATCAACTCTCTCCCCTACTTATATACACTATATACACATAACTTTTTAACTTAGAACCCAAGAATTCCTGTTAAGCAAAAAAAAACGAACTCATGATGTGAATCTGGACCGGATTACATATGAGAGAACTGTTTATCACACCGGTGGCGAGGGTCCGACCATTCCAATGGAAGGTAATCTTTTTGTATCCTTCCAGTTTATTGGTTATTGGTTTGTATCCTACCTGCTTATTCCATGTTTTATGGGGAAATATAAAGAAAAAATGATCATTATGTAATGCTGAATGTTCCACTTTTACCACTCAAAATTAATCACCACATTATTATTATAAGCATTCCAAATTAACTCTCATCTCAGAGAGTCATGCCATGTCATGAGAGTCTGAAAAGTCGGGCTGTTACTGTACCGGCAATGGCAAATTCCTTAATATTTAAGGCTGGGCCAAAACCATGAGCCATCAAACGATCATTCTTAATTTCATACAAATTCTATCAAAAATGCAATCTAGAAAGATCTATAGAGCCACGCAAACTAAACCAAAACAGTAGCAGAATGCACACGAAATATATAGCTGTGGATTCAATACAATATAATCTTTTGAATGCCACTATTGGCGGCTGTCCTGCAAACTGCTGCTGTTGCTGCATGCTTAAAAGTTCATATTAAGAAGTAGTTGTTGAACTTGTAATCCATTGCAGCAACAAAGGTCCCCTGTCATTGGGCATAAAAAGACTTTTGTAAGCTATCAAAATTTAGACAGAAAAAACACCCAAAATTCAATTTCAACAATAAGATAGGACTCAATATAAACCATATTAATATAGTACTAGCTTGACCATACACAAATAAGTAGTGCCCAAGCATCTGAGCCAACTCCCAATGGTTTGCTTATGAAAGACTATCCAAACACAATTTAGAGCATTGAATGTTCTGAAAGGAAATCCACCATAACTTTCTTCTTTAATTGGAATCTGGTGATTTGCTGATCTGGGTACCCGGCATTTCAGAAAGGACTTTGTAGTTTGTGAATTGGACTTCCTCAGCGAATACCTGATCCCAGAAAATCATGTCATCCACATTACAAAAACCCACCAAATCCTTTTCCAAGCCAACATCAATCTCAAAATCAGCCTTGTCAATACAGTTCTCTGAGCTCTGATTTCCAAGTGAACAAGTAGCCATTAACTCAAGTCCAGCCCTGATTTCAGAGTCCATCAGAGGCCCAAAATCTTCAAACCCATCTGCAATAGATGAATTGCTACTCATTCCAAGATCCACAAACCCATCTGATGTAGTAAAAGCGTTTGTTCTAGAACAATCCAGGCCCAATTCAGCCCTTGTTTTTTTGTTCTCCTCCTTATGTGGGAGCGGCAACAATCTCCTCTTTTTACCAACATCAAGATGCCTCTTTTCAAGCGTCTCAGCAGTAAAAATCGGATTTTGAGTGGCAGTTTGGAGAAACGCCATCATCTGCTGAGGTTTTCGCTCTGTGAGGGCGAAACGCCTTTGCATTTCTTCAAGTTCTCTATCAATAATTTCCTGCTCCTTTTTCAGCTGAACAACCTCCATAACAATGGCTTCCTCGTCCTCGTCCTTCTTAAGCCTCTGGGATTCCACTTCAAAATCAAATTTGGGACCCAGTTGAGACTGGTTATGACGAGATCTCCTCCTACGAATGCTGTTGAGTAAATGCTTTTGTCCTCGAAGAAAGGATTCGTGTGCGAATTCCCATCTATCAGGATCCACCTTACGAAATCCCTGTAAGATTTGAACCACTATTAGTCAAGAAAACTAGAAAAAATGGTTGAATATAAAAGCATGATCATGATCATGAGAGTAGGTAATTATGGGTTACTGACATATGTGTTGAGCTGTCGAACAAAGCTAGAAAAATTGGAGTGTTTGAAGTGGAGAGGGAGCAAATGGAGAGAAAACTTGTGTGGATCCTTCACGAGGAAGCTGTTGTTTCCTTCACTCCATGACACAATACCGTCTGTTGACGGATCCTCAACAATGGCGTATGTCTTTGTTAGAAATGGTGCTGTGCCGTTTCTTTCCATTCTCTTTTTATCACGTCTTTTCTTGTCTCAGTCTATTTCAAACTTCCGTCGTCGGTCGGCTTCTGATATTTATTTCACGTTCAATGTCGGTAGAGTCGGTCTGTAAAGTGACAGAAGACGATTCGCGGAGGCTCGAGATTTTTCGGTAAATATCTGGAAGTCGGCTTATTTTCACGGGCAATTTCAGCTGCTCTAGTAAAACCTAATTTGGAAAGAGAGTATACAAGAATAAATATTTCCTAATCCGGGAAAACGTCAAGAATCAATCAATCACTGGCCTAATAAAGAATTATTTATGATTGGTATGAAGAGAAGCACGTAGTGTAGTATTCTATCCACACATTGGTAAAATATAAACAATGATTATATTCGATATTAGCTCCATGAGGGATGATCCATGAGCTCCCAAAGTAGTAGTTTTTGGGGAAGTGGGACTAAGTCCACTTGAGAGTCAAGGGAAGAATTTATCTCCATGGGAAGGATATTAGATTAGATCTCTCAACATATTTACACTAGTTGGTAGCAATATCTCCCATGGTTTCATTTAGTTAGAAAAATCTAGTGTTTCAATATTCTTTACCTTTCCTAAGGACCCATTTTCATTGGTTGACTTGTGTCTTTTGTAACAGATTTGTGAATAAAGAATATTCATAAATGGGGATGATACATGAGCTTCTAAAGTAGGAGTAGTTTTGGGGAAGGGGGACTAAATCCACTTGAAAGTCAAGGGAAGAGTTCAACTCCAAGGGAACAATATTAGATTAGATCTCTCAACATATTTACACTAGGTGGTAGAGGAGTGAAGCCTAGAACCACAGGGCCACAATGAGGCCAAGTGAAGAATTGCAAAAAAATACCTATAGCTAAATGAGATCCCTTCATAATCTATGGTCTATCTCCAAAGTATGTCTTTGAATTAGAGTTAAATAAGTGAAGTTAAAGGTTTAGAAATATTTATATATCCACAACAATCCCAACAAAGGAGGTATGGGAAAGGGGACTAGTATTCAAGTCAACCATAATAAAATGACCTAATTTTTTGTTGATAAACTCATACATAATATTGCCTTAGAAGTAGAGAGGAAGGTGAAAAAACCTAACCTAGGTGGTAACAAACCTAACATGATCCACCAGAGGGCTAAAAGAGAGGATCTAAGGATGAACCCAAACAAGAAATGGGAATCCCACCTACACACACATAGAGATAGAATATCATATTTGTCATCGACTAGGTCAAGTGAAGTCACAAAAAACCCATAGGAAGAAGGATAGATTTCAATCTTATTCAGACCAAGCAAGTTTTAGAGATCAAATATCCAAGTAGTCAAAGTTGGAAGAAATGGTTGCATGTGGTTGAAGCATACTTCTCAAAATTAGCACTGCAAACTAGGACCTACCAACACATATCAATCTCTAGAATAGAGAAAATGTACGAGAAACATTTCAAATGATTAGTTGTAGCATCCTAGGATTAAATTGGGAGCAAATTTGTAAACATATTATTGGGTGAGGAACTGACAAAATAAATTGCCTCTAATAGGACATGGCATGTTTTATGTTTGCACTGTGACATACCTTGTTAATATTTTTGCAAGAGGTGACAGAGAGTTAGAAATCTCCAGAGCTAGGTTGTAGCCAGGACAAAGCTAGATAATTTTCATATGAAGAGTTATTGTATGTAGTCTCCAAGGATAGGATACCTAAATTTAAAAATATAGGATGGGCGAGAGTATGAGAATCCATCACAAGAGATGGTAACAAGGAGAAAATCCTAAGATAAAAATCATTCTATTATTTTTAATTTTTATTATTATTTTATTATCTGAATAGATTACTATTACTCATTAATTTATATAAAGAAAAAAAAATTATTTGTACTTTGTTTTGAATATATATTATAATAATATAGTAGTCTAATAATGATTATAAATAATATTAGCAAGTATGAGAGAATGAAAGTGTCCCTAAGAGCTAAGAGCCTAACTCAATAGGCGAGAGCTTCTTGTAGTATAGCACAAGGTCAAGAGGTCCAATCTTGTCCAAGCCCATGTTGCACTAGAGGACATGTTGTGCCAACATCACTCTAGACATGTTAAAATATTTATGACGATAACTATATTTTATAGGGGGTGCTATACCAAGTTCTTCTAATCTTTAAGAAATAAAAAAAAAATTATGAGAGATTGAAAGTGTCACAAAATAAATCTCACTTTTCTGCCAAAGATAAGAAAAAGAAATGATATAAAATAAAATATATAATGATATAATAATATAATAATGATGGTGTACTTTTAATAGGTTTTTTTTTCCATGAGTTTAATAGAAATATAAGAATATAATATTAATAATTTAGTACTAATAGCTTTTTAGTTTGATAAGGCAAAACACTTGTTGAAGATTTTGCAAATGGGGTTTTAAGAAAAGTGGTCTTAACCATGGAGGAAACTTTTTAGTTAAGCACACTTGAGCTAGAGTAGTACTGGGATGGGTGACCTCCCAAGAAGTCCCTGTGGTTCACCTCTGTGAGCATCACCTAGATGTGCCACAATGAGTGCCAAGTGTTTTGTTCATCCTCATGAGAGATGGGTTCTTGTGAACCACTACTCATGAAACATGGGTTAATGAGTTGGACTTAAAAACTACATAGTTCAATCCTGATAGCAATATCACAACTTTTTACTTTTATAAAGAATTTAATAAAATATAAATATGGAATATTAAAATATAATAATATAACCATATCTTAATTAGTTTTGATTTGTAACATCTGGCTGGAATGTAGCAATAGAATTTTTAGAAAAGAAGTTTCCCCTCTTAAGCAAGTAATTACTTCTATTTAGCATTTCGTATTTGAAACTTACTTGAGTGCAACATATAATAAATCCATTTCCTTTTACGATTTTACTTCTTGGAATGATAAAACATTAAAGAGAGCTCTTCTAAAACGTCCCCCTTCCACAGAATCTATTTTATCTTCTTCAAAGTCACGAAACAAAGCCTTGGTCAAGTAGCTCCTCCCCCCCAATAACAAATGTTAAACTAAATTTGGTTAGGAATCGAAAGGAAATCCAACACCATTAGGGATTGGATTATTAATTTGTAATTTAGAGGGCATCACTCTATCATAAATCCTTTGAAAGGTCTCTGGCGGTACTAACAACAAATTTGAGTTGGAGGCATTAAGCTTTAAAACTAAATATTTAGGATTTAGTCATTGAGAAGGAATTTGGATAGAGGAAAAGCTCTGTATATACAGTGTACATTAAAGAAAATCATCTTTCAGAAGTGATTGAGAAGAGAAGAGAAAAAGAGGCAGAAATTCAGTCAAAGGTAAATCTATTAACCAACCCTATTTTAAAGATACTGGATATTGAGAAAAGAATCAGTAAAATGAATGATGAAATAAGGATTCTTAATGATGAAAGAGACAGAAAATTGAGAAGATTCACTCTTCTAATAGAGCACATTTCAATAAAGATAAGTATCATTGAAGGACAGTTGGAAGAATGTCTTTCATCTAAGACATCTTATGAGAAGTTCAATTTTGCAAACCTTCATGCATGTGAGATCGCATCTTATGGATTGTGTGCACTACTCAGTGTTGCAGACACCATTAAGAAGGCATGGGAGAAAGAAATAGAGAGCATAAAAGTGAACTTTGCAGATTGTGTTGCAAGCCTACCAGCTCTACAATTTTGAATCAAGGTAAACAATTTTGAGAACTCAATTTTGGCACCCTTTTTTTGTCATTGTTGTCAAAGGGGGAGTGATAGTAGAAAATTGATATATTGATATATATAAGGAACTATATTCCTAGGGGGAGTATAGATGATAGGTAAGATATATGGAGTTATAAGGATAGTGAAGATATGATTTTTGCTATGGCCACAATTTTGAGTTTTGAAATTTTGAGACTTAGCCAATTTTCTCATATGTTGCCACCAATGACAAAGGGGGAAATTGTTGACAATTTTCCTGAGTTAGATATCTAGATTTTGTAATTATGGCAACATATGATCTACATGAAGACCACATATGTCAGAGATCAATTATGTCAGAGCACATAACTAAATTGTCTAAGTGTAAGCAGTATTTTTCCCAATGTAACCAGAGATAGTTTTGATTGGCGACGTTGATAGAAGTAATTTCAATGCTTGCGCACTTGAACATGGATACTATGATGTATATTGAAGACTCACTTGAGAGCGTAAGTCTGTACGGCATGTATGGAAGAAGTTATTGCACTATTACAGGAATAGAGCTGAAGCTGACAGGATAGAGAAGAAGACTGAATTGGTAAACAATTAAGGGAGTATTTTGTTTATCAAAATAATGTCTTAATCATATGAAAGGATGCCATCCTAGATGTTAACCCTTGGGCAGCACATGTTAAAATGTATTTTGTAAAAGTGCTTTATGTTTAGTAAAGCCGACTGTAAAAGTTA
The DNA here is from genome assembly GCA_027943335.1 of Chamaecyparis obtusa. Taxonomy (NCBI): domain Eukaryota; kingdom Viridiplantae; phylum Streptophyta; class Pinopsida; order Cupressales; family Cupressaceae; genus Chamaecyparis; species Chamaecyparis obtusa. Next base: position 79,298 of record BSBK01002112.1, read on the forward strand.
TTATTCCTAATAACTTGTATAAATCTAAGACATATGTAATGCGAAGGAGATATGTATGAAAGTATAGAAAAACATATGTATTTGAAAGATATTGATGCGAAGTTGTGAAAGTCAAGCAAGCAGTATAAGGTTATGTACCTTGCCCTATTTTTGTAATCATGAATTATTGTACATTACATGTTTGGGCAGTGGGCTCATCTTGTAATCATTTGAATTTGTACTACCAACTCTTAGCAAGGTTGAGGCTTCTAACAATGCCTATACTCCCTTAATTAGGACTAAGACACTATATATATGTAACATGCTCCTAACAGGGTCAACATCCTTAACATGATACTTTTGATTAGTGGATCTTTGTGGGTACCATCCCCACCGGGGTTTTCCCTTGGCCAAGGTTTCCTCGAGAACAAATAATGTGTTATGAGCTCATTTGATTTACTATTATGGATGTTCTTTAGTTTACTCTATTATGCAAGTATCAAGACAATATGTTATATATCTATAATTGGGCAAAAGTAAAAGTTTGTAGAATACTGATTCACCCCCCCCCCCCCCTCCTCCTCTCAGTATTCCCTATTTCTAACAAGGGATTCCATACTGGCAAATAAAGTTTTTTCTAACAAAAAAAATTGTCACTCATGCCATCTAAATGATCAATTATAATCCATCATGGTAAAGTTTCAATGCTTCAACTATTTCACTATTAATCACGGGTTTAGAGAAGTTAATAATCTGGTTGATTGGCTTTCCAATAAAGGGGTGGAAATGAATTGGATAATTAAAGTGTTTTAGGTGAATAAGATTGCCCAAGATTTAATAGCTTGACATTTCTTTCATGGATTTTTTTAATTTTTTTGCCATTGGGTTATAGTTATTTCTTTCATATTTATTTAAATATTTTCTTTGGTCTTCTTGGCTTGAGTAGGCTAGCTCTCCATGGGATGGGATAGTTCATTTTCACTTGGTTTCCAATTCGCTTTGATGGTGGTCAAGATTGTTCTATCCCCTTCCTTGGTGTTTTTCTTGAGATGGTTTCGTGCGTGCATAATCTCTTTCTTTTCAAAGTTTTGGGTGCCTATATGTACCTTCTAGGGTTCAATCTCTTTTCTATTTGGTCAACCCCTTTGCCATGTAAGATGCCATGTGTTTCTCATTCTTGAGGTCTTTGGTGTAGTTCTTTCCTTCGTGGCTTTAGTTGGTCCTCATTTTCAAATGCTTTCAACTTTTGTTGGGTACAATTCTATATGTGACATCAATCATCTCAGGGTATGTAATAGATACTAGTTGGGAGTTATTTTGCTCTACACATTCTCTTATACTAATGGATGGTCGTGTGTATGGAGAAAACTAAAATGTAATGCTCCCATGCCTCTTATGCTTATGTATCCCATATACATCCAATGGTCATCATATGTCTCCAGCTGGACAAGAAAGGACTATTAGTGCCATCATCCAAAGATTTCACAATGAAATATTTCAAATAAGATTTATTTATTAATTCTCATCTTGAACTTGGTATTTTTTTTAATTCTTATTTGTATTATTAATAATACAAATACATCGAATAATTAATTTATTGATTATATATTAGATAAATAATTAATTATATTTATTATTTTATTTTGGGATTTTAAATTATTATAATTTAATTTCAAATAGATGTATAATTTAATTTAATTTAATAGATGTAATTATCATTTTCAATTAATATTATATTGTGTGCTATATATATTACATATTTAATTCGAATCAATTAACTTTATCTTTAAAATACCTCATAGTAATTAATAACAATATATGTTGTTAGATATATTTACTATTAATAATTGTAAGTTATAAATTGATATTAATATAATATTTTTACATGTTTTTAATTTTAATTTTTTTTTATATATTTTATATTTAATAAAAAATTTTAGTTATTGTTATTTTTTAATCTATGTTTTTTGTTAAACAAATTATTAGAACATAACCACAATCATGATTACATATTATAGACTTCTAAACAAAATTTTACATGTGAATCAAAAATAATTTAATGGTCTGAAGCTGAGATCAACATGGGGCTCGAGTAGACTCGAACCTGCAACTTTCTAGATGGGAGCAGATTACCACTATACTAGAAATTCATAAGCCATAATATTATTCAATATTGACATATATAAGAACTTAATTAAAAAAAATTCTACATAAAAATTATCAATTCTTCATTGAGCTACCTCTATCATATCACAATGTTACAATGTTAGTATTTTTTTTTTCTTACTTTTATATAATTAGAATTTTTATTTTAAACTCAAGTAAATATCTTTAATGAAAATTGAAAAATTCAAAATAACCAATTGTCTAATCAATAATTTAATATTATAAACATATAAATAAATAAATGAAAATTTTAAAAAATCTAATAAAAAAACTTTAAAAATATATTTCAAAAGAAAATTATGTCTTATGGTACATAATTAAATACAATGTATGGCTATCAAAGTTGTGATCAGTAATAATTATGCTAAACATTAAAATGCAAAGTAGTTCCACAATTTAAATTTTAGTTAGACCAACACCTGGATTCAAATCCCAAACCATAAATAACTCTACATATTAAAATGACAATTAATATAAGATGAACTGTGATAAGTCAAAATAATATAACTTTTATATTTTTACGATCTCTAGAAATCATATGAATTTTATATTTTTGTGCATGTGCCAACATGACCCTATCAACTACTTACTTTGTGGAAATCATAAATAATAGTAGTAAAATTATAATTAAAATATTATATGCAATAAGAAAGTTGATGAATTTAGTATATTTTAGAGAATATATTGAACACAACCTTTTCAAATAGTTTTCCATCACAAAACAAAATGGGATCATAGAACTCTAATATAATTTATTAAATCCATTAAATCCATCAAATGTGCATTGATTTTTTAATATATTATTAAATTATATATTTATTTATAATTAAATTATAATAATTTAATAAATTTATAAACTAAAATAAAATAATAAATATAATTAGTTATTAATATAATAAATTTTGATTATTTAAATCAATTTATATAATTATAAATTAATAATATTTTAATAATTTAATGATTTCATGTATTTGTATTATTAATAAAATAAATACGAATTAAAAAAATAGTCCAAATCCAAGATGTGGATTAATAAATAAATCTTATTTGAAATATTTTAACGTGAAGTCTTTGGATCATACCGACGGTACATGGAATGAATAAGCATCAGAGGGATGGAGGCATTAGGTTTTAGTTTGATCCATAGACAGGATCCTAAACATTAGAAGCATGAAAGCATTAGATTTTAGTTTGCTCCAGAGACACAACCCTAAATGGATCTCTATGCTCCCTCTTGTTGCCCTCTCTACCATCATATACCTCATTGCTAGTACATGATATGTTTGATTATTACTACTAATGGAAAATTTTTACCAATGTAAATATTGGCTTAGTTTTTGGAAAGGGCAACTTGGCAAAGAGATATGATAGGTATTAAGTATGTTTTAACAAAGTTTGAATTGGGTATATATTGTTTTTCTAAAGTTTCTAAAGTTGACAAAGGTTTTAGCATTGTAATCAATTCTCTATCGTAGTTGGGAGACAGCTTTCCAATTCAAGGGATATGATATTTTCAAAGATGATCCCATTTGTATTATAACACACATTTATGATCAATGTGTGTCCGATCAGAGAGTGTAGATATGGTAATAGATTTGTCTTGTGAGTTGACACTTTTTAATTTTTCAATAAAGTTTGTCCTGCACCACCCTTTCAAGCTGGCTAATTCTTTTCTTGTCTGTCAATTTGCCGTATACTTGGGATATTTAATTCAAGTTTAGAATTGGTAAAGTTGGCGATTCGCATATTCTCATGATATTTCACTGGGCTTTATTTATGATATAATATTTTTTCGAGCACTCTGAATGGCCAACCCGGCTTGATATTTTGGAAGATATTTTCTCTCAACTAGTATATTAAAAAACGCCAATAATATAAAAGTAGATCGGCTAAGAAGAGGTGAACAAACGTCCACACTCCATCACTCAGTATGTTAAAAAAACTTATTTAGTATAAAAGAATATCAGCTAAGAAAAAGTGAACATACAAAATAGTATTCTATTCTAATGTAGCAACAAAGACAACAAAGAGGAATATAAATAATGATTGTATTCATTTCATAGTTTCTTTGTGCAAGTAAAGAGAATCTCTATCAAGATATTTTGTTCTTTCAGTTCTTTTTATTCTGATGATGGATCACCGAGTGTGATTCAAAATGTTGATGCAAAAAACATTCACACTATGGATCCCAAAAAGTGTATTATCTCTAATATAATACTTGTAAAGGAGATTTATAAAATAATGAAAAATAATTGCATGTGGATGTGATGTAATAATAAGTTATTATATTGTTGTATTATATTCTCCTGATAATAGATTTTGTTTGCTCTTGTTAACTAGGGTCAATTTTAAGGATTATTAATGATAAAATAAGAATTAGCTATAAGTTATTTGGAATAGCTAGATATATTTATTATGTTGTACATGTATTTTTAACTTCAGTTAAATAAGTAGTCTATGCTATATAAAATATTGTTTAGAAATATAATAAGTAAGATAAGAATAAAATAAATAGGATTAGTAAATTAATATTTTTTAAAAAAATTAATATATAATTATAGATTTTAATTATTAATTATTTTGGTTAAAAAAATTGTACTTACGTGTTAGATAATAATTGATTCTATAAATTATGCAAAATAAACATTAAGATGATGAAAAAAATATTTTCTTAAACAATTACAAAAGTAGGAAGGATTTGTCATATATATAGTTGATTAAATTGTATCTAAAAGTTTTGTCATTCTTAATGGGGGCACTTAGTCTTAGTCATGTAGTAAGCTCTAACAAAAATAAACATACTAAATCTATTAAGGATTTTTTAAAATATGTCATACCTTCTAAATACAATATGTTATGTGAATTAATCTTAAGAGTCCCTTTGTTTTGCAGTTCATATATTACTAAATAAATATATTTAAAAATATAAGTTTAGTAAATAATTTACTTGATTATACTACACAATATTTTTGAGACTATTGTGTACAATAGTTTAACTATTCCATGATCATAAATATATTCTTGAACCGACGTGTCATAGTCAAGTGATTGCTTGATCATGATACAAAATATTATTAAAGATATGGTGTACCATGTGATAAAGAAATCACATCAACATAGTATACCTCTTCAAGGATGTGATTTGCCATGATTAAGGGGTTTCTTCACTAGAGTATACCATTTCAAAGATGTGGTGTGTCATGAACAAGGGATCTCTTGAGCACAATATGCAAGATATACTTGAATATGAAACATCATATCCTATTTATTCATCCAAGTTGTAAAAGAGTTAAAATAAAGTATGAAATTGAAACATCAAAATTAAGTGAATTGTCCAAGATCCAAGTTTGATTAATTTAGATATAAAGACTTTAGAATATGAAGAATGAGATATTGTGTAGACACGGGTTAACCTCTTTCTAATTTTGCAATAATTTTTAATGGAGTATATATTTTTAGAATTATGAAAGGTTTACTAGATAGACCATTTTAAAAGACCCATGAAAATGTGACTTCCTCTAAAATATCATTAAATTCTAGATTTTGTAGAGTAGTTATCATTTATTATCAGTAATGAAAATAAAATGTGTATTATTAGATAATGATGAAATTGAACTACCTATTTGCAAACCTAATCAAACCCAACTACAAGCCCTAGATCTATTCAAATAAAATACATCATCATATTGTAAGGAAATTGAGGTAGTGGAACAACTTTTGACACCAATCTTGAGAGGAGTGTTATGGAAGAAATTTCTCATATCTTTGCGATAGTTACAAAAATTTAACATAAATGACAAAAGTAATATAAATACTACAAACCAATGATTTAGATTAGGAAAACCCTTTCAAAAGAAAATACCACACTCCAAAAGCTATAAAAATCTTACACATGCCATCCATCTCATGCACCTAATATATAGAGGATACTATACATAAAACTATCAAACAATATTACAAAATCATAGGCTAAAAACCACTTATTAAGTGGTGCTCATCTTATTTCTAATCAAAGATTCTCTATGATGTTTCAAATCATACAAAACATGTGTAAAATCCTTTTATAGCTCAATTTTGTGGTCAACACATTTTACATTTTTTATTTCAAGAGACTCAACAATCATAGTCCATAAATTTTGAATCAAGTGTTCAATTGATAAACTGTTTGAAGTGCTAGTAAAACCATAACATGCTCTATCATGTTATAGCCCACTATACTAGTTAAGGACACTTTTCGGTTATTTCAAAGACTCTAAAGCCTTCAAAATTGAATTCATAAAATTTCTTCAGCAACTTCAAAAATGAAAACTTTAATATCTTCAAATTTGGGCATGATATTGCGACAAAAATTTAATATTGGCATACTTATCTAGCCCATCAAAACCTTGGGGAAAAGTTTAGGAAAAATCCATACTCAAATGTAAACTTACTATAATAGTAATCATATGTAAATGCAATATTGATACTCATTTTCCTAATGATGCACCACTAGTCAAGCATCTTGCGAAAGAAAATGGAGTATCTACAATATAGTTCAATTTCTAGTGGTCATGAGGCCCATAGTCTCATAACACCATCTAAACTTTTTTGTTCTCACAACCTTACTTAATGAATCTAAAACATTCATAAGAGTCTCTACCTTAACTAGCAATGAATGTTAAAAATCCCCCTAGAAAAGATAAGAGGGAATGAAGAATGGTCTGAATTCAACATCTTATATAACCTTGAGAACTTTTTTTGTTCACCTCTTCTTGAAAGTCTTTCCATACTTCTCCCTAGGATATTTTAATTTTTTTGTTATTTGTACTGCTATCTCCTCATTCTTTTGAGACCCCCTCTTCCTCTTCCAATCTATTGAAATATATTAAAAGAGACATTTTTAGTGCTCTTGGTTCTATTTTAAATATTGCATCCACAACCTTAGGGGCCAATTATACAAAAAAACCAACTCATTACCAAAATAAAATGCTCACCCTCTTGATTCCTCTGTTTGGATTATCAAATAAAAGTATCTCTCTAGATTTATAGGCATCATGTTTATGTTTATCACCTCTTAAATTAATGCTCAAAATCATGTCAATAGCATTCAAGATAGTGTAATTACTGATCATAAAAGTGCTTCAACACTTCTCCTCTCTATATTCATCTTTGTACACATAAACCAAATCATAAAAAGGCCATACTTAATCTCAATTTCTCTACTTATGATTTTTGATACCACCAATCTTCATTTTCATCAATATATAAATTCCTTCCCAAACCACTTGCCTTTATCTTCCTCTTAATCAGATCCTCAAATATTTTCCTTTGAAAAACCTCCTTATCAAAAATAAAAATTCCACAATGAAAATCAAAAGATTTGATGCATATATATTCATAATCCTTTATCAGATCTCCTATATTGTACTGCTTACTCCAAGATTTGTCAATTTGCATCATTTTTATACATAGGAAAATTCTACCAAGAAGAGGCACTAAACATATCAAATCCAATCTAAGATCTACCACTACCATATTGTGCATACCTCCTTTAATCAATGAATATTTTTGAGATGACCGATTCACTTTGTTTACTAGCACTATGAAAATATCAGTTGTATTTCTCTAGTATAGGATTTGATCCTAATATTTTCCCAACTATTCATACCTAGACACTTTTATATGATGCACAAGTGATACTACTTGAGATACATGGATCCACAAAAAAGTATTAATATATGTGTGACCCTATTAATGCTACTTTTTCAACCAAAAGAATCTTTGAATAAATCTATGTAGCCTATGATATGACTATCCTTCCTACGTTGAAAATCTTTCAAACACCATCCATTAGTCAAAAATAAAAATAGACTGTATCCAACACCCACACTATTTCCTCCCCAATCGTCAATGCTCTCTTGTATCATAATTTTATTTAATTTTATCCATAGACTATGAGCATCTAGGATATATTATTTATTTATGCTCTCCACTCCCTTATAAGAAAGACAATCTACCACGCTCATGGTTTTTCTAAAAAATGTTTGATATGGTATATCTTTGAGTTTCTCCATCCAATGCTTGATTATTGGAATCTATTGTTGTAACTTCCAATTTATGATATGACCTTTGGAAATAGTATTTATGAATATTTTTTATCCATCTTTGATATCTACCTCCATTATAAATGTTTATAGACATATAATATTGAAGTCCTCTTGCCAATGCTTTTAATTATGCCTCGTTGTTTATTTCCATGTTGATATAACTATGCGGTGCCTAGATGCATTTTCCTTGATAATCCATTTGATAGATTCAAACCCTAATTCTCCCATATCTTCTCTTGCTACACCATCAAAATTAAGCTTATGTATTTCTATCCTTTGGGGAATCCAATGTGTGTGTTTCCATCTTTTTTTCTTTTTTTCCTTTCACACAATATTAACTTGAGGTTATTTTAATGAGGGCCATAATAATTGAATATATGTATCTTATTTTGAATAAATGAGAAATTTTCTTACTTTGAACATTTTCATTCAACCCTAAAAAATACCAGTCGTAATATCTAAAATAATACTTTATAAAGATAAATCATTTCCATAGAAGATCCTTTTGCATAAAAAATCAAACAAAGACCTATCATTCTATTGATTCCATAAACCATCCCCCAACAAGTTGATGAAAATGGATACTAGTACAAAATGTGGTTCACTATTTCCTGACTAGTTTTATACAATGGGCATTTAGCGGGGTCCTGAATACCAATTATTCTAGGTTAGTCACCTATCAACACCCACCCATGAAGAGCTATATAATGTACAATAAAATCTTTGTATAATGTAAAATATAAAGGTGATCAGTCCAAGGATCAAAAATAGGTCAATCTAAGGACCAATAAAATCTATATAATGTACAAGGAGACTATATGTATGTCCCCTTCTTATGATGGAAACATAGGACTATGGTGGCATCATAAGGAAAAGAGAACTAGGATGCCTACTTTCAACAACAAGAGGATATCTTTAAAACAACAATGTATAATGTAACCTTAGCAAAGAGTAAAGACCATTGTTAGCCAAGGAATATATAATCATGAAAGGATATCCATATGTGGGAAGGGACCCTTGAAAGGGAGAGATATTTGTGATAAATATACTGTCAAAAGGATTTATAGAACAAATATAGCATTTTTAAGAAAAAGAGTGAAGCAGAACAAGAACACACCTTTTTTAATCCCCCTATTGCAAGATGAAAAAGGGATTCTTGATGAAGGATAACATATTTTAAGCCCCTGTGTAAGGGTATTTATTTAGGATTTACATAGCTCTACAAATACTTAAGAGGTCTTGAGAAAGGATGCAAACCTCTTACATAAGATAGAATCCTAAATCCAAATTGAAAATCCCATATAAGAAAAGAATGTCACATGATAAACAAATGTCCCTATTTTAAGGAAAGTGGATCCTTAGAAAGGAAAGAAAAAAATGAGACATTTACCCCCAAGGTTGAATACAATGTAAAAGATAACACATTATAAATCCTAAGTGATAGATCTTTTATAAAATACGTACACTTTCAAGAAAGAATAAATTGCGAACAAGGATTTAAAAAATCCTAATGTAAAACAAACAAATCCATGCATTAAAGGATATTAAAAAATAAATTAGAAAACAATGGGATAATGGATCTTCTGGAAAGGAAGAGGAACTTCATGAACGTCATAAAGGAAGATAGTTTATAATAGACATTCTCTTTGAGGCATGAAAAAGATTTTTAACAAAGATAAAAATCCTAGAATCAAACAAAGGATATCATGTGACAAAGAATGTAATATAAACAATGAAGAGAGAGAGAGAGAGAGAGAGAGAGAGAGAGAGATTATACAAACTTCGTGGAAAAATCTATTACAAGAGATATGCACTTCCAATCAAGGAAGAGGCTGTAAAGTACGATATCAATCTCCTAAAGAGAAAGATCCTCAAAAATAAGTCCACATATGGAAGAAAATTATAGTATAAAAGATTTGACAAAAAAAGAGAGAGTAGATCCTTTAGAAGGAGGAATGCATAAGATATAGATACATTTCCCTCCAAGAGGAAGGATAAGAGAAAGGACCTATTATGCTACTCTCAATGGACATCATGTAAAACAAAGATCCCCTAATGAAGTAAGTTACTAATATTATATGATGGAGAACAACATAATAGGAAAAAGGAATGCTAGGGTATTACATAAATATAGTACCAATATCTATATTCTTTGATTTGTATGGTGACATTATGAGATGTGTTTTTTTTAGACAAGAAATGAGTGATGAAGTCCTAAAAAGGGTTAGAAATAGCATTTTCTTGACGTGTCAATCAAGTGGATTCTTAAGGAGAAGGATCTATAGGTACTTTGTCCACATTTCTAAGATATTTTTCACTAAAGCTTTGTGTAGGAATCATGTTATATCCACTTTTATGAGGTATATTTTTTGGAAGATGGAAGGATTTGATAGAAATATTTTATGTAGGAATTTATAATAAGGGGATTGATCTCTATAAGGATATACTTAATCCCATTAACATTATTCTAATTTACTTTAGTAGGTTGATTAGAAGTGTTCTATCTAGGTCTTTAGCTTGACTCAATTGTATGTTAGGAAATATATCATGAATGAAATGCATAGCATTATCTTGCTTCCAAAGAGATTGATAGTTATGATAAGAAGTAGGAGAAGGAATATCGATATAGAGAGGGAACATGCTTAGTTTCTTGCACCAAGGTACCTTGGCAAGGAGAAGGTTTTCTGAGCTCTCTAATGTGAAATCTATAGGAGGATTAAAGTTGTCTTCATAGGAAAAAGATAACTTAAGAGAGTTAAAAGTGTGATTCATCAATGATTCATCTATGGAAGATGTATTATGTGGATGTAACAAAGGTAGAGCATCCTTAAGAGAGGTAATTATAATTTATTTCTTAAAAATACCCCTATGAGTAAGAAGATCCCTAGGAGAGGTCCAAACATAGCTCATTAAAGCCTCATCTATAGAAGGAATATCAAGGAATGCATTGACAATGTCAGATCATTTGGAGAAATTGCCACGATATCATCTTTTTCACATCAAATAATCCTTATGAGGAAGGGACATTTTAGGGGAAAGATTATCATTGTTTGTCAAGGCTTTTTTCGTATGAGGGATATCCTCAAAATATGTGGTGACAATCTCTTATTTCATCAAAATGTCCTTAGGAAGGGGATCAAGTTTGGGAGGGGGTATATTATGGGAATGGATTAAATGAAGAACTAAATTGTCATCATGTATGCATGAAAGGCAACATCTTGAAGAAAACTTAAAACTAAACTAGAAAATGAAGATAACATTTCCATTTATAGAAATCAAATTGAGATAGATGAGATGCAATAACAATTTATGAAAGAAAAACATTTTTGTACTTTTTTCAATGTAAAATGCAAAAATGAAGTAGATCTTATGAGATTACAATTTGTAATTTTTTATGTATTTTTTAATGTGCAAGTATAATAAATGCATAAAATGAAATAATTAAATACACGTATATGAGATTTAGACACCAAATCAGAAGTGGAAATGTTATAAGTTGAGTTCACCAAAATGTACAATAAGAAAGAGGAAGCAATGTGGATTGTTCTCATTTTCCCAATGCACACTTGGAAGGAAGATTTCCTAATAGGATAAAGTAGGACTTAAGGTCTCAGTGGGTCAATGATCCTTCAATATTAATGATATTGGAATGACTAGGATTATATGATGATATAAGATAGAGGGATAAATAAGAAAAATGACGAGAATCAAGAAATATAGACTAACAAAAAATAGATAGATGGTTGTAATGACTTGAAATGAGATTTAGGAGACTATAATAACTTGAAATTTGAATTCTAAGGGAATTTAAAAGAAACAAAACAAATTGGGCATTTTTTTCTTGGGATAATTAGTAGACTTTCACTGTGTCCCTTGTGATTTTGCCTGAAACTTTCGCAATCACTCCAATAGGTCTTGTACTTTCTAGATTAGACTCAAAATTTCCACCACCTATAACTACACATATAAAAATGGGAAGAAGGTTGGGTGAAGGGGTTTTCCTTAGTCAAAATCCTTCTTGGAATAAACCTTGAAATTAAATAAAGGAAATGAAAGTGTCATGTCATATAGAAAAAGATAGATCTAAACAATAGTATATGTCATACCTTGGCAATGCAAATGATTCTTTGAATTCAATCAAATATGTTGATGTAATAGCTTTGACTTAACACAAAAACTTGAAAGGAAATCATGAAAGACAAAACCTTATGTCATGGATATTGTAGTTTTCCATAATGCTTGATTGAGAAGAAAAAGAAAGAAATCTCAGATGGATGTAGATGTATGTGTAACTCCTTGATAAAAAAAACTTCATTAATTGGCCTTCAATGAGGGAAAGAAGTTTGATCCATAGAGAAGAACACCTTAAATGCTTGAGAAGAAGTCTAGATCTTGAATTCTTTCCTTGAAATCATGAACTTGATTGCTTGATCATGAACGTAAGTTCAATATGACATCTTAATCTTAGTTCCTAAAAGGAGGAGAGATAGGGTGTTTATATACCTCTCACAACATATCGATGGTCAAAACTCAAGCAAGCCAACTATAAGTCCAAATACCCCACTAAATCACCAAGAAGGGGCCTTAGTTCCAATTTCAGTCTAATCATCGAGGAAGACAATGCCCTAGGAATTGTTTTCCCAAGAAAACAACACCCTAGGAATTATGTTCCACACAATCAAAGAATTAGGACCAAATGTTCCACGCAATTAGGGGATTCTAGATTATAGGGCATAACTAATTTTGAGGCAATGGTAGAACACAAAAGTAACAAATGGTAATATAGGGCCTAGGTGATGAAATAAAATATTGGATTTAATGAAAGAGAGAGGAGAACACTTATAAATAAAAGATTACCTTGATTTTAAACAATATTGAAATGATAGAGGACTTATATTTAAATTTAGGTGTCCATTAAGTGCCATATGAAGTCCTATTATGAAAAAAAACACTAAGGTAGGTGCTAAATAATCATGAAATTGTATACCAATAGGTTCTTAGATTTTACAATGGTACAATAATATATGCATTATGTTAATTTAATTTTACAATTAAAAAGTAAATTTTATATTAAAATCTTAAGTTCAAAATATAATCAGTAGATTAATTATTTATCATAATACTATTTACCTTATCAATATGCACTATATTATCGCTACTAGACTCCTAAGGCATTTATAATTTTATAGTGAGTGCACTCATAAAAGGTGACACCTTCTATAGTTTGTGGATCATAATCTCATCCAATTAAAAAATGATATTAAATCCAACATATGTAGGGTCCATCACCCTTTACTCTCTCAAAGGTATTTTTATTCAACCAACATTCTAGACCACAAGACCAAGACTTAAGTCTTTATGGAGAGATTGTGTCTTCACAACATATGTGGGGTCCATCCCAACATGGAAAGTTTGTGTCTTAATTATCTCCTTGATGGTTGATGATACCATCACATGACACATATATTTCTAGGCTAGTTGTCTTGGTTAAAATTTTAATATTTGAAAAATGCTAAGTCTATCTTAGAATATGGTCAATGAACCTACTAATCTTTAACTCATAGTTAAATCCACTCCAAAAATAGTCACACCTCATGGTTATAATATGGAAGATGGTCAGACCATTCACCACATATCCTTCTTTTTGTTGAGATGATTGGACTAATAAATTAAAAATATATTTGAAGTCATTAGAAGGAACATATTTGTATACGGATCAATAAAACAATCACAAATTTGTTATTTTTTATATCTTCTTTCTTGACTTCAATTTAAAATAACTTTTTAATATAAAATTAACAACTTGAATCATTGTGATATTTCTATGAGTAAATTTGGCTAATGGCTAGGTCAACTTGCTTCACCACTCTTTTCAATGAAGATGCAAATAAATAGTTTGGGTTTCCTAGAGACACCTTCAATGATGAAACTAGTTTTTCAAGTCGACCTTAATTGTTTTTTAAATGCCTTAGTAATCTCTCTTGACTTTTCACAAAGTTTTCAGGAGATTGGTATGATGTGTGCATCTATTCGAAAAATTCTTTAATTATACTATGTTCTTGGTTATTTATGATAACAAAATTGAATCATGTTTTACATATCATAAAACATGATCAAATTTTATGAGAATGCTATACACAAGATGAGTTATTTGACTACTTTTGTGTCCCTCGTTTTGGTGCCCATATCCATGATGTTTAATTTCTCTATATCGATGAGTTTGCACAAAATACATCCTAATTTTTGGTTGTTTGAGTGTGCACTGACTACTAAAATCAATCATTGAAAGAAATGTTGGGATTTTTATTGCACATTCAATAAGAAAAAGTTTTTAAGTGACGGATCTTAATTTTAGATTATTTTATATTGGTTTATCATGTAATTGGGTTGAATCTAATATATTGATGATTTATCGCATTCTATAACTAGAAATTTTTACAATATAAAAAATGTGCAATATAGTACCAAAATATACAACTACAACAAGTGACATACACCAAAGCTTAAACCCTTGCTTTTCTCAATTTACACCACAATTCTCACATTATATACAAATTTTCATTACATTCAATTTCCTTCAAATACATAGACCTTGAATATAATGAATATTTTTCACCTATTGGTAATTTGCATTCCAATGTGTGAACATTGCATGCTTACTATTCATAGAAAGCCATAGAGCATTTTTTATTAGGTGGGTGATTGATTGATTGTTGACATTTGTGGGCATTAGGGAACAATTATCTTCCTATGCTCACTCTTTCATAATTAGGTCACTCCCTCTTTCAGAATTAGGTTTTGAAAGAACAGCTAAAATTGCCCGCGAAAATAAGCCGACTTCCAGATATTTACCGAAAAATCTTGAGCCTCCCCGAATCGTCTTCTGTCACTTTACAGACAGACTCTACTGACAGTTAACGTGAAATAAATATCAGAAGCCGACCGAGAATGGAAGTTTTGAAATAGACAGAGAATGGAAAGAAACGGCACAGCACCATTTCTAAAAAAGACATACGCCATCGTTGAGGATCCGTCAACAGACGGTATTGTGTCATGGAGTGAAGGAAACAACAGCTTCCTTGTGAAGGATCCACACAACTTCTCTCTGCATTTGCTCCCTCGCCACTTCAAACACTCCAATTTTTCCAGCTTTGTTCGACAGCTCAACACATATGTCAGTACCCATTACCTTCTCTCAAGATCATACTTTTATATACGATTCTTTAATTCTCCCGTTTTCTTGACTAATATTGATTCAAATCGTACAGGGATTTCGTAAGGTGGATCCTGATAGATGGGAATTCGCACACGAATCCTTTCTTCGAGGGCAAAAGCACTTGCTCAATACCATCCGTCGAAGGAGATCTCGTCATAACCAGTCTCAATTGGGTCCCAAATTTGATTTGGAAGGGGAACTGCAGAGGCTTAACAAGGACGAGGATGAGGAAGCCATTGTTATGGAGGTTGTTCGGCTGAAGAAGGAGCAGGAAATTATTGATAGAGAACTTGAAGAAATGCAAAGGCGTTTCGCCTTCACAAGCGAAAACCTCAGCAGATGATGGCGTTCCTCCAAACAGCCATTCAAAACCCGAATTTTACTGCTAAGAAGCTTCAAAAGAGGCATCTTGATGTTGGTAAAAAGAGGAGACTGTTGCCGCTCCCACATAAGGAGCAGAACACAAAAACAAGGGCTGAATTGGGCCTAGATTGTTCTAAAACAAATGCTTTTACTACACCAGATGGGTTTGTGGATCCTGGAATGAGTAGCAGTTCATTTGTTGCAGATGGGTTTGAAGATTTTGTGCCTCTGATGGACTCTGAAATCAGGGCTGGACTTCTGTCTAAGGAGTTCATGGCTACTTGCTCACTAGGAAATCAGAGCTCAGAGAACTTTATTGACAAGGCTAATTTTGAGGTGGATGTTGACTTGGAAAAGGATTTGGTGGGTCTGAGAGATGTGGATGACTTGATTTGCTGGGATCAGGTACTCACTGAGGAAGTCCAATTCACAAACTAAAATGTCCTTTCAGAAATGCCGGGTACCCAGATCTGCAAATAACCAGATTCCAAGTGAAGAAGAAAGTTATGAAGGATTTCCTTTCAGAACATTCAATGCTCTGAATATTTTTTGGAGAGTCTCTTCTGTCCATTTGGAAAAGAATGGGAGTTGGCTCAGATGCTTTGTCATTACTTACTTATGTATGGTCAAACTGGTACTATATAATATGGCCTATATTGAGTCCTATCCTAAAATGCATTTTGGGTGCTTTTTCATGTCCATATATAGATAGCTTAAATAAGTTTTTCCTGCCAAATGACAGGAGAATTTTGCTGCTCCCATGGAGTATAAGTTGAACAACTACATCTAAATATGAACTTTTAACCAGTGCAGCAGCAGCAATAGTTTGCAGGGCAGCGATCAATCATGCCATTCAAAAAATTATATTCTATTGATTCTGCAGCTATTTATTTGGTGTGCATTCTGCTGCTATTTTGCATGGCTTTATTTTATCCTATAGATTTTTCTAGACTGAACATTTGATAGAGTTTCTATGAAACTAAGAAAGATTGTGGGATGCCCCGCGTTTTGCTCCAGCCTCAGATGTCAAGAAATTCGCCATTCCTGGCACAGTAACAGCCTGAGTTTCCAGAAAGACACCTCATGAAAGTTGTACTCACAGCATGACTTTCTGAGATGACTTTTATTTGGAATGGGATAATGAATAATAATATCTGTTAATTTTGGGTTCTATTGTGTCAATATTTTGGATTACAATCTATGAGTATAATGAATAATAATGACATTTCATTGAAGTTACTGTCATGGTATGATTTTTTCAGATGGGTTTTCATTTGGAATGGATATAATGAATAATAATGTGTCTATGTTGATTTCTTTTTGAATGTTTGTTTTTTCATACATCATCATAATTATATAAGAGAATTATATGATAGCTACATTTCGCATGTATTCGAAATCATAGAATCTGATCCGAAATATTTATACAATTACAACCAGACAATCAAATTTCATGAATTGTGAATATTACAGTAAATTTGATAGGTAAAAATAGAACACGACTATTTATTCTTCAGATTTCCACATAAAAGAATGGAATGAGTAAGTAGCTAGAAAAAGATTGCCCCAATACTGTGGGAGGATTTTGAACGGACCAATAGCAAGAGAAAAAAGATTGCATTGAATATTTCTTTTATCTTGGAAAGATATTTGTTTTCTTGTGGGGGTATTCTGGTAGAGATAAAGTGTCCTGAATCCTGTGATATAATACTTTGCCTGCAACATATATGTTCTGATATAGAGATTTTGATGTTTTGTTGATGGCTGTTGTGCTTGTATTAATTTCAATTGTCTAAGATTTCTAGTCGGTTTATTGTTTGTATATAATGTTATAAATTATTTATATATATTTAAATTTATGTTTCTAATATAAATAAAATGTTAAATTAATTTAAAATTATTATAAAACTTTCTAATACTGAAAATAAAATATTTTAAAATTATATAAGCTAATTTATTTTAAAATTATATTCTTATAATTTCTTTACTATTAAGAGATTTCTTATTTTTGATTTGATATGAATTAAGGCAATACATTCAAAATATCACTAGCATTATAGGGTAAAGAGTGCTAATGGACATATAGAGTTTTCCTATGTTTCATTGTCTCTCTTAATGGCTCAACATTTAACATGTGATTAATCAATAAGATCAACAACATAGCTACTTGCTCTTCCATGCTAAGAGATTTTATGTTTAAAACCCTCCTTTACTTCATTGTAAATACATTAGACTCCTTTTATTCAAGGACAAGATGCAGTTTCCTACTATTCCTTCTAATTTATGTGTTTTAGGTTTTTTAGAAAATGTTCCCCCTAGTCTATCTCTATTTATAGTGTACATATAAAATCTTTGATGGTCTATTTTGATTTATTAAGAGTTTGTTTTGATTAGATTGTTTTAAATATAATAATTAGTTTATAATAATATACTTTTATTTGAATTTGATTTTTGTTATCATTACATTTAAATCATATTATTTCTAATTTTGAAAGATGTTCTCAATCTATAAATTCCCTATCTACAACCTTGGATTACATCTATAAGTGAAAAGTTGGAGAGGATCTTTTTAGGAGCGTGGAGTTATTTCTAAAGTTTTTAAGTTTGAAATTAAATCATTTTAAGACCCTCATATATTTCATTATGAGTGGATCTACCACATGTTTGTTCTGATTTTTGTGTTTAAATACCTTCATTTATTCTTGCAAAATTCTATTATAAAGTGAAAAACATCTAGGTAGAAGAGTTTTGAGATAATCTATCTATATTTGTTTGAATGTGGCATGATACTTGATACTATTGAATGTGTTACTTTTGTCTTTCATATATTTTTTTAAACCAACAAAGTTGTTATAATAAATTTTTGACAAAAACATGGACCTACAATTCAAGGGATTTGCTAATGATGTTTCTAAACACTGGTAGTCCTTACCAAAATCTAGGAATTAAAAGATTGAGTTGAGTAAACTGTAATTAGCTAACTTTTAAAAGTTCATTTCCATTAATTACAATTAAAATGCGGATATCAAGTTCAAGTTTTCACTCATGAATACTAGGTATATATTCATATTTATTAGTTTAGACTCACAAAATTGAACCAAAGAAATATATTTAAGAATTTGATAAATTCTAAGACACTCATCCGAGAAACCCCTAAAAACCTAGTATAGTGGTGAATAAATTTGTGGCATCTTCATCTTTATGTTCCCAACTTTAGAATATATCAAAGTCTCATAATTCAATTCATTCAATTTAGCATTTATTTTTTTGACCTCAGCTTTTGTTTTGATATATTTTTTTATATGCATTCTTTATTTATTTAATTATGTGGAATATATTTTGTAAGAGATATTTTTCTCCGTGCATTATTTAGTGAACTAAACTTTCTCATATGGCATAGGGTTCTAATCTTACATTTTATCCTTAATTTATTTAGGGGCTCAACTTTTATTCTTTGAAGTCTTTATCGACCATTTCAATTTTGATCAAGGTTTGGATTTTTTTTCTTTTTTCTTAGTTCTTAAACCTTTTGATGGTTCTTAAAAATGCTACTCCCTTTCTTAGAACCAATATCACTTACAAGGCTATGATTTTTGTGATTTAAGTGAAATCAAATCATCAATAGATCATGAAT
This sequence comes from Chamaecyparis obtusa, assembly GCA_027943335.1. Taxonomy (NCBI): domain Eukaryota; kingdom Viridiplantae; phylum Streptophyta; class Pinopsida; order Cupressales; family Cupressaceae; genus Chamaecyparis; species Chamaecyparis obtusa. Next base: position 98,742 of record BSBK01002112.1, read on the forward strand.
GGTTAATCGATAACTCTACATGAGTGGGTAGGTATCCTAAACATTGAACTCAACCCATACTTAGAAGGGTATGGTTAGGGGAAATAGGAATTAAAATCACATAAAACATGGAATAATGAAACATCAATAGTCAAGCCTGATTTGTTGAAATAACCCAATTGATTGTCACTATATTAAGACCAACTAGTTGCCTCAAAACCCTTATATACAAAACAAGGCACACATAACTAGAATAAAACATATTGAATTAATAACTTACTAAAGATTTTTTTCTTGGTTATACCATTGGGTTACTCATGCACAAAACTACTCCTACTATTATAATATCAACTTGATGTTTTGAAAGCATGAGATTGGAATGTGATTCTAGACAAGTGCCTATTTGTTGGACAAACTAGTGACAACACTAAGATAGAAAAACAAGAAATAAAAATATACAATCATGCATTTACATACACCAATGAACATTTCACAATATCCTTAAATCATTCAAGTTCATAGATTATTCTTTTGTACATTAGCCTTTTTTGGATTGATCCTCAAAAGTGATCCAAGGTCTGAATTTGATGACTACATTTTGGTTTCTTCAATAATTCCCTTCCATGAAGGGTATCAAATAATGCTATAAGATTTTAAATATCCATATGAATGTAGCATAACTTCTAACTATTATTGTGTGATAATCTTTTACATCAACATTTTAGATCACTAAATTTTGGTGTTTTTACTATAATATATAATGTATTTTAATAAACTAGACACTAAAAAAATTTAGATGATTATAATTATAAATGCATTTAATTTATCATATTATTTTTCAAAGTAGACATGTTTAAATATATGAAAAGTGAAGAAAGAGATATTTGATAAATAAAAAAAATCAATTATTTAATTTTATATCTTATGAAAAAAGTATAATTATTGATTATTATTATTTTTATTGAATTCATTGAAATTTTCTTATAATCTAATATATCTTAAAACTATTCTTATATGTATATAATTAATATTCAATATTCTTATTCTCTAATATTTAAAAACTATTCTAAAAAGAAACACAATAATTTTAAATATACCTACAACATTTTAAACAACTAATTATTTATAAGATTTCTTAATTTTTAAAATAAATCAAAACCAAGACCAAACATATAAAAATTATTCTCTGAGTTTACTAGTACCTCATATATCAATACCCATACAATTATTTTTCAATTGCTTTTTAAATCACCTTTACAAATATTATATGGTTTGCAAATCTTGCTAAAGATTTTCTTTACCTACATAAAGAGGCTATGTAATGAATACAATCATTATTCATACTCCTATTGGTCATTGTCATTCGTAACATTTCAATAGAATACTATTTTCTATGTCCACCATTTCCTAGCAGATATATTTTAATATTAAAGCAATATGTTTTTAAATACATGAATGATTGATTGTCGACGTATGCTCACAGTGCAAACTGTCGAAGTTTCCTATTTCGGAATAAATAGTTGAACTATGCCAAGACAGGAAAAAATATCTTCGAATCGTCTTCCGTCAACTAACTCACCCACTTTACCGATAATAAACGTGAATTTAATCTCCCAAGTCGACGGGAAATACACAGACAAGAAAAGACGTATATTTTGCTCAAGATAAAAAGAGAAATAGTTACCCCAAGTCGACGAAAACAGAAGTCTGGAAAAGTTTTACTATGTTCTTTTACTATTTCATCATGAATCATGGTCTGTGATTTGAAAAGTTTTAGATCACATTATCACATTCTATGATCTTTGTTCTTTTGTTATTTCATCATGGATCATGGTCTAAAAAGTTCATGAAGGGAAAAATATACATTATCAAATCTAAAATCAGCTATCTAATATATATTATCAAATCTAAAATCAGCTACCTAATATATATGCTAGCATACCTTGTCAGACTTTAACAGTTGTTTGAGAGCTCAAAACATATGCAAGTTAGAAGATACAAAAATTCCAAGGAGCTTCCAGATCACATTCTATGATCTCGTATCAAAACGAAAAACACTTTATGATCTTTAATTTCTTCTTATCCCATCTCAAATCTAGATCCAAAATGCTGATACACAAAAACTATAGACAATCAAATCTAAAATCAGTTAGCTAATACATGTGTTAGTATAACTATATCTTGCTTTCATGATTTATAGTATCTTTTTCTCTTGTTTTCTCGACTTTTACAGTTGCTCGATTGCTCAAAACATATGTGTGTAAGTTAAAGACACAGTTTCTAAGGATATTCCTAATCACAGTTTACAATCTCTTATTAGAATGAACAATACTTTAGATTCTTTGTTTTCTTGTTATCTCATCTTAATGCTAGGTTCCAAATACCAATACAAAAAAAAAATCCACAATCAGGTAAAACATATGCTAGCATACCTTGTCAGACACTTTATAGCTGTTCGACAGATCGAAACATATGTAAGTTAAAGACACAACAATTCTAAGAATGTTCTAGATCACATTCTATGATCTCGTATCAAAATGAAAAACACTTTATGATCTTTTTTTTATTCTTATCTCATCTTAAATTTAGATAAAAAATGCTGATACATAAAAAAATACACACAATCAAATCTAAAATCAGCTAGCTAATACATATGTTAGTATAACTATACCTTGCTCTCATGATCTATACTATCTTTTTCTCTTGTTTTCTCGACTTTTATAGTTTCTCGACTGCTCAAAACATATGTGAGTAAGTTAAAGACACAAAATTTCTAAGGACATTCCCAATCATATTTTATATAGGGTTCACGACAACTTCAAGGGAGGTACAGGGGAGGATCCTAGGAATGATGAAGGTGAAGGAGATGATGACAGTGATGGGGATGGCACTAGTACATTTGACCCACATTTTCGACCAACATTTCCAACCAAGCATTAAAATGGTTTTGCTTTGTTGGTTTATAGAAGGAAAATTTTGATTTTTTTAATCCATTCCCATGTTGGTTGAAATTACAACAACCATGACATGTTGGTCGTAATTATGACCAACACAGGCATATAAATTTTTAAAAATGTGGTTTCATTTTATTTCATTTTGTTATTTTGCAAAGCATACCTAAAGGAGGGAATCTCTCGACGCCACCTATGCATCTCTCAACACCACCTATAAGGGCATCTCTCAATTCATTCCCGTACTCAACGTTTCATTTTATTTCATTATTAAACCCTATGCCACCGGGTTATATGTGTTATCTCGTCAAACTACCTAGAAGCCATAGGGGCTGTATTATTTTCATAGCCATCATAATAGGGGTTATTGGGTGCTTGAAAATTTAGACTTGGCAATGTCTATTCACATCATGGAGATCATGGATTCATGTCTCTAGAAATAGGGAAGTCTTCCTGAGCCATTCACTTAGGTCATTTTAGAGTCAGTAGACAAACAATCAGCCATTTCTAGGTGCATAAATTTTGTATCCATTATCACTATATATTTATATTACAATGAACATTATTTTGTGTGTGAATGGTGGTGTTATCTTGGAACGAAGATTACATATTTTAATAGCTAAGATGTGTTATCACTTGTCATTTCTATTTTGTTGTCTTAGTTATGTAAGTTTATATATTTGTAAGTCTGAAGCAACATTGTAGTCATTCTGAATGTGTATATAATTGAAAATGCAATGGGAACAATGTTATCATCTCTATTTCTATTATGAAAACAAACAACTATAAGTGCAATCCAGAGATATGATAGTCATAGGTAGCAAGTAAATTGTTTGACCAAATATCTATGCGATGCATGTGTGATTTATGAAGAAAGTTTGCATCTAAATTAGTAAGGGTTCTTACAATGATGGAGAACAAACCCCACTATTTGAGGATGTTCTCAATGTGGAAAATGAAGAGAATCTTTTTCTACACTCCGTTTAAAGACAATTGAGTTAGCACATTTGATGAAACAAAGGAATGTAGTTTGTAGGCTCTTGGCATTTGATTATCCCAGTGGCAGCAGGGGTACAGATTCTTAGATGCTTAGGGAGAGGGCAAGAGATGTATTGAGATAAAATCTTAATTTTCCCTTGATTGCATTACAAATGGCTCAGTAGTAGGGGAGAAGAGGATTCAGAGAATGCCTTATAAGAATATAAACTAGCCTTGTTAATATATTCCCATCTTGGTTTGACTGATGGAAACATAAATGGCAAGTAATCAATACAAATCAGTGCTATGTATATGTAATCCTAGTTATAGTATACAGTTTCTTTCTCTCCAGTATTTGGTCTGACATAGGAATCTTTATTAGAAAAAAATATTTAGTTCCTTCATTCAATTAAGAGTTTAACATGTATAATACATAGTCTATTATTTCTCTTTATCTTGATGATTAGTTCTTTGATGGAAATGGGAGCCATGATTAGTTAAATATTGTAGTTGTAACTGCCCTATTGCACGTGTATGAAAAATGTAGAAGCATAGACAAGGAATTATAAGTGTTTGATGAAATGCATCTATGATATGTGGCCTCATGTACTAAAATCATTCCAAAATATACATAGAACAAGTCTATAGAAAAGTACTTAGAAATATTTAAGGAAACACAACTAGCAGATGTAAAACTAGACTTGACAACCTTACATTATATTATGCCCACCTATCCCAATTTAGGAGCTCCATAATAGAGTATGCAAATCTATGAAAGCACAATGAAATGGTGATTGTTATATGTATTATAGGATAGCTACATGTTATAGATGTAGCTTCACTAATAGGGACATATGGAAAATGTGGAACCATTTATAGGGGATGCAACACAAAATAAAAGTTTCATTAGAATAACTAATAGAAAAATCAATAGAAGATTGAAAGTCATCATCCAAATTAGATGATAAAATTTACTGCTAAGCTCTTCCTTTTTGTATTTAGATAACTCATGTTTAACATCATTTCATAATAAGAAAAACATCATTTTTTGGTCAAATTTATGAAAGATGACATAAGCACATCTTAAACCTTTATTGGTTAAACTATCAACATGCAAGATGCATTATAATGCAGAGGTCATGGATAAGTCTTCCTTATCCCATAAGTTGATTGAAATGAGTGCTCAATCAGTCAGGAAGTGAGACAACTTCTCACATAAAACATCCTCATAAGGATTCACTACCTACGCATCTCCCAATGCACCTAGAGCCTCCAAGTTATCAAATCTTCAAATAGTCTTCCACCTTTGTTGTACCACCTTAGAACACCTTAACATGGTCAATGTTCCATGTTCCACCATCCCTCCAAGTCTGGTTAATTGTTCTTTAACCCAATCCACTCCATTAGCCTTTTAGGCTTATAGCCCTCACCAATCACTAAATTTCCCTTTTCTCTCAAACTTCCTAAACAACTCAAGAAACCAATAATTATTTTAGATACCCTTTTGGGTCCTCTAAAACATACCCAAATCCCAAGGTACACTCCTTTGGACCATGTACCAGATCCAATAACCTAGTAGTATATAACTAGGCCTAATTCACTCCATTAACAAAGAAACTCATAGATCTACTCACCCCCTTGAATTGAAAGAAAAAAAAAGTCTTCAATAAGGTTTCAAAACAACAGATTATCAATTTTCTAAGGCTTCCTCACTCACCCATTCCACTAGCCACCAAACTCTTACTTCTAGGGTGACTTATCTAGGGATTTTTCACAAAGACATTTAACACTACCTCCAGGTCAATATAATTGATCTAACACATTATTATGGATCTTAACATCCATATTCCATCATAAAATTTATCCATCCTTCAGGGCATTCATCCTCCATGTGACTGGTGCCAAAATAGGGCACTCTTCACTCAGAGTTCTCCACCATTCTATGGCTTCTCAAACACACCTCCTTATATCCTTGCATAAACAAACCATATTACAAGGATATGTTACATATTAGACATCTCCCACCAATCACAATGATCATAGGGGATGGAAGAGTCGATTCATAAAGGAAGACTACAATCCCAATTCACTATTACAACAAGAAACCCAGGTATAGTAAGGATGCCACTCAATTCCATGACCTCTTTAGAAATTAAAATAATGAGATCAATGCATGGAAACATAAATAATAACCAAATAAAGGATCTTACACCATCATCTAACCATTAACATATCACAAAACTCATTTGTAGACACAGGGTTGCTGACTATACCCACAGGACAAAATACAATATGTAGAGAAAAATATTTATTTTATTGATTGAATTGATTAAATTATGGTTTTCTTACACATCCACTACACACCTCGCTTTCCAATCACATGGATCTATTGGAAATTGAATTGAAACAATTGTTGTATTGTCATTGATGTCAAACCTTAATTGGTAAGACTGTTGCTACTTAGGAAAGTATTATATCTATTTGAATGTTGCTAAGGGGCTAAGCAAGGTTGGTAACAATAGCACCTAGGGAAAGGTTGAGTTATCTTGATACTACAAAGTGTACTTGACTATGTTGCACTATGATGAGATAATGTATTGTTTATCTTAGTAAGACTGAAGACTAAACTAGTAGGCTTAACCAAGCAAAGAATGGAAAAATTATGTTTAAGCCAAGTGATGTTAGTGTCGACTGAGTTAGTATATGCTGAGAAAAATTATAGTGTTGACTGAGCACCAGTAAATTGTCGAGGAAGACAGTGCAAGCTGAAGAGATAGTTTTAGTATTGACCGAACATTCTACATGAAGACCGAGTGAATAATCACAGTATTGACTGAGCATCAGCAATTTTATATTTGAAGAGCATTTAATTTTGGAGCTGAAATTGTTGAATTCTTGGATTATGTAAAACATGTTGACTTTATTTATTGATTGTTTGGAAGCATTAAATGCATTGTAAAATGTTTTATTGTAAATCTTTGAGAGATTTGAGATGATTCTAGAAAAGGAGCTGAAGAACATAAAGCGGGTAGATTCAATGAATCTGACCTAACCCTAAGATCTACGAATGAAATTGAGTGGCAAAAGATGAGTTAACCTAATTGAGGAAAATATAAGGGAACCTGAACATTGTGATATGAATGTACATGGTGAACAGAGAATGCTGGAAGAGAAAAGTTTTATTGACTGAATAAGCAGAAAAGGATGAAGGAGAATGGTGGTGATTGCTTGAAGAAAAGTTCCAAGCAGATCAGAGATGGAAACGGCAAAGTTTCAAAGTCAGTAAACCAGCATTAGTGTACGGAATCAGATCTGATATTTGCAAAGTGAGTTGTATATTTTTTAGATAATATTGCTACTACTTTCTAAGCATTGTAATAGTCAAAATCCTCTTAACAGAGGTTGATCTAATAGTCATATGTTAAATCCTTTAAACAAGATTGCATTCTAATGGAGTGTATGTAAGTCCTATGATAGGCTCACTTTTAACAGGGTGATTGAAATCCTTTAACCGGGTCACATTTGATAGTGTGTATTGTAACCTTTCACAAGGTTGGCTTTTTACCGAGCTCACTTCAGAAGAGTGAAAATAATAGTAGCACGTTACAAAGTGGTTTTTCCCTAATTGGGTTTCCACTATAAAACCTGGTGTTTGTACTTGTGTGAATGTTTAGATCTAAACATTACTATGTTTTACAAGTTAAGTTATAGCTGGGTAGTGGACTGCATTGGTAGATGTTTCTATTATTGAATCAGTGATGACCAAGTTTGTTTTGGTTTTGGATCTGATTTAAGGATAAGTTTATGAGATTATTTTATACATCAGGACCAGAGAACAAGTGATTCACCCCCCCGCCCCTCTCTATTTTTCTAAATCATATTAATAGGATTAACAAATAAATAGACTCAAACTCTTCAAAGAAACCCAACTGCAACCACCTACCTGCCCAAAACTATTCCATAATAGTCATAAAACTAACCATCAAAACCAAATAGGCTTAATGGTGTTGTCAAGTTGACAGCCAATGTTGTCAACTCAACAACATGGCATCTCATGCCCCTATTTAGGATATTTAGAAGGTTTTAAAAAAACCTTTACAATCCATACTAACCCATAACCCCTAGATGACCATTCTAGGCCATAATTGCACGAATGCAATTTTACATCTTCTTTTTGGCATCTTTTCACTTTGAGTACAATTACATGATTTAATGGAATTAATGTCCATATTCCAACTATAGATACCCTTATAGGTCCTTTACCTTTACATAAGTCCTTGGATCAGTCAATTAACCCCAAGGTTACATCACTATCCCTTATGCCATTCAATGGCTTACATAACATTATTTTGTGATCATACTATCAAATGATCAACATCATTACAAACATGATAAAAAAAAAGCATAAAATGACCAATCATGGTCCATTACAATGAAAAGTGACCTTAGATGGTCTTGTCCCATCACCCTAGGATCCACAGTGACCTTGGTGTACATTCTTGGTTCAGGTGTTAACCTTGGTGCTCCTGCACCATACTCCTCAACTTTTAAACTTTCCAAGTCCTCTTGGAAATCTTGCAAGCACAAACATGTCAGAAAACAAAAACTCTTTATCTTCACCTTTGGTTTATAAAGATCCACATTAAGGATCCATGGCATCCTTGCATAGTGTTCCTCCAAAATATACTCAAGCATCTTCAAAATCTGATTGCCTCCCATGGGCAAAAAGTAAACTATATTCTAATCATCCTTCTTCATTTCTTCCTCAGCCTCACTCCATGAGACTACTACTGAAATCTTCAACTCATCCTTGTCTTCAAATCTTGAGTTTCTCATCATAGAGACAAATGCATCTTGCATACTATGCCTCTCCTCTAGGCATTCCAAACTATCTTCAGCATTCATGGATGCCTCATTAACCACACTCATGACCCCATAGGTAGGTTATTTCACATCTACTACCACCTTTTGTATGGGTTAGGAAGTCGGGGGGATGTGTAAATAAGAATTGCTTTTTATTTGGAGACCTATTGGAGGGATAAAAGCCTGTACACCAACAATTGTTTGTATAGATGGTCCAAAGGAATGTCATATGGATTTTGGATATGTTATGTAGCTCTAAAAAGGGTATTTAGATATTCCCTTAGTTTCCCTAGTGTTTTGGGAAAGTTTTGTGAAATCCTAGGAAAACTGGTCTAGCAGGGCTACTAGGAGAATAGGCCTAGAAAGCACCTAGTTTGGAATTTTTGACTTGTTTAACTTGCTTGGATGATTCCAATGACTTATTGAGGGACATTGAAGATTTTTTCAATAGTGCAGAGTGGGTGTTTTTTGGTATTTCATGAATTAAATTAACATAATTCAATTCAAGTATATTAAACATAGGTCCTTTTATGCATAAACTAGTTGAATTTACTTGGGGACATTACAACAAGTTATCACCCAAAGAACCTTCTTACATTGACTATGGCATTTTCAAGACCTTAAACACCACAAAACAACAACTTATTTCATAATAATAGGTCCATGATCCCATATACAATGAGAATGACATACTATACAACATTAGACTCCTCCCACCAGAGAAGGTATATGCACAAGTGATGAACATGTAGAATTTCCTAAGCACTATTGGGAGCTTACCCTACATTAAAAAATGTACTATTGTGAAAATTATCACAAGTCCATTTTTTGCAAGGTGTAGTTACCAGTAATGCTTGGTCAAATTTGCATGTTTGTCACCTGTGCATATACCTTCTCTGATCAACTCTTATATGCATAGGTGAAGGTTGTATATGCACAAGTTTTGCATAACACAATAATAATATTATTTTGTGTTTTACATGATTGCATTCCCCAAATTATTACTAGCAAAATTTTGAACATATATAAATGGAATACTTTGTGCCAAATATACTTAAATGGAATACACCAAGAAGTACCAAATTATGAATGCTCAATTGTTGTAATGGAAAAGCATCAGAACCATCTATTTTTGGAACTTGGTTTTCTATAGTATTAATGATATTTCTATAGTCCTTATGATTTTGAACATTGCTAACAAAGCGTGTTTCTTTTTTTGATTATTTGATTGATCCTCTCACCTCTCCTTACTTTGTAAATTCCATTGTCCTAATCAAGTTTTACAGTTTTTTCTCATTAGGTTTCATGTTTTTGATTGTCGGGTTCCACATTGTTTGTTGTTCTTGATAAATTAGGCCTTGAATTTGACTTTTCCCATGTCCAAGTTTGTGTAATTTTGGATTTCACCTTATTTTGATGGTATATTTCATTCACTCTATGTGGAATACTATTTTGTTCAATGTTTTATTTCAGCTTGATATTTGATTCATTTTTCATAAACACAAAGAAATGGATAGTTCTAAGACTACACATTTGCTAATATTGTGAGACTACACATGCTGATAAAAAATGAGCTATCTGATTTAGGTTTACTGTTCATGATTTTAAACAGTCAATAATTTTTATGGTACTCCTTGGTGTATTCTATTTAAAAATAAACAAGTTTCTATGGCTATGATAAATGTACCTCTATGTTGACAAAATTAGAGCTGACAAAATGGTTGTTCAGTGACTGTATCTTCCATTAGAGCCACTTCATCTTCACAGGTGATGAACATGTAGATTTTCCTAAGCACTATTGGGAGCTTACCCTACAACACATGTACTATTGTAAAAACCATCACGTGTCCATTTTCTACTTGGTCTAGCTCCTAGAATCGTTTGGTCATATTTGCATGTTTTTCACCTGTGCATATACCTTCTCTGATCAACTCTTATATGAAAAGGTGATGAACATGCACATTTTCCTAAGCACTATTGGGAGCTTACCCTACAACACACGTACTATTGTGAAAATCATCACAAGTCCATTTGTTTCTAGGTCTAGCTCTGAGTATTGCTTAGTCAAATCTGCATGTTTGTCACCTATGCATATACCTTATCTGATCAACTCTTATATGCACAGGTGATGACCATTCATATTTTCCTAAGCAGTACTGGGAGCTTACCCTACAACACATGTACTATTGTGAAAATCATCACAAGTCCATTTGTTGCAAGGTCTAGCTCCCAGTAATTCTTGGTCAAATCAACATGTTTGTCACCTATGCACATACCTTTTCTAGTTAACTCTTATATACACAGGTGAAGGCTGATCAAGTCTAATCTCCTATTTGTAGCTATAAGTTATCAAAGAAGTTCCATTGAGAATCTTGTGTACTAGAGACATTTCAATTGTTAAATAAATTCTTAAAGAAATTGCCATTTGAATTTTTATTCATTGGTTGTGTGATTAGAGAAGGTATATGCATAGGTGATGAACATGCAGATTTCATAATAATACTTTGAATATTATTTTGACCTCTTCTCATAACAATAATAATATTAGTTTTTTGTTTTACATTATTGCATTCCCCAAATCATTACTAGTAAAATTTTGAACATAGCTAAATGGAATACTTTGTGCCTAACATACTTAAATGTAGTACACCAAGAAGTACCAAATGATGAATTCTCAATTGTTGTAATAGAAAAGCATCATAACCATCCATTTCTAGAAATTGATTCACTCTATGGGGAATACTATTTTGTTCAATGTTTTATCTCAACTTGACATTTCATTCATTTTTCATATACAAAGAGAAATGGATAGTTCCATGACAGGTTTCTATGGCTATGATAAATGTCCCTCTGTGTTGACAAAATTAGAGTTGGCAAAATGGTTGTTCAATGATTGTATCTACCATTAGAGCCACTTCATATGCACATTATATGAACATGCATATTTTCCTAAGCACTGCTAGGAGCTGACCCAACAACACATGTACTATTGTGAAAATCATCACAAGTCCATTCGCTGCTAGGTCTAGTTCCCAGTATTGCTTTGTCAAATTTGCATGTTTTTCACCTGTTCATATACCAAATGATAAATGCTCAAATGTTGTAATGGAAAAATATCAGAACCGTCCATTTCTAGAACTTGATTTTCTATAGCCTTAATGATTTTCTAATGATTTTTCTTATTTCTTGCCTTTTGTCCCTTTTTTATTTCCTATGTATGTCCTTGGTGACAGGATTTTGAACATTGTTGAGAAAGTGTGTTTCTTTTTTTTATTATTTGATTGATCCTCTCACCTTTCCTTACTTTGTAAATTTCATTGTCCCAATCAATTTTTGCAGTGTTTTTTATTAGGTTTCATGTTTTCGATTGTGGGGTTCCGCATTGTTTGTTGCTGCTGATAAATTAGGCCTTGAATTTAAATTTTGTTCACTGTTTTATTTCAGCTTGATATTTCATTCATTTTTCATATACATAGAGACTACACATGCTGATAAAAAAATGAGCTATTTGATTTGGGTTTATTGTTCATGATTGTAAATGGTCTGAATATTTCTGATGGTACTCCTTGGTGTATTCCATTTAAAAATAATCAGATTTCTATTGCTATGATAAATGTCCCTTTATGTTGAGAAAATTAGAGTTGAGAAAATGGTTGTTCAGTGTCTATATCTGCAGGTTGCAAATAAATCAGCCTTCTTCCGCCAACATTCTAGTCAATGTACAAGTAATGAGTCATTCCATTCAAGAAAGACTATGTCTGACAATATCATGATGAACTACAACTAATTTAGAACCTAATTGAAGATCTGTGATTAGAGATCACCGAGTTGTTGATTAGATATGTAATATGATTAAATCAATAATATGTTGTAATTGATGTCAACTAGTTTGAGAAAACTTATTTTGTAAGTTACTATACTGAAACATCTATAGAAACTGAGTAAAAGAGATGAAGAACATAAATATCTACATGAAGAAGATAGATATGATAGATAAGGATAAGGAACACATTGAGTAACTTGCTGATGAGTCTATGACCTTATGTTATTGACTTGATTATGTTTTAATCATCTATGATGAGGAAAAGAGCTGAAAAATACAAGGCAGTGTGGTCGGATGATGAAGCATTACAGTATACACCAAGTAGTGTAGTGTATACCAAGCACAGTATAAACTGAGCTTGTGTTCATCGATGCATTTCTTTGTTAACCGAGCATGAGGAGAAAAAGAACTAAATGATTAGTTTAGCCATTAAGGATTGATGAGCTAGAAAGTACATCAAAATCAGTGATGGAGATAATGTTTGTTACAAAGATCAACGGCTAGCATAATTCAAGGAAGATCTAAAGGATGAAATAAAAATGTGTTACTGGCACAACTACCAAGGAAGGTTTAAGCAGCAAAATCTAATTGAGGAGAAGAAAATGGTTTAATTTTCTATTTAAGAGACTAGAGTTTCATTATGAAAAAAATGTCAGAAGGACTATAGAATTATCGCATAAACAAGCCTCATGTATGCCTAATCAAACTAGTTAAGGAGAACCAAACTACAGAGTTTACCGAGCATTAGAAAGCTATTACCAAGTGACAATAAGTCATTATTATTGTTGATACAAAATTGTAATACTGATCAGAGGAGTTGAATGAGTGAAATATAGATCTGAACATTTGTTATTGAAGTTGTATTGTAATTAGATCAATTGTTGTTACATTTTAACCATTCTAAACAAAGAAATCTCTTAACAAAGTGGACTTGAAAGTCTTATATGTTTCATTCATAGAATGAGCATTGTTATCCTATCAACCTCATAGTGAATTTTGGTTGGATGTGTAGACACCAAAAAATCCTTCAGAAAATAAATTATTTTTATTTTCTGAAAATCCTTGATGACATCATCATTTATTAATTAATTATTTATTTAATTAATTAATTTATTTTTATGGCATTAAATCCCTCTCTCTTAATTAAAAATCTTTAATTAAGGAATCTAGCCTAAAAATGTCATTTGGACATTATCCCTAATTTATTAATTATTTAATTAATAAATTGACCATAAAACTTCAAAAATAAATAAATTTATTTTTAATTTATTTTTTATCCCAAAGTTGGCCAAAATTCTAAAGAGCACTAAACTCTTCTAGAAAGTCCTAAACCTTCCTCTAAATGGGTCAAATCCCTAATCTAGTCCCTTCAAACCCTAAGCCTAGATATTTAATATTTATTAAATTTACCTTTAATAAATATCTAAATCTCACCAAAAGCCACTTGCCCATCCCTTTCTCCTAATCCTAATCCTAAACCCCTTTCTAATCTTGTCACATTCCATTAGCAAAAGGTTTACCAAAACTTATGCTAACCTCCTCCTTAGTCAACAAGGATTGCCACCTCTTTGGCCACCTCTTGCAAATGCATTTAAGGATGCATTTAAGCCTTCCTTATCTTTCTTACATGCATTCATTATGCATTTAAGACCTTCTTATCCCTTCCTTGCCACCTCTTGGCCTTGGGCACATTTACCAAATTGTGCACATGCCCTCAAACTTTCAACTCAATCCTCCCTTGACACTTGTCAGGACACTTGTCCTTGACTCAACCCTAACCTTAGCCCTAACTCTGACTCATCCTTTTAACCCAAGCCCTTCCCTTTTCCTATAAATACCCTCACTCCCTAATGCAAATCATCTTTAAACTCTCAAACTCAATAGCAAAGTTATAATGCCATTTTCATTCTAGCATAAGCATAAACTCATCATTTTAGATCATTTTCAAGCTTAAATCACATCTAAATTAGCTTAATTGGATTAACATAGATTCATTTCTTGTTTAATCAATCTTAGTTCATCATTTAGCTTTTGCATATTTGTGTTTTCTTGAGGCCTTTGAGGCAAAATAGGTTCTTCATACCTATTTTGTGTCATTTTGGGTCTTCTTGATCCTCAAATCATCCTATTTTGCATGCTCCAAGTGCTTGAGTTTGCACACCCACATCTATCTATATCTAAGCATATCAAATGGTGCATGGGCGCATCCGTTTTAGGCTTAAACTGAGGTGGCTTTGATTTTAGTTTGTTTACCATTAAATTTGATTTGATTATATGCTATGACGTTTGTTTGTCTTTGACCTTCAAAACAGGTTTAGGTGCACACTCAAATCCTAGTCTACATTCTGGCACGCCCGGTGGGATGAAAACCATAATCATTTTGATGAAATTATACTTTATATGCTTGTATTTTGCAGGAAATAAAAGAAATGTTGCCTTCATGAAAAGAAATGATGCCTACAGAAAAGAAATGTCGCCTTCAACCAAAGAAATGTCGCCTTCATGAAAAGAAATGTCGCCTACAAACAATCTAGTCACGCCTTCTTACAATGAAATCACGCCTTTGAGGAAAGAAATAACGCCTATGAGCTCTGTTTTCACGCCTGCATAACTGAGATTTTGCCGTGATCGATAACTTCTGTTCCATCCCAGAATTCTTCTTCTGTCGCCTGCTTGTAAAGAAATCACGCCTGTAATGAAAGAAATCACGCCTCTACTTTTTTATCTGTCGCCTTTTTAGGTACAGAATGTCATCTGTAAGAATTAAATGTCACCTCTGCACTTTCCAGCGTCGCTTATAAGCTGGACAGTGTCGCTTTTTGGTTTTTTGTCTTGAGGTTCTGGGGACTATTTTTTTTTATTTCTTTTATTACAGCAAAGGTCAAACTCAATCTCGAATGAAACTAAAGGAATGAACTTAGGTCCTAAGTGTCATTGTCAATTTGAAAATTAAACCAAATCTTGAATGCACTAAAGGAACAAACAACTCTATTCCCTCATCTGTTTCAGATTTCAAAGCAAGCAAACAAATTCAATCTTGAGTGATCTAAGGGATAAAACAAAGCTTTTTCAAAGTTCTTAAATCAACTCGCTAATCAAATCTTGAATGCACAAAAGGAAAGAACTTGCAAACGTTCAATTCATTTACATTTGAGGAAAGGAACAAATCAAAATCTAATCATGAGTGTCTTCATTTCAAAGTTCAAACATCACTTAATCAAATTTGGGAAAATGAACAAAATTTGCTTGATGTGCATGTAGGAGTTTTTCAATTCTTGCATAATCCTTGTTAGAGTAAGCAACGTGGAACATTTGAACTTGGACAAGTTCACCTGTTCTGCTTTTAGCGAGGCCTGTTCAAAGAGAAGCACTTCCTCCTTGGAGAACGACCTCAAACTGGTATCCCCCCTGGCTGGTATACAAATAAGCGAATACCAAAAGAATCGCTTACATCTCCTAATTGTCGGGCGTTCGTGCCAAACACGTGTCTAGGGATGGTAAACATTCCTCTCCCCTAGCATTATTGGCAAGGCTCTTAAGTGAGTCACGGATGATCAGCATAACCGGGTATGGAGACACCACGGAACTATTAAAAACTTGATAAAATAGAGGCTACCCTATCTACATCCGAAGGTATCAAAATCCTTGTGCAAGGACCGATTCCAAGGGGTTTACCGGGTCGCCTCAAGATTACTCACCATTTGTATTCCCTTCTAGGGGATACCAAGCTGTGGGCAAGCGATTTTGATACTCACCTTCCTTAAGTAGATCTGTTTGAAGTGCTTGACAGTCAAAGACTCCGTGAAAACACTTGTTGAAACATACACTTTCAAAGCTTTGTCAGTGTCAGTTGCCTTTGTTTGTATCCCGCAGGGTTGCTTTGTCCCTTGCGGAGATTGCTTTGACTTTAACCTTTGCCATTGGAAACCTTTGTCTCAAAATCAGAAGCCTCTTTTCCAAGTGATGCCCAGCAAGAACAAACATCCTAAAGCAAAGTTGCCCAAATCCCAAGCCTATCAAGAGCGGAAAGTTGCCAAGAAGAACACCAAGACCTATCAATCCACTATCCAAGCAACCCAAGCCGAAGAAAAGTCCCAAGCCAGACTTGAGAACATTGCACATAACGCCCGCATCAAACAATTCGCCTTCCATTTTCGAGTTAACCATCACTTTGTCAACCTTGAGCCAGAAGATTAGCCAAATCCTTGTTCATGTCTTGTTCCATCTTCAGATCTTGAAATCTTGTCTCAAACAGCCTTGTATCTTAGTTTCATCCTAGTTTCACCCTTTGCATCAGCATCAAAACCTTAGTTGCATTTCAAAACATCATAAAGTGCATTCATCTTCCTACCAGCATTCTAGAATCAAATCCTTGTCATTTGCATTATCCCTTTAGATAGAGCATTGTCCCTTCACCCTTCAATACCTTTTCCACCAGCATCCCCCCATCAGCTTTCCATATCTTTCCAGCAGATCCATCATCCTTTGTTCCAAATCCAGAGATCCACCAACACTTAGTGTTCTACCTTTTGAGTTGTTCCTATCCCATATCCAAGATCAGAGACCATCATCCTCTTTTTTGAAACAACGTGTTGTCATAAAGAAATCAAACCTTGTCCTTGCATAGCCATCATCTCGAGCAAGAGATTGGAGTGTATTGATAAGAAACTTGTTGACCGAAGATCATCAGTCTATCTTAGGTTGACCCCATCATATCTTTGATCCTCCATTTGGAAAAAATAGCAGCTCATTTGTTGACCACTCAGTAATCTTTCACCAGCTTTCCACCAGCAACCTATCCTTCCTCCACCGTCTTGATCCATATCCGTTCCATCCAGCTTCCATCATTGCCATCTTGATCCCTATCTTTGCATTTGCATCTTAGAAGTCATCATCTTTAAAAGTTCATCAACTTTGCATCCATCAACATCTTTTAGCCAAACATCTTGCATCCATTTAGCACTTGCATCTCCATGCCTGTTGAGACCAGATCTCGGAAAAGAAGAAGCATGAATCCTTATCCACCAACAACCTTATCCGATCCAAACCTTTTCACCAATGCCATGATGACCTACAATCCCCAGATCCAAGCCAGTAACCCATGTGAAGATCCAAACATCCCTTCATCCCCGTTGGCAATCCAAGCATTCGTAGATCCTCCAGAAAGCCCACCAATGACCAATGCCCTTGTACCGCAACATTAGCAAAGCACGTTTGCCCACTATCTACCAGAAAGTACCTCCATCCCACCATCTCTCTATCCACACATCCCCATCAAAACTATCCAAGTTCCAGCACAAGCGTATTCTCCGTTTGACCAATCATTCCCCGATCCTATCATACAAACACCCCAAGAGCTTTCCACCATTCCCCTTTTCTTGCAAGGAAGCCTCGCCAGTCCTGCAACACAAGCTGCAGCGCCATCCGCTCCATCTCCTACCCCTTTTGCTTCATCATCTGCTATGGCTGCCCAAGCCCAAATCCAACACTTAACCCAAAGTCAGCTTCCACCTCTCACGCAAGCTTTTACACCAAAAGCTTCACCACCATCCGCAAGTCAAGCAACGCCTTTCACCATCAAAGGAGCACCATCACCCTTCACCCCCCAAGCACCCGTACCTTCTTTTTTGGGGTTAACGCAATCGCTTCCCATTCCAACCTCATCTTTCTCTTAGGTGTTTCCTTCATTTTCCTCCTCACAAGCATCCGCTCAACCACAACCTCAACAAGCTCCTTTCTCTCAATCATCATTCGTGTCCCAAGCTCCCATTGCTCCTACCATTCCATCATCCGCTACAGTGCACCCTAACACAAGCTCTCAGTGGGGCCTTACACAAGAAGAAATGAAGGCATGGGGGATCCCATCTCAATCCCCCACATCTATGGTTGCAAGTCAACAAACTGCCTTCGCCCAAGCAGCACAGCAGCAACTACCCCAACCACCGCCGGCTTCAAGCTATTCGTCCCAAATCCCAAATATCTTCCAGCAAGTTCCACCACCTCAACAGCCAACTTTCCCCAGCTATCTTACCCCATCACCCTTTGCTTCTAGCTTCCCCACATCTGTTCCACCTCTAAGTAACGTAGGCATGCACCCAGCTTATATCAGCCAAACCCAAAGCCAACCTCAGCAACTACCACCATCCTACCCGCAAGCAGCATCGTTCCAACAGCCTCCCCAACAGCAACCACATGTCCCTTTTCAGCAAACATCCATCATTCCTCCACAATAGCAAGTCCCTTGCTATCAGCCCCAGCAACAAATCCCTATCATCCCCCAACAACAACAAGTTCCCACCCATCAGTTACAACAGCAAGTTCCAAATGTCCAATATCAGCAAGCAGTCCCACAACAACTGTCAGTTCAACAACAGCAAGCATCCCAACAACATCAAGAGGTTCCATATCATTTACCACAATATCCCCTTATGCCACACCAGCAATATCCCCAGCAACCATTGCCCCAAAATCAGTTCCAATCCATTTATCCACAGCAAGTGCCATATCCAGTTCCACAGCTTCCATCACAAGCAGAAGTCCTAGTTCCTTCACCCCTCAATGATGAGTGGGAAGCAATGAAAAATTCTCTAAAGGAGCTACAAAGTGGAACAAAGAATAAAATATACAAGTTCGAAGAGGTGTGCTCATATCCCTTCAATCGGTCCATAGCAACTATCCCTTTCCCCAAGCATTTTGAGATGCCCAAGTTTGACAAGTATCGGGGGAAAGAAGATCCAGTAAACCATATCAAAGAGTTCTACATGGCATGCCAAGAAGTGGCTTACAGTGATAACTATCTCCTGCGCCTGTTTCCCAAAAGCTTGGGAGGAACTTCTGTTGAGTGGTTTTACAAAATACCACATGGGACAATAAACACCTTTGCTGAACTCTCTGAGAAGTTCATCACACACTATGCCCATAATGTGGAGAATGAGTTGTCCTTGCTAGACCTATGCAACTCAAAGTAGAAAGATGGAGAAAGCCTTGCAGAATATTTGCAAAGATGGCAGAATCTTACGACCAGGTTATCATATCAGCCGCCAGAGAAGCATCTAACAAAGATCTTCATTGATAACCTGCATCTAAAGCTATCCCATCACATGCGAATGAACTGTCTCCAGACATACCAAGACATCAAGAGCAAGGGCATAGGCATCGAGAAAGCTCTCCTAGACGAAGGCACTATTCGTCACTTCAAGGATGATTCCAAAAACAAACCCAACAATGATAAATTCCATTACTGGAATCGTAACAAGAATGTTGTTACAGATGGAGCCACTGACACTAAGAATGTACAATTTGTTGTGGCTAGTCCTACACCAACTCAAACATACCAACCACCACAAGCGCCCATCTATCAGCAACCACCAGCTCCCGCATATCAAGCACCTATTTATCAGCAGCCTCCTCAAGCTCATCAACCACCTGTGCAACAGTATCAGCAGCAATACCAACAGCAACAGCCAGCACGTCAGGGCAATCTTGTTAATGCAGTTAACGTTGCCCCAAGGCAGAATAATCCAAAGAGGACTTTCACACCTTTGAGTGAGCCTCTGGATCAGATCTTTTATCGGCTAGCCAAGGCAAATATGATCACATATCCACCCGTCCCACAGAAGGATGACAACGCACCAAAGTCTGATTGGTATAAAGAAAATGAATACTGTGATTATCATCGTGTGAAGGGGCACACAACATTGAAGTGCATGCAGCTTAAGAACTACATCCAGGATCTCATTGATCGCAAGGAGATCCAGGTCGATGCACCAGCTCAAGCTTCACCCAACACCGATTTGCAAATATATCAAAATGTGTTCCCTCAACACGATACCGGGAAGAATCAAGCCAACGCCAATCAGCCCCAAAATCGTGGCAAAGGCAAGCAAGAAGATCACACAGTAGCCTACATCAACTATGACAAGTATGTCAGATGCATAACTCAAGTTGAGCCCATCCAAGATGAGCCCACCATCAATACCATCCACGTCAGAGGGCCGGATCGACAATGTGCTGCAACTACCCGCAGTGGTAGGATAACTATTGCCGGTGCTCCTTCGAGGTCAGCTGCTCCTCCAAGGCCAACATCTATTGCATCCACAGCATAGTCTAACACCAGGCCAGCATCAAATACATGTGCAACATAGCATAATGCACCAAGTGCACAATACAATATCATAGAGCATCTTGGGAACATGCTAGCCCAAATATCTATCTTGGATTTGCTCTGCACATCACCCATCCATCAGGAGATCCTGGACAAAGCTCTAAAAGAAGGCCATGTCCCCATAGATATTAACACAGCTCAGTTTGAAACTCTTGTGGGACACCTATCAGCAGCATGTGCCTTATCCTTCAAAGAATCTGATATACCAGATGTCGCTCCTGACCATACTCTCCCTCTCCGCATTGCTGTCATGGTTAGAGATTTCGCCATCAAATGAGTTCTGGTGGATAATGGCTCAGCCCTCAACTTGTGCACATTAAAATTCATCAAGAAGATTGGGTTCACGGAGGCTGACATACAACATGAGATGATCACTATCAAAGCATATGACAACTTGGAGCGTACCTCCAAAGGTACTATCACCTTGCCTATCCAGCTAGGCCCAGCAATGCAAGATACTGTCTGCCACGTTGTTGATCTTGACCTACCATTTAATATTCTTCTCGGCCGCCCATGGATCCATTCCATTAAGGCTGTACCATCTACTTACCATCAGTGCATCAAGTTTCCACATCAAGGCACTGAGGTTACCATCCACGCTGATCCTAACCCCTTCGCATACTGTCGTGCGATGGAAGCATCTTTCCCTCATTCTACTCATTGTCCTGGAACCGATATTGGTACTTCTATTGCTAGCTCATCCCGATCCCATCGCGATCCAGAGACCATCCTCTCTTCCACCTTATCATCCATCAAGATCAACAACCAGGGTTGTGGTGAATACAGCCTCAGTGATGCATTTGCTGTAGGGGCTCTTCCACGTGATCCACATACTCAAGGGCACCCAAGTTGTCAAAACAAGCCTGTTGAGGAACATTATAAGCTCAAGCAAATCGGAAACATGAATTTTGTGTCTCATGGTACCATCAACAGCAAAGAAATAGATCCAGATATTAACAAATGGTTATACAAAGATCCCCCATCACGTGACACACAACTTCTTGAGTACTTCAAAGAGAAATACCCAATCCCCTACAAAAATGTCACAGAACACTATAACTATCAAGGTGGTGGTCTAGGACCACAAGAGGATGGAAATTTGTTTCCTATCATACCATCCCAAAATCCAGAACAGCAAGGACTTGGCTTTAATACCTCTCGCCTGCTTGAACAAGAGCCCAATACCACAACTGCGGGTGCTAAAATGACCAACGTGAACTTTTCGAATAGCCAGGATGACCTTGTGGAAATCGAAGACATCCCCGAAGAGAAAGACATCCGATCCTACGACGATATCTTTTCCGACGACACCCTCTTGGGGACTTCTGTTCTCCAACAACTATCCATTAACCTCATAGATCTTCCCCTCACAAACCCCGACCTCATAGATTGGGACCAAGCAAGCATCGCACACATCGATGAGTTCCAAGGCGCACAAGCACTCCTAGAATTCATGGGGGCATCAGGTCCAGCAAGCAATCAAGATCCAACATCAACCTCTGTCTATCAGCTTCACCCAGAAGGATATTTTGGGGAAGAGGCAAGCTTTAGTCACAAAAATGAAATAGCAAAAGAACATCATGAGTCTTTATGTGAAAACCCCCTTGGGGCACATTCTGATTCCAAAATAGTAAAAACAAAGGGCGTATCTTCTAGTGAAAACCTGGCAATTCAGGCGCTAGAAGATGAAGCCTTGCCTCTTCCCCCTATCCAAGATTATAGACCAGAGCAGTCACCGATCATCATAGAGGAGACCAAGCCAATCAACTTGGGAATAGAAGAATGTCCAAGGATCACCTACATTGCAGTCAACCTAACAGAAGGAGAAGAAATGGCTCTCAGCACCTTGCTCAAGGAATCAGTTATCAACTTTGCATGGTCATACGCCCACATGCCTGGGCTTGATCCAAACCTTGTTGTTCATCATCTATCAGTAGATCCAAACATCAAGCCAGTGAAGCAGAAGCTAAGGAAAATGCATCCAAAGGTAGCATTGCTCGTCAAAGCAGAGCTCGAGAAGCTCCTCCAAGCTAAGATTATCAGAGCTATAGATTACTCAGATTGGATCTCCAACATGGTACCTGTCACGAAGCCTTCTGGCGACATCAGAATCTGTACTGATTTTAGGGACTTGAACAAGGCATGCCCTAAGGATGATTTCCCATTGCCAAACATAGACATGCTTGTAGACCTCACAGCGGGTCACGAAATGCTATCACTCATGGATGGCTTTTTCGGCTACAACCAGATTCATATAGCAGAAGCAGATCAACATAAAACAACATTCACAACCCCATGGGGTACCTTCTGCTACAACATGATGCCATTTGGGCTAAAGAATGCAGGAGCAACATATCAGAGAGCAATGACAGCCATTTTTCATGACATGATCCACAAGATCCTTGAGGACTATGTTGACGATATCCTTGCAAAATCCAAAACAAGAGATGGGCACCTCAACATCCTAGAGCATGTATTTGATCGCCTGCAGCACTACGGGTTACGGCTTAATCCTAAGAAATGTGTCTTTGGTGTTACATCTGGCAAGCTTCTAGGCTTCATCGTCTCTAGACGAGGCATAGAGATCGATCCTAAAAAGGTAAAAGCAATAACAGAGATGCCTCCACCAAGAAATCTCAAACAGCTCAGAAGCCTACAGGGCAAGCTTCAATCAGTTTGGCGGTTCATCTCGCAACTAGCAGACAAGTGCCAACCCTTCTCACATCTCTTATGCAAAGACACCAACTTCAAGTGGGATCCCATATGTCAAAGAAGCTTTGATAAGCTCAAGGAGTATCTAGCTAACGCTCCGATCCTTGTACCACCAGTTCCAGGATGCCCACTCATCCTTTACATCTCAACAACAGCTATAGCACTAGGGGCACTCCTAGCACAGCATGATGATGAAAACAGAGAACGAGCTATCTACTACATCAGTCGCACTCTTGTGGGCTATGAGCTTAACTATTCACCCATGGAGAAAGCATGCCTAGCAGTGGTCTTTGCCACTCAAAAACTTAGACATTACATGCTTAGCCACACAATCAAGCTCATATCAAAGGTGGACCCTCTTAAGTATCTGTTATCGAGGACAACCCTCACAGGCCGTATGGCAAAATGGGTCATGTTACTCAGTGAATTTGACATTCAGTATGTAGATCGCAAAGCAATCAAAGGGCAAGTCATTGCCGATCAACTAGCAGAAGCACCACTGGTGGATGCCTATCCACTAATCATGGAATTCCCCGATGAACACTTATGCATGATTGAAGAGCAGCCCATGTGGCACCTATACTTTGATGGTTCCAACACATCCCATAGCTCTGGGGTAGGAATCCTATTCGTCACACCTCAAGGTGACTATATTCCAAAATCATTCAAGTTGGGATTCCCCTGTACCAACAACATTATAGAATATGAGGCACTCATCTTAGGTCTCAAAACAGCTATCCAATGGAACATCACAGAACTACAAGTCTTTGGAGATTCACAGCTCATTATCAAGCAAGTCCTTGATGAGTATCAGACAAAGGATGACAAATTGCTACCCTACAAGCAACTGGTGGATAAACTGAAAGAGCATTTCCTACATCTACAATTCAATCAGATCCCAAGGCTTCAAAACAAAGCAGCAGATGCAATGGCAACCATCGGATCCTTATTGGAAATCCCACGTGATGCAACACAGTATGAATTCCTAGTCGAGCAGCTACATATGCCAGCTTATGAGAACGCTGAGGCAGAAATGGTGTGTGTCTTGGTTGGTCCCCAATCCCCATGGTACCACGATATCCATGCATATCTAAAAAATGGTATCATATCTCCCCATCTCACCAATAACCAACGCCAAAACCTTATTCGCAGAGCTTCCCGCTACACTCTTGTAGCCAACACCCTATGTCATCATAGGTATCACAATGTCCTATCTAGATGTTTAGATTCCAACAAGGCCGTCCTGGCCTTACAAGAAGTTCACGCTGGAATTTGCGGTGCCCACACGAGTGGCATGGTTCTAGCAAAGCAGCTGCTTAGAGTTGGATATTATTGGCCAACAATGGAACATGATGCATGTGAATTTGTTAAGAAATGTCTCCCATGTCAACAGCATGCCAATTTGATACATGCACCAGCACAAGATCTACAGCCTATTGCACCATCGTGGCCTTTTTCATGTTGGGGCCTCGACCTCGTTGGCTTGATCACCCCCCTCTCTTCGGATGGACACAAGTATATCATAACAGCCACAGAGTACTTTACCAAATGGGTTGAAGTGATTCCGCTCACGCTAACTACGGGCATCCAAATATCCAAGTTCATCCTCTATCATATCATTTGTCACTTCGGCATACCATCTACCATCTTCACAGACCATGGCACACCTTTTGAAAACTAGCATGTGGATGATCTATGTGCCAGACTCCACATCCATCACCATTTCTCCAGTCCATATTTCCCTCAAGGAAATGGCCAAGCTGAAGCAACCAACAAAACACTTTTGAAACTTCTCAAGAAGATTGTCAATGATTTTGGTCATGACTGGCACCTCCAAATTAATCCCGCCCTCTGGGCTTATCGCACTTCTTATCACACTCCCATAGGCAGCACCCCATACTCCCTTGTATATGGTGCTGAAGCCATTCTACCGATCGAGGTCGAGCTTCCATCCTTGCGCGTCTCCATGAAGAACTATACAACTGATGAAGACTATCGTGTGGCCCGGCTCACACAGCTAGATCTGCTAGATGAAAAGAGACAGCAAGCCTATGATCACCTGGTGGCATACCAGAATCGACTCAAAAGGAGTTATAACAAAAAGGTCCATCCTAGACAATTCCAGGTCGGTGACATGGTCCTTAAAGAAAATCAGAAGGTCCTAGCAAATAGAGAAAAGAAAGGCAAGTTTGAGCCTACTTGGTTGGGCCCCTATGTTGTCACCGCATCCTTTGGCTCGGGAGCCTATCAGCTATCAACACCAGAAGGTGAGCCCTTGAATGATCCTATCAACATCATCCATCTAAAGAGGTTCTATGCCTGAACCTGATCTTGCATATATCAGAAAATCCAAAAACATTCAAAAAAGAAAAAAAAGAAAAAAAGCAAAAAAGTAAAAAGAAAAAAAAGAAAAAGAGAAAGAGAAAATAATCGTCCAACGGTGAAAACTTGGCAATTCAAGCGCCTTGGACAAGTATGTTGGTGAAAACCTGGCAAACAGGTGCCAACATAGTAAACTGAGCTATTTATCTATTCAGTTGTCCTTTCAGCTACCGTCCTCTTCCTCCATCCATAATCTCTTAACAGATCTCCCAGCAGTTCCATCTCCCCTATCCTCCACGCATTCAACTTCCATCTTCCTCCAACCCATCTGCAATCCATATCCTATTCCAAAGCTTTGTACCATATCTTGTACCATATCCTTATCCCTTTCCTGTACAGCGCATTCCTTTCTGTATTTATCCTTCTTGTCTCCGTCCTAGTGAGAGTCCCGCCAAGTGTGATCTTCCTATCCCCAATCCTGAGCTTCTGTACATATCCCTTGTGCATATCGTTCCTCCTTGTTGTACATAACCTTTTTCCGTCTTGCAGTAGCATTTGATCAAATATCTTGTCCCATCCCCAGCCTCAGAAACTTTTAGTCCCACTCGGGCTTTGTGCTTCAGCAACATCAATTGTCGACTTATCCTTACTCATCCTGATTATTCCTTGAACTTCAGCTTTTGCCAGCAAACAACTACACTTATTCTCTCACCAACCCATGGGTCCTTGAGGATATATCATTCCTCCTGTCTGACCTAATCTTCCATCCTAGTCCTTGAGGATATATCGTTCCTCCTGTCCGACCAATCTTCCCACCATCAATCAAACCTAATCTCTCTCCTTGGCAAAGGATGTCTTTTTGGAGTTATCATTTTGATCTTGGATTTGTGTCCTTTTGATCTTGTTAATCTTTTTGGCTTCTCTTTATCCCACTAGGGTCACCACGATTCATTATATCATGGTGTGCTGCGTGTGCGGATAATCTGGGGCAAGGTCTTTTGATCTTTCGCTTCTGCCTGTGAGTTAGTTGTGTGTTTGTGGTTCCTTCAGCATCGGTTCCGCCATGTCGCCTCTGCGCTTCATGTGTGATGTTGGGGCAACCCTGTGTGTTTGTTTAGCGTCAGTCCTCGTCAGTCCTCTGCGACGTTGTTGACAAGCCTCGTGATCCCAGTATCCTTGGCAGGTCTCTAACATAGCTATATCAAATCTAGGTTGTGCACTCCCGTTTGCACTTGGAGCTATCTGGTCCCTTGCATTTATCATATAGATTAATCTTGCATCTTTGCATATAGCTGCATCTTGCATCTTTCATTTCCATCTCATCTTGCATATTATCCATATTTATTCTTAGAAGTGAGGTTATTTATCTCCCCTTTCTTCCTAGGCCCTTCCTTCCTCGTCCCAGCAGGGCACTCTTTGTCTTCTTGCTGTCCCAGGGCGTAATCCCTCTTTCTCCTTGTCCCACTGGGCGCATCTTCCATGATTTTGTCCCACCGGGGCATGTATCCTCTTTCTTCTAGTCCACCCAGGCGTCATACCCTCTTCTTCTGATTCTAGCCTTGGCATCTTGTTTTCTTGTCTTTGACACCATGCCACTTGCGGCATCACATCAAAGAGGGGCAAAATGTAGACACCAAAAAATCTTTCAGAAAATAAATTATTTTTGTTTTCTGAAAATCCTTGATGACATCATCATTTATTAATTAATTATTTAATTAATTAATTAATTTATTTTTATGGCATTAAATCCCTCTCTCTTAATTAAAAATCTTTAATTAAGGAATCTAGCCTAAAAATGTCATTTGGACATTATCCCTAATTTATTAATTATTTAATTAATAAATTGACCATAAAACTTCAAAAATAAATTAATTTATTTTTAATTTATTTTTTATCCCAAAGTTGGCCAAAATTCTAAAGAGCACTAAACTCTTCTAGAAAGTCCTAAACCTTCCTCTAAATGGGTCAAATCCCTAATCTAGTCCCTTCAAACCCTAAGCCTAGATATTTAATATTTATTAAATTTACCTTTAATAAATATCTAAATCTCACCAAAAGCCACTTGCCCATCCCTTTCTCCTAATCCTAATCCTAAACCCCTTTCTAATCTTGTCACATTCCATTAGCAAAAGGTTTACCAAAACTTATGCTAACCTCCTCCTTAGTCAACAAGGATTGCCACCTCTTTGGCCACCTCTTGTAAATGCATTTAAGGATGCATTTAAGCCTTCCTTATCTTTCTTACATGCATTCATTATGCATTTAAGACCTTCTTATCCCTTCCTTGCCACCTCTTGGCCTTGGGCACATTTACCAAATTGTGCACATGCCCTCAAACTTTCAACTCAATCCTCCCTTGACACTTGTCAGGACACTTGCCCTTGACTCAACCCTAACCTTAGCCCTAACTCTGACTCATCCTTTTAACCCAAGCCCTTCCCTTTTCCTATAAATACCCTCACTCCCTAATGCAAATCATCTTTAAACTCTCAAACTCAATAGCAAAGTTATAATGCCATTTTCATTCTAGCATAAGCATAAACTCATCATTTTAGATCATTTTCAAGCTTAAATCACATCTAAATTAGCTTAATTGGATTAACATAGATTCATTTCTTGTTTAATCAATCTTAGTTCATCATTTAGCTTTTGCATATTTGTGTGTTCTTGAGGCCTTTGAGGCAAAATAGGTTCTTCATACCTATTTTGTGTCATTTTGGGTCTTTTTGATCCTCAAATCATCCTATTTTGCATGCTCCAAGTGCTTGAGTTTGCACACCTACATCCCTCTATATCTAAGCATATCAAACGGTGCATGGGCGCATCCGTTTTAGGCTTAAACTGAGGTGGCTTTGATTTTAGTTTGTTTACCATTAAATTCGATTTGATTATATGCTATGACGTTTGTTTGTCTTTGACCTTCAAAACAGGTTTAGCACACTCAAATCCTAGTCTAAAGGATGATAACAGTTGGTCTAAAATCCTCTAACAAGGTCACACCTAACAGTGTGTTTGTAACCTTTAACAGGATTGGGTCTTCACCAACCTCACTTCAGAAGAGTGAACATTTTTAGGTTGCCAGTCCCAAGTGGTTTTTCCCTTCACAGGGTTTCCACGTTAAAAAATTTTTGTTATGTGTTCATTGTGGTGATTATTTGTTATCATACTTTGCATATTACATGTTAGATTTAGTTGGTAATCATTAGTTGTTATTGATTGGTAATCAGTAAAAGCACAGACAGTATAGTATTTTATGTTACCGAGCTGTAGAAGTTTAAGTAAATTGTTTTGGATTATACATTTTGATTTGGGACTGTGGATAAATGATTCACCCCCTCTCAGTTATTCTAACAATTGGTATCAAAGCTATGGTTGCTTGGAACAAATTTTTAAGGACTTCAGCACAAAGGTCTCAAAATGTTTAAGAGGGAAGTGCCAAAGCTAAACAAGGATAACTTCACAATATGGAAAAGTCAAATGAAGTTGTATGTATCCGGGATTGAGAATTCTGCCCTAGATCTGATGACAAATGGATACCTTGCACCACCCACTGGTCCCTTGACTCTTGATCAACTAAGGGACAAGCATGAACATAATGTTACTATGATGGAGATTGTTGCTGCCTATTCAGATGTCAAATTTTAAGACATCAAGGACTAGTAAGCAGATGTGGGATAAACTAGCTCTAATTTATATTGGTGATGTGAATGTCAAGAGAGAAAGAGCCGAAAGCTTGAGAGGAAGATTTGATGACATGAAGATGAAAGAAGGTGAAAACATTGTGCAGTACACAAATAGAATAAAAGAGGAAGCTCATGCTATTAGAGCATCGGGTGGAGTTATTGATGAAGACACTGTGGTAAGAAAAATTCTGAGAACCCTATTGCCTATCTATGCCATCAGAATATTTGCAATTCATGAAAATAGGTCAGCACCTAATAGCACACTCACTCTTGCTAATTTGATTGGAAAGCTTACAACATTTGAACTGAATAATTATGATAATAGTATTGTACCCAATATTGAATCCACTTTTATGACTTCTTTGAAGATTGGTAAGTCTAGTAGCAGAAATAAGAATGATGATAGTGATAGCAATAATGATGGTGAGCTTGATGAACTTGAAGCTCTTATGGCCAGAAGGTTACCTAAAGGAAAAGGAAGATATAGAGGCAAATTACCTCTAGCATGCTTTAATTGTAAAGAAGTTGGTCACATTGCTACTAGATGTCCACAAAAGAAAGATGATGATAGAACCAAAGACCGATCTAAAGGAACATATAGGAGAAGATACAACAGAGGCTACTGACACTAGGGTGGTCCCATAATAGTGAGTCCCACTTTTTGGCCAACTTTGACACAAAGATCACAATTTTGAGAAAAAATCTCACTTTCAAACACATGTTGCCGCAAAACTATTAGGAATTTGAAGATGATGTAAACTAGAGTCTTTTAGATTTTTGTTTCTAGTTTTTAAATATTTTTTATTTTTTTTTTAAATCATTTAAATTCATTTTTCCTTCTCCTTCTAAAAGTGGTTTGCGTGAAAAAACTATGTTTTTAAGGAGGTACTGTCACTTGGATTAGCATAACTTTTTTTTAAAATATGATAATGATGTAATTCTTTCAAGATTATATTTTTAACTTCAATATCTAAAGGATGCAATTAGTTTTATTCATTTTAGATCAATATTTCATAGTTTATTAGGTTTTAAAGTGACAGTAACTATAATCTAGACATAAGGTCACTTGGATCGCTCTAACTTGATCTAGTTATATCAATTTTTTTTATTTTTTTTAATAGAAAGGTAACACAAATAGGCTTATCCTACATATTTTTCATAGTTTTTTTTTATCATTTACTATTTTTCTTGAAGTCGTGAAGAGACAGGTTGTTGAATGACCAAACAACCTATGTTTAGTTAAAGTAATATTTAAAAGTGATAATGAACTCAATATGTATTAAAATTATATTCATTAGAAAGCTTATTCCGAATAGCATCTTTTGACATCATTTTTTTGAAAAATTCATCTTGTTTAGTCTTTGTTTCAAGCCCCGAAAGACCATTTTTTTGCAGTTGAGTTGTTTTCTAAGAGCAAATTTATTTTTTTTGGCTTCGTGTGAAGACTGTCTTCACACGAAGCCACCTGGGGGTCTTCATGCGAAGACCCCTTGCACAAAACCCCTTGAGTGAAAATTTTGGTGGCAAAAATTTTTCCCAGGGGTACTTCGCACGAAGTAAACTAGTCAGCCATTAGAATATATTTTAAAATGGTATAAAAGTAAAATTTTTCATTTCTATTTTACATCAAATCAAAATTAATAAATTCACATTTTCTATTATTGAAGGCATTTTTTGAAGAAGGAATTTTTGTTGACAATCTTGTGGAAGACATTTTTTGGAGCTCGAAGAAATGGGGAACAAGAAGGGAAGACAAAGTAAATCTTCTAGAAAAAGGTCACCCGATACTGAACAAAGAAATCATGAAGCTGCATTGGCATATTATCATAAAACTAAAGAAGCTGAAAGACAAGCTGAAGTAGGAGGGTGAAGTCAAGTCAAAGAATTGCACATTAAAGAAGGGTCAAAATTACTCCCTAGAGAGGCTCAAACAATTGATGTTGGAGAAGGGTCAACATCACATGCTCCTACTGGTATGGATGAAATTTTAAATTTAGCTCAAAGTGTAAAGAAAAATATTAGTTATAGAAACTTATATCATTTACTTACAATGAATGTGGACATTTTGAGATCACTTGCTAATGCTCAATAATTAAGTCTTGCTAAGAAGGGATCAATGAAAATGATAGCAAGAGAAATATTGGATAAATTTGATAATTTTGAAACACTTGAACAAGCTCAATTTCTTTCACTTATACTTATAGATAAAAAGTTGGAAGGGGCATTAAAATTATTGGGTATAGACACATCATCAAAGAAGAGAAAAGTTATTGACATGCAAACTGATATGCTTGAAAATCTTAAGAAAGGTTTGAACCAGTTAGGGAAGTGATCTCAGACTATAGATAAGTCCATTACAAGAAAAGTTATGTTGACATCCATTCTAGGTAATAGTATGAGACAAAAAAGAAATATATCTTCAGTTTCATCTCTCATTGGTTTTAACAGAAAAATAATATCATGATATGTTAATAAGAGAATACTTTTGGATGATAGCACCTTGGAAGGCAATTGGGAAATCATGTGTAGAGCTCCTCGTTCTGATAGGATTGATGAAGAAACAAAAAATTTGATCACATCATTTTGGAATGATAATACACATCCTTCATCAAACACTAGAGATGTTATCAAACATAGAATTTCAGCTAATCAATATGAATATCATACGAAACATTGGTTGGACACAACACAACATGAAATGTATGTGTCGTTTTGTAGTTCAAATCCTAATATAAAGATTGGGCAAACATTGTTTGGAAGATTGAAGCCATATTATATCAGGACAAACAAAGTGTTTGAAACTTTTTGTTGTCATTATCATATTGAATTTGATCTCCACTATCAAGTTTTTCAAAAGTTTGTAGAAGACACTTATGGTTTTGAAAAGCCTCCTCCTACTAGATGAAGTGAGTTCATCTCATCCATTTTATGTGACAAAAGAGATGATGTAGCTGGACAAATAAATTGCATAAAAGAAATATGCCAAACATGTGCCAATTTATCTCTTTTTCCTTTGAAAAATGAAGATATCGATGTAACAAAGATGGTAAATTGCAATAGTTACAAATATGTAAAGAATGAAACAAAATTTGGGAAAGAATCCAAAAGGTTAGAATATGTTGAAGAGGAGATAAATGTTGGAGTTTTTATGGAAAAATTTAAAAAATTGATTCAATCCTACATTCATCATGCTTTTTTTGCAAAGTGGCAAGCACAACAATTTCAAACACTAAGAGACAATTTCCCACTTGGAACTATTGTATCAATTGTTGATTTTGCAGAAAATTATTCTTTTGTTCATCAAAGGAAATTCAGTCAAAATATTATTTTTCAGAGAAAATTACTATTATGGTACATGTGTGTTATTGACACGCACAATTAGATTTGGATGGTATTGAGAGCACATTTGAAGCACGGGTCATCAAGAAGGAATATCATTTTTATATAAGTGATGATAAAGAGCATGACATTCATTATGTGGAACACTGCTTCAAGATGTTTTTTGTAAATGTGAAAGAAAGAGGTATAAAAATTGAAAAACATTATGTTTGGTCAGATGGATGTGCTACACAATTTAAATCATCATGACCATTTTATACACTATGTAGATATCATCGTAATGAAAACATACCACATGTCTAGAGTTTCTTTGAGAGTGAACATGGAAAAGGTGAACATGATGGTGCCAGAGCTTGCATCAAATGTGTTATACGAAAGTATCAAATGAATTATAAGGGAGTGCATATAAAAAATGCACATGATGTGGTTGAATGGTGCAAGACACATTTTGCACCAAATTAGAATGACACATCATCAGGATTGACTCAGGTGGTGCCATATAGAAAATTTTGCAAGATAAAAGGTATGCACACATTTTTTAATTATTTGAAAGTGTTTAAAATTTTAATGATATTTTTTATTTAAATTTTATTTATATAGAATGTATTAAATATATGTACATTTGTTTAGGTGTGGATAGAAAAATTATGCATGGTTGCAATAGGATAGAAAAGACATGATCTTTGCATTCAGTTATGAGTATGAATTTTCACAATTGGATGTTGAACACTAGGGACTACTCATGCTTTTGTTGTCACTACATTGCTAACAATTATGAAGAATGTATCAATCAAGATCGTGGATATGTGGGCGCATGGAATCTAGTTCCACTAGTTGTTACTGATACATTTGATAGAGACGAAGATGAAAACTTTGATGATGTTCCTTTGATTTCTACTGATTATGATCATATCTCAAAATTGGTCAAAATTGGTAAGTATATATAAATTTCACATTATATGGTACACTGAGTTGCACATGTATAGATCATGTAGATATAGATAGATCTATAGATTGAACTAAGTATTTATTTTAAGATCTCACACATATATATATATAAAAATTTATTGTGCAGGAGATGTCTTTGAAGTGATTGCTAAGAGTGGAAATGTAGAAGGAGTTGATTATTATTTACTGAATTGTACTGCAAAGAGGATGAAGTTACTTGAACCTAAAGAAAGTGATGGAATGTTGTTCCCCATAGGTTTGTATATCCAGTTTACATCAATATATTGAACTCAATTTGTAAATTTTAAATTTCAACCTTTTAACAAAATTCAAATTGAGTTTGTTTAAATTTATATATTGTTAAAATATGTGACTTGCAGGTTTAGTTGTTTTAGAGGGAACATATTTCAAACAAATCAAAGTAATTCAACATGGTATTCACTTTGTTGATTACGAACTAGACAATAAGGTGTTTCAATATAATCACCTAGTAGTTGCCACATCCATTTGTCTTCATACAGTTAAATCTCAACGTGGACGTCGTAAGTGGAGACTAGATAGTGAGGATCATGAGAGAATATTATAAGTTCTCCATGAAAGGTCTGAGCCACTTGAGTTGGTCTAAAAATTTTAATACATGTATACTTATTTTTTGTGTTGGGACCTATTTGATATTTGTGGATTAAATTTCATTATACTTTGTTTATATATTTAAACATATGATAGGCTATAATTTGTTGATATATGATGAACCTATTTGATAGTTCAATGGTTTTAATATATAGAATTTTATACGTATACTTTGATTATTCAATGATTTTTATAGATTTCATGTTAGTTAAAGATTTTATGTATGCTTGAAATTAGTTATATTACTTATGACATGTGTTAGTTCTAGAATTAGTTATAATATAGTTATTATCCATAAGTTACATGTATTAACTAGTTATCTTTTATGATATTAATTATAGATCCCAAGTTAAGACCTCCCCTTAAGACCTCCCCTTAAGACACTAAAAAATGATGAAATTAGTTATATTACAAGTATGACATGTGTTAACTTTGTAGAGTTAGTTAGAATAGTTATTATGGACATTAGTTACATGTATTAACTAGTTATCTTTTATGATATTAATTATAGATCCCAGGTTAAGACCTCCCCTTAAGACACTAAAAAATGATGAAATTAGTTATATTACAAGTATGACATGTGTTAACTTTGTAGAGTTAGTTAGAATAGTTATTATGGACATTAGTTACATGTATTAACTAGTTATCTTTTATGATATTAATTATAGATCCCAAGTTAAGACCTCCCCTTAAGACCTCCCCTTAAGACACTAAAAAATGATGAAATTAGTTATATTACAAGTATGACATGTGTTAACTTTGTAGAATTAGTTAGAATAGTTATTATGGACATTAGTTACATGTATTAACTAGTTATCTTTTATGATATTAATTATAGATCCCCTTAAGACCTCCCCTTAAGATCTCCCCTTAAGACACTAAAAAATGATGAAATTAGTTATATTACAAGTATGACATGTGTTAGTAGTACAATTAGTTAGAATAGTTATTATGGACATTAGTTACATGTATTAACTAGTTATATTTTATGATATTAATTATAGATCCCCTTAAGACCTCCCCTTAAGACACTAAAAAATGATGAAATTAGTTATCATATCATCTAAATAAATCATCTAATCAAATAAAATCATAGATCATCTAATCATATATCATATATCATCTTTCAAACAAATCAAACTAATATCATCTAATCGAATAAAACCATCTAATCTAATCATATCATCTAATCAAATAAAATCATAGATCATCTAATCAAATAAAATCATATCATCTAATGGAATAAAACCATCTAATCTAATCATATCATCTAATCAAATAAAACTATCTAATCTAATCATATATATCAAGTAAATGTGTCTCATATCATATAATCTAAGCATAGATCATCTAATCAAATATGTACGTCTAGATAATCAAGTAAATGTGTCTCATATCATATCATCTAATCAAATAAATGTCTCATATCATATAATCTAAGCATAGATCATCTAATCAAATATATGTATGTCTTGAATCATATGTCTCGAATCATAAACTGAGTCTCAAATAAAATATATGTTCAACATGTCCTAAACTAGGGAGTCATCTAGGTGCATACGAACAAAGCGACCCTCTAAGTGACTGCCACAAGCATCCTCTGACTGTGAGACAGCAACTGAGCCCTACGAATATAAATGCATGTATATATGATAATAATCTAAAATAATTAAAATATTATAAATGCATATTTAAACTTACATATTTCTAAAACATACCTGAGCACTAGTAGGTGTATCATCTGCTTGTAAAGTAGTGACTCACTCCTACAAATTTAGTGTACAACAGTTGGTTATATACACATGTGCATAGTAGATATATTATATAAAGTACTTGAAATATAAACATGTACATGTACATGTATATATCTAAAACTTACCTGACCACTAGTAGGTGTCACATCATGTGGAAGATGCTCTGAACCCACACTAGAGGTAACATGCTCTGCTAATTGTGCCTGCAAAATATTATGCATTAAACAAACATTAATACACGTACAATTAATTATTCACTAAAACTCCTAACAAAAAAGAAAAGAAATTTTTATATGTACCTAAGTCTCCGGAGCAAGAGGATTGTCAGCATGCTACACCATCATATCATCAACTGATACTGCATCATGTACACCACCTAAGGTCTCAAACCTCTGTAGTAATGAGAAGTGTAGGGGTGTCACTAGCTGCGAAGGGAGTGGTGTAGAATTTGAACCATGTGGATGAAATAACACATCCATAAATGACCTACCACCAGTGGCAAAATCCACCTAACTCAACCCATGCAACTACTCATCAAAAGTGTCTAGGCCCTCACTAGTGATGTGTACATCTCCAATCTCTATACTGGGGTCTACAGTTGTAGAGTGATCTATGGGTGCACGGTGCTCTACACTATCATGTGCACTATGATGTGCCTGACTAGTAGATGGTGCATCATGTGTCGGTGGAACTACAGGACCCTGTGCAAGTGAAATGTACTCCTTGACTGAATGTATAAGGATCCCCTGCGAGTTGGCAATATGAGAATAGGCTTGCACGAGATCCTCAAAAAAGTAAAGGGCCATATCTAAAGTAGTCTGATAACCCGACAATGCTCGTATCTCTCCAGGCACAAGAAGACCAGTAGCTCTATATGTCTCATCACTCACATCTGCAACACTACTAGATGAAGCCTCAAAAGATGATCTGGCTCTACTCGGTCTAGTCAAAACATATCTACCCACTGAATCAAAACTAATTAATGTGGTTGCAGAAGAAATCTATCCTATGCTATCCTGAACTCCCCTCTGAGAAGCAATGATGACCCTATCTATAGTAGCAGCCATCACCAGTGTCACTGCTAGACTCCTCTCTCCAACTAGCTATCTATGAGGCTACACAACTCGATCGGCCCTACAATACTGATCGCGGTCTGCAACCCTACCCAGCCCCTGACCATGAAAAGGTGGGATATCAAAATAGTTGACCCTGAGTCCCAAATGGAACTTAGCGTACAACTATTGTGCAAGGTATAATGGAATTTGGTCGTTATTTGGATAATGACCATGGGTTGCAAGATGTCAAGGGTAAATCATACAAGCAATCTGAGGAATCACATAGCGTGTGACCTGATATGCCCTCACCACTCTCATATGCTCATAATGTGGGAACATCTCTCATTTGATGATTTCCTTGGGGACGAGGCTCTGAACCATTGCCAAGGAAACATCACCCGAGATCTCCTCCCTCAACTCTCAAAAAAGGGCCTCAACTACCTGAGGCGTAAATGAAGTGTGGGCCCTCAATCTACTAGTTAATATAGTAGCACTAGACTATAAACTAGTCAATATAGTAGCACATGTGTCTCTATATATACCATCTCCACTAGATCTATTGATAGCCTATCTAAGTCTAGCTATCTCTGTGTCAGCCATGTGGAAATAGTATGAATGTCAGGAGTCTGAGGTGCACCCTGAGCGGCCATCTAGATGTACATCACATGTGAAAGAGCTAAGTGTTAATAATTAAGCACTTGATTACAACATTATAATTTCATGTAAAATGGAAACAAATAAACTTGGTCCTAAGGTATACATAAGACATCAATGGGTCATAGGACATCCTAGTATGTATCAATGAAACCTAACATGTACATCAATGGGTCATAGGACTAACTTTAATATTTACTAAAAATGCATTTACATAAGGGGTCGTGGGTAACATAAGTGGTCATAGCTCATGTCTTAAGGAGTCATGGGTAACATAAGTGGTCTTATTAGGTCATAAGAGTCCTGAGACACATACTAATTAGGTCTTAAGGGGTCAAAAATTTATAATAAGAGATCTTAAGGGGTCATAGGTAACGTAAGAGGTCCTAACATATAGATAATCTAGGACTATAAAGTATCTTAAGGGGTCATGGGTTATATAAATTGTCCTAGACTATCTTAAGGAGTCGTGGGTTCTATAAGTTGTCCTAGACTATCTAGTTAGGTCTATAAGTAGAGAAACAACTTAAAGATGTATACCTTATTTCCTAATATGACCTAATGTGAACTATTAGGATAGGTAATATGACCTAGAGTGTCTTAAGGGGTCATGGGTAATGTAAGTCTAGTCCTTGATTGTCTTAAGGGGTCGTAGGTAACATAATAGGTCCTAAGGTATAGATAAGAGTCATCGAGTGTCTTAAGGGGTCGTGGGTAACATAAGAGGTCCTAAGGTATAGATAAGACATCAATGGGTCATATTACCTATCCTAATTACCTATCATAACATACATAGATAAGAGTCATGTAGAGTGTCTTAAGGGATCGTGGGTAATATAAGTGGTCCTAGACTGTCTTAAGGGGTCGTGGGTAACATAAGTGGTCCTAGATTCATAATTGGTTCTAATTGAGTCTAATTAGACCTCCTAAATGGTTCTAATTGATTCTAATTGAGTCATAATTGGTCCTGGTATAGTTAGGTCTAGTTAAGTCTAATAGGTCCTAAATTTTGGTCCTAATAGGTCCCAATTGGTCTAGTTACCTGTCTAATTAGTCATAATAGGTCCTAATATATCTAATTGGTTAGACTAATGTTGGTTAAAGACCTAATACCTTTCTAATTGGTTAGGTCCTAGTTAGGTCTACTTGGTCCTAATAGGTCCTAGTTAGGTCTATAAGTAGAGAAACAACTTAAAGATGTATACCTTATTTCCTAGAATATGACCTAATGTGACCTATTAGGATAGGTAATATGACCTAGAGTGTCTTAAAGGGTTGTGGGTAATGTAAGTCCAGTCCTTGATTGTCTTAAGGGGTCATAGGTAACATAAGAGGTCCTAAGGTATAGATAAGAGTCATGGAGTGTCTTAAGGGGTCGTGGGTAACATAAGAGGTCCTAAGGTATAGATAAGACATCAATGGGTCATATTACCTGTCATAACATACATAGATAAGAGTCATGTAGAGTGTCTTAAGGGATTGTGGGTAATATAAGTGGTCCTAGGCTGTCTTAAGGGGTCGTGGGTAACATAAGTGGTCCTAGAGTCATAATTGGTTCTAATTGAGTCTAATTAGACCTCCTAACTAGTTCTAGGTGATTCTAATTGAGACATAATTGGTCCTGGTACTTGATCAGGTCTAGTTAAGTCTAATAGGTCCTAAATTTTGGTCCTAATTGGTCTAGTTACCTGTCTAATTGGTCATAATAGGTCCAGATAGGTTTAGTAAGGTCTATTTGGACCTAATAGGTCCTAATACATCTAATTGGTCAGACTAATATTGGTTAAAGACCTAATACCTATCTAATTGGTCCTAGAATGTCTACTTGGTCCTAATAGGTAGATAGTTAGGTCTATAAGTAGAGAAACAACTTAGACATACCTTATTTCCTAATATGACCTAATGTTCAACCTATTATGGAGTCATGGAGTCATGGAGTGTCTTAAGGGGTCGTGGGTAGTTCATAAGAGGTCCTAAGGTATAGATAAGACATTAATCAGGTCAGATTAGGTTTATCCTAATTACCTATCATAACAGGTCTAGATAGGTTTAGTTAGGTCTATTTGGACCTAATAGATCATAATACATCTAATTGGTCAGACTAATTTGTTGGTTAAAGACCTAATACCTGTCTAATCAATCCTAATAGGTCCTAATTAGGTCTACTTGGTCCTAATAGGTCTAGTTAGGTATTTAAGTAGAGAAATGACTTAGACATGTACCTTATTTCCTAATATGACCTAATGTGACCTATTAGTCCACCTAATATGACCTAGAGTTTCTTAAGGGATCATGGGTAACGTAAGTGGTCCTTGATTGTCTTAAGGGGTCGTGGGTAACATGAAAGGTCCTAAGGGCCCATCCTAGGTTACATTAATGGATCCTCATATACATATATAATGGGTCTTCAAGATCTGAATAGGTCATGTGTATATGTCTTAAAATATCATAAGGGATGTATAATGGTCCAATAATATTAATGGGTCATAGAACATCATAAGTGGTCTAAGTCTAGTCCTAGGACATCCTAAATTTTTTTAATTGGTCTTGGGGGTCCTAAGGTTTTATATTTGTTTTAAGATTTCATAAGGGATCTAGATAAGAGTCCTAGAATGTTAATGGGTCGTAGGTGCAATATAAGCACGGTCCTAGAGTACGTCTTAAGGGGTCATGGGTAATAATGAGTAAAGTATATATATGTGTCTTAAGGGGTTAGGTGTAACATAAGAGGTCCTAAGGGGTCCTACATTTCATTAGTGGATGATCCTTGTGTGATAAATTAATTAAATCTAGGATGTACATAAATGTGTCCTAAGACAACCTAAGATATGTTAATGGGTCTTGATGATCTGAATGGGTCATAGATGTCTTAAAATGTCATAAGGGACATGTATAATGGTCCAACAATGTTAATGGGTTGTAGACGCACAATAAGTGGTTTAAGGTATCTTAGGTTACATTAATTGATACTAGTATATCTTAAGGGTTCTTGCGGGAAACAATGGGTTCACATATGTATTAACAGAAGCTAAGATAGATGAATGTGTCATAGGATATTTTAATATATAATAATGGTTCGTATGATTCTTAAGGGGTCCTATGTGTCAAGTAAGATGTCAGGTAATATGTAAATTATAATAAAGGATCCTACGTGTCTTAATATGTCATAAAAGAGAAATAAGGGTCCTAGAAACTTATTGTACTACAATTTTTTAATGCTTTCTAACATACTACTAGATCATTTTCAAAAATTGAACTACAATTTTCTAAGATTTTTACAAACTAAAAATTATAAATAAAACAAATAGCTAACTTTAATAAGTTTACTAAAAATGCATGTACATACATGTGTGTGTGTGTGTGTGTGTGAGAGAGAGAGAGAGAGAGAGAGAGAGAGAGAGAGAGAGAGAGAGAGAGAGAGAGAGAGAGAAATTCTTAATAATTACAATTTTAAACTTAAAATTTAACATTTTTTAACTCGAATCTTAATGTTTTCTAACATTTTTCCTACAATTTCTAACATTTTCTAACATTTAGATAACATTTTCTAACATTTATACAAATTAAAAATTATTTAAAACAAATAACTAGTTAAAATATATACAAAACATATTATTTACAATAAAAAATGAGAAAAATATGCGTACTTGGTACTGCTAGAAAATTGAGGAGGTCGATGAAGCTCAGGAAGTGCTAGTGTGCTAGCGTGGTGGTGTAGTTCGCTCCAAGCCCAGGGGTCCACAAACTGCTACAGTGAAAATGATAGGTAGAAAATGAAATCTCTAGAATTTATAAAGAATCTGGCCCTGAATGGCTTTGTGTGAAGTACGTACTCCGCATGAAGCCACACAGGGGTCTTTTCGCGAAGACCCCTACATGGTGTCTTCACATGATGCCTCCCGAAGACTTCGGGTGAAGTATTGACTTCGCACGAAGACAGGCAAATTTTTTTTGTTGACGATTTGGTGATTTCCTTCATCCCAAAAAGTGGGACACAGCTTTGTGATTGAACCCACTACAACAGAGATAATCAAGATAATAATGACAAAGGCAAGAAGGTTTGCTACATTACTGAGGAAGAAGATATCACCAATACCGACACTGATGATGATGTGGAGGTAGTATTTGTGGCAATGAAGGATGATTTCGAAGAAGATGAAAGGTATGTAGAGACATCACTTATCTCTAAAGCTAATAAGAATGATACATGGTTTATAGATAGTGGTCGTACACATCACATGACTGATGATGAAGAAAATTTTGATTATCTTGAAGAATACAATGGAGGGTCTGTAAGAATGGGAAAAAATGTACCCTGTATGGTAAGAGGTAAAGGATCCCTGATGATAAATGATAGATTAAAATGTGAAAATGCTTATTGGGTAAAAGGATTAAACTATAACTTGCTAAGTGTGGCTCAACTGAACAATTCAGGCCACTGAGTTTCTTTTGAGAGCAAAAAGGTGAAAATATTTGATGATGGAGGAAGAGTTGTTGGAACTAGTACACAATCTAGAGGTAATCTATTTTATCTTGATAATGATCAGTCTTCTTGTTTATTGTTGAAAGATGAAGATGCTAAACCTATGGGAACACTGATGGCTACTGGATGTAAACTAACTAAGGAAGATGAAACTACAGAAGTGAACCAGACACTG
This sequence comes from Chamaecyparis obtusa, assembly GCA_027943335.1. NCBI lineage: Eukaryota > Viridiplantae > Streptophyta > Pinopsida > Cupressales > Cupressaceae > Chamaecyparis > Chamaecyparis obtusa. Next base: position 141,255 of record BSBK01002112.1, read on the forward strand.
TACCGATCTATGATTAGTAAGTTAATGTATGCAGTACATAGTAGACCAGACATAGCACATGTTGTGGGAATTTTTGCAAGATTTTCTACAAACCCTAGAGAGTCACACATGGTTGCTACAAAGAGAATCCTAAGATACCTGAAGAAAATAGAAGATTATGGATTATGACATCCTAAGGAAGGCAAGTTTGAACTTAGAGTCTATACCGACTCTGATTGGGCTGGAAATGTGGATGACATAAAAAGTACCACCGAAGGAGCATTTTTCTTTGGTGAAAGACTTGTTACATGGACAAGTAAGAAGTGGGCTTGCACTTCTCAGTCTACAACCGAAGCAGAGTATGTTGCTACTGCTACAAACTATTCAAATATTGCATATATTAAACAAGTTCTGGAAGGTATGAATGAGATAATCACTGAGCCAGTGATTATATACTGTGATAACACTAGTGCAATAAACATTTCAAAGAATCCAATGATGCACTCTAAAAAAAAGCTTATATCAATTAAGTATCACTACTTGAGAGAACAAGTACAGGAGAAGCAAGTTAAGCTAGAATTTGTTACATCAAAAGAACAACTTGCAGACATATTTACAAAGCCTCTACTGAAGGATACATTTGAATACTTGATGACTAGACTTGGGTGCATCCCCTGTCTACCGATCACTAATGTGATCTAGATTTTGCATCAACCTAATCTTATTAGAAGATCATTCATGTTGATGCAACATAGTTCACTCTTTGGATCATGTCTAAGGTTGTGAAAAGTTTGGAGAACTAGAACAGATTGGCATATCAGTATGCAGAGATACAGAGTATGCACCAGACAACAAAGAGTTACATGGCTACTATAGAGCTATATGTTTATTTGTTTCTCTGGTATTGTTGTCAAAGGGAGAGATAAACAATATGAAACAATATAAACCAATGAGAACTATTTAAGGGAGAGACAAATTGAAGAAAGGGAGAGAACTAAAGATCAGTTACTGAGAATAGAAGAAGGAATCCAAGAGTTGAAAAGATCATATCTGTAGAATGTCAAAGCTGCATTGGTAATGCTATTGACTAATGTAGTGATTAAACATATTAAGTTAGGGAGAGCTTGTACAACATTTGTTCACAGAGTTGTAGAATACATGTTAAGTATGTGTATGGTATATTTCATATTACTTGAGTTGCCATCAATGCCAAAGGGAGAGATTGAAGAACTACAACTGATTTAGACCCTAATTGAAGATCTGTGATTAGAGATCACTAAGTTGTTGATTAGATATGTAATATGATTAAATTAGTAATATGTTGTCATTGATGTCAACTAGTTTGACAACACTTATTTTGTAAGTTACTATACTAAAACATCTATAAAAAAGGAGTAAAAGAGATGAAGAACAAAAATATCTACATGAGGAAGATGTATATGACAGATGAGGATAGGGAACACATTCAATAACTTGCTCATGAGTGTATGACCTTGTGTTATTGACTTGATTATGTTTCATTCATCTATGACGAGTAAAAGAGATAAAAGATACAAGGCAGTGTGGTCAGTTGATTAAGCATTATAGTATACACTGAGCAGTGTAGTGTATACCAAGCACAATATAAACTGAGCTTGTGTTCACCAATGCATTTCTTTGTTAACTGAGCAGGAGAAAAAGAACTAAATGATTAGTTTAGCCTTTAAGGATTGATGAGCTGGAAAGTACATCGAAATAAATGACAAAGATAATGTTTGTTACAAAGATTAATGACTAGCATAATTCAAGGAAGATCTAAAGGATGAAATCAAAATGTGTTATTGGCACAACTACCGAGGAAGGTTTAAGTAGCAAAATGGATGAAGGAGAATAAGCGGCAAAATCTAATGGAGGAGAAGAAAATGGTTTACTTGTCTATTTAAGAGACTAGAGTTTTGTTATGAAAAAAATGCTAGAAGAAGGATTGCATAATTATCGCATGAACAAGCTTCATGTATGCCTGATCAAACTAGCTAAGGAGAACTGAACTACAGAGTTTATCAAGCATCAGAAAGCTATTACTGAGCGATAGTAAGTCATTGATTATTGTTGATATAGAATTGTTATATTGATCAGAGGACTTGAATGAGCAAAATATAGATCTAAACATCTACAATTGAAGTTGTATTGTAATCAAATCAACTATTGTTACATTTTAACCATTGTAAATAGAGAAATCTCTTAACAGAGTGGACTTGAAAGTATTATATGTTTCATTCATAGAATGGGCATTGTTATCTTGTCAACCCCATAGTGAATGCTGGTTGGACGATAACGGTTGGTCTAAAATCCTCTAACAAGGTCACACCTAACAGTGTGTTTGTAACCTTTAACAGGGTTGGGTCTTCACCGACCTCACTTCAGAAGAGTGAACATTTTTGGGTTGCCGGTCCCAAGTGGTTTTTCCCTTCACAGGATTTCCACATTAAATCTTTTGTGTTATGTGTTCATTGTAGTGATTGTTTGTTATCATACTTTGCATATTAGATGTTAGATTTGGTCGGTAATCATTAGTTTTTATTGACTGGTAATCGGTAAAAGCACAGATAGTATAGTATTTTATGTTACCAAGCTGCAGAAGTTTAAGTAAATTGTTTTGGATTATACATTTTGATTTGGGACTGTGGAAAACTGATTCACCCCCCTCTCAATTATTCTAACATATCAACCCAGAACAAAATAAGGAGTATACAAAGTTCAGTGTATGTAGATTTAGTTTTGCAAAATTTGACATGTTGATGATGATTATGAAGAAGATTTGAAAATTTTGCACCAATTTGAATTGGATCAATCATCATTTTCAAATCTTCTTAGTCAATCACCATCAGCCATTTTCCAAGAGAAACACCTTTCTCTATATGAATCTTGGTTTACATTTCCCTATAATCTAATTGGTAATTTGAAGCCATCAATGGAAACTTACAATCCTAAACAATTAGTATACCATTGATGGCTTCATAATTATTAATTGAAAGGGATTTTTCTAATCCTAAACCCCCTTTGGTGATGATCCTACGTAGTTCTACATAGACACAACATGTTCCTTAGAAGACTTTTCATCTCACAATAGCTGAGAAACATAAATGTAGGCATCATGGTTGCAATTATTTGGAGATAAAATATAATTGAGTGGTATACCTAGATGATGCAACAAAAGAAGTACTACTCCTTTGGTTCTAATTTGACATTGTAGGATCCAAAAACTATAGATAATGATGGCTTTCAGACCCTATCTTGATTTATTTTTGGACCCTATAGTGTCAACTTAGAATTGGAGGATTAGTGGTTGTGTTGCATCGTCTAGGTATACACTCAATTATGTTGTATCTCCAAAGAATTATGACCAATGTGTGATGCCTATACTTATGTTTCTCAGCTGTTATGTCCCAGGACCCCTTATGACCCCTTATGACCCTTTACGATTCCAAAGAATACCTCGTAGAGGTCTTAAAGTTTCGTAAGGAGCCATAAGAGGCTCCTAGGAGGGGCCAGATGAGCTTCCACCTTCACATGGTTGGCTATGTTAAGTAGAGAATGTTAAACTATTCTCAAAACAAAGAGAAGCTCAATATTTCAAGGTCTCGGGGACAAAAAAATTATTCGTAGTCTTTAGTTTATGGAACCATCCAAACTTGTTACGCTTTTACAGCTCATCAACGCTAGAGGTATGAATGAAACAAGAGAATTTGAAGAATCATGATTCTTAAGATTGTACTTAATATAGCCAAACTTCATTCAATGGTACATTCAAACATGAAACAAGCCATTCTTATACTAGTGATCCGGATTAAACTAGTAAACCAAAGGAAAACAAATTGAATTAATATATATTCTTTTTTTTAAAAACTCAATATGTCATTGATTTTTCAACCAACGTGACTATTTACTTCAACGTCGAAGCTATAATCACAATGCATATTGTAGTGGATAATTCGACCAAGGTTGGTAAAAAATGATGAATGTTGATAATATTGTAGCTAGCAATTTCAATGTTGTTTTTAGTCAAAATTGTGACCAAATGGTAAGTTGAATATTAAAATTTAAAGAAACTTGTGGAAAATTTGATAAAGATTTAAAAGTTAGACAACAAAAAAGGTCATTCGGTCAACCATTTTGCATCCAAAAATAGACCAATATGCGTAAAAAATGAGGCTAAAATTTACTAGTGTGGGGTTCTCAATTACCTAGGCATGTGCAGACCTGGTGTGTTGGCTATGGTGTGGAGGCAAGAAAGTGTCATTCCCTATGCCTCATCTTCATTCCTTTTATGGTCCTTCTTGGTTTTTTATGGTGGTTTTGGGGGTGCCTATTTGTGGATGTGATTAGGCTTCTTTGAGATACCCCTATCTTGGGTAGAAATGGCTTGCAGTTGTAGTTTGTGCCTTATCTCTACTCAGTAGGGAGCTTTGTAGATATTGTTTCTCCCATACTATTTGCATTTTGGCCTCAAGAGAGTTAATTTTCCATGAGAACTAGAGTTGTTTCTTTAGTCTATGTTCAAGTATGGGCTTTGGTTTTTTATGGACAGGTGTTTGGAGCTGTGTGAGCCATTTTTTTATGCCATGGTTCCTTCTTATGAGGGTTTGGATGCTCATTTTTTATCTTATTTGCCTTATCCATTCCGTGATTGTTATTTTGGTTTTCTCTATGGTGCTTAAATGTATATCTTTGAAGAGTCATATTTATTTTCATGGGATTTTTATGATTCCTTTGGCTTCCTATGATTTCATGGTGTTATCTTTTAAGGCTTCTGCTCATTTTCTCTTTTTCATCACTCATTTGACTCCTATAGAGGTGGAGTCATCTCCTATGGATGTGGGAAGTCTTTTTGTGACTGTGGGATAGGTTTAGCTCTTCATTCTTCTTCCACCCTTTTCTATTTTTCCTTTTGAGGTGGCGGCATCTTCTGTTGAGGTGAAGGTTTTCCATGTGGAAATGGTTAGAAGTATCTCTTTGAGTAATTTTCTCTTCCTTGGTTGCTGGATTTGGAGGTTGGTTAGAGGCTGGTTTTTCCTCCTAGTTGTCTTTGTCTCCTTAGTCCCTATTGAGATGGGTACCTCTCATATTGAGGTGAAGAGGGTTTTCATTGGAGTGAAGTGGATGTGCATCTAGAGAGCCATTGATGACAACCTTCTTTTGGTTTTGGATACCGGTATAAAATCCAATCTTATGGTTAAGGGAGTCATCCAAAACCCTTGGTTTAATTTTTGGGCTTGTTGTTCCAACAACTATTCATGCTACCATTTGAAGGCTAGTGAAAGTTTCAAGGTTTGGGGAGCCTTTCAAAACCCTCTTGTTATCCCTACTACTAGAGAGTGTTCGCAAGTTTGGGGAGCCTTTCAAAATCCCATAGTTTTAGCTAGTTTTATGATAATCAATTTTACCCCATGTTGGTTTTGGGTTCCATGCTAAAACCCACTATTATCCTAGCTAGTTTTTCATTGAGAAAACTCTTGAGGATGCTTGTGTTGGTTTAGGGAGCCTACCAGAACCACGTGATGGTTTTGGGTTCCCTGTTAAAACTCATGCTTTTTTTAGTCGGTTCTTCATAGTGCAACTATTTAAGGCTTATTGTAAAGGTTGGGGGAGCCTGTCAAAACCCCATGCAAGGTTATGGGTTCTTGGTAAAACCCATGGTTTATTTCCTTCTTAAGGTTTAAGGTGCCTTGTAAAACCCTTTAGTATTTATTGTAAGGCTTTGACCTATGGTTGTTGCAGCCTATTCTTTGTATGTCTTTTCTGATTGACTATTATTTCATTATTGGTTGTTGGTTGCTGGTATGTGATGATTGAATCTTTCACGGCTGGGGTTCCCAATCTCCCTCAAAATCTCCTTGTATAGGGTTTTTGGTCCCTTCAAAACCTATTTTCCCCTAATAAAACATTTCTCAATAAAACCAATGTCATAAATGACACTATCAATAAGATTCATATATGTTGTAGGTGGGATGGTCAAGGGTGTATCAACAGATGATGTTACATCTTGAAAAATATAATATATGCATTATTTTAGTTTAATTTTACTATTAAAAAGTAAATTTAATATTAAAATCTGAAGTTTAAAATACAATCACCAAATAAATTGTTGATCATCGTACTTTTGACATTACCACCATGCACTATAATAGCACTCTCTGCACTCCTAAGAAATTTATAATTTTACAATAAGTGCACTCATAAGAGGTAACACCTTCTATGATTTTTGGATCGCAATCTCATCCAATAAAAAAATTGATATTAAATACAGCATATTTAGGTTAAATATTTGAAAAATGCTCAGTCTATCTTGGAAGATGGTGAATGACCCTATTAATCTTTAACTCATAATCAAATCTTCTCCAAAAGATATTGACACCTCATGGTTGTAACATAGAAGATGGTAAAAGACCATTCAACACATATCCCACTTTTTTTATTGTAGATGATTGGAGCAATAAATTGAGAATACATTTGAAGTCACTAAAGGAACACATTCGTATTGAGATCAATAAATTGATCACACATTTGTGCTTTCTTATATCATTTTTCTTCACTTTAGTTTAAGATAACTTTGTTAAACATAAAACTGACAACTTGAATCATTATGATATTTCTATGAATAGATTTGGCTAATGGCTAAGTTGACTTGCTTGACTATTCTTTCCAGTGATGATAAAAATAAATAGTTTGGGTTTCCCATGGACACCTTGGATGATGAAACTACTTTTTCAAGTTGACCTTAATTGTTTTTGAAATGCCTTAATGAGTTCTCTTGACTTTCCCTAGAGTTTTCAAAATGATATGAGGAGATTGGTGTGATGCATGCATCTCTTTAAAAAATTCTTTAAATGTATTATGTTCTTGGTTATTTATGATAACAAAACGAACAAGTTCTACATAGCATAAAACATGATCGCATGTTATGAGAGTGCTATACTGAAAATGAGTTATTTCACTACTTTTTGTGTCTCTCTTTTTGGTGCCCATATCCATGATGTTTAATCTAGAGAAATTTCTCTATATCCATGAGTTCACACAAAATGCATCCTAATTCTTGGTTGTTTGAGTGTGCACTAACTACTAGAATCAATCTCCAAATGAAATGGTAGGAGTTTTATTACACATTTAATAAGGAAAAAAATGTTAAGCAATAGACCTTAGTTTTGTACTGGTCTATACTAGTTTATTATGTAATTGGGTTGAATCTAATATATAGATGATTTATTTTATTTTATAACTAGAATTTTTCTTGATACAACATAAGTAAAATATAATACCAAAATACGAACAGCTACAACAACTAATATACGCTAAAGCTTAGACACTTACTTTTCTGAATTTACAACACAGTTCTCACATTGAATACAAATTTCCCTTAAATACATGACATTGAATATAATCATTATTTATATTTTCCTCCTATTGATAATTTGCATTCCAATGTGTGAACATTACTATGCTTACTATTCATAGCAACCCATAGAGAATTTTTTATTAGGCAAGTAAGTGACTGATTGTTGACATTTGTACGCATTAGGGAACAATTAACTTTGTATACTCACTCCTCCATAATTAGGTCACTCTTTTTGTCAGAATTAGGTTGGTTTTAAAAGAACAGCTGAAATTGCCATGAAAATAAAATGACTTCCAGATAGTTACCGAAAAACCTTGTGCCTCCGCGAATCGTCTTCTGTCATGAAAATTGCCATGAAAACAAGTGTTCTCTCCATTTGCTGCCCCTCCACTTAAAAAACTCCAATTTTTCCAGCTTTGTTCGACAGCTCAACACATATGTCAGTAACCCATAATCACCTTCTCTCAAGATCATGCTTTTATATACCAGACAATGAAATTTCAAAAACTAATATGAATTGTGAATATTACATTAAATTTGATAGGTAAAAATAGAACACAACTATTTATTCTTTAGATTTCCACATTAAAAAAAATGGAATGAGTAGGTAGCCAGAAAAAGATTGCCCCAATACTGTGGGAGGATTTTGAACGGACCAATCTTGGAAAGATATTTCTTTTCTTGTGGGGTATTCTGGTAGAGATAAAGTGTCCCAATATTTGTTTATTTCATTGCCTGTTCGATCTGACAGACATCCTGCTTATAGCATTGACGGGTAGATCCATATATTAATGATAATTTGTACTTTATACTTCCCCTCAGAAAAGGGAATAAGTAGGCAGGATACAAAAGGAATTGGCCCACTACTTTAGTGGATTCTGAATGAACAAATAACAGAAGGAATGGGCAAACATACAAGATTGGTTTTAAATGTGTTAGAAGATTCTAGTAATTTCTACCAAGAACTTTGCGGGTTAAGATGGAATTTTTCAGAATAGTAATTATTTAGTAGTTTCCATAAATTTACACCTTCTAGAAGGGTTTACAGAAATTTCTCTAGAGGCCTCCAGCTGGATTAGGGATTAGGTAAAGTTTCTAATATTATATTTAGAATGTTCTAAAAATGTATGTCCAGTACGAGAAAATATTCTAGAGTTTTCTATGTAACTTCTAAGCCTTCTATAAAAAGGCATTTTGTAATTGTGTTTCAAGCAAGCAATAAAAATGGTTTATGTGCCGTAGCACATTTATAATATCTGTGTATCTTCTAAATCTGTGTTTGTATTTTTGGTTTGAGGAGTGGATTCAATCCATCCTCCCCTGCAAAATTGGTATCAGAGCAGGTTTTATGATCTTGGGTGTGAGTCTAAAACTCTGATTAGAGGTTTTGTGCTATTAGTGTTGCAGTATTCCGAGGTGGTGCTGATTAATTATGTGTGCTAAAAATTATGTGAGGTTGTGAAAGAATTGATCACTGTTTGCAGCCAAAGATAGAAAAATTGTAAATGAGAGTGTAGTGTTGATTGAAAAAAGCATTACAATTGAAAGGAAGAATTTTAGAAAAGGCTGGAAGAGATAATAGCTGTTGAGCAAGGCACAAAGAGTTCATTGTTTCCTGAAACATATGGAAGAGGCAAGAAGAAATTATGGATACTGCTGAAGGCAAATGTGAAGGTGCTGCCTGATGAATGCAAGGTAATTCTGATTATTTAAATATGTTTTATCAAAGATAAGATTATTAGTTCAAGAAGTTGTTCAAGGATAGTCATAAATTGAACATTCTAGAGTTTTCTGGTTCTTCAAGTGTGCTAGATTGGATGTTCTAAAAGTTTTGAGAAAGAAAGTGTTTGAGTTGTTAAAGTGAGTTCAATTATTTAATCCTAATGGGTAAAGCTGGTAGAGTTAAGAAAGAAAAATCAAATAATTTAGAAGAAGAATTAATAAGGGTGAAGAAAGAAAATACAAATTTAATATGTGAAAAAGATCTTTTGGAAGAGGAATTGACAAAATTAAGAAAAGGAATGGCTACGCACATAAGAGAGGGGTTAGCAGAAAAATGTAAACTTCAAGAAAGAATTTGTGTTTTTTATGACGAATTAGACAAAGCTGAAAAGAAAAATGAAGAGCTAGAAAAAAAGTTAAAGTTGTTTGATGATACTAAGAAAATAAATGACGATTTAGAGGAAAAAATGAAGAAGCTAGAAGAAGAGAATAATACATATAAGAAGGAAATCACAAAACTAACAGAAGAGAATGAATGTTTAAAGGAAAATAAATTAGTGCATGATGTTTCATGTAGTACAAAGGATTTGAATTTGTCAATTGAGAAGTGTGATTTTGATGAAGTTATTTGTAAAAAAGAGTGTGATGATGAAAATATAAGTTGTAATGATAATGAAAAAGACACTAGTTGTTTTGATGACAACATTGGTTTGAAGATTATGAAAAGAATGGGATACAAGGGTAAAGGACTAGGAAAGAATGAGCAAGGAATGAGGAATATAATTGAGCCTACAATTAGGCCAAAATATGAAGGTCTTGGATATGCTACAGGCAATGAAAAAATGAATACAAGCTCAAGTGAGTCAGTTGAAAGAATGAAGAGTCTGCAATGTTCACATTGTAATAGGAAAGGGCATATAAAAGATAGATGTTGGGATCTACATCCATGTAGTATTTGCGGTTTGAAGAGTCATTGTGAAAAGACATGTTGGAATATAGCATCAAAGAATGCTTCTACGAAAGGTTACATGAAAATGGATTGTGGATGGAGCTATGGATCAAGTTGGCAGAAGGTTACAGGTATGATTAAAAGCTTGTTTAAGTATAAATGTTCAAGTGTGAGTGATGATAGAAATCTAGCAAAGTTTGAATGTTCAAGGACTATAAATGGTTTGAGTAAGTCAGAGTCATTGTCTAGCAAGACATCCATAGAAAGTGGGTTTGCAGGAAGTCCAAGTTTATTGTTTTAAAGAATTAAAAATTATAATTTCAAGGACTGTCGCAGCAGTTGGGCAAAATCAAAGGCATCATCAAATATGAAGATTCTTGAAGAATGAGAATGTTATTTTGGCATGTGGAAAAACAAAGGATTTGGATAGTGAAGAATATATATCTAAAAGAAGATAGCCAGCAAGATAAAAAGGAATTTGAATGCCGCAATATTCATGGACAAAATTAAGGGAATAAGATCTTGATGTATAATTATGGATTTTGATGTAATTAGTGGTAGAAATTAGGGGGGAGTGTTAGAAGATTCTAGTAATTTCTACCAAGAACTTTGCGGGTTAGGATGGAATTTTCCAGAATAGTAATTATTTAGTAGTTTCCATAAATTTACACCTTCTAGAAGGGTTTCCAGAAATTTCTCTAGAGGCCTCCAGCTGGATTAGGGATTAGGTAAAGTTTCTAATATTATATTTAGAATGTTCTAGAAATGTATGTCCAGTACGAGAAAATATTCTAGAGTTTTCTATGTAACTTCTAAGCCTTCTATAAAAAGGCATTTTGTAATTGTGTTTCAAGCAAGCAATAAAAATGGTTTATGTGCCATAGCACATTTATAATATCTGTGTATCTTCTAAATCTGTGTTTGTATTTTTGGTTTGAGGAGTGGATTCAATCCATCCTCCCCTATAAATTGCAATGGGCGGACCGTCAACACCTGTGTGATAAACAGTTCTCCCATATGTAATTCGGTCCAGAATGACATCATGAGACTGGTTTTTTTTTTTGTTAACTGTATGTTTAATGTCTCTTTTGTCAGCATGTACTTTTTTCTCTCTGAATCCTGTGATATAATACTTTGCTGCAACATATGTGTTCTGATATAGAGTTTTGGATGTTTTGTTGATGGTTGTTGTGCTTGTATTAATTAATTTCAATTGTCTGAAACTTATAGTCTGTTTATCGTTTGTATATAATATTATAAACTATTTATATAAATTTAAATTTATGTTTCTAATATAAATTATTATAAAACTTATACTAAAACTAAAAGTAAAATAAAATATTTTAAAATTATATAAACTAATTTATTTGAAAATAATATTCTTATAATTTCTTTACTATTAAGAGACTTCTTATTTTTGGTGTGATATGAATAATGGCAATACATTCAAAAAAAATCATCATCATCATTATAGCGTAAAGAGTGCTAATGGACATATAGAGTTTTTGTACTTTTAGAAATGTATCATCAATTTCATTCTCTCTCTTAAATGCTCAACATTTGTTTCAATTTAGAAACTTATGATTAATAAATAATATCAACAACATTCAACCTGTATGATGATATCATTTAAAAAGAAAAACCAATGAATCATCTTTAAAACATAGCTACGTACTCTTACATCCTAAAAGATTTTATGTTTCAAACCTTCCTTTAGTTCATTGTAAACACATTAGACTCCTTTTATTCAAGGACAAGATGCAATTTCCTATGAGGAACACCCCACAATGTAATGGTAACTTGCAAGCCTCTCATCAGGGAGGTCTTGGGTTCGAGTCCACTATAGCTCCATGTTGATATTGGCTTTGGCCCATTACCAATCAAATAAAAAATAAAAGAAAGATGTAGTTTCCTACTATTCCTTCTAATTTAAGTGTTTTATCTTTTTGGAAAATATCCCCCTGACCTTTATTTTAAATTGTCTATCTCTATTTATAGTATACATATAAAATCTTTGATGGTCTATTCCGATTTATTAAGGGTTCGTTTTGATTGGATTATTTTAAATATAATAATTAGTTTATAATAATATACTTTTATTTGAATTCATTTTTTGTCATCATTACATTTAAATCATAATATCTAATTTTGAAAGATGTTCTCAATCCATAAATTCCCTATTTATGACTTGGGATGACATCTATAAGTGAAAAGTTGGAGATGATCTTTTTAGCAATATCGAATTGATTCAAAAATTTTGAAGTTTAAAATTAAATCACATTAAGACCCTCATATATTTCATTATGAGTGTATCGAGCACATGTTTGTGCTGATTTTTGTGTTATTTTTTTGTGTTTAAATACGTTCATCTATTCCTGTGAAATTCTACTATAAAGTGAAAAACATCTAGGTAAAAGAGTTTCGATATAATCTATTCTATATTTGTTTGATTTGTTACAATGGTGAGCACGACTGATTGTGCCCTTGGTCTCCTTGTGTTGTGCAACGCAACGGTGATTTGTGACATGATTTAATAGCCTCATGTATCTTCTATGTGTTTATTGATTATATCGGGCATTAATAGGTTAATCTTTTGGTGCAACAGAAACCACTAGTTGTAACAAGTGGTATCAGAGCTTACTCACAGGTTCAAATCTTGCACTTGCACTGGGGGGATTGTTACAATGGTGATCAAGACTGATTGTGTCCTTGGTCTTCTTGTGTTGTGAGGTGGTTTGTGACATCATTTAACAACCTCTAGTGTCTTCTATATGTCTAGTGGTTGTATTGGGCATTAACAGGTTGATATTTTGGTGCAACAACAAGTGCTAGTTGTAACATGATTGTGACATCATACTAGATACTATTGAATATGTTATTTTGTCTTTGATATTATTTCTTAAAACAAAAAAGTTGGTATAGTAGATTTTTGGCAAAAACATGGACCTACAATTCAATGGATTTGTTAACGATGTTTCTATTTACACTAGTAGTCCTTACCAAAATCTAGGCATTAGATGATTGAGGTGAGTAAACTTTAATTAGATAACTTTTAAAATTTTATTTCTATTAATTACAATTAAAATGTAGAGATCAAGTTCAACTTTTCACTCATGAATTTACTAGGTCTATATTCATATTTATTAGTTTCAAACTCACAAAAGTGAACCAAAGAAATATATAATAATTTGCCAAATTATAAGACACTCATCCAAGAAACCCTTAAGAACCTAGTATAGTGGTGAATTAATTTGCGACATCTTCATCTTCATGTTCCCAACTTTGGAATATATCAAAGTCTCATACTTTAATTCAATCAATTTAGCATTTATTTTTTATGGCCTCAACTTTTTTTTGATATATATTTTTTATATACTTTCTTTATTTATTTAATTATGTGGAATATATTTTGTAAGAGATATTTTTCTCCTTGTATTATTTAGTGAACTAAACTTTCTCATATGGCGTAGGGTTCTAATCTTAGGTTTTATCCTTAATTTATTTAGGTGTTCAACTTTTATTCTTTGAAGTCTTTCTGGACCATTTTAAATTTGATCAAGGTTTGGATTCTTTAATCTTCTATCTTGTTTCTCAACCTTTTTGATGGTTCTTAAAAATGCTACTTTGCTTCTTAGAACAAATATCGCTTACAAGGCTAAGATTTTTATGATTTAAGTGAAATCAAATCATCAATAGACCATGAATGGTTAATCGATAACTCTACAAGAGTGGGTAGGTATCCTAAACATTGAGCTCGACTCATAGTTAGAAGGGTATGGTTATGAGCAATAGGCATTGAAATCACATAAAACATGAAATAATGAAACATCAATAGTCAAACTTGATTCGTTGAATTAACCCAGTTGATTGTCACTATACTAAGAGCAACTAGCTGCCTGATCAAAACCCTTATATAAAACAACAAGGTACACATAACTAGAATAAAACATATTGAATTGACAACTTATTAAAGATTGTTGTCTTGGTTATACCATTGGGTTACTCATGCATAAAATGACTCCTACAATTATAATATCAACTTAATGTTTTGAAAGCATGAGATTGCAATGTGATTCTAGACAAGTGCCTATTTGTTGGACAAACTGGTGACAACACTAGGATAGAAAAATAAGAAAGAAGAACATGCAATCATGTATTTATATACACCAATGAACATTTCACAATATCCTTAAATCATTCAAGTTCATAGATTATTCTTTTGTACATTAGCCTTTTTGGATTGATCTCAAAAGTGGCCCAAGGTCTGAATTTGATGACTAAATTTTGGTTTCTTTGATAATTCCCTTTCATGAAGGGTATCAATTAATGCTATAAGAGTTCAACAATCCATACGAATGCCGTGTAGCTTCTGACTATGATTGTATGATAATTTTTTACATCAACATTTTAGATCAGTACATTTTGATGTTTTAATATAATATATAATGTATTGTAATAAACTAGACACTAAAAAAGTTTAAATGATTATAATTATAAATACATTTAATTTATATAATTTTTTAAACAAGAAATATTTAAATATATGAAATGTAAAGAAAGAAATATTTGGTAAAAAATTATCTATTATTTAATTTTATATCTTATGAAAAAAGTATAATTATTGAATATTGTTATTTTTATTGAATTCATTAAAATTTTCTTATAATCTAATATATCTCAAAACTATTCTAATATATTAACTATTAATATTCAATATTCTTATTTTCTAATATTTTAAAACTATTCTAAAAAGAATCAAACACAGTAATGTTAAAAAAACATACAACATACAACAAACAACTAATTATTTATAAGATTTCTTAATTTTTAAATTAATCAAAACCAAGACCAAACATATAAAAAATATTCTCTAAGCTTACTAGTACATCACATATCTATACCCATACAATTATTTTTCAATTTTTTTTAATCACCTTTACAAATATTATATGGTTTGGAAATCTTGCTAAAGATTTTCTTTATCTACATAAAGTGGTTATGAAATGAATACAATCATTATTCATACTCGTATTGGTCATTGTCATTCCTAACTTTTGATTAGAATACTATTTTGTATGTCCACCATTTCCGAGCAGATATATTTTAATACCAAAGTAATATGTTTTTTTAATACATGAATGATTGATTCTCGACGTATGCTCACAGTGCAAAACAGTCGCACTTTCCTATGTATCCCAAGAGTACCCGAATCGTCTTCCGTCAACTAACTCACCCACTTTACCGATAATAAACGTGAATTTAATCTCCCAAGTCGACGGGAAAAACACACAGACAAGAAAAGACGTATATTTTGCTCAAGATAAAAAGAGAAATAGTTATCCCATTCTAAGGATGTTCTAGATCACATTCTATGATTTCATAGGAGAATGAATAAGATTTTATAATCTTTGTTTTCTTCTTATCTCATCTTAATTTTAAATCTGAAATGCTGATACACATAAAATATACAAAATCAATTAGCTAAGACATATGCTAGTATAACTATACTTTGCTCTCATGATTTATACTATCTTTTTCTCTTGTTTCCTCAACTTTGACAGTTGCTCGACTGATCTAAACAAATGTGAGTAATTAAAGACACAAAATTTCTAAGGACATTCCCCATCATATTTTATGATCTCTTATTAGAATGAACAATACTTTAGATTCTTTGTTTTCTTGTTATCTCATCTTAACGCTAGGTTTCAAACACTAATACAGAAAAAAATATACACAATCAAATCCAAAATAAGCTAGCTAATACATATGCTAGTATAACTATACCTTGCTCTCGTGATTTATACTATCCTTTTCTCTTGTTTTTTTGGCTTTTACAGTTGTTCAACTGCTCAAAACATATGTGAGTAAGTTAAAGACACAAAATTTCGAAGGACATTCCCGGTCACATTTTATGATCTCTTATTAGAATGAACAATACTTTAGATTCTTTGTTTTCTTGTTATCTAATCTTAATGCCAGGTTTGAAACATTAATAGAAAAAAAAATATACACAATCAAATCTAAATAAGCTAGCTAAAAGTACACATGCTATCATACCTTGTTCTCATGAAATTTATACTATCTTTTCTTCTGGTTTTCTTGATTTTTTGCAATCATTCAATAGCTCAAAAACTATGTAAGTTAAAGATGCAAAATTTCTAAGAACATGACATTTTGAATCACATTCTATGATCTGTTATCAAAATGAAAGATACTTTATGATCTTTATTTTCTTATTATCTCATCTTAACAGAAGTTCTTAAATAATGAATATATACCCAATCAAATTCAAAAATCAAAAAAATTAATTTATTGACTACTGATTCTAATCATACAGGGATTTCGGAAGGTGGATCCTGATAGATGGGAATTTGCACACGAATGCTTTCTTCAGAGCAAAAGTACTTACTGAATACCATCCGTGGAAGGAGATCCATTAATCCTCAGTCTCAATTGGGTTTCAGATATGATTTGGAAGGGGAATTACAGAAGCTTAACGAGGACACCATTGTTATGGATGTTGTCCTCCTGAAGGAGGGGCGAGAAATTATTGATAGAGAACTCGAGGAAATGCAAAGGAGAATCGGCATCATAGAGCAAAGACCACATCAGATTATGTCCCTTTTCCAAACAGTCATTCAGAGTTCGAATCCCACTATTCAGACAATCCGAAACAGTAAGCTGGATGGTGATAAAAAGAGGAAACTATTGCCAATGCCACACAATGAGAAACAAAAGATAACAAGGCCTGAATTGGACTTGGGCTGCACAACAAGTAAAAAGACTTTGATGAAACATGGGTTTGTGGATCCTGAGATGAATAGTAAATCACTGGTTGTAGATGGGTTTGAAGATTGTGTGCCTCTGACAGACTCTGGGTTTGAAAAAAATTATTTTGTGGAGGAGATGCTTATCTGGGATCATGTATTTGCTGAGGAAGCCCAATTCATCAACCACAAAGTCCTTTCGCAAATACCTTGCCCTCAGATCAACATATCACAGGATTCAGGATTCCAAGTAAAGTGGTTATGGTGGATCTCCTTTTGGAATATCCAATTATTTGAGAAGGCACTAGCTATTTATGTTTATGGAATAATCATCGGACCTATTTTTTAATATCATTTTGTTTATATTCATTATTTTTTAAGATTAATTTTGGTTATTAGGAATAAAAGATTTATTTATTATTTTATTGATGTAGAATAAAATTATTATTGTTTATTTGATCATTAAATTAAATTATGTAGTGTTTAAAAAGAGTAAAGTTGTACAAATATAATCCTCTAATCTATATTAACAAAAATATAAGTTAGTATTTTTTTAAAGATAGGATTAACACGATTTTATTTGATGTTTACAATATATTTAATGTGTTTTTAATTCATATTTATATTTAATTGACATGGTTTTTATGTAGAGAGCCTAATCTATAATGGTAGCATTAGGTGGAGCCAAATTATTCCAAATAGACGAAAGATAGAAATTTGGATATATATTATATAATGCCACCCTAAGATCAAATTAACAAGATGTCACTAAATCAATATGCAAACAAGATAAATATTTGTATTCAAGAGTCATGTATAAATAAAAGAAAGTAGATATAATTTATAGAATTAACATTTTCATATCTAATGAGATTAAATAAAAGATATAATCCTAGGAAAAAAGTGGGATTATATTTGAGCCTTCAAAGGTATAGAGGATATCCAAAAATAGATTCCCAAAAAGAAGGGAATGAATTGAACTTAAAAACAATAAATTGTGAAAGTAGACTAAGTAAAATAGGTGCAGTATTGTTTCCATTTGAACTTTTGAACTTAAAAACAATAAATTTTCTTGGGCCCATTTTTTCTCTTTTCTATTTGCAGTTAAGGTGGTATAGTTTTTGGTTTCCTCTTGGCTTTACTAGAACCTTTGTGTGTTTCTTCTCTATCTCTTAGTGTGTTGGCATTTCTCATGGGTGGTTTTGTATCTATTGGGCTCTTTAGAGGTGGAACCTACCCCTATTAAGGTGGGGTTCTGTGAGTATTCAACTTGGTTGCGGTTCATTCAAAATCTTTTTTCCTATCTCTTTTGTCTAATAGAGGTGTCATCTTGTCATATTGAGGTGGATGTTGGTGTGAGAGTTATGGAGACTGTGTTTTTCTCTAGGTTGCTCCTTATTGTGATTTCTCAAATATAGATATGTTTGTCATCTTGGTTCCCTTCGATGTTTTTCCTTTCTATGCAAGCATTATAGAGGTTGTTTCTTCTCCTATTGAGGTGGAGAGTTCATGTTATTTTGGAGAGGTGTGGAAATGTGGATGGGGGATCTTCTCTTTGGTTGTGGGAGCCATGTCAAAACCCACCAAGAAAGTTTTGGGAGTGTTGCAAAATCCTATGTTGGTTGTAGGTTCCATGTTTATACCAAATAATATTTCAGCTGGCTTTTTTTTGTATAATCTTTTGACATTTCTTTTGAAGATTTGGGGAGCCTTACAAAGCCTTTCTATGGTTTTGGGAGCCATGTTAAAATCCAGTAGTTCCTTAGTAAATTATTTATTGTGTAACCTTTTGAAGTTGATTATCAAGGTTAGGCAAGTTTGTCAAAACCCCTTGTTGACTAGAAGGATCATTGCTTTTCACTATCAGGTAATGGGAGCCTAGAAAAATCCTTGTTTTACTTTTAAGGTCTAGGGAGCCTTGAAAACCGTAGGTTATGAAGCATATGCTTCACGTGTTATGCTCATTTGGGAAGCTGGTTCACTGTATGATCTGTCTCTAGACTACTGACTATTTTCTATTTGTTGGCCATTGTTTTGCAATGTTTTCTCTCTTGTAGCTGAATTCTTCTACGGGGTTCCTGATCCTCCTCAAAATCTATTTGTACAGGGTTTCAGGTCCCTTCAAAACTTGTTTTTACCTTAGTTAAAAATGGTGCAATATTACTTATAATAAAACATCATCTTACATGTAATTTTAATCATAATTAAATGGGTTCTCGTAAGAAAATATGTATTAGATATCCATTTATAATGTAACAAAATCTCAACATACAAAGAGAGCATACACAATCCCTAATATAAGAAAAAGGGAAAACTTAATCAAAAATACTCCATCCCAACCAAGGTACATAGATAAGAATACAAGATAGCCTCACTAGAAGTGAAAGTCTTTAGAAATTCTTGAAAGATAATGCCTTTATGGACCACAATATTTAACAGTGAGAATGCTTTTAATGTGCATTGTTGCATTACAAGTTCTATAGTAGGTCCCTTCGAAATAAATGATTCAGCTTCATTTCAAAAGAAGTGATTAGTTAAATTATTGAATTCATACTTATTTGGGGGAATATAGGAATGGATAAGGATGCATGGTTATAGAAACTTTATACATGTCAATGTCAATGTTGAATTGTGATTGTACCATATAAGATTCAAAAGTAGTGGAAAAAAATATAAAGCCTTTTAACTAACATAGGTCAAGATGTTGGAATACTTTAGGCACTAAGAGAGGGAGTGAATCATTGCACAATGAAATTTTACTAAGTATATTGGGACAATATTCAAAATCAAATGATATCAAGTCTCATAGTAGTGGATTACTTTATAGCCATTATCATCAAGATTAACTTGAAAATCAACAAAACAAATGAATGTAAGAGACAAGGCACATAACACAAGCATTTAAGTGGAAAACCATTAAAGAGTTAAAAAACCACTATGCAAATGAATCTTATTAAGACCTCACTGGTAAAAATCTCATTGATTATAATTTTGGAGCGCCAACAACAAGCCTCATTGGTTGTTCAAAAATCTCACTAACAAAACTCTCACTAAGATGCATGATGCAGTCATGGATGGAGATTCCCTAATGGAGATGGTCCAACCATGCAATAAGAGTCAACATAGAAAAAAAAAAAACTCAAAAATAGGAATAGATAATCAAGATGCTACAACAGATCTTTGCATTATCATAGAATCAAGTATTTACATCACATTGACTTTCAACATGCAAATTACAAACTCTCAGCATAAATGCCCGATTACAATAGAATTCCAAACCTAAACCCTAGTGTTAACCTCATAAAGGTTATCGATCTTATTACTAATCATATACTATCTAAACAAATATCATAAGCCTCATTATATAGAGCTTCACAACTCATATGTCAGCCAGACAATTATATTTTTCCAAGCCTACGAAAATGTAATGTATAGAAATATAGGTCAAGACCCAAATCATAAGATCACATTGCCAAGATGTAGAAATGATGTGTGATCCAAGAGAGACATCAACCAAAGATCCATGAACCTTAGGATATGAGTAAAACATGATGTCTAGAAGGTACCCTGAATTTCATAGTAGAAAATGATCCAAAACTAAAGAACAGCACTAAAACTAAGAATATTGGAAAATAGGAACAAAAATGAAAGGAAATATTTTTGGGTGATGCAAGATTACCAATGACCCAAGGATGCTCCTACATAATACACCCCTAGTGAGAAGAAGATGTTCCATAAGAGGAACTTATGAACATCTTGTAGGATTTAGGACATAAATCCCATGCTCACCCCTAAGCCAAATATCCTCTTTATTCACAACTTTCCTTCTCTCTAATTGTACTCTTTCTACTATCAGACCCATCCTCTTACTATATTACATACCCTCTTTTTCATGTGTCAAACTAGCATCAAGTAGAAAATAAATCTTACCACTACCTCTCATCCTCCGCAAAACTAATTTACCTCTGTTACAAGACTTTGTCTAATCCAAAGCCTTCTATTGCAATACCTTACCTTTCTTTCTTTATGTTACCAATTAGTTCTTAGTTCTATCCATGTTAGATTTGGTATTCTTCTTTTTTAAATAGTAATTGTTTACCATGCTTGAATTCCTTGCACTTCTCCCCTCTACCTCCTTTAATGGAACTAATGGAAACTTCTTCTCATTCTTCTCTATTGTGACCAAGTTTATTTTGTAATAATGGATAGATCCTCTATCATATTGGTAAGGTCTACATTAAAGAACATGAAAAGCACTTATAGATACCACATCACACAATACCTCATCTCTATAAGTCCCAATGTTAAAGTTAACCAAACATTGTTCCTTCATCTCCACCATTTGATCTTTGGAAAAGCAAATTATCCCATAAGGACAAGGATGTTTAAGCCTCTTCAATCCAATATTCTACACCATCTCTTCTGATACCAAATTATCAGTAATACAACTATCCATAAAAAACTTACAACATTTACCTTGTAATTTGCAAAAATTCATAAACGAATTACTTCTTTGTATAGGTTTAGCTTCCTTCTTACTCAACATTATTTCCTAAGAATAATAGATTCGTCCATCTTATTTTCTACCATACTTTCCACAAGTTCAGCAGTATCCTACTCCTCATGTGACACAAGATTTTGTTTACCCAAGATTTTACTAGATCCTTCTGAACATTGAAAATCTCTATTTCCTATGCTACCACAGTTAAAATAAGTACCTTTGAATTCTCTTCTACCACTTCCATTCCTAAGTGTCTTCTAATCAGGGTCTATCTTAATAGTCAGCTTCTCTTTTCCATTTATACTCAATTGCTTCTCCTTCCCTCTAGGGTTACACGGTATCCTCTTCAACTTATCTTCTTCCTTCAATGCATACTTATAAGTATCCTCCACTATATAAATTCACAACATACTTATCTCATCATAAATATTAAATCTCATACCATTAATATATATAACCACCTTCTCCTTAGATGCCTCTCCATGTCTAGATCCAATTGTCATCTTATAAAACTCCTTGATGTATTCCTTCACACTCATGTCCTTCTACTTCAATTTTCTAATTTCTTGAACAATTCCAATTCATAATCCTTAGGAAAAAATTTAGATTCAAATCTAGAAACCATCACCATCAATCTAGTGATTTTTATTTCACCATGTTCCTATCTTTCTACAATTCTTTCCACCATAAGGCAACATGGTCCTTCAACTTAGTCTGGGCAACCTAACCCTCTATGGATATCTAATATCTTGAAGCTCAAAATAATCTTCTATCTCACCAATCTAATCTATCAAATCCTTAGGATGTAATGAGCCAAAGAAATTAGAAACCTCCATTCTATGAATTTTACTTACTTGTGCCATAGCCCTTAGCAATATTTCTTCATCTCTAGGAATCTTAGCATCTATAGTCTCAAGATCTTTAGAAGCTTCATCATATTCATCCTTAGTCTCAAGATTCCTCTACAATCCAGTCAATGCATTTTGGATCTCATTCCACATATCACTCTTGAATTCCTCCATCATTTTCTCTAGCCTTCTAGGGTTCATTCTTCTAGGTTAAAAATCTTTCCAATCCTTAGGTGCAACTGCCTCAACTTCAGTGATCTGATTACAAGTTGCTAATTACCTCTGATTTAGCAGTCTAATAGACACACTTGCAACCTACCTCCAACTCAGTGATCTATTCACCCTTGGTATGCCTTCAACAAAGTTATCAACCAGTAATAATCTTCTCAATGATCCCCTTGTGCAAGTCCTCTACAATTGCAAGCTAGATCCACACTCTACCACCCTACAACAAACACTTGTAGGGTTTAGCAAGCTTAGGAAGTTGATCTGTTAACATAGGAACATCAACTTTTCTTTGATACCATTTGACGCAGTTACCCCAGAGTTTCCCTAGTTCTGATGGTCCAACCAAGTAGCAAGATTCAACATAGCAAAAATAACCAAATAAAAAACAAGAATAGACAATCAAGATTCTACAAAAAATCTTTTCATTATCACAGAACCAAGTATTGAGATCACATTAGCCTACAACATGAAGATTAAAAAATTTGGCATACATGCCTTATTACAATATAATTCTATACCTAAACCCTAGTGCTAACCTCCTAAAGGTTATCCATCTTATTACTACTCAATCTCTACCTAAACAAAGATCATAAGCCTCAATATATAGAGCTTCACAACTCATATGTCAGCTAGACAATTACATTTTCTAAGACTAAGAAAACATAAGACATGTAGAAATATAGGTTAGTACCCAAATCATAAGATCACATTTTCAAGGTGTAGAAATGATGCATGATCCAAGAGAGACAATGGCCAAAGATCCACAAACATTGGGATATGAGTGACCAAGATTCACCAATCAGGAAATTACTTTTCAAGATTGAAAAACTCAAACTAATCGTTAGAACATGAAGAGCACACTGGCCTAAACATAACTCCAAGATAACTCCAATGTGAAGAACCCAAATGAGGTGTGAACCTAGACATAAATATAACATGATGTCCATAAGGTACCCTAAAGTTTGTAGTAGGAAATGATCCAAAACAAAAGAACACCACTAAAACTAAGAAGACTGGAAAATGGGAACAAAACTAAAATGAAATTATTTTTGGTGATGCAAGATTTCCAAAGACCCAAGGAGGCTCCTACATCAATACATTTATGCCTCACTGGTAATACAAGAGTATGACTAACATACACTTGTATCATTGACAATGGGAGCACTAAATACAACTTGTATATGAATCCAAAGTACCAAATCCAATGAAAAGAAAAATAGAATTAAGTATATACAAAGGACAACTCTATTTTCCACACAAATCAATTCACATAAAATATTCAAAACACCAAAACCTTTATATTTGTTCTTGTAAATACATTAAATTCTTATAATGTATATAATTACCCTCTAAAATTTTATCAAGTTTGAAAAAGAGTAAAGTAAGCATTCAATCATTACTAGATCAAAAGACGTTGCATCTTATCTTAAAAACATGGGACAATAGAGACCATTCCTTTTGTAATAATGTTTCAATCACTAATAAAATATTGTATACACCACCATTATCTATATAGAAGCTAGTGTATATGTGTGTGTTTATTGTAGATAATTTGTCATCACATCATCGTCATCTTAGCCCTTATCCACATACTATTTTAAATTCACAACTCATTTATTCAAAAAAATATCTTCTCTAACTAATCCTATCCATTCAACTTCTCTTTAGAGCTATTATTCATTAGAATGCGTCCATTCAACTTATGTCTTCATTTTTGCAAAATTTGTTATTGCTAACTATTTTAAAACATTTAAAATATCATGACAATATAATTCATGTCAAAGTGTATACCCCAAAAACTAATTATTGGACAATATTGTAGCTTCAAATATGATCCATTGATCTTATGACTCTTTCCTATTATAATTTAACCTTTAATGTCGATGCAGCCTTAGGTACTCAATTGAAAAAGATAACCTATTCAAATAAGTTGCCAGGATGAGAGGATGATTCAAAACAATGACTAGCATACCCTTCAACTAATCACCTTAAGTAAAATGAGAGGCACTTGCAAGTCACCAAATGTTTAGAAGAGAAAAACATTTTGTTCAAAACACAAGTCCAATAATTAAAAAAGAATGTGATTTATAAGATTATGCATTTTTCACCACAATGAATAGTGTTGAAAACACAACACATTTTATGTAGTATTGTGTGTGTGAAGTTTGTCTCTTCTCCTGAAAGCACAAACACAACAATGAGATATCAGATCCTTTGGTTAGTATTCAAAATCAAACATAATAAAAGAAAACAAAGGAAGAGAAAATCATTGCTTCCTATCTAAGAAGAGTTTGATCTAAATGAATCTATCACTCTTAGATTTTAACCTAGATTTGTGACTACACAAGCTTATAATGGAATATTTAAACAATCTCAATGCAAGTGTGCAACCTAAACATGATTTTAACTAAGAATTCATATGCAATTATGCAAGATTAAGAAAATAATTCTCTAAGAATTGAATTTTTTATCTCTACACGCAAAATGGTAGCATTTACTTAAGATTAATGAAAAATAGAGGAATTGAGCTTTGGGTGAGTTTCTTTTATAGTTTTTAGATTTATTTGGAGGGTTGAGATTCATCCTCGAGGGATAGTTGAGATCGATTCTCACTTGATCCATGTGAGCCATCTATGTGCTTTCTCTTTGAGTGGAATGATTTAAGTTGCTTGTCCTTTTATGGTGAGATGCAAAATAGGACATTTAATTTAGTTGATTTAATTAATTTCTCTAGCCATGGGATTTAATCCTTTATATTTAATTAATTTGGTCAAGAGAATTAATTGATCTTTGATTGATAACCCTTGATGTTTGATCATGATTAATTCATTTATAACTAATTATGTATGTAAATTGATGAAATTCACTATTACAATTAGGTGATTGATTTGATTTAGGAGAATCTTGACTAAATTGATTAATTTAGGCCTCTTGGTTAGACTAGCCCATTTTTAGGTGATTAAATTTTCCCCTCTTTGAATCGATGTGCAATCAACATGTTGATTCAAAGAATGTCTGATGTCTGATGCAGAGAATAGTTTAATATAGATTCTAATGAAAATGACCTTGGTTAAGGTTAGTCCTAAGATTGATTGAGCTCGGAATGATTAGTTTGATGTGAATCATTTAAACTGACAATTTGTCCAAGAAGATTGATGTTGATATCGATAAGTAACCAATTTGATGTGAAGCGAAGGAATTGATCACTGCCTGAGACTGATGATGTTGAAAAATAACCAATTTGATGTGAAGTGATGAAATTGATTACTATAAGAGAGATTTGAAACCCTAAGGTTGATCAAATGAATAACCAGTTTTATGTGGTGCGATGAAACTTATTACCATCAAAAGTTTGATCAAGATAATTAAATCAATATGGATCTTTAAGAAATCAATTGTCACAAGGTGACTGCACAATAGTGGGTTACACTTTTTTTGACATACTAATTTTTGCTGAAATTACATATTTTTAATAAAATATGATGATTTAAGCCTTGAGAGGTTCCATTTGAAACCTTTATACTAGCACCTATACTCATTCATACCTACAATGGACTCCCCTTCGTACCTATTAAAATGCTAACAAAAAATCACTTCAACTTTATCTTTTGGCAGATGAAATGAATCCATTTAACAAACCTATCTATGTAGTAAGGTACTAGTGAGAAAAATCTTTCCAATGATTGTAATGTTAATATATATTAAGTTTATTATGAATTTGTTTTTTTAGTTTTACTAAACATAGATATTTCACCATGTGTCTACCTCTATGTTTGACACTTATGGAAAACTACTAAATGAGAGAAAAAAAAATCTAAAAAATATCTATGCCCTAGGTATTGAAGTTCTCTTTCTATGAAAAAAATTAACAATGAAATTGGACAAATACACGACAAGTTATAAACTATGTAGTCAAGGTATGTCAAACTTACGGTTTAGTCAACTTCAAATGTTAATAAAATATGCAATAATCATGATAATGTCACCAAACCAATTGCATGCCCTCTGTATGGATGTTATAAAACTAAATATGAAAGAATCACATTGATATCTATTTTAGGAAAAAATGTTATGCTCTATGAAAATAATGTAACTCTTTGAAAATGACATTTTCAGCAACATACCAGTTTTCGTGGGAGAAAGAAAAAACCATTCAAATAAAAATAAAAAATATATTTAGAATCTAGAAAAAAAATCCTAAAATACTCTAATTTACTTCATCTTTCGATTTCAAATGGTTTAATGACAATATGCATCTAAATCTGAAAGTTTTTATCAAATTGTAGAGTTCAGTGTCCATTCAGGAAAAAGGTGTAACCCACTATTGTGGGTTCACCCCAGTGCATGAATAAACTATTAATTTGATGTGGTGTGATGAAATTTTCATGCCCCTACTGGTTTACCAATTCTAATAAGACTGAGTAATTTGATATGGGTTTTGATGAAATTACTCGTTCACAGATTAATGTTTTGATTTTTCTGAGACCATTAACTTGATATGATGCTTGTTTAAGTTGATGCCTCTAGTGATGAAATTCCCTTAGATTCAATGATACAGCTTAATTTTTTTATTGATAAGACATATTTGATAAGATTCCTTGATTTGATTGGCATGAACTTGATCAATTTTGATGTGATCATGCCCCCTTGGGAAATAAATTGAAATTTAAAATTGGGACTCCAATTTCAGATGAATTCATGTTGATTTTAATATGTTTTTAGCAAGTTTGACCATCTTTTAACTTGGTTTTGACAAATTTTGACCTTTTTTGTTAAAGATTTGACTGCTTTGACTTGATAGAAATGATACAAAATTGTTTTCTATTGCTATTGTAGTGTTTTAGTGTCCTGGTTGACCTTGTTTGACCTAGTTTTGATCCCTATTTAACCAAGGCTAACTTGCAGTTTGACTAGATTGACTTGTAATTTGACTCTTTATTTTGATTCCAGTCCTGATGATTTATCCAATTTTCCCCTATCAACTAATCTAAGCTAATAATTTACAAAGTCGAAAGGTTGACTCAATTGACAACACCAGTCTTGAACACTATTGACAATACAATGTGTTTTCCACCACAACACAAGTCTTTAACACTATTGACAACACAGTGTGTTTTTAACCATTACACACACTACACACTTTCAAGAATAGATTACCTAAACACCTCATGACTTGTAAAACCTTTCTCCATATATCCATAAACATGTAGCACAACTTTTCATCATGTCACCAAAATTCCATGAGCAACACTAAATAATTGTCTGAGACTTGTCATCTTGACATTCTAAGCATCTTATTGACAACCCTTTAGAGAAAACCTTTTTACATTAATGAAAAACATGCCAAAGCCAAAATAATCCCACTTTGGCATTGATGTCAAAAATCTCTCCTTTCCCCTCCATTTGACAACACATGACAAATGGACATGGGCCTTCATGGTTTCAAACTTGATTATATATTATCATGATTACAAACTCTACATTAGTAACATAACTATGATATCTTGATTTCTACATTCATATACCTCACCTATAATAACAAACATATATAAATATAAACTTGAATATCAAACTTTAATAACTTGCATCACCACTATTAGCCTTTAAAAAAATTGGTAATGACTAAATCTTCTACACATGGAACTAGTGTTAATGTAATCTATTGTACACTTGTATGGTTCCATATTAGGAAAATCTAGTCTCCATGACTAAATAAATTGGGCTTTTGCAGACAAGAAAAATATACTACTCTTATTCATGACTCTAACTCTACCTATAAATCGCATGTCCTATATTGTTACAAAGATCTACCCAGCTACTAAAAAATACTACAACTACACCTTGGAAAACTATCAATTTCCAACTTATTATTCTCAATTATCTAAACATATAAAACAAACTTAAATAAAATATATAGAGATCTACATCTTCTAATCACAAATCTTCCCTCCTTGTGTACTAAAAAATTATTTAGGCTCATTTTAGTATTCATTCTTTTGACACAATTGTTTGTTCTTTGACATGTTTTTCTACAACCTACTAAAAAATAAGAAAATCAACATCTCCACACTATTACCACCATCTGCACTCACTTTCTTTTTTTCCTTTGTCTATGCATTATCACTTTCCCTCTCTATGTACTTCACTTGTATCTCACCCTCTGCAATTTTCCTTGCAATCAAACATTCCCTAAATTATAACACACATATCTTTGAAATATACAAAATTATAAGTTAACATAAACAAATTAGATCTATAAAATTAAACTTTATATCCATCAACAAAAAACTGCTAATAAAGTCAACACACTTCTTATTCCCCTATTCTATACTTTCATAAATGATGTTTTAATACATCATTGTCCTTGAAATCTTCCTAATTATTCAAAATTATTCTCACATGTATATGCAACATGTATGACTCCCAAAACTTATTCAACTTCATCTCCAACAATCCTTAATTCAATCTACAACTCTCAGTAGACTTTTCCTTTTGCAAATTTTTCAATGCAAAAATGTTAATCTCCTTCAAACTTGTCTTAGTCTCAAGGTACCAACTACAACTAAATATGCTCCTTTTTCCTTCATTTTGGGAAAAAAATGTCTTCATGCTTAACTCCCCTCAATATTTTATTTTCTTTTATGACCTAGAAGGTGTCACTTGTGCATGAAATGTGTAGTGCATACTTATGGATTCATCCTCTTTACCCCTCTTCTCATCTTAGTTGTATTTTCTTCTCTAATAAATTGTAGATTTGATCTCCTTGTCAACATTAATTCCCTCATTTTTCTTTTCAAGACTCAATTTACAATGCTTGAACTTATGAACAATATTATGACAATTATAAAATATTAAGTTATTCATTAAGTCAAATGAGTGTCCTCCAACAAAATTTGATATTTCCTTCAAAGAAATCATAAACCCATTGATCTTATGACCATATTGATTACAAAAGAAACAATGGTCAAATTAATAGGATTTCAACTTGAATAGAAACCTTTTATCTACAACAATCAATGATCTTCTAAACACATTGTTGTTTCTCTCTTCATATAAACCTATAACTACATTATCGTGATCAATTTTTGTATAAATTTTCATTTTATTATTGTTATTAGCTATTGGCATCCTTGAATGTTGACCAACATCACATCCTTTTTGTTTTCATGAGAGATCTTCTAATAGCTTGTAGGTACTTTCATAACTTGCTAGCTTCTTTCTCAACAAGACAAAATCTACTTTTAGATTTTGACACTCCTCTACCTTGGATACTAATTTTTTTGAATTTCTTCAACTATTTCTCTCTCTTTAAGTTTTGTTCTCAAGTCAATAATCAACTCAACTAATTTTTTAATTTGACTTATCATACTTCAACTTTCTCTAGTAGCTTGATTTTATAGTTTTCAAAAATCCTTTTTCAATGTCTTTATCTCCTTAAGAGCACAAATGAATTCACCCAAAAAGTCAAAATAATCTTCTAAATTAAAGTATATCTTATGTTCTTCTTTTGGACCTTAATTCTCCACAACTTTTTCTACAAAACAAATATCACCAAGTCTGTCACTATTTGAGATATCCTCCAAGATATACAAATTACCTCTTCTCCTTGTGCCTATTGTATGCACCCTAAAATGGTTGCCTAGACTTTGGGACCCATTCTTCAAATTATCAATTTCCTAAATCAATGCTTTGCAATATTTTCAATTCAAATCAATTTCCTTGATCAAATCCTAATTCTATCATTTATTTGATTATATTCTATGGACTAACCATCTTATCCTAAGTCTTTATTTAATTAAAAGGAATTCCCTCCCCTTTTATTAAATAAAAAGCCCCCACTTACCTCTTATCCTAAGTTGCACAAATAAAGCATTATTCTTATTTTATAAAAACAAGAAAAGGTCTTTTTGTCTCACATGGGGCACAAAAGTTAACACTTCTTTCTCATTGGAGGAGATTTGTGCACAAGGATTGATCCCACTTTCAAACTCCACCCTTTATCAAATCTTTTGCCTCTTGATCTCCATGGTCCATTTATCTTTAAAAGGAGAGCTCTTTCCTCATTCAAAGGATCCACTCTTGATGCTAATGTTGTGCTACAGGTTTTCTTGGTGACATTGGAGCTTTGAAGATCTCGTTGCATTCTAGTCTTCATTCTTACATTATAGCTTAGTTTCCATGGCATTTTAGTTTAGTTTCCTTTCATGTTCTAGCTTAATCCACATAGCTTAATTAGCAAAGGCTTGTAATACTCTCATTTTCATAGCATAGTTGCAATCTTGCATTCTCATTCTAATATAGTTTGCATTACATCTTTCATTTTGTGATTCTTGAATATATTGACATTCTTGCCCTTGTCTCTTTGAATCTCCCATTGCATGGTTTACTATCAAGGTTGCATGCCTAATAGCTCTAGCTGAGAGGCCTCTAAACACCCTTGCACTCCATGCCTAGGGAGCTCTAAGTCACTTTCTCATGGCTTCCAATTCATGGATGCCCTTGGAAGTAATGACTTAGAGAAGTGCACATTTTGAGTGTACATTTTGAGTGTGCACAGTTCTATTTTGCCTTCATTTCCTTGCATTTCCACTATTTTTTTTGTCACTCTTATCTTGCTATTCTAGCTATTTTTCTAGAAAAGTATCATACAACATTCTTCTAGTATCGTACGAAAGTTCTTTACATACCTGTGTGATACTTTTCTAGTAAAAGTATCACGTGACCATACAGGACTCTGTCGTGTAGCCATATAGTACTTTGTCACCTGGATACAGTGTGAACTATCATACAAAACAAAAGTATTACACTCATATACTGTGAAGTATCATGCAAAACTCTTTCTAATAGAACTGTCGCCCAAGCCTGGCAATGACTGATTTTGGTGCTTTCTTTGCAAGATTCATTTTTTCTACTTTCTGGTTTTGATTTGTTGTGTTAGGACATAGTTTTATTTGTAGATTATATCTAATTTTGATGCACTAACCTTTGTGGGGCTAACGATTTGTTCTTGTAGGTGTTCCCTAATTTCTTGCATAATTTGCTAAAAGAATGCATGTCAAAGCTTAAAATGTGCAAGGGATACTATTCTTTCTTGCAGGGCTACCCAAAGCATAAAAATAATCAAGTGCTTGTTCTTTGCTTTCATTTTTAAATGTGGCATTATACTAGCTCATTTTTCTTAGGCACTTAATATCTTGTCATTAGAGTCTTTTGGTGGTAGGAAACTATGCTCTTCACCCTTGTGGTGAACTAGAAATCCTAACCCATCTTTAGATTTTGAAAGAAAGAGGGCTAATTGAACATTGTTTGGTGTGTTTGAGAAAGACTTTTGAGATAGGAGAGTATGCTCTTTGCCCTTGTGGTGAACCAGAAATCTTGACTTTCAAATTTTGATCCACTTCTTGTTTAGTCTAGGATCCTTTAGTGGGCCTGCTCTTGAGCAATCAAGAGGAATGACCCAAGTGGGGACAAGCTAATACCCAGCTATTCCAACCCACTATAAACTCAAGGCTATCAAGGACACAAAACCTTGGTAGATGTATTACTTGATGTTGTTTGGTGTGGAGTCTGATCAGTCCCCAAGTGGGAGATTGTTAGCTTGTGGTGACTAATCAAGAAAGTACTATCCAGGAAAGTATTGTACACTTTTCATGCTTTAGCTGTAGGGAGCTTAATGTATGCTATGATATGTACTAGGCTAGATATTGCACACGCAGTGGGAGTCATTAGAAGATATATGAGTAACCCTAGTATTGAGCATTGGAATGCAGTCAAATGGATTCTTAGATATTTGAGAGGTACATCCAATAATTGTTTACACTTTGGGGGTTCTACTACTACTATACAAGGCTATGTTGACTCAGATTTGGTAGGAGATATAGATAGCAAGAGGAGTACTACAGGTTATGTATTTACTATTGGTGGGATAGTAGTGAGTTGGATTTCTCGACTACTAAAGGTGGTTGCTTTATCCACTATAGAGGCAGAGTATGTTGCTACTACAGAGGTAGCCAAGGAGATGATATGGCTTCAATTCTTCATGGAAGAATTGGGACATCCACAGAAGGATAATTTTCTACATATAGATAGCCAAAGTGCCATTCATCTTGCAAAGAATTTTGCTTTGCACTCAAAGACAAAACACATACAGTTGCAGTACCATTTCATTCGATCAATTTTGGATGATGGGTAGTTAAAGCTGGGAAAGATACATATAGATGATAATCCAGTAGATATGTTTACAAAGGTAGTAACAAGGGAGAAGTTGAACTCCGGTTCAACTTTAGTTGGTCTACTAGATTGAACAGAATAAAGGGACAGTTAAGTCCAGGGTGGTTGGATCCAGTGGGAGCCTCACAGGGCAGCGGTTTAGCTACACAATCAGTCTCTAAGTGCGAGATTGTTGTTTGGTGTGGATTTTGATCAGTCCCCAAGTGGGAGATTGTTAGCTTGTGGTGACTGATCAGGAAAGTACTATCTATTAAATTACTCTACACTTTTCATTCGTCGTGGGGTTGGAGGCATCACCCCAAAAAAAAATTTTGGGGTTAACTCATCAAGCATTTTTGAGTTGACACGTCAAACATTTCCCTAGGTTGACTCGTCAAACCTTTTCTTAGGTTGACTCGTCAAGTATTTTAGGGTTAACTTGTTAACCGACATAAGCCTTGTTATATTGGCTTAGGGTTAGGGATTTCATTATGATGTATGATTTTAGCACTTGTGGTAGAATTGAGCTATAAGGGATTACGGATTGTAAGTAGGTTGTAATCATTGGATAATAATAATATTGGACTCGTTGTTGGTGGATGTAGCCTAGGGATTGGGTGAACCACGTTAAATCTTTGTGTCTTGTGTTCTCTTCTGTGTGGTTTATTATTTTTTGATATTGGTTATATTTGCATGTAATTATTATTTATGCCTTGTTAATCCTAACACTTATCTTCGCTTAGTGTGAGTACTTGTGGGATTGTGACCATGAGGAAAATACTAAGCAAGAATGCTTAAGGTACTCTTGTGGCCACGAGGTAAGGAGTCCCTTTGGGGAGCAAGAGGGGTATTGCAAATGGAAGCCCTTATTACGAACCTTAGATAGAAGCTACCTGATTTTGCCACTCAAAATCTTGGTACAAGGATCGATCCTAGTGGACTACTCGAATCACCCCAAGATTGTACTCATCATCTGTGTTCCTTTGGTTGTGTCATTGGCACTTCCACGACAAATCCAATATCTATTATGGGCAACCACTTTGTGTGAGGCAATGGGACATCAAGTGTGGGCTAAGTTGTTGAGTATTGAGCCTTTGTCTTTCTAGGCTAGCAAGTGCTTGAATTGTCTTCGACGTGATCTACTCGTGTAAACATTCTTGAACATCAAACATCACGGTAGTGTTCATAGGATTTTTCACTTTGATATCCCAAGTGTATGTCTTGGCAAGGTTACTTTTTCCCTTTTTCAAGTTTTTTATGACACGTTTGATCCCTTACTATTTGCAAACTTGTCTATTTTTTGCTATTACAGCGTTTGAAATCAAGAAATTGAGCTTATCAACCTACAACTTTGGCCAAATTACCTTCAAAACTAGATTTTACATATTCACTGGTCAAGAGTCATGTGATACTACACTACTATCACACCGCCTACCTAGATATTATCACATCAACTACTTGGAAACTATCACACTACTTTGTGCGAAATATCATCTCAAAAAATATTATCATTCTGCTACCCTGTGAACCATCGCACAGAGTCATCCTATTGTCTTACTATTGTCTACAATCTGAAGCTGATTCGTGTCCTTTCTAGTCTTCCTTGGTCAGTCTGGGTCAGATCTTAGGAACTATGACATATTGCTCAACACCCAAATGAATGTAAATGGTGTCAAGTTGCACAAAATGACTCTTGGTCTTCTTTCTTCCATATTTCTCATGTTTTTCTAGTGTTCCACTCCCATGGGAAACTCTTCACATCTTTTTTATTCTTTTCCTCTTATTATCTAGTCTTACCTTCTATACATCTCTTCTTTCATTTCCATGCTTGATTCCTCCTCTTCTAGAACCATGAATCTTGACTATCTTGTTATGGAACCTCTCTTAACAATAGATGATCTCGAACTCATTTCTCAATTCTATGAGTTTTGGTCCTCCAGTAGTCCTTCTAGAAATGGCACAGGTGATAAACTTAAGACAAAAATAAAAGAAAAATTGAATGAATCAGATGCCTTCGCTAGGGTCGTGGACATGATCATGTCATGACCTTCTTCTTCTAAACATTCTTCATCTTCTAAGTCTTACCATGACTCTTCTAGATATTATTCACATTCCTCATTATCCAAGTCTTCTTCCTCCACTAGGTCTTCACTTTCCTCTTCTTCACGATCTCGTTCCTCTTCTACTTCTTCCAAGAGTCTTACTCCTCATCTCAAGACATACCATGATGAGCAATATGATAGTCCTTGTGATATCTCTCCCCCTAAGAGTGACACACCCATCTTTGATGACTATGATGACTATGATGATAGACAATATAGTGATACCTATGACACCACTATTCCTAAGAGTCCTCCTTGTCATGTTCTCGTGCTTATTGGAAATGGGTCGTCACATTGGATAGATCATGATGGTGATCCATATGACTCTGATTTTGAAAGATATTTTGATGATTTCTGTGAACAATACCTAGATGATACATCTACTTCACTTGAGGAAGAGAAAGCTTACCACACTGATTATAAACTTAAATACTATAAGAATCTCTCCTCTAAGAACTCTCGTGCTAAAAATAAAGATTACACTCTCAAGTAAGATCAAGTTAATGTTGAATCTTTGACTTGTGATGGTTCCCTTCCACCCCCTACTTCCTCCAATACCCATACATCTCCTAAAGCTTCAAAGTCTTTCAAATCTTTCACAGATCCTTCATCCAAAAAAAGTCCTAATACTTTTCATGTAGTTCCCTATAGTTATCCTCAAGGGCTACCTCTTAAATAAACTCAAGCTAACCTTCACTTGGCTGTAAATACTTTCAATAATTCTAAACCTAAAGAGCCTATGCCTTTATACGCTACAATGCCTACTTCAGCTAGTCCTTCACTATCTCTTCCAAAGTCTTCCATACAAATCCAACATGCTTCCTTGTCCTTAGAAGTGGCTCCATGTCAGCAGGACTCTAAAAATGATAAAGAAAAGAACATAAAGAAAGATCAAGATCAAGAACCCTCCATGTCATCTGATCCTTTTCATGATGTCTCTTATCTGTTTCATGATTCTTTTGATCCTCTACACCCTTTTTCACTCATTCCACCATGTCTTAAGTCTTATCCTAAGCAAGATCAAGCTAATACTTACACCGTTGAGCTTATTGACAATCAAAATAACCTTACTACACTTGTGCTTTCCAAATATGATACTTCCATTAAGGTTATTAAAAATAGTGTCATTACTTCCAATGTTAAGCCTATTGAAAATCAAGAGAAAAATTATGCGCTTATGCTATCCAAAGCAATTTGTCAAGATCAAAGTCTTCCATCTCCTTGTTCTACCACTCCATGTTCGCTTCCACTTTCTACTCTTCCTAAGTCTTTGCAAGCTTTGAACAATCCTATCAAAGAAGGTGCTCCTATTCAAGATGTTCATGATCCTATTGCAAATCCTAATGCTCACTCTAAAGATGTTGATGTCACTAGTTGTCATATAGATGTTGATGAAATTATTGATTATCCTTTTGTATCTACCATGTCTATCTTTGGACCTCCTTCACCAATAATAAGGGCTTCATGTCTTCCTTCCATCTTGGGCCCTTATGTCCCTTCACTTTCCTCTCCTGACTCTCCTAATTTTTCATCCATCTTGGGTCCTTACATCCCTCCATCTCCTATCTTTCCTCAAGATCAACATAGATGCATACCCTTGAATCATTTTCATCCACCCACCCATCTAAACCAATCATATCCTCCTTCTTCCACAAGTCCCAAGTCTTTTGGAAGTAACTTGAATGTTCAATACAAGAAAAAGAAGCAATACAAGAATCCATCAAAAAAATAAGATCACCATGTCTCCTCTAATCAACGTGAAGGCATAAATTCAAAAGAGATATCTAAGAAGAAAACTACAAGACAAGTATGGGTTCAAAAATCCATCATTGAAGATATTCTCTCTAAATCATCAAAAAGAAATGAAAAGCCTACAGCTATATGGATTCCAAAGTCTCTCTTGAAATAGTTTGTTGTTGAGCAAAAAGTGAAGTTGACATTCAAGCTTCCAAAGGCTTCCACTTCATCTTCTTCCAAAAAAAATCTTTCATTCCATGTACCTAAACCACAACCTTTTCTATCCATTCACCATATTCCTTCACGTATTCTTTCATTCACGTTTCCTCCATCCTTTCACCACCCTTCAAGGTGTGTGTTGATGTTAATCTTGCCTTCCTTTCCATCTACCCTTTCACAATCCTTCCATTCATTATCCTTCTACCTTCTAACCTTTTTCCTCATTTTCCTATTCCTCCTATCTTCCAACCTCACTCGCTTTATATAAAACCTTATCCTCCATTTTTCTTCCATCTTCCTTTCCCTATCAACATCTTTGAGAATATCATTTTGAATCCTTGGCATATCATGGTTTATCCTTTCAAGGAGCATTATCTAAAAAAGCTTGCCTTCTTCCAAAAAAGAAAAAATCAAAAAATAGCAAATTTCAAAAAGAAACAAAAAAAAAATTAAAAATGTGCCTTGGTGGAAACCTAGAAATGAGCACCTTGGTAGCAAAAGTAAAGAGAAATAAAATTCATCCTATGGTGAAAACCACTCCCTTGTGGTGCCTTGGATAATTACCATGATGAAAACCTGGCAATCAGGCATCATGTGTAGTTCTTCTACATATTTCATCTATTTCATCTTCTCTCTTTGATCTTGACAATATTGACCTATACACGAACATTTAGCTATCTTTTGATCTATCTTGCGATGGTCTTTCTTTCATTCCATTCATGTTTCGCCTTCATATTTATTTTCCTCCATTCATTCTAGTCTTTCACTATCCATTTCCCCTTTGGTCTTGATCTAATAAAAAAGAGTAAAACATGATGTTATGAAGCTTCTTGACATGTCTTTTGGACTGCATCCTTTCCTTCTTTTGCATTATGCTTTTGTGACTTATCCTATGCTGGACTTTCATTGCTTGTCCAAATGTGCTTTACATGACAACTTTTCCCTAGCTTGGGTACTCTTGAGGAGTTTTCCCTTGAAGATTTCTTCCCTTCATTCTCCTTCATTCTCTTGTCTTCCATCTCTTCCACTAGCTTGCTAATCCCTCTTTTTTTGCACCTTTCTTAGCATTGGGACTACATGATGTGATCTTGCTTGGGAGTTTGATGCCCATTTTATCTGGGGGTATCCTTTGTGCATACTTATTGATCCTAAAAAAATCCAAAAAAATGGTATATTGTCAAAAATTCTAAAAATTGGAAAATGTCCTAAAAAACATGATCATCTTAGTGAAAACCTAGAAATAGGTGCTTTGATGTATCTCAAAAAAATTATATATTCCAAAAATACAAAAAAATTAAAAAAATCTTAAAAAATCTGCCAAGTGGTGAAAACTTGGAAACGGGCCCTGCTTGAGGCCTTTGCACCCCTATTTCTTAGAACGTGTCCTTGACACTTAACCTTTCTCCATCATGCCTTTTCCATGTTGCCTTGGTTTGGAATTGGTCTTTGTCTTTGTCTGGGGGGCATAACTGTGTTAGTTTTGGTCTCTTGGATGCATTAGTCTTTAGGACACCTCGCAAATGGTGTTTTTAACACCTCCCCAACTATGTTTTTCAACACTTCCCTAGCGTCAAGTGTTTCTTAACACTTATCAGATATCCTACCCACAGTCTAGAATAATACGGTATTTCTCACCGGCAGATGCGATACTCAAAATTTGACTCTATGACCTACACACACGCACTTAAAGACTTGACTCGCTGAGACTTTCTTGACTTTATTTCTTTGTGTGTGGTCTATGATGATTTATTTTCTGAGTGTTCTCTCCCTAATAGTTTTTGATGATGCCTAGCTAGAAGACTAAGGGCATGAGGACATGTTTTATCTATTTTCTACCTGTGGGTATATTTTGTTGATCTTAACTATCATGAGCATTCATTCTTGTTCCACTTGACACTAGGATATACAATGTATTATCCTTGACTGTTTTCCGCAAGTGCATGCTTATAGTCATCTTGACTTTCTTGTGTCTCAATGCAAGCATAATCTTGCCATACTAAACTTAGGGACCCTCACTGCACTAGCCATCTTGACCTACATATCTTTGATGCTTCGGTGGGATTCCCACACACCTATCTGATATAGATCATATTCATATACCCATAGTTATACTAGTGCATATTGTATGATCTTGCGACACTACCAATAAAGCTTGATGATGATTATTAGAGTCTAATGGCTTTGTAACCATGCAATTAAACCACTTTTCATGTAGCTTGCATTGTTAGACTTCATGTTAATTTGCATTTTTAGGCTGCATTATGTGTTTGAGAGGGTTTTTCCTTCATCTTTCTTTTGGAATTTTAATCAACTATGATCACATTTTGATCCTCATTTCCTTATCTTCTTTTGTGATCTCAATCGAAATTTCCTATTTTAAACAGTTGATTGATTTTGAGGCATTCTCTTTCTTGAGGTAAATTCTCTTTCTTCACTCCATTTATTTCCACCTCTTCCAAACTTCTATCCTTCATTCACTTTCACTCCACTTCTTTTCTTCTAATTCAAGCTTGGGGCATAATCTTTCATGCTTAATGATCTACCTTGGTTCTGTGATCCTTATATCTTTTATCTTACATCAAGAACCTTATCTTTTGTTCAATTTGATCAAATTTATCAATTCACTATTTCTCCACTATTTCATTTTGATTTTGATCACAAGGGGGCAGTACCTATCAAACGTCAATCCTTGATTCAACTTTATCAAACCTATCAATCAAACCTTTCTTGATATTCTTATCTCTTATCTTAGACTTGACAATTACCTATTTATAGGGGTGTTGGCCTTGTCTTTTTCAAATCAGCTTATCTTTGTCCTGATGTGTTCCCATCCGTCGATCACATGTTTGGGTTTTTTTGTGATCCCAAATTGATCTCACAGTTCAACTTCATTCTTTGACTACATGTGATCACAAATCAATCTCACATTAGTCAAAGAGGGGCAAATGTATGCACCCTAAAATGGTCACCTAGACTTTGGGCCCCATTCTTCAATTTATCAATTTCCTGAATCAATGCTTCGCAATATTTTCAATTCAAATCAATTTCCTTGATCAAATCTTAATTCTATCATTTATTCGATTATATTCTATGGACTAACCATTTTATCCTAAGTCTTTATTTAATTAAAAAGAACTCCCTCCCCTTTTATTAAATAAAAATCCCCCACTTACCTCTTATCCTAAGTTGCACAAATAAAGCATTATTCTTATTTTATAAAAAGAAGAAAAGGTCTTTTTGTCTCACATGGGGCACAAAAGTCAACACTTCTTTCTCATTGGAGGAGATTCGTGCACAAGGATTGATCCCACTTTCAAACTCCACCCTTGATCAAATCTTTTACCTCTTAATCCCCATGGTCCATTTATCTTTAAAAGGAGAGCTCTTTCCTCATTCAAATGATCCACTCTTGATGCTAATGTTGTGATGCAGGTTTTCTTGGTGACATTGGAGCTTTGAAGTTCTTGTTGCATTCTAGTCTTCATTCTTACATTATAGCTTAGTTTCCATGGCATTGTAGTTTAGTTTCCTTTCATGTTCTAGATTAATCCACATAGCTTAATTAGCAAAGGCTTGTAATACTCTCATTTTCATAGCATGGTTTCGTTCTTGCATTCTCATTCTAATATAGTTTGCATTACATCTTTCATTTTTTGATCCTTGAAGGTATTGGCATTCTTTCCCTTGTCTCTTTGAATCTCCCATTGCATGGTTTACTAGCAAGGTTGCATACCTAATAGCTCTAGCTAAGAGCCCTCTAAACACCCTTGCACTCCATGCCTAGGGAGCTCTAAGTCACTTTCTCAAGGCTTCCAATTCATGGATGCCCTTGGAAGTGATGACTTAGAGAAGTGCACATTTTGAGTGTACACCTACTAAAACATTTTTTCCCAAATTCTTTTTCTATATTTTGAAACCATGAACATCAAACCAAACTACATAGCCACTATGAAAAATATGACTCACACTCAAGAGATTATGTTTTATTCCATCTACATAATATGCATCTAGAATAGGCATATTACTAGATGCCAAAATAAGATTTTGTATACATGTTATCTATCTAGATGTATTATCACCGAGCCTCACAAATCCACCATTATAATCTTTTAGTATAGTGATTTTTTCCCTATCACCTATCATGTGGTTTGAACAAGTACTAATAATTTCCCTCAAATCCTTCTTACTTGTATGAAAAGAAACTTGTACTTTTAGATACTCTTTGGCATTCTTGATCTTCCTAGGTACCCATACTATTTTGACTTTGTTTTCCAACTTAACTTATAACTTTTGAGGACTATCAATCTTGACATCAAGATTAATTTTCTCTATTTTTCAAAACCTATCAATGTGGCCAAAATTATTATAATAAAAACATCTAATGCCAAATGAATTCTTACAAGACAACATTGAACTTTTATCAAAACAACCCTACTCTCTTTTAGTATGACCAAATTGATTGCAAAAGAAGAAATAACCAAAGAAATGTGAATTGAAACTATATGGAAGCCTTTTACCAAAAAATAGTGAGTCGTGTAGTATATAATTCATGCCTTTTGAGTGTAGTTTTAGATCAGTACCTTGAAAATTTTATTTGTGATCAGATTTGGAGCCTCTTTCTAAAGTTTATTGTCCTTTTTGTGATTTTTTGGATTTACACAATTATTTCCATATTTAGAGGAGAAATATGAGTGTTTATGATCATTCAAACTTGAAATTTCACTAATTTAAATCCTAATCTAGTATTTTTTATTAATCTTATTTTGTTTACCCAACATAACATCTAATTTGTTGAAGCTATCTTACATTTCTAGCTTCTTCGTTAATTCCATTATTTTAGCCTCTAGTTTATGAAACTCTTCATCCTTGATGTTAAGTTCATTCTTGATTCTTTATAAAACATCCCTTCCTAAATCAACCTAAACCTTCAAAGAAACAATCATTTGGTTTCATTCTTTGACTTGGGCTTCTTTCTTACTAACTTTCATTTATAGAATCCTCATCTCCTTTAGTGCACATAAGAGTTCATCTTTGAGATCTATATATCATAAATTTCAATATCACTCTCCTCATTTGATGAATCTTGTAGATCAACATCTAAACAACTCAATTCCATAAACAAAGTTTCCCGTTCATCATTGGCATAATCTTAAAAAAAGTTACTCTTTGATAGAGACTCTTCTTCTTTTTAAATGAAAATTTCCTTTTTGGATTGAAGGTCTTCTAATTTATTTTCCCTTCAAAATTATCTTTTTCTTAATTTGGTTCATCATAGGGACATTTTGTAGCATGACATCATATTTGACCATTATTGAAACACTTGAATGGAAGCTTCCCTTTGTAGTTCCTTGATCCATTTTTCAGCTTCATGACAAAATTAGATTCTTGTACATAATCATCTCAGTCTAATTTAACCTTTTTCTCCTCTCTCTCATCTTTGAAGGATGCCTCTTTGTTGGTAGAAATTTCCTTGCATATTCTCATTTCATAAGTAGTAAGGGTTCCGTGTAAATCATCTAATGTGAAACTATCGATATTCCTAGCCTCTTCAATTGCTTAAATATTAGAATCATACCTTGGAGAAGAATATTTTTAACATATTTTTCTTTTACATTTTCTCCAAGACCACACATGCTATTAAATATTTCATCAACCCTTAGAAGATAATCAACTATCTTTTCATCTTCATTCATCCTTAACCCTTTAAATTTTTATTTGAGTGTTTGTATATTTTCTTTCTTTACTTTATCATTCTTGTAGTAAATTTACTATTCATCTTATTCCAAAATTTCTAAGAAGATGAAAAATGCACCACTTTCACAAAATAATATATTGTCAACCCACACAAAATTGCATGCTTTCCTCTAGCATCAATTTTATTTTTATTTATTTTTAAGAGCATTGGTAGGTATTGAATTAAAAAATAGTATATTCATCTACAATGTACTCTACACTTCCAAACCTAAATATATTAGATACATTTGTATTCTTATCTTCCAAAATTCATAATTAGTGTCATCAAACAAGACTACTCTAGAAAGACGAGAACCTTCTTGAGCCATTAAAAAAGTATTCCTACCAAAGTCAACCTAAGGTTGTTAGAACATAATAAATGAATGTAAGAGTTAAATCACATAGCACAAATGTTTTAGTGGAAAACCCTTAAAGAGTGAAAAAAATTTGTACAAATGAATCTTATTAAGACCTCACTATTCAGAGTCTCACCAAATACAATTTTGGAGCACCGAATCCAAGCCTGAATAGCTATACAAAGGACTAACTGACCAAATCCTCAATAGGATACATTTATGTCTCACTAGAAATACAAGAGTCTCATTGACATACACTTGTCTCACTAACAATGGGAGAACCAATTCCAACGTGTATATGAACCTGAAGAAAAAAATCTAATCAATATAAAAATAGAATTAAGTATATGCAAAGGACAACTCTATTTTCCATACAAATCAATTCATGTCATATATACATAACACCAAAAAACATTAGACCGATTCTTGTTAGTACATTAAATTCTTGTAACCTATGACTACCCTCCAAACTTTATCATGTTTGCAAAAGAGTAAAGTAAGTATTCAATCCTTTACCAAATCAAAAGACACTACATCTTTTCATTAAAAACATCAAGGAAATAGAGACCATTCCTTCCATAATATATCTCAATCATTAAGAAAGTCTTTTAAACTTCATTATTATCACCACACAAGTCCGCATCCATTCTGTGTTTATTGTGGATGGGTATGTGTAGGATCAT
Organism: Chamaecyparis obtusa; assembly: GCA_027943335.1. Lineage (NCBI taxonomy): Eukaryota > Viridiplantae > Streptophyta > Pinopsida > Cupressales > Cupressaceae > Chamaecyparis > Chamaecyparis obtusa. The sequence goes on from BSBK01002112.1 coordinate 184,660, forward strand.
GAGGGGCCAAAAAGTGGCGATGTGAAAAAAATGCCCTATTTTATGTTATCCATGTGAACAACTATTCTTGGTCAATTTTTTCTTCAAAACTTCCATTTTTCTTGTCCTCACTTGGTCCTAGTTGTTGTATTTGATTTATCTAATTTGGACATGGGTGGTCTTGTGTTTGAAGGATGGTTGTTTCATGCCCTATTTGGGATACCATCCTTTCATTGGCATGGCTTGGTGGCTTAGTTTTCATTTTCTTTATTGGGAGATTCTATTCTTTTTAGGTATTTTGTCCTCTTTCTAGTGGGTATTTTTTAGTGTCAAGATGCTCATCATGGTCAGGGATGCTTGTGGAGATTGGGTGTCATATTTGGAGGGATATCACTTATGGCTTTGTTTTCTTTTCTTTCCTCATTCTTTTCAATGGCCTTTGGTAGTTGGAACTCAAGTTTCTTGGGTTCTTTTGGTGTTGTTTTAGTAGAATTTTTTTCTTTGTCCCAATGGGTTCTTTTCTAGGTTATTAAGGAGGCTTGTGTCTTGGGGATTTTTGGCTCCTAGCTTCAGAGCTGATGGAGAGAATAGGGGTTGGATTTCTTAAGAGGGTGAGCTTTGATAAATTCGGACCCTTTTTCACCCTCTCTATGTTGGGTTTCTTTTTCCCATTTTCTTTCTCATCTTTTTGCAAGTCTTCAGTGGTTCTTGGTGGTAGAGAGATTGGTACTTGTTGGATATGGGTTTTTTTAGAGGATGATTTTTATTGTGCTTGTGCCCTTCTACTTCCTCTCTCTACAATGGGATTCTTTTTTCTTTCTATTGTGCTTGTGTGTATGAGGTGGTATATTTTTGTTTGTAGTATTATTGAACGTTGTTGGTTGTGAGTTTTTTGGGGGGATGATATTTAGTGTGCTTTCTCTTTTCTTCCTTACTTATTTTTACTAGGTATCTTCCTTGCTACAAAGGTTCTTTATGTTTGGTGTTTGGATCTTGGGTGTAGTGTTGTTGGGGGTCGAAGACTATGAATATTTTTTGAGGTTGTACTTAGTTATACTCTTTTCCTTCCCCTCCCTCTCTCTAGGTTGGAGGTCATTTCCCTTGCTATTTTTTTTGGTATATAGGTGCTAATGGGTTCTTCGTTATAGTGTTTTTGGTAGAGGAGGGTGATGAATTTTTTAAGTGGAGAAGCATTGATGTCCTTATTTCCTTCCCCCTCTCTACCTTGTACCAGGTTTCCTCAGTCATAAATTTGTTGAGTTTATTATCTCGATGATGGCTTCTAAAGCCCTTGATTGTATCTATGATTATCTTTTATTCAAGGTTGTTTCAGTCTCCTCAAGCTTGTTTCTTCAGAAATATTCTATTGCAGTGGAGTTTGTGAAAAAAAATGTGGGTGTGTTGTAAACTATCAATTGCCTCTCTTTCTCACCCTATTAAGGTGGATGCCTCTCTTTTTTAGGTAGAAATGGGTTTCTTGGGAGTGGTGGTTTATTACTGTATGGAGCTGATTATGTAATTGGTTGTATTGTGATAGAAGCTCTAGTTTATTGTTATGGGTTCCATGTTAAACCCATGTTTCAAGCTATGGGAGCTTTTAAAAACCCTTCTATGATTGTGGGAGCCTTTCAAAGCCATATGTAATTATTTTGGGGGCTTAAGCCTCTTGTTGGTGCAGTTGGACCTTCTTCTTGTTAATATCTTTTAGTTTGCTAATAGTTTGTTGTTGGTAGGGCTATTGTTGGGCGATAATTTATTATTTTTAGTTGTCCATGTGTGGGTTCTAGAGGCCACCAAAATATGTTTTCCAAGGGTTTTTGGGCTCCTTCAAAACTAAATTAATCATTAATTAAAAAAATAAAATATTTTTACAATCAAACACAATTATAGAGAATGAAAGTATCATGTACACAGTGACAAATTTAAGACTTTGGATGTTTTGATAAGATAAATCAAGAGAGAGTTTGAACCCTTACCAAATATCCAAACATGTAGATGAGCAAGAGGAACTAACAAGAAGTGAGACCTAAAAGTAAAAAAATAGAGACCCTTTTTAGAAAATGGGGCTTTTTATTAAAGAAAAAAACCACTAGGAACAATGGTATCCACCCCACAAAAATTGTCACATGTTTAGAATAAAGGGGTTTATGAAGGAGCCGAAAACCATCTCCCAGATAAAAAACCTTGCACTGGACACAACGTAGCTAAGGTAGGATAAAACTAATAGAAGATTTTGAAAGGCTTCTCAAAACCTTTTAATTAGAGGACTACCTTGAGTAAAGATAGTCTCAAATAATAAATGTGGCCACAAAGATGTCAAAAAACAACTAATTTTATAAGGAACTTATAAAGCTAATAATCTAAAGAGAACTTTGAATTGTAAAAAGAGAAGAAAAAGAGTGACTCAAGCCACAAAGAACTATGATGTTTTGAAAGGAACCCTAAAAAATTTTATAAGTAAAATCATTATAAACAAGCATATTCATAGGAATAAAAAGGAGCAGAAATGTCTCTAAAAAATTTGGTAAAGATTACTACTGACCATCATAGCGAGGACCACCTCAATATGCCCACAACCAAAAGAATGAGAACCAAAGGGAGCCACCTATATAAGACCCACAAGAGAAAGACAGGATAAAGAGGCAAACACAAAGACACCAAAATAAAATAGAGCTACATAAAATGAAACTAGATCTCTACATAGAAGTATGCAGATAGGAAGAAGAGCTCGATCTCTAGAGAAACCCACATTAGGATACTAGCCCCATGTTAGCTTGTGGTGACTAATCAAGAAAGTACTATCCAGGAAAGTACTGTACACTTTTCCTCCCGACCTCGCCGGGGTTCGGGGCCGGGCCGGGCCCCGAGCGGGGGTTTGGGGGCGGCAGCCCCCAAGAGCAGGGGTTCGGGGGCGCAGCCCCTGAGGAAAATTTTTTTGAGGCCGACTACTTTTTTTCGGTTATTTGGGCCGACTACTTATAACTCATTCTAACCCTAAAGCGGGAAAAAATATTGTATAATATGGCTTAGGGTTAGGGATTTTTCGATGTATGATTTTAGTACTTGCGGCAGAGTTGGGCTGTAATGGATTACGGATTGTAATCAGGTTGTAATCACTGGATGATAATAATATTGGACTTGCTGTTGGTGGACGTAGCCCAGGGATTGGGTGAACCACGTTAAATCTGTGTGCCATTGTGTTCTATTCTGTGTGGTTTATTATTTTCTGATATTAGTTATATTTGCACATAATTGTTATTTCTGCCTTGTTAATCCTAACAAGTGGTATCAGAGCGAGGTTATTTCATTCGTTCTTTCATCTATTCTCTGAAGCAGGTCTCACGAGTTAGTGGGAGAGTCTCTCGGTTAAGTGGGAGAAATGGCAGAAGAGGGTAGGCTGAAGGTTGATAAGTTTAATGGGCAGAACTTCCAGTTATGGAAGATGCAAATGGAGGATTATCTCTATCAGAAGGATCTATGGCGGCCATTAGAGGGAGTAGCCAAGAAAGAGCAATCAATGTCTCAGGAGGATTGGGATATTTTGGATAGGAAGGCACTGGGGAGTATTCGTCTATGCCTGGCACAATCGGTGGCATTCAATATTACTGAAGCAAAGACAGCTAAAGATCTGATGGAAACCCTAGCGAAGTTGTATGAAAAGCCTTCAACTTCAAACAAGGTATTTCTTATGAAGCGTTTATTTAATATGAAAATGGTAGAAGGTGGATCAGTTACTGATCATTTGAATGAGTTTAATACAGTTACAAGTCAATTAACCTCAGTTAAAATTACTTTTGATGAAGAGGTTAGGGCTCTCTTGATTTTGTGTTCTTTGCCAGAAAGCTGGAATGGCTTGGTAATGGCTGTTAGTAATTCTGTTTCTGGTTCTAATACCCTAAAGTATGATGATGTTATTGGTGTTATATTGAGCGAGGAAATTCGTAGGAAAAGCTCAGGGGCATCCACATCGGGTAGTGTATTGAACACAGAAAGCAGAGGCAGAACAAGAGATAGAGGAAACAACTCTGGAAATCGTGGGAAATCAAGAGGAAAATCAAAGGGAAAGAGGTCTAAATCTAAAGGGCCAAATGATTGCTGGTACTGTGGAAAACCAGGTCATAAGAAGAAAGATTGTTGGTCTCGGAAGAAAGATCAAGGAGACAAAAATGATGGAAACAAGGAGGCAAATGTGGTAAGTAACAAATCTGAGGAGGATGCTTTTCTCTTGTCCTTAGAAAGTATTGATGATTCATGGGTTTTAGATTCTGGGGCTTCATTTCATGCTACACCCCATAGAAGTTATTTTGTTGATTATGTCCAAGGGGATTTTGGGCTAGTTTATTTGGGAGATAATGAACCCTGTCAGATTGTTGGAAAGGGAAAAATTAAGATTAAGTTGCAAAATGGGAATCATTGGCTACTACAAGAGGTAAGACATGTTCCAAGGCTGAGTAGGAATTTAATTTCAGCAGGGCAACTGGGTGATGAGGGTTGCACAGTTACTTTTAATGATAAAAATTGGAAGGTTTCAAAAGGTTCCTTAGTAGTAGCAAAAGGTGTGAAAGTAGGCACCTTATATCTTTGTACAGGTCATACTGTTCCTTCTACTTTAATTGTTTCAGAAGATAATGAATGCTCAGGAACAGTGGTTGCAGTTGAGCAGGAAGAACATCAAACTGTTGCTGTAGATTTTGACACAGCACTGTGGCACAACAGACTCGGGCACATGAGTGAAAAAGGTATGAAATTACTTCATTCAAAGAAAGTTTTACCTGGTCTGAAATGTGTCAATATGGATTTCTGTGAAAGTTGTGTTTATGGAAAACAAAAGAGAGTTAGTTTTGTGAAGAGTGGGAAGGAAAAGAAAAATGAGAGATTAGAGCTTGTGCATACAGATGTATGGGGACCAGCTCAGGTATCTTCCCTTGGTGGCTCTCTGTATTATGTTACATTTATAGATGATGCAACAAGAAAAGTATGGATTTATTTCCTTAGACAGAAATCTGATGTATTTCAAACTTTTAAGAAATGGAAATGCTTGGTTGAGACTGAGACTGGTAAAAAGTTAAAATGTCTCAGATCTGATAATGGTGGTGAGTATTGCAGCACAGAATTTGAAGAATATTGTTCCTCTAATGGTATTCGTAGGCAGAAAACTGTACCAAGGACTCCACAAGAAAATGGAGTGGCTGAACGCATGAACAGGACAATAATGGAGCGTGCAAGGAGTATGAGGTTGCATGCTAGGCTGCCCAAAAATATGTGGGCAGAGGCAGTGAACACTGCTGTTTATTTAATCAATAGAGGCCCCTCTACTCCTTTGGACTATGGTATTCCAGAGGAAGCATGGAGTGGTAAGAAGGTGAGTTATTTTTTTCTCAAAACCTTTGGTTGTGAAGCTTTTGCACTTATAGATTCTGAAAATAGAACCAAGCTGGAAGCTAAGTCAAAGAAATATGTATTTGTTGGGTATGGCATTGATGAATTTGGTTATAGGCTTTGGGATTTTGAAAATCATAAAATTGTAAGAAGCAGGGATGTCATATTCAATGAGAAAGTATTGTACAAAGATCTGTTGCTGCAGCATGAGAAGAAAGAAAATGACTTTGTAGTACTGGATGATACTCCACAAGTTCATGTTCCAGTAGTTCCTTATGCTCCGCAACAATAGCAACAACAAATACCACACACCCCAGTGAGTGTTAGACGGTCAACAAGGCTAAGTAGACCTCCAGAAAGATTTTCTCCATCTTTGTATTCTATTCTATTAACAGATGCTGGTGAACCTGAATGTTATAATGAAGCTGTGCAGGTGGATACAAAGCTTCAGTGGGAGTCTGCAATGACAGATGAAATGGACTCTTTGCTGAAAAATCAGACATGGGATTTATGTAAGTTACCTGCAGGTAAAAGAGCTTTACAGAATAAATGGGTTTACAGGATCAAAGAAGAGGATGGAGGTACGAAAAGATTTAAAGCCAGATTAGTTGTAAAAGGATTTGCACAGAAACATGGTATTGATTTTGATGAGATATTTTCTCCAGTTGTTAAAATGACTTCTATTCGTACTGTTTTAAGTATTGTGGCTACTGAAGATTTGCATTTAGAGCAGCTTGATGTTAAAACAGCCTTTCTTCATGGTGATTTGGATGAATAAATATATATGGTTCAGCCACAAGGATTTGAGGTCAAGGGTAAGGAGAATTTGGTGTGCAGATTGCAGAAAAGTTTATATGGCTTGAAGCAAGCACCTCGGCAATGGTATATTAAATTTGACACTTTTATGAATGGGCATGGATATAGTCGGTGTCATTCTGACCATTGTGTTTATTTTAAGAGGTTGGATGATGACAGCTACATTATTTTATGTTTATATGTTGATGATATGCTTGTAGCTGGGTCTAACATGGATCACATTAAGGGGTTGAAACAACAGTTAGCAAAATCTTTTGCTATGAAGGATTTGGGGGCAGCAAAACAAATCCTTGGTATGAAAATTTGTAGAGATAGAAAAAATAGGAAATTGTCTCTATCTCAGGCTGATTATATTGAGAAGGTGTTGCAACGTTTCTGTATGGAAAATGACAAAGCTGTCAGCACACCTTTGCCTGGTCATTTGAAATTGACTAAGGATATGTGTCCCAAGACACCAGAAGAAGAGACTAAAATGTCTAAGGTACCTTATGCTTCAGCTGTAGGGAGCTTAATGTATGCTATGGTATGTACTAGGCCAGATATTGCACACGCAGTGGGAGTCGTTAGCCGTTATATGAGTAACCCTGGTATTGAGCATTGGAATGTAGTCAAATGGATTCTCAGATATTTGAGAGGCACATCCAGTAAGTGTTTACACTTTGGGGGTTCTACTACTACTGTACAAGGCTATGTTGACTCAGATTTGGCAGGAGATATAGATAGCAGGCGGAGTACTACAGGTTATATATTTACTATTGGTGGGACAGCAGTGAGTTGGATTTCTCGACTACAAAAGGTGGTTGCTTTATCCACTACAGAGGCAGAGTATGTTGCTGCTACAGAGGCAGCCAAGGAGATGATATGGCTTCAATTCTTCATGGAAGAATTGGGACATCCACAAAAGGATAATTTTCTACATACAGATAGCCAAAGTGCCATTCATCTTGCAAAGAATTCTGCTTTGCACTCAAAGACAAAACACATACAGTTGCGGTACCATTTCATTCGATCAGTTTTGGATGATGGACAGTTAAGGCTGGAAAAGATTCATACTGATGATAATCCAGCAGATATGTTTACCAAGGTAGTAACAAGGGAGAAGTTGAACTCATGTTCAGCTTCAGTTGGTCTTTTAGACTGAACAAAATAAAGGAACAACTGAGTCCAAGGTGGTTCAATCCAGTGGGAGCCTCATGTGGGTAGCGGTATTGCTACAGGATCAGTCTCCAAGTGGGAGGTTTTTTAGTATAGTGTGGATACTGATCAGTCACCAAGTGGGAGATTGTTAGCTTGTGGTGACTAATCAGGAAAGTACTGTACACTTTTCCTCCCGACCTCGCCGGGGTTCGGGGCCGGGCCGGGCCCCGAGCGGAGGTTTGGGGGCGGCAGCCCCCAAGAGCAGGGGTTCGGGGGCGCAGCCCCTGAGGAAATTTTTTTTGAGGCCGACTACTTTTTTTCGGTTATTTGGGCCGACTACTTATAACTCATTCTAACCCTAAAGCGGGAAAAAATATTGTATAATATGGCTTAGGGTTAGGGATTTTTCGATGTATGATTTTAGTACTTGCGGCAGAGTTGGGCTGTAATGGATTACGGATTGTAATCAGGTTGTAATCACTGGATGATAATAATATTGGACTTGCTGTTGGTGGACGTAGCCCAGGGATTGGGTGAACCACGTTAAATCTGTGTGCCATTGTGTTATATTCTGTGTGGTTTATTATTTTCTGATATTAGTTATATTTGCACATAATTGTTATTTCTGCCTTGTTAATCCTAACACCCCATACACACCACCAATGCAAACCAACCACAGATGAACCATACCCCACTCTAATAGGGATGTCATCCTCCTCCAAAACCTGCACAACAATATAACCCCAAGAACACGCACCTCTAAACCACAAATGCAAGTTATGATCAACCTCAAGATTGTTAGTGATGACTACCAAACCCATCTTCGTAGGGAACACACTAGAAAAGGTAGATTCATCACCAAAATAGACTCCAAAATGAAGCAAAAGATTCTAGAAAACACATCCCACAAGGAAGAGTCAAGTCCCAAACATTGACCAAACAAAAGAAAGCAACAAAGTCAACTTTTGATGTTGTAATTCAAATTAGAAATTTATTGTTTAGTTATATTTGTTTTATATTTAAAATATCTTATACAAATTTACTTAAAATGTAAATTCAATCATATGATGAAATGCATTTATTCCATTAATTTATTATCCAATATTATTAAAAAAAAATAAAACAAGGGATTGAGAATCAATCAACAAAATTGAAAATTGATTTTGATTGTAACTCAAAAAGTTATAAAAGCCTGTTTAGACTTTGCCTCATAGTCTAATGTGGCTTGCCTGCTTTATGATTTGGCTATGGTTTATGCTCTAGTCTCTAATATTGTTATAAATACTATAAGAAAAAAGGGATTGATAATTAGAGAATAAATGTGACCCGAACTCAATAAATGAAATAAATTTACATGGGGACATGTTTATATAAAATAGAACTATAATGCACACAGTGACAAATTAGCATTGATCATGGAACATGGCTTTTATCTATATATAATTTAAGACTTTGGTATTTAAACATGGATCTAAGGAGAAACTCACAAAAGAGCTCTAAGATTGTATTCTTTTTACATTCAATTTATAGTCAAAATACATTATGAATGTTGGTCATAATGTTAGTTGCACCATTAACAATAGATAGTTGGAGATAAGGTAAGATAAGGTTTAGGATATGACTATGTTGTTGGAGGAGAACCTATGATTTACCTATGACAGATTCCACATGCATAAGTAATTTAGCATTCTAACATTTGAAAGTTGTGATCCCCCTCTTTATTTTATGATGATTCATAATCACTCAGAAAGATGAAAAATTTCAACAATGGGATTGAAGATTATGAAATTGTGGTGTTCATTGAATCACTTTTATATGATTAGTTTTTAAGACAAAATTTCATTGTGATACGGCTAAGTCAATTTGGGGGGTGGGGGGGAGGGGGGGCTATATAAATTGTGAGTATCAATGCATATTACATAAACTATCTTGCAAGCATACAAATCATTTGTCAATCATTTCACTATTTGTCAATTTTTTCCTCTAAAACAATAAAATATATTGGCATTCTTAGTGTTCAACTGCGGATATTTCAAGTTTTCATATATTGGAGGCATGTGAGAGTGGATTGTAAGACTTGTTGCACGTACTTTTATTATGTTAGACTACTATCAATAAAATAGAGTAAAATGTACTATTGTGCTATATTAGAATAATACAAGTTTAGGTATATTTATGGAAAAGAAAATTTATTTTCTTGTAAAACATTTTTTTTTATATATTTGTTGTTTATATGAATTATATTTTAAGTTTGTTAATTTTTAATATTTATTTTTTATTATTTCAAAGTTTATAGACTTTGATCACATCGATGATTTATAACATTTGTCTTGATTAGATTTACATTGATTACCCTATTATTTTTAAAAAAACAATAGTCAACTAAAATAATTTGAAGATTGGAAAAAAATATTTTTTAGGTTCAATTAAATTCTTTAGAATATAGCAGGTAGGAATATATATCATGTTCCTTGCAATGTGCAAGCTTAAACAATGGTGATGTTGATTGTTCAAAAATAAATTGTAAAATAATGAAACTAAGGGAGACGGAGAACAAAAACTAATGAAAAAGGATCTTAATAGACAGCTTGCGGGACTCGAACAGCTCGCCTCCGACCTCCACACAGAAGGCCCGTTTGAGCCTCTCATACTCGATGGAACGGCCGAAAATGGCCCAATTGTGCAGGCTAGTTAATTTTTAAGCTTCAGTTTTTAATTTCAATTATTTTATTCTGATCGTTGTTGTTGCACCGCTGTTGTGAGGTTGTTGCACCACTGCATTGCGGGGCGAATCAATCAAGAAATTTGCTCCACTTTCTCTCATTAAAATTCCGTTTATGTTTCTGAAAAGTTTTCTAGGTTGTTTGAGTTTTAATATGATATTCAACTCACTTCAGACTAAGCCTTATATTTATATACTTCAGACTAAGCCTTATGTTTCAGACTAAGTTTTATTATATTAAGACTAAGATCGAGAGCCAAAGGGAGCCACCTCTATAGGACCCACATGAGAAAGAGGGAATATAGGGGCAAACACAAAGATGCTAAAATAAAATAGATCCGCCTAAATAAAACTAGATCCCTCCATAGAAGTACACACTCAAGAAGAAGAGCCCTCTCTAGTGAAACCCATGCAAGGGTAATAGCACGCCAGCAATACAAATCAACCACTACCGAACCAGACCCCACTCTAATAGAGATGAAATCCTTCCCTAAAACCCTCATAGTAGAAAAACCCCAAGAGCACCCATCTCTGAACCACAAAAGAAAGTCAAGCTCAACCTCAAGTTGGCAGTCACCACCACCAAACTCATCTCCAAAGGACACGCACTAGAAAAGGTAAACTCACCACCATAATAAACTCCAAAACTTAGCAAATGGTTCAAGAAAACACAACCTACAAGGATGAGACAAGTTCTAAACATTAACCTACCAAAAAGAAGTACTAAAGTCGACTTTTGATGCTTCAATCCAAATTAGAAATTTATTTTTTAATTATATTTATTTTATATTTACATTATCTTATACAGATTTACTTAAAATATAAATTCAATAATATGATGAGATGTATATATTCATGTAATTTATTATCTAATATTATAAACGCAATAAGAGAAAGGGTAGTGAGAATTAGAAAATCAACCAGTGTGAAAATCAATTTTGAACCTAATCAACAAGCTATAAAAGAGTTTTTTTCAACTTTACCTTATAGCTTAATGCAGCTCACCTTCTTGATCATTTCACTATGGTTTCCAACTCTAGTCTCCAAAATTATTATAAACGCAAAATAAAAAAGGGATTGAGAATTACAAAATAAAATTTGACCCTAACTCAACAAGTAAGAGAATTGAAGGAGAATCATGAGCTTCGTATTAAGAATTTGAAGGACTTTATTGCTGCTATCCAAGATAAATTAAGGGCAATTGTTGTTGTTAGTAAAATGACTAGATGGACAATAGTTTAGAGGGCCTTAAGAAACTAAATGCTCAAGATGAAGATTTACAAGGTTTCTCCAAATGTACTCCAGAATCTCTATCAAGCAATGTTAAATCATCTAAGAAAGGCCCTATTGATGATAGAAGTGTTGTTGCAAACGATAAGGATGTGGCTTCTCTTCTTGGCCCTACAACCAAACTCTGAAGTGAGAATAAGGAGGCTAACCCCACTGAAAACGTTGTGAACAAGGTCTATAGTATTCATGAGGAAATTATGCATAAAAATGGTAGCTTGTTAAAAACTCTACAAGCTCTATGGGGCATAGTTCCCCTACTTTTAATGGTATTTATTTACTTGTTGTAGTCTAGTTGATGGTTAACATTTGGTTTCTTTAGTTGGTGGTTTATTTTGTAATAAGGTTTATGGTCCCTTCAAAATTAGATTTCCTTTAATAAAAAATAAACAAAAGATTTTTACAATGAAACAAATTCAAGAATGGAATTTGAATGCACACACTCACAAATTTAGTATTCACAATAGAACATGGTTTTTATCTAGAGATAATTTAAGACTTCAGAAGTTGCAATCTCCCTCTTTATTTCATGATGATTCATAACCACTATGAAAGCTGACAAATCTCAACAATGAGGTTGAAGATTATGAAATTGTGGTGTTCATTGAATCACGTCTATATGGTTATTTTTTCAGTTCATTTTTAAGACACAATTTCATTGTTATATGACTAATTTGATATTTCGTATAAATTGTGAGTAGCAATGCATATTACCTGATGGTGCAGGAGCACCTCAAACATTCAAGCCAAAGATAAAGATCATGGAGACTTTCATGAACCTCAAGGAAAATCAGGAGAATGGAATGCATAATCAAAGTCAACAAATCAATTGAAAGATCCTAGCACCTATTATGGGCTTAAAGTAGTACAATGTTTTGATCTCTTTGTAATGTCCTCTTAAGAACTAAAAGTTGGTTTGTAATGGAGTGAGATTGTCCAAAGCACTAAAATTAGATTGTAATGGACTAATGTTGTCCAAGTTTCTATTAGGTTCTGAAGAAAGTCTAGGAGGGGTATTAGGGAACTATGAGAAAGGCTTTAATGCTTTATAAGCCATTTTATGTTTTAAGTTCAAATTTTAAATAATAACGGCTACTTAGAATTTAGAGGGAACTTAGAGTTATAGTTTGTTTTGGGTTTAAACATTCAACTCAACGATGAAGTTGGTTGAATCAGTTTAGAGAAGTTATATAGGGAGTCTTATATATTAAAGGAAGTCTCTGTTACGGTGGGAGAGAAAAACCTGTGTATACAGATTTGGCGAAAACAGTAAGCAATAAAGCAATCTAATTTCTGCAGACTCATTCATTTTGAGTCCCAATTTGATTAGGTCTGATATCTTGATGAATTAGTAGGGCTTGTTTATGCAATTATCATTGTTATTGAATGATTTTACTCTTAGACTGAGATTGCTGTTGCGCCAGTTGATCTAATCAGTATTTCTTTGCTTTGATATTACTGTCACAGTAAGGCTTTAATAGAAATGGAGGTCATTCCATGAATGTAGAAGGCCTAACCTTCATGGAATGACATAATCTAACCTGTATTATAAGTTATTGACATTGCATATGCAGAACAGCGCGGGGCAAGTGTGAACACGGTTCAGGACAGGGAGAAAACTAGTGAAAACGGGTGCCAAGTATAACAGCGGGCATTCTATCCAAGCAAGTAGTAATTTTTATGATTGGGATTGTCTTAGGAGGTTGAGGTGATGGTGAATCATTCACCAATTTGATGCAAGAGTGTGCCGTGGCAGGAGATTGAGGAAGCCCTAAAAACCAGGGTTGGAGGGCACAAAATTGGGGGTTTTGGTGTTGCAGAGCCCTGGAGGCTAATTGCTTTTGGATTTAGCCAGTTTTAGACATAACTAAATACTGTCCTGGAGTTGGGGTTGATAGTAGGCCGCTGAGTGGCACTTCCTTTGTTAATTTGGGCATTTTTCATGCATTGAAACAGGGTAACTGTTATGAATAGGTGTATTGGTCCAAAACAGTCAATAAGAAGTTTTTGGTATGTTGTAGAGTCCTGAAAAGGGTATCTGTAAATGATCCTAACTTGTCAATTGCTTTGAGAAAAAAGAAAGTTATTTCAATATCAAGACTGCTGCAGGGTTATTAGACAGCCTATTAGGCCTTGGGTTCAGTTTGAGAAAACTTTGTGACTCAGAAGCATGGGATTGAATCAGAGTCTTAGAAGTCCTTGAGTCTAAGTAATTTAAAGCCTATAAAACTAAATTCATCATTTGGAAGGTTTTGTCAAGTCAGATCCTTTGAGCATTTGAGGTGATTGATAGGCTAGAGTGCCTAAACTTCTGAAATTTTCAATTCTTTTTGTGTTTTGAAGACCACCACCCTTCCCTCTGCATCACCTGAACTATCAATGTTTTGAAGTATAATTGAAGCTTGCAAGCATAGAAATCATTTCACTATTTGTCAATTTCTTCCACTAAAAAAATAAAACCTATTGGCATTATGTTGCACAAACAAAATGTTCAACTACTAGTTATTTGAAGTTTTCATATATTGTTGGCATGTGAGAGTGGATTGTAAGACTCATTGTAGGTACTTTATGATGTTAGATTACTATCAATGAAATAGAGAAAATTGGACTATTGTATTATATTATTTAGAATAATACAAACTTGGGTCTCTTTCCAAAAAAGAAAAGAAAAAATTATTTCTTTACAAGAAATTTTCTATATATATTTGTTATTTATATGATTTATATTTTAAGTTTATTAGTTTTTAATATTATTTTTCTATTATTTTAAAGTTTATTGACTTTGATCACATCAATGATTTATAACATTAGTCTTGATTAGATTTGTTTTGGTTATCCTATTATTTAAAAAAACAATAGTCAACTAAAATAATTTGAAGATTGCAGAAAATTATTTTTAATCTTTAATTACAATCAAGTTAGAATATAGCAGGTAGGAATATATACCATGTTCCTTGCAATGTGCAAGCTTAAACCATGCTGATGTTGATAGTTCAAAAGTAATAGTAAAATAATGAAAGTAAGGGAGATCGAGAATAAAAATTAATGAAAAAGATGTTAATAGACTAAGAATAAAATTCATGACATGCGACCATGCGACCGGTTACTTCTTGTGCTGGGCCCGTTGGCGGGGAGGGCAGTGGTCCCACTAGCGGTTATGTGGCATCTTGTGGTTGGCTGTCGTATGATCACATGTCAAAGTTTTCTGACATGCGACCATGCGACTAGTTGACACCTGTTCCTGAGCCCGGTGGTAGGTGGTGATGTGGCATTTTCCGATTGGTCGATTGGGCAGCGACATGGAAGTTATCGATGGGGTTGTTGTTAGAGGGGTTTGCGAGTTGGCCAGCATGTATCAAGATTTACGGTTGGCGTATGATCTCAAGGAATATTCTCCCCCCTTGAGATCATATGTCGATCGTCTGATTAAAGGGGCTTGTTTTTAGTGGGTCCAACGTGCTATGAAGATGCTGGTGTGCGTGATTTTCATTGGTCGGGGAGCGGTAATGTGGAAAGTTGTCAGCAGAGCTGAGGTTGTAAAGTGTTTGATGTGGCGCCCGTTGTTTGATCTCGCTAACATGGTGGTTCCTGGTTGGAAGTTGACGGTGGCAAGTGCTGACGGTTTGTCACATGTTCGCATGAGCCAGTTTCATGCTATGCGATCATGCGACAAACCCTGTGTGTTAGCGGTGGCGGTTATGCGGCAAGGTAGAAAGGTGATGTGGAGGTGTGTCGCATGTTCGCATAGCCCATTTCCTAGCTATGCGATCATGCGACAATTGTTGAATGTCGCCATTGCGGAGTTAAGGCGGGTCCACGGTTCCAGTGTTGCCGTGTTGCTCGATTCTGGTTGGCTGATGACTGGTGATGTGGCCAGAGACTTCTGAGTCGGTTTGTGATCGCAGTTGCGCGACTAAAGACAAAGGTTAAGTCATGAAGCCCGGAAAAAATAAGATGGTCTACGGTCGGGACTTAAAGCTGGGCTCAGTTTGAATATGGGTCGTCGATTCCCTACAAGCACCAAGATATGACCGTTGTTTTTCAATTTTAAATTTGCAGATGGTTTTTGCGACAGGAAGTACCAAAATTGATGGTTTTAGAAGTAAATATCGGTATCAGCCGACTACTGTTGTTGAAAATTGAAATGATTTCGTTCTAAACATTAGGCCCTGCAATAGTGGGCTTGAACTGATGATAGATACTTTGTTAATTTATGTTTGTATTTATATATATAAAAATCTCGGCATCGGCCCTTCATCGATCAAAAAAAAAGAATAAAATTCCATCTAGAAATAGAATATTTAGGCGTGAGAGAGCAATTTGATAAGAAAAGAAACCATCCTATTCTATTTGCTTCAATTTTTCAACACATGGAGTCTCATTTTGCAGAAATATTAAATATAGAGGAATTTATATATCATGTTGATTCCCTAAATTCGTTTAGGCGTTATTTTTCGTGAAAGCTAATCTACAATAGATAGATCGCCAACCACTTCTTTCTTTTTCAAATTTATCAAATACCAGTAGTTCAATCTGGTGGAATGCCCACTTTCCTATAATATTAAATATTAATAATATTGTCTATAACAATATAATATCAAATGCCCATGTTTACTCTAAAATATTCATGTTTCACGTGGTTATGATTCTATGAATGGCTAGAATTAACGTGCTGTAACAGGCAACAGGAAGTTTTTTCTATATATAAGAAGCCATTGAAAGGAAAAATAGCTGAAAATAGCCAAAATGGTTAGAAGTCCTTGCTGCTCAGATATGGACCTCAACCGAGGGGCTTGGACAGCCAAGGAGGACTTCATTTTGAGTAATGATATTCTTCCCAATTTTCCTTTGATCAGTCAGAATCTCCCATAGAAAGTGTCCAAGGTGTTGGCACTGATATATTTCATGTTTATTTTCATGGACCATGTTCATACATGTCTTAAATGTAAACATATTCTAATTTAGAAATGTATTGAGTAATGATAGAAAGGAAAAACTAAACATAGTTTAATGTAGAAATATTCAAGTTAATGGGCTGCAGTACACACAATATAACCAGAGTGCAGAAATATAATATCTTTAACTATTAGGGTTCCAAAGAACATATAAATGTGTAGAAAGTTTAAGCCCTTAGATTGGCACTGATATAGATTGGGGAAATCTTATGAATGACACAAGCAAATATGTTTGATTTAGAAATATTCAAGCTCAACTGTAAAAATTTCATATTTTAAATTATTGAAGTTGAAATGAACATGTAAATGTGTAGAAAGTTTAAGCTATTAGATGGTATCTATATAGGAGAAATCTTATATATAAATTAATCTAAAGTTTTAATAGATAATTTTTTTTTGATAAATAGTCCTTTTTCTATTAAAGTTTAATATAAAGTACATATTCACAAAGTCCCGCTAGCTTGGCTTGCTGCTTCTTCTACTAAGTTGCCTATCTCTCTTAGAAGGGAGGAAGGTGAAATGGGAAAAAATAGAGAATGATGGTGATGGGTGATCTATTCCAGACCTCTGGCCCTGCTGTTTGGAACAATCCAGATAATAAGGATCATCCCCTCAGCTGCTATGGATTTGGCTGCCTGAGGGTTATATGCTTTGAATAGATAAATGTCAATTGATATTGATTGAGGAAATCATATGAATGGCAAGAAAAAATGTCTGATCCAGAAATATTCAAGTTAGCTGATTAAAAGCTCTTGAAGAGATACAGATTGCCGAAATCTTACGAATGATAGAAGGAAAAAGCCAGAAATATTCAAGTCAAACAGAGTGCAAGCTCTTAGATTGGTACTGACATGGATTGATGAATCTAAACCAGAAATATTTAAATTAGGGAACTCCAAAAGAATTAATCTTTAACAATAAAAGTTCCTACAAAGCATACAAATGTGCAGAAGTTTAAGCTCTTCAATCGACACCAATATGATGTTAATTTTATTGTGGAAGGTATAGTATTATCTACTCTTTTAGAAGTACCTCTCATACATATTATTTTCTGACAGGTGTCTTCTTTGTGGTAGAATATGCGATATTTTCTAACAGTGTTCTAAAAATGTAGAGAAATGATGATTGCAGGTCTAAATCGGTGTGGAAAGAGCTGCAGATAGCGTTGGCTGAACTATCTCCGACCAGACATTAAGCGTGGAAACATCTCAAGCGATGAAGAGGAACTTATAATTAGATTACATCGTCTCCTTGGCAACCGGTTTGTTAATGAATTTTATATTCATGTCCATTCTAAAGCCAGTATATCAATCAATTTATTTGTGTGTTTGATATGAATCCATGCAGATGGTCTCTGATTGCAGAAAGGCTGCCTGGGAGAACAGATAATGAAATAAAGAATTACTGGAACACCCATCTCAGAAAGAAGCACAACAATATAACCTTAAGAACACCCTCCCCTAAACCACAAATGCAAGTTAGGATAAACCTCAAGATTGTTAGTGACCGCTACCAAACCCATCTCTGTAGGGACACACTAGAAAAGGTAGACTCGCCACCAAAATAGACTCCAAAACCAAGCAAAAGATTCTAGAAAACACACCCCAGAAGGAAGAGTCAAGTCCCAAACATCAACCAAACAAAAGAAAGCAACAAAGTCGACTTTTGATGTTGTAATCCAAATTAGAAATTTATTGTTTAGTTATATTTATTTTATATTTAAAATACTTTATACAAATTTAGTTAAAATGTAAATTCAATGATATGATGAAATGCATATATCCAATATTATAAAAAAAAGAAAGAAAAAGGGATTGAGAATCAGACAATCAACAAAATTGAAAATCGATTTTGATTCTAATTCAACAAGTTATAAAACCCTTTTTAGACTTTGTCTCATAGTCTAATGTAGCTTACCTGCTTGATGATTTGGCTACGGTTTATGTTTTAGTCTCTTATATTGTTATAAATACTGTAAGAAAAAAGGGATTGAGAATTAGAAAATAAATGTGACCCTAACTCAACAAATGAAAGACTTTTACATTGGAACATGCTTATATAAAATAGAACTATAATGCACACACTAATAAATTTAGCATTGATCATAGAACATGGCTTTTATCTATATATAAATTAAGACTTTGGCATTAAAACATGGATCTAAGGAGAAACTCACAAGAGAGCTCTGATATTGTATTCTTATTACATTCAATTTATAGTCAAAATACATCATGAATGTTAGTCATAATGTTAGTTTCAACATTAACAATAGATAGTTGGAGATAAGGTAAGATAAGGTTCAGGATATGACTATGTTATTGGAGGAGGACCTATGGTTTGTCTATGACAGATTCCACATGCATAAGTAATTTAGCATTCTAACATTTGGAAGTTGTGATCCCTTCTTTATTTTATGATGATTCATAATCACATAGAAAGATGACAAATTTCAACAATAGGATTGAAGATTATGAAATTGTGGTTTTCATTAAATCACTTCTATATGATTGGTTTTTAAGACAAAATTTCATTGTGATATGACATTGTCAAGCTCGGGCATGTCAATTAGGCTACAGTCCTATCGACAATCCAATCACAGGCATAACAATGAAGCCAGGGCTGCAAATGATCAACCAAACTGTGATGAACAGGGGGAAAATTTCATCCAAATTGATACCATGGAAGATGATGAAAGCTTATATGTTTATGTTATTTTTATCCATACGTATACTCAGTAAATCAGTAGTTAGTATTTAGCTTTACACATTTTTTTGGTAAGCTATGATCTGCATTTGTATTTGAATATAAGGCAAAAAGAAGAGCCATTTTTTATGTAATTAAGTAGAATATCAGACTGAAAGAAGAGCCTTTGCTTATGCAATTTTGTATTTCCAAGCTATATATATAGAGAGAGAGGGGGGGTTGCTTTACCTTTTGTTAAAGGAAAAATTGTAAAATTATTATTTTTAAAAATAATAATTAAATAATTTATTCTTTCACAGATATCAATAAAATAGAAATTAAACAATATGAAATATATATTCATGTATTCTTTATCTAATATTATTTTTACATTAAGAAAATTAACTTAGATAAAGTTAGAAAGTTTTTTATAAGTTTTGAGTAAATGATCTATTTAGTTGAATTTTGATATCAATATCATTTTTTCCTATAATTTTTTATGTTTTATATTATAACATATATTTTTTAGTTAGAGTTTATAAGTATTAGTTTTCAAGTAATTATTAATGAAAATGTTAAAGTAAAAATTAAAAGTATCTATAATAATAAATAATACAGATATAACAAAATATTTTACAATTAAAAATTAAAATTTAGTTGTATTATATTATTTAATAAATTCTATATTTTTAGTAATAACCAAATAAGTTTTGATTTTGTTATAGGAGACCATGAAGAGCATGTAATTGTTGTAGATTTTGATGCATCTTACATAAGGAATAAATAGCAAAGTAGAACATATGACACTCCTTTTAGGCCTAAAAACATTTTCACATCTTGGCATAAAGAAGGTGAAATGAAAAGGAGACTCTTGTATTATTATAAATACAATTAGAAAAAAGGGTTTGGAAATTATAAAATCAACACAATTGAAAATCAATTTTTCACCTTAACTCAACAAACAAAAGACTTTATAACACATTGAAGAATTTATGGGAAGCAAATGAGTGGGAGCGGGAGCAGGAGGCTTTTTGAATTTGAAGGTGGGCAGGAACCCAGAGTTGCAGGCTGTGGGATCCTCTAGCGATGGCATTCCTGCGGACCCAGAGAAAAAGGATGGGGTCCCAAGGGAAAAGAAGAAAGACCTAGGAAAGGAGGCAGGGGTGGGGGATGGGAATCTGGATTTTCCTCCCAAATCCCCCACAGTCATGAAGACTCAGGCTTGTGATCATAATGGAATTGCCCTCAATCATTGATGGTCAACTCTCTTCGGAGTTAAACCTACAGGAAAGTCATCTTTCCCCTCCATTAAGGATTTATCTGATAAGGAAAAAGGATAATACTCCATAGAGATTCCCGACGAACTGGTTGATCATAACATATCTTCAATGGACCATACTCTAGTTGGAAAATTTGTGGGGTCTAGACCTAACATAGATCTAGTTAGGATTTTTGCTAAAAAGAAATGGGATTTAAACGGTCAAATCCAAGTCACTGCCATGGCAAAGGGTTTTCTATCCTTTGAGTTTTCTTGCAAGGAGGACTTTGACAAAATCCTTTGTGCGGGTACCTAGGCTATAGGAAAGGCAACCCTGGCATTGCAAAAATGGACACCAAAGCTAGATCTCAATGACTCTTTCTTTGTCCAAGCCCCGGTGTGGGTTAGACTTTGAGAACTTCCTTTGGAATTATGGAATGAAGATGTTTTCGATGGAATAGCCAACTCCTTTGGTACCCTGCTCTTAATAGACCCAGTGAGAGTTGCTAGAAGTCGCCTTACCTATGTCAGGATTTGCATAGGGGTAATAGAGGGTCGAGATATGCCAGAAATAATAGAGTTGTGATCCAAACTGGGCAAATGTGTGCAGAATTTGGATTACGAAAGTGTTCCATTTGCTTGTTTCCTCTGCAAGAAAGCTGGACACAAAGCTAAAGTGTGTCCTGCATTCCAAAACTCGAAGAAGGAAAGGAAAGAAAAAATCGTTGAAAGAAAGAAAAATTCAGGCAATAATACTAGAAGCGATAAGGAAGGCCCATCTAAGGAGAACACTAAACCATAGGTGGGTAAAGAGGTCAACACCCATAGAGTGTGGAAAAAAAAGGATCAACCAAAGACCTTACCTGAGATCCTCGAACCAAGGGATGAAAAGGATAAATCAATAGAAGGGGAGTCGACAAGACAATAGGATAATATCAAAGAATTGACTAGTCAAGATAATATAGATCTCAGAGAGGATTTTCCTCCCTTAGAAGGCATAGGTCTAGAAGTCAACATTCAGCAAGAGACCATGGAAGAAACCAAGGAAGATGGCTTGGTGGAAGGAGGTAGCTCGTGCCCTGGGTCTATTTTTGCTTCCATTGTTTTGGATTCCCTAGAATCCCTGCTGGAAGAATGCTTTTCCAGTCTGATTAGGGACAAGCCTAAGGGAAACCCGTCTCATGAATCCCACCCTGGTCCTGAGATGCAGGACTCAAATAAAGTCCTACAAATGGAAAAACTACTGGTCACTATTTCCCCAAGGCAGCTCACCAAGATGGAAGAGCTATTTGCGAAATACAAAGATGTAAAGGAGGGCTGGTCCAAAGTCCAAAATAAGAAGAGATCCAATAGCAGAGACCCCTCTCCAGTTTCCCCTATAGCAACCAAGAGCAAAAACAAAGCCAATGTTGGGGCAAAATTAAAATCCTCAAGTAGAAATAGAGCAAGTTAGATCAAGCAAGAAGAAGCCAGTAAGAATAGTGTGGATGGAACTCAGAAAAGCATCCAGGTAGCCTGCACCCCCAATAAGCAATGACAGTCACTTCAAGGAACCCCTATGGGTTCACCAGCTCATACAAGTGGGATGTCATTAGGAACATGATCAGTAATCAAAGAACACATATTTTTTTAAACCAGGAAATTATTATGCAGATGGATAAGTTAGAGGGAATCAATTTGTGGATATCTACTAATCTCAAAGTTGATGTCATCTACAAAGAAGGAAAGGCCATGGATGCGGCTCAGGAGAACAAAAAAGGAAGCTTTTTTCAGCCTGGCTAGTCTAAAACCAATTTCAACGGAGTGGCCAAAGGGAACCTAGGCCAGGCGGGTAGTGGTGGAATCAGATTTGGTTTCGTTGCGGTCATCCTTCCCCTTGGATCTCAAACTAATCTCTTTGTAGAAGCTTGTGTGACCCCCCAATTCACCCTTAAAATAGGGGACAAACATCTCTGGTTAGAAGTCGACTCTTTGTTCATCACCAAAAGTGCCAACACATTCGATGCTTCATGGTCCATTCAAAACAATCCTGAAGTGGCCCACTCTAATCACGTGTCCAAGGATGCCACTTGGGCCACTGACTAGATCACCAACATGGCTGTCAGCAAGGAAGCCAACATGAGGTGGAACCATGCCGAAGATTTCTCAGGTGATGCGAAGGATTCTCGTGATGAGGACAAACTCCAAAGTACCGAAGGAATAATGAAAGATAATCATGAAAGAAAAGGTGTTTTTTGGAGGAGTTATTATATTAATGACAAGCACTGGAGGGACAGTAAGGCTAATTACTACGTATCCCCTCCACATGCTTTATGGGTTCCCTTTCCCAAGAACTGTAATTATCTTCAAAGGAAAAAATCTAGAAAGCTAAGAACTAAGGCTGCAAGAAAAATGGAAAGAATTAAGGCTCCTCCTTACCAGAGAGTTACCAACACCAAGACTATAGCCATGGTTGGGGAAAGACATAGAAGGGAGTCGTAGAATGATAGCAAGAAGTGGAAGAATCACACTAAATTTTGGAGAGCCCTACAGAAAGGGGAAATCACCACCTTCATAGAAAGACTCCATAGAAGTAGGAAGGAGATCACCAAAATATTTGTTAAAAGCTGGAATGAAGGAATGGTGGAGATAGAGGGTAAATCCTTTACTGTCACGGAGGAGTTGATCTCCACGGTCACAAGTATCCCCATTGTTGAGAATAAATTTTATAGGGATCATAAAATTTTTGACAATATTTTTAATGATATTGTGAGAGACAACAAGGAGAAGATGGCTATTGTCAAGATGAGAACTTACTACCAGCCTGTGGGACTAAAATTATTGTGGCAGTTTGTTCTCAAGGTGCTCATATCATACGTCACTCTGGCTACCAAGTTTGATAGAATTCGTACCTACCACTTTGTCTTGTTGAATCACTTTAGGCACAAGAAAAATATTTTCATCCCGTTTTATCTCTATTCCTCAATAAATGAGAATATTAATGGCTTTGGAGAGAAGAACATAGCTAACCATGCCTTGCATGAAGGCTTGTTACTGTTGATTTATGATTTCTTCAAAGCCCAAATACTGGGTAAGGAAATTGCTTAAAATAAAGCTAACAGTGAAGATTCTGGGTTGGACTACATCCCGTTGGATAATAGTGAGGGTTCTCTTTCTGTGGAAAGTGAGGAAGAAGAGCAAAAATTTTTGAAAAAGGGGTCCTCATCCAAGAAAAGACCCTCAAGCTCGGTCAAAATCAAAAAATCTCTGAAAAAGTAGGACAGAAAGGATATTAACTCGGAAGAGGAGTATAACGACAATGAGGAAGACATGAATACAGATGATGAGGAGGGAAACCCAAACAAGGAAGCCACAAAAATATCGAAACAGGTCATAGGGGAAAACCTCAACACTACTAGGGATTGCTCAGGTCGCCTCTCTGTTGATCTCACAATTAGCGATGATAATTCTCCACCTCTTCAGCCCCCTTCTAGAACCAACAAAGAGGCTCAAGACCCCAAAGACGAATAGGGAAACCCTTCTACCTAGTCTCCCATTACGCTTGAGACCTCAGAAGAAAAATCCAAAGGGGAATATCAAAGTCAAGACTCCGAAAAAGGGAAAAAGGTCTGGAGGACCTTCAATATCAATACAGTACACATGGGGATCATGATGAAGGCCATTTACCCTCAAATTATGGAGGATACCGAAGGCAAAATCCATAAGGAGGAGTTGATTGACCCTGCTCTAGTGGTTCTC
This sequence comes from Chamaecyparis obtusa, assembly GCA_027943335.1. Classification (NCBI taxonomy): domain Eukaryota; kingdom Viridiplantae; phylum Streptophyta; class Pinopsida; order Cupressales; family Cupressaceae; genus Chamaecyparis; species Chamaecyparis obtusa. The sequence goes on from BSBK01002112.1 coordinate 208,613, forward strand.
AACAATAAGGCAAGGGAAATGGAGATGGATTTCCTCAACAATACTAAGAATAGTATGTTGGATCAGTACAGGTCCTTCAAATGGCTTTTCCATGAAATTGAATACCTCAAAGAAAAAATTCAGAGTACTGATGACAAGGATCACAAAACCATCAAGCAAAAGCAAAGCCTAGAGGCTAGGGTTGAGTACCTGGAATCTAAAATGATCAATCTAGAGGACACCCTAAAGGGTATTTCTAAGAAAATTTATAACATTCTTAAAGAGTCCAATGACCACATTAAGCTGCTAATCAACAAAATGGAAGAAAAGATGGAAAATAGGGTTGAACAAAGGACAATGGAGGAAGAGAAGAAGAAGCTCAGCGAGGGTCCAGGCAAAAGAACTAGAGCCAGAACAAAGAAAAATAGCGAGGATGATGGCTCCCATGGACCCCAAGACATTCAAAATGTTGAAGAGGCAACTAAGATGATGGAGGCTCTCGAATGCAATGTTGATGTCATGCTCAGGAGCCTGGCTTAACCCGACTTCCGGTGCCTACCTCTTTTTGCTTTGTTTTGTCCTTCCTTTTTTGTGGTTGTTTCTTGGTTGGCCTTTTTGTGGCCTATCCCTTTTTTTATTTCTTTGACTCTAAACTTATCTCGTTACTTCTTTTTAACTATGTTGTGGGTTTCAGGCACCCTGTAAAACCTATTTTACTTAATCAAAAACAAACAAAAGACTTTTACAATCAAGTACCGTTATAGAGAATAGAATTATACGGCACGCACTAAAAAATTAAGACTTCAGTTTTTTTAATTAGATAAATCAGAAGAGGGCCCAAAACCTTATAGAACAACCAAATAGGTAGGTGAGCAAGAGGAACTCCCAAGTAATGAGACCACCAAAACTAGAAAAGAGAGACCCATTTAAAAAAATGAGAATTTTGATTCAAGCAAAAAACTGGTGGGAACAAGGGTCCCAACCCCACAAAAAGCTTCACATACTCAAAATAGAGGAGTGTATGAAGAAACACTAGACCATCTTCCAAAAAAAATACCCTTACATTAGATAGAACACATCCAAGGAAGCCTAAAACTAATAGCGGGTTTTAAAGGGCTTCCCACAACCTTTTACCTAGAGGACCACCTTGAATAGATACAATCTCAAACAAGGAAATAAGAAAAAAATACTTCAAAAATAACTAGTTTTCGAAGGCACCCATAAAACCACTACTATTGAGAGCACTTTGAATTGCAAAAAAAGTACACGAAAAGAGACCCAAACAAAAAAGAACCATCAAGTTTTGAAAGGCACCTTGAAACCTTTTACAAGTTAGACCATTATGAATGAGTGTGTTCATATGAATGGAAAGGGGTAGTAAAGTGCCTAAAAATCTCTATTAAAAATAATCAATGACCATCATAAAGAATACCACCTAAATAGGCCCACTTCTAGAAAATCAAGAGCCAAAGGGAGCCACCTCTATAGGATCCACAAGAGAAAGAGGGAATATAGGGGCAAACACAAAGATGCTAAAATAAAATAGATCCACCTAAATAAAACTCTAGATCTCTCCATAAAAGTACACGAACAAGAAGTACAACCCTCTCTACTAAAACCCATGCAAGGGTAATAGCATGCCAGCAATACAAACCAACCACTACCGAACCATACCCCACTCTAATAGAGATGAAATCCTCCCCTTGAACACTCGTAGTAGAGAAACCCCAAGAACACTCATCTCTAAACCACCAAAGAAGGTAAGGCTCAACCTCAAGTTGGCAGTGACCACCACCAAACTCACCTCCAAAGGGCACACACTAGAAAAGGTAAAGTAACGACCAGAATAAAATCCAAAACCTAGAAAAAGATTCAAGAAAACACAACCCACAAGGATGAGACAAGTTCTAAACATTAACCAAACAAAAAGAAGCACAAAATTCAACTTTTGATGTTTCAATCCAAATTAGAAATTTATTTTTTAATTATATTTATTTTATATTTACAATACCTTATACAAATTTACTTAAAATATAAATTCAATAATATGATGAGATGTATGTATTCAAATAATTTATTATCTAATATTATAAATGCTATAAGAAAATGGGGACTAAGAATTAGAAAATTAACCACTGTGAAAATCAATTTTGACACAAACTCAACAAGCTATAAAAGAGTTTTTTTCAACTTTAGCTCATAGTCTAATGTGGCTCACTTGCTTGATGATTTGGCTATGGTTTCCTGCTCTAGTCTCCAAAATTATTATAAATGCAATAATAAAAAAGGGATTGAGAATTGTAAAATAAATTTTGAGCCTAACTTAACAAACAAGAGAATTGAAGGAGGATCATGAGCTTCATATTAAGAATTTGAAGGAATTTATTACTGCTATCCAAGATAAATTAAGGGCAGTTGTTGTTGTTAGTAAAATGACTGGATGGAGAATAGTTCAGAGGGCCTTAAGAAATTAAATGCTCAGGTTGAAGTTTTACAAGGTTTCTCCAAATGCATTCTAGAATCACTTTCGAACAATGTTAAATTGTCCAAGAAAGTTCCTACTAATGATAGAAGTGTTATTGCAAAGGATAAGGATGTGGTCTCTCTTCTTGGCCCTACAACCAAATTCTAAAGTAAGGATAGGGGGGCTAAACCCATTGACAACATTGTGATCAAGGTAGATATAATATTAATGAGATAATTATGCATAAAAATGATAGTCTGTTAAAAACTCTACAAGTTCTATGGGGCATAGGTCCCCTACTTTTGATGGTATTTATTTATTTTTTGTAGTATAGTTGATGGTTAGCATTTGGTTTCTTTATTTGGTGGTCTATTTTGTAATAGGGTTTATGAGCCCTTCAAGACTAGATTTCCTTTAATAAAAAACAAACAAAATATTTTTACAATGAAACAGAATCATAGAGAATGGAGTTAGAATGTAAACACTTACAAATTTAGTGTTCATAATAGAACATGGCTTTTACCTAGAGATAATTTAAGACTTTGAAAGTTGCAATCTCCCTCTTCATTTCAAGAGGATTCATAACCACTTTGAAAGCTAACAAACCTCAACAATGAGGTTGAAGATTATGAAATTGTGGTGTTCATTGAATCACTTCTATATGGTTGGTTTTTAGATCATTTTTAAAACACAATTTATTATTATATGACTAATTTGAATTTTTTTTTGTATTTTGTATAAATTGTGAGTAGCAATGCATATTACTTGAACTATCAATGTCTAGAAGTATAATTGAATCTTGCAAGCATAAAAATCATTTCACTATTTGTCAATTTCTTCCACTAAAAAAATAAAACCTTTTGGCATTATGTTGTACAAACAAATTGTTCAACTACTAGTTATTTCAAGTTTTCATATATTGGAGGCATGTGAGGGTAGATTGTAAGACTCATTGTACGTACTTTATGATGTTAGATTACTATCAATGAAATAGAATAAATTGAACTATTGTATTATATTATTTAGAATAATACAAGCTTGAGTCTCTCTCCAGAAAAGAAAACAAAAGAAAAAGAAAAAATTATTTCCTCACAAGAAATTTTCTATATATATTTGTTGTTTATATGATTTATATTTTAAGTTTGTTAGTTTTTAATATTATTTTTCTATTATTTTAAAGTTTATTGACTTTGATCACATCAGTAATTTATAACACTAGTCTTGATTAGATTTGTTTTGGTTATCCTATTTTTTTTTTTAAACAATAGTCAACTAAAATAAATTGAAGAATGAAGACAATTATTTTTAATCTTTAATTACAATCAAGTTAGAATATAGCAGGTAAGAATATATACCATGTTCCTTGCAATGTCCAAGCTTAAACCATGGTGATGTTGATTGTTCAAAAGTAATAGTAAAATAATGAAAGGGAGAGAGAACAAAAATTAATGAAAAAGATGTTAATAGAGTAAGAATAAAATTCCATCTAGACGTTAATAGAGTAAGAATATTTAGACGTGAGAGAAGCAATTTGATAACAAAAGAAGCGATCCTATTCTATTTGCTTCAATTTTTCAACACATGGAATCTCATTTCGCAGAAATATTAAATATAGAGGAATTTATATATCATATTGATTCCCTAAATTCGTTTAGGCGTTATTTTCGTGAAAGGTAATCTACAAATAGATAGATCGCCAACCACTTCTTTCTTTTTAAAATTTATCAAATACCAGTAGTTAAATCTGGTGGAATGCCCACTTTCCTATAATATTAGATATTAATAATATTGTCTATAACAATATAATATCAATACCCATGTTTAGTCTAAAATATTCATGTTTCACGTGGTTATGATTCTATGAATGGTTAGAATTAACGTGCTGTAACAGGCAACAGCAAGTTTTTTCTATATATAGGAAGCCATTGAAGCGCAAAATAGCTGAAAATAGCCAAAATGGTTAGAATTCCTTGCTGCTCAGAAATGGGTCTCAACCGAGGGACTTGGACAGCCAAGGAGGACTTCATTTTGAGTGAGTACATTAAAACTCATGGACATGGTTGTTGGAAATCTCTTCCCAAAAGGGCAGGTAAATTTTAGCCGTAAATTGTGTTTGCAGTAATGATATTCTTCCTAATTTTCCTTTGACCAGTCAGAATCTCCCATAGAAAGTGTCCATTTTTTCCTATTAACCCACTGAATTAAGCCACACAAGGTGTTGGCACTGATATATTTCATGTTTATTTTCATGGACCAAGTCCATACTTGTCTTAAATGTAAATATTTCCTAATGTAGAAATGTATTGAGGAATGATAAAAAGGAAAAACTAAACATAGTTTAATGCAGAAATATTCAAGTTAATGGACTGCAGAACACATATAATCAGATTGGAGAAATTTAATATCTTCAACTATTAGGGCTCCAAAGAACATATAAATGTGCAGACAGTTTAAGCTCTTAGATGATATTGATATAGAAGAAATCTTATACACAGCTTAATTCAGAAACTATAAGTTTTAATACATTGCAAGCTCTTAATATGATACCAATATGAATTAAAGAAATCTTATGAATGATAGAAAGGAAAACATAAATATTCAAGTTAGCTGATTAAATGCCCTTAGATTGTTAGAGATATAGATTGCCGAAATCTTATGAATGATAGCAGGAAAAACACACATGGTCTAATCCAGAAATATTCAAGTCAAATGGACTGCAAACTCTAATTAGATTGGTACTGACATGGATTGATGAATCTAAACCAGAAATATTTAAATTAGGGAACTCCAAAAGAATCAATCTTTAACAATAAAAATTCCTAAAAAGCATACAAATGTGCAGAAGTTTAACCTCTTCAATGAGACCAATATGATGTTAATTTTATTGTGGAAGGTATTGTATTATCTACTCTATTAGAAGTATCTCTTATACATATTATTTTCTGACAGGTGTCTTTTTTGTGGTAGAAAATGTGATAGTTTCTAATGGATGTAGCTAAGCTTCTTATAAAATGTACTATTGATCAAATTTCAAAAATCAGAAAATACAACAGATTTTCGTAAAATTTTCAGCATCTGTTCTTCATGATATGATCAAAAATTTAAAAAAATTACTACATTTTCGAATTTAGATTGTCTTTGATGCATTTTGTAAAAAGCTTAGCCCGTGATTGTTCTAAAGAAATGATGGTTGCAGGTCTAAATCGGTGTGGAAAGAGCTGCAGATTGCGTTGGTTGAACTATCTCCGGCCAGACATTAAGCGTGGAAACATCTCAAGTGATGAAGAGGAACTTATAATTAGATTACATCGTCTCCTTGGCAACCGGTTTGCCAATTAATTATTATGACATTTTTATTCATTTCCATTCTAAAGCCAGAATATCAATCAATTTATTTGTGTGTTTGATATGTTTCCATGCAGGTGGTCTCTGATTGCAGGAAGGCTACCTGGGAGAACAGATAATGAAATAAAGAATTACTGGATCACCCATCTCAGAAAGAAGCATGAAACTGCCACAGCAATTCAAAATGCCAAGACAGTAAGTAGAAAAGAAACAGCTGGTTCTAATGGAGAAAACAATGATGATATTGTTAAACCTAAGCCTGTGAGAGGTTCTCAAATAGCAACACCTAATTACAGTTTCACGAGTAACTGTGTGAATAATGGTATTCAAGATTATGGCTCCAAATCACTTTGCAAGCTTCTTCTGGATGATTCAAATCCCATTGCCTTTGATTCAATCCCACATAACTCTGAGATTTTCAAGGGGAGTAATAATAACATTGCAGGGGAGAATTCTTTGACTCTAAACGAGCAGCCAAATACACACTGTAATATCTTTTCTGTTCCATCTGATTTCGGACTTGAAGATTATGAGGAAGCAATACCAGAGATTTATAATGGCATACAGCTAATAGATTGGATAAAAGAGCTGGAATGCATGTAAGGAAAATGGAGGGAAGGACAAAATATGCTTCCATGATATTAAGAGTGAATAGAAATCATATGGATCCAATGTATTAGAATGATATGTTGTGATGAATTGGTTTTTTTTTGGGTGAAGGTTCAGAGAATTTCTTCAACTAAGAGTTAAGGATTGAGGGGTATCTAAAATCTGTTCAGCCTCATTCCTTATAGTGTCAGAGCCATGTACTCAGCAAGACTTGATCCACTTTTAACTTGTAAATAAATTAGTATTCCTGGCAATTTGGATACAAAATATTCAGAACTATCGAGTCTTAATAAACGCCAAAAGTAAAAAAGTAAATGCATAGAAAGAATTGTTAAAATTCCATGGAACATAAAACAGAGGTTATGATATTGGTAGATATTTCATATAATAAGAAGCTTTCTCAATCAAAGCCCATGTGTTTGGTAGATATTTCATATAATAAGAAGCTTTCTCAGTCATAGCTCATGTGTAAGTTGTGGCTCTTTCTGCGAGCCTTTCCACTCATATTCCAAGACAAGAGCTTCAAGAGGCCAATAGTTGATCACTCACTTGTGAATATATTATCTAGTCTTAACACACATTTTTATTATATATTGTAATTAAATAATTCATATGTAAATCAAAAGATTTCCAAATGTTGATAAAAATGGACAAATACTTGAACACATGAGAACCTATAAATGTTATATTTAAAACACATAAATAAATTCATTAACAAGCAAAATAAATAACTTTTCATCTCAAATAAAATATCATAGCTATCTATTATATGTGTGTCACTTAAAAAATAAGGTGCTCACTTAAACGAATACTGTTATCTTAGTGTACAAATAATATTCTTATGTGTACAACTATTGGGGTAGCAATGTATATGCATTAGAGTATTTCATATTAATAATTTATCTTAATATTATATTTTCCCATGAAATGTATGAGATTGTCAAAAAGTTATAGTGTTCAATTATGGGTCCCTTTGTGTTGGATATAAGTTGTATTTATATAGTAATATGTTACTTTTATAACAACAAATATTTTTTTTGTGTTGAAGTATTGGTCCTTTTGTGTTGGATATAAAAGTTAGATATAACAAATATTTATGATTACATATATGTTACATTTTATATAGAAATAGAATATTCTACTAATAACAAATGATATTTTTAAATTCAACTATTAGGGATTTTTACATTAAGTTTTGTTCAAATATTTAAAAGATCATTTTTTGGACACATTTCACTAGGCATGTTATTTTAATGCATTGCACGATGAGTCACACCTTCAAACCTTAGTTGTAGGTAGTTAAGTGTCTATTTTACAATTCTGAAAATGGCTACATGTTGACAAAGTTGGCCCTCACGACTATTGGTCTCTCTCCCCTAGTAGAATATTGTATTTCTATATAAAATATAACATATATGCAACTTAAATGAACCAAATACTTTATTTGTTATATCTAACTTTTATATAAGGGACCAATAGTTGAACACTAAAATTTTTTGACAATCTCACACATTCCACAGGAAAATGCAAGGCATATATTGTGTTCACCTTTTATATTTGTGATAAAAACAAATTATTAATATGAAATACTCTAATGCATATACTTTGCTACCCCAATAGTTCTACACGTAAGAATAGTATTTGTGCACTAAGATAACAATATGTGTTTAAGTGAGCATCTTATTTTATTAAGTAAGCATATTATTTTTTAAGTGACACACATATGATAGATAGCTATGACATTTTATTTGAGACAAAAAGTTATCTATTTCACTTGTTATAAAATTTATTTATGTTTTTTAATATAACATTTATAGGTTCTCATGTGTTCAAGTATTGGTCCAATTTTATCAATATTTGGGAATTGACTCGATAATATATTCACAAATGGGTGATCGACTATTGGACCTTCATCAACTATTGGCTCCTCTCCCCTAATAACAAATGATATTTTTAAATTCAACTACTAGGGATTTTTAGATTAAGTTATGGTTGAATCTTTAAAAAGTCAATTTTTGTACATGTTTAACTAGGCATTCTATTTTAACGAGTTGTGTGATGAGTCACACCTTCAAACCTTAGTTATAGGTAGGTAAGTGTCTATTTTACATTTCAAACAAAAAAATGAAGGTCTTATGATATTCCATGCAACGGCTACATGTTGACAAAGTTAGCCCTCATGACTACTGAAAATAATAGAAAATGAAGAAAATCTACTAAAAAGAGATGTTAATAGACTAAGAGAGTAAAAATAATTCCAAAAGCAGAGTGACAAGAGAAGAAACTATACTCTCTTATTTCCTTCAATTTTCCAACTCATGAAATCTCATTTGAGAGAAATATTAAATATAGAAGAATTTAAATCTACAAAAATATATAGATCACCAACCACTTCTTTCTTCCCCAAATTTGTCAAATACCAGCAGTTCAATCCGGTGGATTGCCCAATTCCTATACTTTAAAATTAATAATATTGTCTAGGACAATATAATATTAATACCCATGTTTACTTTAAAATATACATGCTTCACATGATTGTCAAAGGCTAGAATTTACGTGCTGGCACAGGCAAAAGAAATTTTTTTTCTATATATAGGACGTCATTAAAGGGCTACATAGGTAATAGTCTAAAAGCTAAAAATGAAAATTGCTTGTTGGAGATCTCATAAAAAAGTAGGTAAATTTCAGTCTCAATTATGATAGTCTTTCTACTTTTTCCTTACTAACCCACTCAATTAAGCAACGTCACAAGGTGTTGGTACTGATATCATGTTTATTTTCATGTACCAAGTTCATACACGTCTTAGATTGGCACTGATATGGATTGAGGTATGATAAAAGGAAAAGGTAAACGTAGTCTTATGTAATATTCAAGTTAATCGACTGTAAAAATTTTGTAACTTCAATTATTAGAGTTCGATAGAACCAATAAACGTGCAGAAAGTTTAAGCTATATATTAGATTGGTACTGATATATATTGAGGAAATCTTATGAATGCGAGAAAAAAACAATGAACATAGTCTAATCTAAAATTATCTAAAATTATTTTAATTAAAATACTGGGAAAATTTATATTTATTTTAATTAAGATACTGGGAAAATTTATATTTTTTGAAGTGTTGGAATATAAAAGAAGTTTAAGTTCTTAGATTAACACTAATGTGTTGTTAATTTTATTGTAGGAAAGTGTAGTATTGATCTACTCTTCTAAGGGCATTTAGGACTTCTTACACACTCTTGTAAATCGCACCTGCTAAGCTCCTTAAAAAAATGCATTAAAGAATAAAAAATGTCAAACTTTTTTTTTCAGATTTGCAAAAATACTGATTTTTTTGCAATTTTTTTGTGGTTTTCCACCACCAAATATGCAGATCATAAATAACAGATGCTGAAAAATTTGCAAAAATCTGTTGTATTTTCTGGTTTTTAAAATTTGGTCAATAGAACATTTTGTAAGGAGCTTAACCGCATCAGTAAATTACTGTGTTCTAAAAACTTTTTATAAGGAGCTTAACCGCATCAGTAAATTACTGTATTCTAAAAACTTTTTATAAGGAGCTTAACCGCATCAGTAAACTACTGTGTTCTAAAAAAATTGATGGTTACAGGTCTAAATCCGTGTGAAATGAGAGATAAAACAATGAACATAGTCTAATCCAAAATTATTAGTCCCGCCTTTTATAGGCGCGGAGACTAATGTTTTCGGTTGAAAGCATTTGGTATTAGTTTTCCTTAAAAACTGTGCATGGTAAAATATTTTCTCTGATTTGTAATGTTTGACAGTTTCTTTATTTTTATTTTAAATTATTTGATGAATATTTCTATTTTTTGATTGGTTCTTCATATTTTTACATTTTTTCTTGAAACTTCGTAATGTTTTTTAAATGTTTTTTCTGGAAACTTCTCCGGAATATCACGAAACTAAAAACCTAAAATATAATTTCCATGTGCGGTGCAAACTGGTAGCTTGGAGAAGCAAAGGTAACGTAGTGGCACGAGAAATGGAAAAAGCGGTTCTGACCCTGGCATCAGATGCCAGAGGTAAAACCTGCTACTACCTGCATCAGGAGCAGATCTAGCAACAGAGGTAAAACCCGCATTTGAGGTAGCAGGCAGAGGTAATACCCACAACAGGAGCAGATCTAGCAACAGAGACAACATACTGAGGGCACATTCTATTTGTGAATTTGTATTTATTTATCTCATCTCTTTTCATTCATAAGTCAGGGTATTTAATATTTATTCTATGTTTCGTTCTGTAGACACAATGTAGTCACAATCAGGGGTTTACAAAATTAAACAAATAAATTCTCCTTTAAATTAGGGGGTTTAAATAGATCTTTATTTATTCTCATTTGGTTTAGCTTTAAAGCCTAATTTTTTTAGAATCGCCTTGCAGATACTGGGAATTTGAACATTTTATTGCTACCGAAGAAGAAGGTTTGTCGTGCCCAAACAGGGAAGCAGAAACAACCCCTTTTTAAAACAGACTCGAAAATTTACTTGTACCCCATTTGAAGTCTGGATGGCTTTACCAAAACACAGGGAAAAAAATTAAGAAAAAATCTCGTTTCCACAAACACCTCGGCTTTCGTTCATTACATGCTCATTCCATTAAATATTATACAAATCGAAACCAGTAGATTGAACAATATAGAACAACCCCATAAAAGTTTAATAAGCTTGAGCACTGTATAAGAGTTCAATACTTCCATTTTAGGGCTAGGAAAAAATAAAACCAAAATCTCAAAAAGCGTTAAGACTAAGATAGTCAATTACAGATTTCATACAAAATGAAGAAATGAGAAGATTTAGTTAAATTTATGAGACCAAATCCATTTACCAATTACCCAAAAAAAGCATACAAAATTGAGTTCTAATTCAGAGCATAACCCGCTGTGATAAAAAAAAATGAAAGAGAAGTGTATCTCTTAAATAATGAGGAATAATGACTCAAATAATGATTAATCAAGTTAGTTCCAGGTTTCAAATCTCATAAGCCTCATAAATTTCAAATGCCCATGTCCAAATCTTTGTTTACAGAAGCGTCCCACTGCTCGCCAAATGTATTGCACATGAAATATTTACCGCAGATGCTTCATTGTGAAATACCCAATTCCTTTACGCAGAATGATTGCACTTAACTGTCATTTCAAAAGATTGGTCTGTGACTTTGAAGCTTTAGGTGAAGAACATTGTACAGCTAAAGGAACAATGTAATACCTAGACAAGAACCTCTTGCAAAAGACTGTGTACAGACTAATGCTTGCAAAATAACCTCAGTAGCCTAATTTCCCCTATCTACTATTTTGTTTTTGGCCCCAGATGTCTTCTTCAAAGTACATTGGAAAGCTTGTATGCATGAAAAAAATGTAGAAGCCAAGGAAACACACGTATGCTGCATGCAAATTGTGGAAGAATTCAACAGGCCACATAGATGGCATGCGATTGAAGGATTGTAAATTAAATCTTATTTTTATTATCTTTTTGTGTTTTACAATCTTCACAATATCAAATATTAGATATTATAATACTCTTTGTTTTTAAATGTTGATACATAAATTTTGAAGAAACAAAACATCAGCTTAGGAACATTAGTGGGTTGTCAGCATTAAAAACAATTTACAGTTGGGAAACCTTGAACGGTTGAACCTGTTTTGGATGCTTGAAGAAACATATGCCTTTGTACTTCAGTGTCGCCTGGGGCTTGAATAAATTTTTCAAATCAGATGTTACTCTTCTTTAGGATACTTTTCAGAACATTCTCAATGACTGCTTGCAATACATAGAATGGGCATAGATTGACTTACAAGTTAAAAATAATTACTGAAGGAGAATTTACAATTAACATCAGACTAATAATATTATCATTCATACAATAAAAATAATAATATTTATCATCCCATGTTTTTAACACGCTTATCACTGGGTAATACAACTCTTCAACAAGACCTTGAACAAGACTTGAAACTGGAATGAAAAATAATAAAAAGTGCTCAAGTTTTACAATAATAATTTATATATCTGAAGTTGTTTCTATTGCATTTTATTATTATTTTATGTTATAATAAGATATAAATACCTAAAGTTGTTTTTATTCTATTTTTAGAAAATTTTAAATAGTATTTAATATTTTTAAGATCATTAAATAATATAATATAGAAATAATTAATTATATATTTAATAATTTTGTAAAAAAATATTATTATGATATATTAATATTATAATAATATTTTATAATATACTATAAAAAAATATTATTATTATTATTTATTTTTAAAAAAATATATAAATAAATAATTATAATTTTTTAATAAATTCTAAAAGAATATTTTTTCAATAGATTTCATTATATTTATATATCGATACTCATACATGGAAATAAATATTATCTACATAAATAAATATCATTTTATAATTTTTTTATTTACTTAACAATTATTATATTTTGAATGGAATAGACATATTAAAAATATAAAACATAAAAAAAAAATATTGTAACATCTATAATTGTACTATTTTAACAATTGTAATCAAAATAATATTAAAATGTTTTAAAGAAATACTTTTATATCTCTTAACTAATTATTAGTAATTCTTTTCTTAAAATTGTTATAAAAAAAAGGGTTGTTACATTTCACCTCATTGCCTATAGTCAATAATAATGTAAAATGGTGCACAATGCATTTGTCTTTGGTATAAATTATACATTATGAGATTATTTAAATTTGTAAATTTATATTTTAAGTTCAACTTTGTTTTTTAAATATAATAATATTTATTAATTTTAAATATTTGAACCACCTAAACTATGCATGTTTAGGATATGATTATTTTTTTAGTTTTTTTTTATCGATAAATGGCTACAGCCTTTGAATATATTTTATTAATAAAGAATTTTAATACAGATCCTCCGTTCAAACGGGCACTGGTAGGAAAGAAAGGGGAAGAAAACCTCCAATCTTGCCCAGGACAAAGTCCTAATTTTACAGATGTCTTAGGGGCATACCCCTGCATTTTACATATTAGTTTAATCCTTCTCAAGGATATTGATCACTTTACAAATAGATTTATTGAATCTTATTACAAGATACATTTTGCTTCATGGGATTTGACAAGTCATCTTCGAATGTTGGAGGGTATTTGTCAGGTTATCTTCAAATGGAGGTGTTCTGCTTTCTTTATCTTTTTTCATTACCTGTATACATCATCATAAAGATAGAACAAGAGAAACTTCCATAGAAAATACATGTTAGTATTGTTAGAGTTAAAGTATAATATGACAGTTAATTAATCCAGGATCAAATAGGTTGTCTTACACAGTAATTAATTTTACAAATAGTTACTGTTTATTAGCTTTATTTGGATAGATTGCAAACTGAGGGGGGTATAGAAACCTTCATGGATGAAGATTTAACTATGAAGGAGAAAACTAGTGAGAACATGTGTTTAAATGTATTGTCTATTGCTACTCAGCATATATAGAGCAGAACATGTATCTACCTATGATGTCATTCACAAATACATGTGTAAATCTAAATGGCGTCCATATATATGTCAATGACTTACATATATGCATACATATGCCACTCTTTATAAGCTGCGTATTCAATAAAATGTCCATGACAACTTATAAATCTGAGAACAATAACATCAACCATAGGCTACATCTAAAAAAGGAAGGGAGAGGAGCCAAAAGATAGAGACAAGGAGGGGATATGAATAAGACACAGTAGTGAATAAGCTGGCAGGGTGGACTTAATGCCATCTCAACGACTAGTTACAAAGTGTGGGGATTTGACAACCACACAGATATTGTTCGCAATGGAATAAAGGTCAAAGCCAAGAGAGAAGATAGATAGGGGGGTAAAAAATAAAATGTCTAAGGATTAGAAGACTTTGTAGATTGCAATCAAAGAACTGGACTAGTTAATATTCTTAAATGCAAAAGATCTAAGTTCATATATTAATACCAAATTCTGTTAAACAAAATTCCATGAGTCTTTGATCATCAGAGTATCTTAGTAATACTAAATATTGAGAGTCTTTATGTGGTCGAATGTATGATCTATCTAAGATTTAATATAATCTAGCGAGTTTCTAAGGAATTACATTTTGTAAATACATCCTTTATTTGTTAGCTTCCTCGGATTTTTCTGTGAAAACCATAATGATATTTGAGATATCCACCTGATCTTTCGACTGGAAGTTGGGGGGGAAAACATAAAAGGTCTATTCAGAAGGAGAGAAAAGGGAGGTTGTTCAAATCAGATCCTGGTTCAACATATGCTCTGGTAGAGGTGAGATAGTTGGATAGCCATTCTTTGTTGTTGTCTTCTATGATTCCTCGCCATTGCAGTAGGAATTGATTGCTAGCTTCCATGTTTGCCCATTCCTTGTGAAAGGTTGGTGGGTCTCTGATGAGAAGGACAGGGCGTGTAGGATACATGGTAGTGTCAAGGACCCCTGGGGGCAGGGCCATATAAAGTTCTAGAAGGGGAATATGGTTATTGAGGTCAATGCTCATCACTACTTCTTCTAATCCTGTTACCCAGGTAGGGTTGAATATTTTGAAACAGAGACGGAGGATGTCCCATTTTCCTATTTTTGCCCTTACCATGCAACCAATAAAAGACCCTATTATGTCACTGTTGGTTCTCCAAGAGAGTTCATACCTGAAGATGCCTTCTCCCATTGCCCTGGTGATTGCCACCCTTGATATGTCGTCTACAGGGTTTAGAATCCGTGACCATCTTTCAAGTCTAACATTCCCCCAGAAAGTTATGGTTTGAGTTTCAGTTGCATGATATAGGATAATGAAGGTCTCCATTGCACTGGCAGAGAGAAGGTGAGAAGATTCAAAGAAAGATGACATTTCTTGTTGTTAAAGAGGGCCTAAGTTTCAGGAAAGATCGGGAAACTGCTGAAGGTTCAGGAAAGTAATATGCGAACACTACCGAGGAATTCAAGTGCCGATATATACTAATGGAGTAAAGCAAGGATGAGGTTAGTTATGACATATAAAGTGTTATGAATTGTGACATTGAGTTTTGATCTAATGCGAATTTTACTCAAATATTAATGTATGTTTCAAGAGATTACTTATTGTATGCACCCCAGTTTCTATATGTATAATTCAGTTTCTTAACTTTTAATGTCATTACCTTAGCGTAAGAGTTTGTTCAATGCTAGGGTATTAGTGGAAGGGATAGGAGAACCTAGGTATTTTAGACCATATTTATATATTCATATAAACTTAGATATATAAATATACTTGTGTTTAATATATCTATAAATGTAAGCCTTATATGTATATATATTTATATGTCCTAAAATACACAGTGTTTGGGAATTTCTGTGAGGGCCCTAGAGATAATAATGGATTTATTAATTCTTAGTTAGATTTTATTATCTAATCTAATTACAAGGATTTCTTTGCCATCTGCTCCTTCATTGGCCAGCTTATCAGCCTCAGTATTGCCTTTTCTATAAATGTGTTGAATAATTACTTCTTCTGTTTTATCAATTTTTTTAGTTACTTCTTCTAATTTAGAGTTGATCCTCCAATTAGGGGTGGTTCTTTTCCTTAATGCATTTAGAATGATTTGAGAATCTCCTTCTATTATTAATTTATTAATTTTAAGTTTGTTGCAGAATGAAAGTCCTTCGCTTACTGCTTCTAGCTCTGCTATGTTGTTAGTTGTCTGGCCTAGGGATTTAGCTTTTTTGATGAGACATTGTCCCAGATGATCTTTTAGGATAAATCCCATTCCTGATGCCCTGGGATTTCCTTGGGAAGCACCATCAAAATTGAGCTTTGTCCAGCCTTGGGGGGGGGGGGGGGGGGTGCCCAACTACACTCCTTTCTCGATGTGGTATTCTTTGTTTTATAATATAAAGGTGGATTAATGATATGGGGCCAGTTTTTTTTAATTTCTGCATCCCATGATGTGAAAGTACCTTAAAATTTAGGAGTATTTTTGAGGTGGTTATTTATAACTTCTGTTATAGATACTTCTATTTTGTTGACTAATTGGGAAATTGACATTTCTAGGTTTTTAAAGATTCTTCTGTTTCTCTCTTTCCATATCTCCCAAGTTATAATTGCTGGGGCAATATTCCATATTTTATCATAAATATTTTTCTCTCTACTTTTGGGCCAACTGCGAATATGATCCTTCCAAATGTCTGGAAGAGGTGAGGTCTAGTTGAGTTTTCCTTTAATCCATTGCCAACATTCATTGGAGAATCTACATTGATAAAGTAGGTGGCCAGTTGTTTCAATGTCGCTTTTACAAAGTGTGCATCTAGAAGGACCTTGGAAACCCATTTTATTGATTCTGTCAGCAGTGAGTATACTGTTTTGAAGAGCCACCCATAGGAAGATTCCTGCTTTGGGCAGGATAGCTGGATCCCAACATAGATTCATTGGGATACTAATATCCTTCCACCGTTGGGAGTTGAGGATCAAATTGTATCCTTCTTTTACTTTATATGTCCCATCGTTAGATAAGGCCCATCTTAGTTTATCCTCTTTGTTGTTTAGGTGTACTTTACTATCTTGAAGGATTCCTTCTAGTTTGGTTCGGTCGTTCATTGGAATGTTGATGTTAGAGAGGGGTTTCCATTTCCATAGATTGTCTTCATTTGATAGATCTTGTTCCACATAATCTTTCAATTTTGTTCCCCATCTTGCTCTTAGGAGATTTATAGTTTGATTGGAGATGTTATAAGTGTCAAGATGAGGTAGCCCATTCCAAGAGTCTTCCCAGAAGATGGCATTGTTTCTATTTCCTATATCCCAGGTTACATATTTGGAAATGATATAGCGACATTTAGATAAAAAATTCCAAAATGTTGATCCTCGAGGTGGGGATTTTTTTTTGAATAGAGAGGTTGGATCTTCAGGATTAAGGTATTTGTTATAAAGGATTCTGGCCCATTTACTACCATTATCCTGATACATACGCCATGCCAGTTTAGCCCCTAAGGCTTCATTTTGCCATTCTAGGTTTTTGATGCCTAGTCCTCCTATTTTCTTTGGTCTACAGATATTTTCCCATTTGATTAGGGCTGCTTTCTTTTTATTTTCTGTCCCATTCCAAAAGAAATTTCTTAATTTGGATTCAATTTTTTTACTAGTATTTTTAGGGATTAGCAGACAGGATAACTGGTATGTTGGTAATGCTATTAGGACAGCTTTGATTTTAGTTACTCTTCCCGCTTTTGTTAGCCATTTTCCATTCCAATTATCTGTGTGTTTGTTGATTTTGTTGAGAATATCTTGCCATCCTCGATTTTGCTTCTGCTCGTTTCCTAAGTGGATCCCTAGATATTTGTAGGGAAATTTTCCTTTTTTAAATCCTAATAGATTACATATTTGGTCTTCCTGGTTTTTTGGTGTGTTCAGGAAGAAGATTTTAGATTTTTTTGTATTGATTTGTTGTCCTGATGCTTTGGTATATTTGTCTAGGATAGTTTTATAGCTCCTGGCTTCAGAGATTGTGCTTTGACCAACCAAAATAGTGTCATCTGCGAACTGCTAGTGAGTTGTGTTTTCCACATTATCTATTACCGGGATACCTAGAATTTTGGATTGACTCTGAGCATGCTTAATAGTTCTACCCAAAGTTTCAGCCATTATAATAAAGAGGAAGGGTGAAATTGGGTCACCTTGTCGAATGCCTCTAGAGGCGCTAAAGAAACCTTCTGGAGTTTCGTTTATAAGTAGGGAGAATTTTGGGGTAGAGATGCATTGGTAGATGAGATTTATCCATCTCCTTGAAAATCCAAAAGCTTCCATAGTCTTGCATAAGAATCACCAGTCTACTTTGTCATAAGCTTTTTGAATGTCTAATTTTAGGAACATACATTCTTCTTTGTTTGACTTAGCAGAGTGGATTATTTCCTGGATGATGGAGATACCATTTATTATTGATTTGCCAGGCATGAATCCAGTTGTTCTTCCGATATTAGTTTGGGTAAAAGAGTTTTGAGTCGGGTGGCAAGGGCTTTGGATAGGATTTTGTAAATTATGTTACATAGAGCAATGGGTCTATAGTCTCCGAGGACTTCAACATTGCTTTTTTTCAGGATGAGTGTCAAGAAAGTGTGGTTAATTTCCTTAAGAATAGAACCTCCATTTCTAGTTGCTTCTATGGTAGCCCATAATTCTTCCCCAATTATTTCCCAGCATTTTTGGTAAAAAAAGGCTTGGAATCCATCTGGGCCTGGGGATTTGTCTGGGTTAATACTAAAGAGGGCAGCTTTAACTTCCTCCAGAGTGAGGGGTTTATTTAAGAGTTTATTGTCTTCATCCAAAATGATTTTGGGAATATTTCAGAGCATTTCAATCTGGGCTGTATGATGTGATATTTCATAATTGTTAAGAAAATCTTTAAAATAGTTGATTAGCTCTTCAGTAATCTTTGAGGGGGCAGAGACCATATTTCCTTCTATATTTTTTATATGTGTTATATGTCTAAGGTTTCTATTTTGTATAGCACTGTTGTGGAAGAATTTTGTGTTTCTGTCTCCTTCTTCTAGCCATTTTTCACGCAATTTCTGGCGCCAGAATATTTCTTCTTTTGCTAATATTTTTTCTTGTTTAGTCATTAATTCTTTTTCTTTCATATATTTGTTATTATCCATGCCTTTTTTTATTACTTCGTTATTAAGGTTTTTTAATTCATCTTCTATTTCAAGTTTTGTTTTAAATATATTCTTGAAGTGTTTTTTATTCCATCCTTTTATTTTCCTCTTTAGATTTTTCATTTTTGTTATGAAACGGAACATTTTTGACCCTTGAGTTAGGTCTTCCTCCCACCATTTTGTAATGTGTTCCATAAATGTTGTATCTAGAAACCACATTTTTTTGCATTTAAAGGCACTTCTAATTGGTTTTTTGGGTTCTAAGATATTAAGGGTTATGGGAAAATGATCTGAACCTGATATTGGGAGAATCTCTGCCATAATATCCATGTCGAAGCTGCTTAGGTCTCCTTTAACCAGGAATTTGTCCAATCTTTTAGCAATGTAGTTGAAGTCCTTTCTTCTGTTGTTCCATGTAAATATTCCATTTTTTGTCGGTATATCTGCAAGCATATTTCTTTCTACCTAGCTTCTGAATTCTCTAGTTACCTATGATGTTTCTTGAGCTCCACCATATTTTTCTTCCCTTGTCATAATCGCATTAAAATCACCTCCTATGAATACTGTCTTTCTCGATGATTGGAGAGAAAGGTACTGATCTCCCACCATACTGTGATTTTATCCAGAGTAGGTGTGGGGCCATAAATATTGATGAGTATGAATTCTAAATTATTTTTAAGGCTTGGCACTCTGCTGCTCGTCTAATTAGAGTTTTTATTATTTACACTTAGGTTCACTTTTCGGGGGTTCCAAATCATTCTGAGTCCTCCGGAAGCTCCAGTGGATTGTTTGAAATTTGATTGCCATTGTCTTAAACTTTGCCCCATTTTATTGCTTCCTGCTACATCTAATTTAGTTTCATGGATTAGTATAATTTCTGACTCAAAGGCTATTAAATTTTGTTTTAAGAGCCATTTTTTGCTAGGGGCATTTAGCCCTCTAGCATTCTAGGAGGTGATCTTCATTGTGGATTGGGAAGGCTCTTCCCCTTCCCTGCATGTAGTATGTCATTGATTTTTTTTTTGTTCTTTGGCTTGTCCTGCAACTTCTCTTAATTCTTTAAGGGACTTTCTACCTCTTCTGCCTTTTAGCTTGCCACATTTAGGGTGGTTTATACCTTCTTCATTTGCTGAGATTCCCAATAATTCTATGTCTATCTACTTGCTTTCATCCTCATTTTTTCCTCTTTCATCCATCAGTAGGTCATTAATGAGATGAGTAGTTATGTTTTCCTCCTTTGTCTCTACATCCTGATTTTCTTCTTCTAATTCTACTCTTTCTGCCGGATTAGGAGTTTGGTTGACTTCTCTTTTTTCCATTTCTTCCCAATCTGGTGTATTTAATTGAAATCCCATTTTTATTTCATCAGCCTCTCTTTTTGATATGCCTGCTTCTTTTAAGATTTCTTCAATTTCTGGTGGACACATGGATGTTTTCTTACCATTACCATCTGCTTTATTGTTTTCTGGTTCTTTTGGAGCAAAGATATCAGTACCTTTTGTCGGAGTCTGCCAAAATTTGTAGCTCTTTCTCTTGTTCTTTTTGCGGATTGTAATGTTGTTCCATTGTTCATCATTTGCTGCTAGTATTTTAGCCAAATTCTGGTTAGGAGTTGTTGTGTTATCGAAAGATTCTGCTTGTCCTGTTTCTATTTGCAAATCCCTAATAGCCAATGGTTCCTGACTTACCCCTCTGTGTTCTAAGGAATTTGGGATCTTCTTATCTTCCCGTGTGGTGGAGTGTTCTCTATTCATTTGCTCAGAGATGACTAACAGATCTTCTATATCACTTTGTATGAGTGTAATTTCATGGTTCGGTAAGTTTAGTTTTTTCTTGTTAATCTCCAATTCCTCAATATTGTCTCTGCATTTATTGCACTTATTAAGTGCTGAAAATGTATCTTGATCAGGTGCCATATGTTCTCTGAAGTTTTATGCTATTATCTCTTCTTGAGGTGCCTTTGGCTGCTCTAAGAATTGTTCTCCTCTTGTATTTAAGTTTTTTTGTGGATCTCATTCTGATGAGCCATCCCTTGTGGATCCTTTTCTCTAGTTGATAAAACTGAGTGTTTCTTTGATGTTTGTGGCTTTAAAGCCAACTTCAGTACTTGGAATTATTATGCCAGAGCATTCTCCCTCACAGATTGAAAATTCTAAATTATAAATAGATCTATTTGTGATTAGTTTTTTAAATAGGGGTTTTATTGTTCTTGAATCCGATTTTACCAGGAATTTGATGTTGCTTTCCTTGTAGTAATCTGATTCAATTCCAATCAATTTTCCTAAGAAATTTCCTATCTTGGTTAGGGTTTTGAAATGTTTAATTTCCAGGGGGAAATTTTTACATTCTAACTAGTATGAAGTTTTATTTAGTTTTCCTTCTGACCAATTAGGTTCCCATCTTATAAAATTAACTAGAAATCCTTTATAAAAGAAATTTTTTGTTTTAGCTAGTAGATTTCTAGTTCGAATTGATTTAGAAAGAATGAACAATGAATTTTTTGCGAAGGAACAAATACTTACCTGTTCCTGGCAGTATTTCTCAATCTTGCTTTTTAAGTGTGGGATTTGATTGCTAGGGCCATTCCAGACTGCATAAATTCCTCTTTCTTCACATTCTTTCCATCGTTCTTCAATGAAGTTGTCACTTATGATCATTATATCAGCAAAGTTGTTGTCTAGTAGCTTTTTTGCCTCCGCAGGTTGCAGTTTCGGGGATTCCATACTTCTTTTGTGTGGTGGAATGTATACTTTTTGTCGTTCTACTTCCAATGTCTCCGATTTAGTTTTTTCCATCATATTTGTCCGAGACCCTAATGTCATGCGGTTGGCATCAGATATATAGAGCGGTGGTATTGAAGCTTTTGATTCGTTCTTTTGCTATTTGAATTCTTTTTTAAATCCATTGCTTCCAATTTGAGTTTCATTTCTTTGACCTTCTTTAGGGTTCGGTCTTCTTTGATTTCTTCGCAGAAGCTAGTGAATTTGGCCTTGATTCAATTTCTTCTTTTTTCTTTGGACGATTTGCCATCCTTTGTCCGCCTCCTGAGCCCACTCTTCATCATTTTTCCCTGTTATGATCGCGTTCCTCCTATTTTCATGGGCTTCCACGATATCCTTAAAGGATTTAGTGTGATGTGCATTGCTATTTGATAGAAGTTCAAGTCTATTGGCAGTTGTGATTTGGTTTCCAACAGAGATTATTTTTCCATAGCCTCGCGCGCTTCTGTAATTGTCTTGATTTGTGTTTGCCCTGGGTTTAGGGTTTACTGCTCTGGAGTTGGGGCATGTAATATTAGTTTCTGTCATTTTCTTTTTCCTTTGAACATTGCCCGAATTTAGTGGATTGAATGCTCATTTGAAATCCGAGGGTTTCGTATTGACTCGAAATATCTGCTTTCCATCGAATTTTGCATTTCATAATTTTTCTGCCATTTTTGGTTTTCTACCACTGAAAATATTATTGGTCATTTCCTTACCGCACTTGATCTGTGTAGAATCAAGGAGGGAAGGCTTGACTACTATTCCTTTAGAGCGCACTAACAATTCTATACCTTCATTTTTAGCTTTTTCCTTCTATTTGGCAATAAACTCTACTATGTGATCATAAGAGGGATGCGGCTATTCCATTTTCTAGCATTCATTCTTTTTGTGGCCGTAAGTCCAATAGTTGAAGCAGTACCCCGTAAATTCTGCACTTTCGCTTGAATATTTCCTTCTCCTGCAATCATCCTATGTTTATCTGCCCTTTGATTGTCATAGAAAGTCTTGTCTGCGTCCTTTGACATCCGCAAATTAGCATGAATAAAACCTAGATTTATTTGCCTCCGTTGAAAGGCAATCTTTCTTTTTGAGTGAGATTTTCACATTTTCGCTCCCTTTTTTTTTTTTTTTTTAATAATTATTATATTATAAAATAAAATTTTTGAGTCTTGGTTGTAAGCTCTATAGGTAAGAAGCCCCACTCATTCACCAAGGGTCAAGGTAAGGGCTCTCAATTGTTAACACGGTAGAGAGCAGCCCCGTGGGGATTTGAACCTTGGTTGTTGGCTCTATAGGCAAGAAGCCCCACCATTTCACCAAAGGGTCATACCCATGTTTAGGATATGATTATTGTACCATCTCTTATATCAAAATAAATCAAAAGAAAATTTCAACCATTATTTTAAACTTTCTAATTCTATAGATAAACTTAAACAAACATACCACTTTTTGGTAGGAACTTAGCTGCTCTGCAACCTTGTTTATTATCTTATGTTCAAGTTGTATAATAATAATTTATATACTTGACATTGTTTCTATTACATTTTTTATTATCTTATAATAAGATATATATCTAAAGTTGTTTTTGAATTTTTTTAGTATCCTATACTATAAATTATCTATGATTTTAACAAATGATTAAGAATCAACTATAAGAATATGAATATGAACAAGTGCTCATCTCAATCTCTTTTCTTTTTTTCATTAGGCGGGACTGTAGCTGTAACACAGCTCTTGTTTAAATCAAGACACTGGGAAAAAATTTATTTTTTTAACTGTTAGAATTTAAAAGAAGTTTAAATTCTTAAATTGACATTAATGTGTTGTTAATTTTATTGTAGGAAAGTATAGTAAATTGATCTACTCTTCTAACATCACTTAGGACTTCTTATACACTCCTGTAAATGGGCACAGGTTAAGCTCCCTACAAAACCTACTAAAGAGAAAAAAAAATGTCAATTTTTTTTTTTTCAAATTTAAGAAAAAATCAGGTAAATTTTTATGGTTTTAGACTACAAAATATGGAGATCATAAAGAACAGATACTGAAAATTTTACAAAAATCTATTGTATTTTCTGATTTTTGAAATTTGATCAATAATATATTTTGTAAAGAGCTTAGCTCTACATTTTTTAAAATGCCAAGACTGACCGTATAAAATGACTGCATTGTTAACCCTAATTAGCCTGTGAGAGTTTCTCAAATAGCAAAACGTAATTACAGTATCACGAGTAATGGTGTGAATAATGGTATTCAAGATTATGGCCCAAGTCCATTTGCAAGCTTCTTCTTGATGATTCGGATCCCAGGGCCTTTCATTCAAATCCCAAATAACTGGACGATTTTCCATGGGAGTAATAATAACGTTGCAGGAGAGAATTCGTTGATTCGAAACGAGCTGCCAAATACACTGTAATATGTTTTATGTTCCATCTGATTGCATACTAGAAGATTATGAGGATGGAATATTAGAGATTTATAATGGCCCACAACAGATATACTGGATAAATGAGCTGGAATACATGTGAGGATCAAATATGCTTCCATAATATTACGAGTGAATAGAAATTGTATCCAATTTATAAGAATTATATGTTATATGCTCAATGGGTATTGTTCCACTTTCAACTTGTAAGCAAATTGTATTCTTGGCAACATGAAAATAAAATATTCAGTAGAAATATAAAGTCTTGTTAAACGCCAAGAGAACGAAACTAAATTCACCGAAAAAACGAATAGTTAATAGACTATGGCACATAAAACAAGGCTTATGCCATTGGTAGATATATCATATAATAAGAAACTTTCTCAATCAAAGCACATGTCCATGTGTAAGCTGCTGCAGTCCTTTCCACGAGTACACTCATAAATTTTTAATCTCATATATATATATATATATATGCTTTATTCTTTACAACTTCGTGCACTAAAAAGATAACACTGGAAAACAGTCTTAACTAGGAGTTGGGCACTTTTGTGTTTGCACAGGAATTTTATATATATATATATATATATTTTATTGTTTACAACTTCATGCACTAAAAAGATAACACTGAAAAACAGTCTTAACTAGGAGTTGCGCACTTTTGTGTCTACAAGGAATTCTGATTTTCTAAAAAGTCAAAATTTATTGGCAAAAGAAAAAGTTGTTATTAGTACTTGGGCTAGAAGTACTATTGCATCACTTTTTTTCCTTACATTAAGTAGCAATTAAAACCAATTCTTTGCACCAATAGTATTTTCTTATTTTGTTAAAAATAACACATATTCTATAGTTTAAATGTTAATTTTTTAAGTTTATAATTTGTCAAAATTATTTTTTGATGATATGATTGGCTAATACATTTGAGCTCTTATTACTGGAGTGAACCAATTAAAATGTACCAGGTTTGTTATTTATTGTGTGCATTCAAATAATACAATTTAATTTATATATCATCTGATTTTTTTTGGTTTATGGTTTACAACTTTTTAAATACCTATTAAGAGATTGATAAGTTTTTCCTTCTATTAAAACAATATCTCTATTTTTGTTGTATTATAAAATATTGAATTTTTTGGATTTATTTTAATATATATTATATAAATTTAGATTTAATAGAATAACATTATAATATTGTTGAAAAAGAGTTATTTGGACTAAATAATTAATATTAAAATTAATTATAAGTAGAACTATTTTACAATTTAAATTAATTATAAATGATATTTTATAATTATTTATAAAATTTGGTTTATGGTTTACAACTTTTTAAATACCTATTAAGAGATTAAGAGATTGATAAGTTTTTCCTTATATTAAAATAATATTTCTATTTTTGTTGTATTATAAAATATTGAATTTTTTGAATTTATTTTAATATATATTATATAAATTTAGATTTAATAGAATAACATTATAATATTGTTGAAAAAGATTTATTTGGACTAAATAATTAATATTAAAATTAATTATAAGTATAACTATTTTACAATTTAAATTAATTATAAATGATATTTTATAACTATTTATAAAATTAAAAATATTATTAGAACTATAATTATAGTAATTTTATAATTTTTTATAATTAAATAATTACTTTACATATAAATTAAAATTAAAATTAAACTTAGTTATAAATTATTATAATTAAAAATACACTTTACATATAAATCAAAATTAAAATAAAATTTATTTATAAAACTAAATGCAAGTACTTGGCCACTACGTGGCACTTGTTTATAATTGGATAAGAAATATCACTATTTTTTTTCTCACATTATATATATGTTAAAATCTATAATATAAATAGATTATATTCTAAATAGAAAATAATATGAATATTATCACTTTCGCCTAAAAAATTTAACAATAATAAATTTTTTAAAAATCAAGAACAAAGACACTATTGTTTAAAGATGGAGGAAAATCCAAATTTTCACAATCAAATATTCTAAAATTAAAATTGCATTAATAGTAATTTAAAAATGCATAATATTTTATTAAATTTTTGAATGGTTTATTTTATTTTTTTCATTAAAAAATATTTAGGTTTCTTTATCCATAGAAACTCTCATGAGAAAATCAAAAAGGAAAAAATAATAATTTAAAATTTTCAACCAATTTAACAAAATAATACATAAGATTGAAATAAATTAGAAAGTTGTTGGCAAATTATCCTCATGAACAAGATGATTTTCTATATTCAAATTAGAAACTTACCTATACAATAATATTATCCTCATCTAAACAAAAGTTAATTTTATTTTACAAAACCAAAGATAGAAGTAAGGACTTAAACAAAGACAATTTTAGGACAATAATTTTTTATTCATTTATCAAATTTTTATGCTAATAAAGAACTTTAAATAAGAAAATTAGAGAAAATTACATCAAATGGATTACATAACATCTGGCAGGCCAAAGTTCATCGAGCCAATGATGGAGGAAATCAACAATGGAGCCTACATGGCCCTACTTGTAGATTGTCTATGAATTCCTATTGAGATTTGTGGCTTCCATAGATACAGATGCCAAGCTGGCCAAGAGATACATCGATCATTCCTTTGTTCTCAGACTGTTGGATGTCTTCGATTTAGAGGATCACCACAAAAGGGAATACTTTAAGACCATCCTACACTAGATATATGGAAAGTTCATGGTGTAGAGATTGTTTATCAGGAAAGCCATTAATAAACATTAGAGAATGCAATCCTCTAAATACAAAGGGAGAATTTTGTATAGATGAAAAGAAAATGGCAGGTAACAAGGAATTATTTGTCAAAAGAAATATAGATTAGACCTACGGTATTAGATAGACAAATCAACCATTTGCATAGATGCAAGCCAAAACCAAAAACTAAGCAACTCCTAATCTAGCATTGATATCTTAAACTAATCGATCTAGAAAAGAGTATAAGATTTGTCATGCAATAATAAAGGAAGAAATATGCTAAAGAATGAGCTTCAATCAGAAGAGGGAAAAGACTACAGATTTTAAAATGTAGACAAAGAGATGATCTTACCATGCACAATCAAGAAGAAAAATTTCATTATACTTACAAAAATGGAGATTTCGCCAAGTTGGAGAGGCCAAACCCTTGGTACACCAAACTCAAGCTTCCACTTTGAAGAAAAGAG
Organism: Chamaecyparis obtusa; assembly: GCA_027943335.1. NCBI lineage: Eukaryota > Viridiplantae > Streptophyta > Pinopsida > Cupressales > Cupressaceae > Chamaecyparis > Chamaecyparis obtusa. The sequence goes on from BSBK01002112.1 coordinate 236,044, forward strand.
TTTGTTTTTATAAACAAAGGATAAACAAAATCCATCAAATGAGGAGGAAGAAAATAGAAATTACATATTGAATTAGAAATATAGAGGATAGATCGCACAATTAGAAAGTGAGCAATGAAAGGCAAGATTCGTTATCGGTAAATATTATGTGAAAATATAAAATCCAGACAAGGGCTGACAATTTAATGGCGAAAAAATGTAATTTCAGGGAGCAAGCTCCCACACAAAGCCTATCGGCTTAAAAATAGATTGTAGATTCAGTTTTTAAGCAGAATTGCAATAGTCACACCTACATATTCATAAGATGAAAGGTATCTATGAACGCATCATTTAAAGAGTTTTTAGAAGATTATATATAAGAGTTTGTAATAGTTACATTTAAAACAAAATTTTAAAGTATATATGAATGATATATATATATATATATATATATATATATATATATATATATATATATATATATATATATATATATATATATATATATATATATATATATATATATATATATATATATATATATATATATATATATCTTTGTAGTTTTTTATGGTAGCATGTAAGATATTTTTAATGTTGTTTTTTTATGTATTTATGAATCAATGTGGTTGATTTAATATCTAATAGATCTTGTTAGAATTGTTATGTAATGATTTAGGTTGTTTTGGAATTCTTTTATTATAAGCGATGTTAGTTTCTATATAAATCTTTTACATTAAAATTATATTATTATAGTTTTAAGTATTGTTTTTTTTCAATTTATAGCAATCTAAGGGGATTGTAACTATTATATTAATTATTCACATAATATCAAGCTCAATTTCCTATTTTGGATTATTTTTTTGCTGTCTCAGTCTATTGTTAAATCCAAAGCTTGTAGGACCCCCCTTTACATCAAGGCCTTATCCTTTGTTTGTATAACTTTCATTTGGTTGTTTCCCCAAATGTTGGACCTAAAGACTCCCCTATTATTGTTGATCTTAGTAACCAATAGGACAAAAAAAGGGTTACCCCTTCTATTGCAGTTACTCTTCCTCCTATCTTGACTAGGATTAACCCTCAATGGAAGGCCAAGATGAAGGCTTTAGGAAAATAGGAGTTGGAAGAACCCATCATGGTAAGGAAGATGATGGAAACATGCAAAATGAGTTGATAGTAACTCTTTAAAAAACACCACAACATCTTCCTTATCAACTCTCCTAAGTATTTCATCTAAGGTTATATTGGTAGGTAAGCCTAATTGGTGTTTCCATCTCTCCCTCCATTCCATTTTCTCATATGCATCAGTTGCATCCTCAAGGAACTTAAATTAAATTTAAACCATTATTGGAACCATACTTATCTTTCAAAAATTATAAAAATTTGCATCCTCTATCATCAAAAAAATTGTCTTATTTTGTGTTGGCTCACTTTGAAATGATACCTATCTATACTCTTCTCATCTCACTGAATGGGTATATCCCCCTCTCTATTTTTTCTCATAATTACATTTTATATGCAAGCTTCAAACAACCCTTTTCCCAATTCATTTCCACCTCATTCACCTCTCTTTACACATTAAATAATTTAAAATCATCAAATTCTTGAAGTAATTCTCATATTATATATAGCCATTTTTTTGGGCTTCCAATTTGGCTAATAGTTCTACCTACATTAACTGCTAGGAGTAAGTCTCCATTAAAATGTATTGAAATTTCATTTTCCTTTAGGAAACATTGCAAACCTAGAAGGATCATTTGTAATTCCACTTATTTTTATTATGATTCCTAGATTTTTTTTCCCTCAAAATAGCTCCCCTTAAATTCCTTATTACATAGTTTGCACCACACTTTTCCATATTACCTCTTGAAGTACCATCTAAGTTGACCTTTACCCACCCTTCATTCATCTCTCTCCATTTTACTCCAAGCACAGAGCTAACATCAAGATCAACCTACTTAGCCCCATGAATAAGGGGTAGATGTACAATAGAAAATGGTGAGCAATTCTAAGATGTAGATCACTCACCAAATCATATTGTGCATTGGAATACAAACCTACCCTTAAACAAATCTAATTAACACAACCCAAAAAAGATAAAGAGGTGCTAATACAAGATCTAGGTAAAAGGGTGATTTGGGTATTCCTTATTGAATATAATGTGATTATGATATGTAAATGTATGAAAGAAACTAATATTGTGATAAAGGAAATGATGAATAGAAAGATATGATATCAAATTTGATTTATAAAAGTAAATGCTAGAGGAAAATGGAAAGATAGGAGTCACCTTGAAAGCTCGGAGGGAACAAGTGAAATATAGATCTAGATTATACTTTCATAGAGATGTTAGGAATAGAAACAGTTCTGGGTCTGGAACTCTTGTGCCTATATATTCCAACTATGAAAATTGCAAATTCCCAGGACTATATCAACTCAAGTTGCCCTAGTTCCAAAAAGTTAGCGTAGTCTTGGAGACCTAAAAATTGGTGAAAGCTATAGAGGACTTGTCACTAGTTCTATAACTCTAAAAATCTAGATCCAAGACTGCAACACATGTTCCTGCACATAGAAAAGAAGGGGAATTTTTTGTGGAAAGAGGCTTTCTTTGGTCAAGCCCTTGTATAGGAATTAACCTTGAAATGAAATTGAAGTTGCATAAGGAAATTTAATCTAGATATGAACCACAAATCACCTTATACATCGATGTTGCAATGCTTTTGTTGGAGTAAATTATTTAACCTATTTACTCTTTATCTAAGTTTACTTACTTCCACTCATAAATGAGTGGATAGATATCTTATCCTAGAAGATAAGATAAGATAAGATACCTTATCTTAGAGGATATTGTAGTCCTCCAGATTGAGACACTTGTCTCAATCTTATGAGTTTTGTCTCGTCATGCTCTGATACCATGTTAGGATAGATTATCCTATACCCAGAATGCATGTTGTACAAGGGTATACAAAGGATGAATGGGCTTGATACCCCCCAAAATAGGTACAAACTAATGTTGCAATTCCCCACAACTATCACACATGGAAGCTCAAAACTATGCAATTATTGCAATCTCGAGGCCTCTAGCAGTTATTGCAAGCTGACCAACCCAAGTTCACAAAGGCATTTTCAAAGTTTGTTCATAGAAACAAAATGGATGAGGCAAAAGGACTCATCGGTCTTCATGTGTCAAATAACTTGTTATTTCACATTGCTGAGTGTACAACACCAAAAGAAGTATGGGATAAGCTTGCAGGGTTGTATGGTAAAGTTAACCAATTCAAAATCTTGCAGCTTGAAGCCGATCTCACTTCTCTTTCCCCAGATGCATTTCCCTCGATTCAAGATTTTCTTGCATAGTTCAAGTCAATTTTGTCTCAGTTGAAAGGTTCTAGTCATGCCAAAGAAGATAAGACGTGCATTTTCTTGATCTTGTATAAGCTTATAGGCCCCTTCCAAGTGTTTGCCTCTACTTTCTATTTTACTATGGGTGCTATGGGAGACGATCATAAGATGCCCTCATTTGAGGAATCATGTGATAGATTAACTAGGGAACAAGCCAAGTTAATTCAGATGGATGCTCTTCCTAAGAGTCATGCATTGATGGCTCAATCTCCTAAAGGAAAGGGTAAGAATCAGAAGAAGCCATAGATAGATTCATCTTCAGGAGATAAGCCTTCTTATCTTCCTTATAGGCCTCCCTATAAGCCTAAGGTGAATAATGATCATAATTCTAAGTCTCCTTTTCCTTCTCCACCTCCTAACTCAGGAGGGTCATCTTCTAATTATAAGAAGAGACAAGAGAATACTTCTTTTAAGGGTAAACCTATGCATAATGACACACCATACTCTTAGAGGCTAGTAGCATTAGAAGAAGCTATGAAGAGGCACAATATTATAGTGCCTAATTCTTCTTCCTTGGGAAAAGGTCAAGCCTTCTCAGCTAAGGCTTCATCATCTACAAGTTCTAGTTGGATTCTTGATTTCGGTGCTTCACATCACATGACTTGTTATGTTGATCTTCTTGATTCTCTTTCTGATTTTTCTACTTCACATATTATAGTTAGGAACTCATCACAAATTCTAGTTCTAGGGATAGGCTCAGTTAAGATGCGTGATTGTAGCATTGATGATGTTCTTTTTGTTCCTAATATCTCATAGAATCTTCTTTCCATCTATCAAATTTGCAATCATGGTGATGGAAAAATTGTTGAGTTTTCTCCAAATAATGTGACTATTATAGAGATGCAGAATCCTAAAAAGGTCATTTCTATAGGCACAATTGATCATCCAGCCTGCTTGTATAGGTTTGATGGATTTGATTCTTCATTAGGATCATCCCTTATTTCTCATGCAGATTCTACAAGAAAACTTTGGCATGAAAGGTTTGGACACCTGAATTATAGATATCTTCAACAAATGAGCACATAGAACTTGGTCATTGGTCTACCTTAGATCTCTTTTTTAGATGGATTTTGTTTAGGTTGTGCTCTTAGAAAGCATCATTGACATCCCTTTCCTAAGGGTATGGCCACATGAGCTTTGGCTTCCTTGAGTTGGTGCATAGTGACCTCATGTAATTTCCAACTCCTTCATTTTTAGGGGCCAAGTATGTGCTCACATTCATTGATGACTTCTCTAGGTGCACATGGGTGTACTTTTTAAAGTACAAGAATGAGGTCCTTCAACACTTCATAACCTTTCTTCCATTTGTGGAGAAGCAATCAGGATATTCCCTCCAAAATATCTACACTGATAATGGGGGGAGTACGTTAATCAAGCATTCAAGGAATTCTATCGTACTCAAGGTATTCTACATCAACATACAGTGCCATATACTCCTTAGAAAAATGGTGTGGCCAAGCGGAAGAATAGAAATTTGTGGTAAATGGCCAATTGTATGCTTCAATCTCGGTCCATGGCTCACACATTTTGGGCAAAGGCTATCAATTGCGCCAATTACATTCAGAATCATTTGCCTCACAAGGTAGTTCTAAATAAGACTCCCAAAGAGGCTTGGTCTCATGTCAAGCCTAGAGTATCCTATTTCTAAGTATTTGGTAGTGATGCATGGACATTCATTCCTAATAATTGGTGCAAAGCAATGGAGAAGAAAATTCAGCACTTCATATTTGTTGGCTATTGTGAGGATGTGAAAGGATATCGCTTGTTTGATCTTGTCACTTGAGAGGTGCATTTTCATTGTGATGTTCAGTTGATGAATCCTCTACTCAAAAGGATTCTCCATCATAAACCTCTCACTATCTTCTTCCAAATTCTTCTTCTGGAGATGTTTTGCCTTCAGATGATGATGATGATGCTCCAGTTGCTATCATTCCTAAAGATGGTATTGATCTAGTTGTTGACATTAGTCCATCTTCTCCTTCACCTACACCTAGTAGAACTTTATGGGCTCAAATAGTTGTTGAGTATGTTGGTCCTCTTGCAGGTGATCCAACTGCCACTCATCGCACTCATTCCCAAACTTCAAGTATCAATATTTTGATTCATGCAGTCTCTACTGATCCTCAGAAGTTTTCAGATGCTTTAGGTATACCCAAATGAGATAATGCTATGGATGAGGATTATTCTTCTTTGATGAAGAATCATACTTGGGATTTGGTGCTTCTTCCTATAGGAAGAAAACTAGTTCGATGCAAATAGGTGTATCATACTAAGTTTGCAGTTGATGGTTTTGTTGATAAGTATAATGCCCATCTATTGGCTAAGGGGCTTTCTCGAGTTGAAGGTATTCACTATTCTAAAACCTTTGCTCCTATTGCCAAGATGGATTCCATTCATCTTGTACTTTCTATTGCTGCATCAAAGGGTTGGTCAATGTATCAAATGGATGTGAAGAGTGCTTTCCTACATGGTGATCTTCAAGAGGAGATCTATATGGAGCAACCACTAGGTTTTGTACATAATTCTTCACTTGTATGCAAGCTTCGATGTTCATTATATGGTCTCAAGAAAGCTCCTAGATCTTGGTATGAGAAGATGGATAGCTTTTTACTTGCTTCTGGATTCACTAGATGTTGTTTCGATCCTACAGTTTACATTCAATGGCATGGGAAAAATCTTCTCATTCTTTTTCTTTATGTCGATGACTTGATACTCATAGGGAGTTCTCATGCCATGATTGAGAAAACTCAAAGAGCTTTGATGAAGCAATTTGATATGACTAACCTTGGTTTGCTACATTATTTCCTTGGTCTTCAAGTTCATCAATCTTCTGCAGGTATTTCAATCTTCCAGCAAAAATATGATCTTGATTTACTACAAAGATTTGGTATGGCTGATTGTAATCCAACCCCTACTCCTTTTCAATCAGGTGTTGTGTTGTCTACAAACTGCACTACTCCATCAGTGGATGCTACCTTGTATAGGCAGTTAGTTGGCAGCCTTTTATCCCTGACCCATAGTCATCCTGATATTTCCTTTGCAGTTAGTCTTGTCTCTTGGTTCTCTCAAGATCCTCATGAGAGCCATTTTTAAGCAGCTAAGTGTATTCTTCGGTACATTCAGGGCACTCTACAGTTTGGCATTCACTACACATCAGGTGCTACTGAGATTGCGGGCTTCACTGACTCAGATTGGGCTAGTGATGTTGATGACAAAAAGTCTACCTCTGGCTTTGTTTTCTGCCTTGGTCTTGGTCTAGTTGCTTGGTCTTGTAAAAAGAAAACTAGTATTGCATTATCCTAAACTGAAGCTGAATATCGAGGAGATGTCTTAGCTAGTCAACAGATTCTTTGGCTTCAACAATTGATGACAGAGTTTGGCTTCCCAGTTACTCCTCCCACTACTCTTTGGTGTGACAATCAAAGTGCCATACATATTTCTCACAACCCTATGGAACATCAACGCACCAAGCACATTGAAATCCACATGCACTTCATTCAGTAACTCATTCAAGAGGGTGTTTTATCTTTGGAATATTTGCCTATGGAGCAGCAGGTTGCAAATATATTCACCAAACCTTTAGCATCTCCTCACTATCTTCAGTTCTGACTGATGTTAGGGGTATAGGAAGTAGTCCTTGGGGGGTCTTGAGGAGTCCTCCTTCCTTCCTATTTTCATTTCATTTTAGCATTTGTTTGTTCTCTCTTTTGGAGAGGAGTTTTCTCCCACTGGTTTTTCTCCTTTTCTTTGGTTATGAGAGATTTCTTTGTAGTTGTACATGGGTACCTAACATGGACTAGTTGTCGGGACCCATATAGCCCTCTACTACATTGTTGTACTCCCTAAGTTACACTTAAGGGGGGTGTTGGAGTAAATTTTTTAACCTATTTACTCTTTATCTAAGTTTACTTAGGTCCACTCATAAATGAGTGGATAGATATCTTATCCTAGAAGATAAGATAAGATATCTTATCTTAGAGGATATTGTAGTCCTCTAGATTGAGACACATGTCTCAATCTTATGATTTTTGTCTCATGCTCTTGCATATTTAAGAAAATCCCTTTGTATGTTTGAACACACCTCAATCAATACAATTCTAGTATTGATAACAACTCTCTTCTAGTGCATGTCTAGAGACTGGGTTTAGGGTATAGGATAATCTATCCTAATAGCCTCTTTAGCAATGATCACAAGTGTTGATGCAATAGCTTGGACTCCACAAAAATCCAATAAGAAATCATGAAACCAATCCCTTGAATGATGAATGTTGTAGTTTTCCACAATTTTGAATTGAGGAAGAATGAGTGAAGAAGATGGCTTGAAATGCTTGATGGATTCCTTGATCTTGATTCTCTTGAATGCACAATATCTCTCTTGCATGAAGATAAATTGTCCAATAATGGATTTCTAATGGATGTCAAAATGAGGGGGAAGATCTCCTTTTATACACATTTCAGGACCCAAATTTCATGAGTTTGGCCCTGGTTGAATATCTAAAAGATAAACCCTCGCAATGGGCTTGTAGCCCACTAAAATGCAATGCCCTAGGAAAAGGCCAACCTAAGTTGGTCTTTTCCATGACAAGGATGACCTAAGTTAGCCTAGTCTAGGCACATTTATTTTATTTAACCCGGAACTAAGGGTGTGTGCTAAAAGGGGGACTTGAATGCTTTAATATGTCAACAAATCAGGAAAAATCCTAAAAAGTAAAATGTATGTAAAAGGACCTAGATGGAAGATGAATTATGTGATTGGGTGAAAAATGGGAAATTGTGCATAGAACTTAGAGTCATTCTCAAGTTTTGAACAAATAATGTTGGTTTGAAGGATGTAAAAGGGTTGGAAGAATGTGAAATCAATGTGGGAACCCATAGATGCTAAAATGGAGCTAAAAATGAGCACCTTATAAGGAAATTTTACTTTTTAGGATGGTACAGTAGGTATATTTATTTTTGTCATCATAATAAATTTTCAAATGGGTTGAAAGAATGATCAATTAGATTCATAATTTCATTTAGTATGAATGTGGATAACTTTATTTTCTAGGTTGTTTGAAAGAGATATTTTTATAGCTATTTGGTTTTTTGGTTTTTCCTTTTGTCAAATGAGAAGTGTGTACAACAAATTCTAGTTGTAGGAAAATGACATTTTTTTGTGTGAAAACCTTAAGGATTATGGTGTCACAACATTATAATATCATGAATAACTTCATGAGATATTCTTCAATGTTTTACAACATCTACAAAAAGAATCAAAGTTCAAGCAACACTTGTAAGTGAGATTTTTTCAAGCTTCTAAGTATATATGGTGTTCTCTTATGTCCTAATATATGAACTTATCTCATTATTTGAATAGTTGTTTTAGCATTTAAGTAAGATCCAAAAATGCTAATAATGATAAATATGATTTGGAGTTATAATTTATTATATCATGATTCACCCCATTATAATTGTTCTAATAGTTTTTTCTCCTAGACATATTTTTTGAATAAATTAATAAAGAGTATAATATAAGTCAACTAGTAATGCTAATAATTGTGACTAAAATTGGCTTGTGAAAGTAAAAAATAATGATCCTAATTAATTGAATAAATGAGGACTTTTGATTGAAGATATAGGTGAAGTAAATAAATAATTGACACAAAAGTTTAAATAGACCAACTAAATCAATAATACGTATTGATTTCCTTAAAGAGGAGACAATAATATAAGAGACATATTAAGAATGACCTATAGATATAATATGAGTATGTAAGAGTTAAAAGCCTTTAGGTCCTAGACAATCAAATTCACAAGTGGCCAAATGTGCCAATAACTGAACTTGAGCCTACTAAACCATCATGGCTAGAAGCCAAAGTTCAAAAGATGGAATAAGTGTAAGTTATTTCAATTGATTTAAACATGAAAAATTAGGTAAAGAGATATAATTTTCTTTTCAATATAAGAAATCATTGGGGTCAATTATAGCACAATTTTCTATTGATACAAAGTCAACATATGGGCATGATATTACTCTTGTTGAATACTCAATTCCAACCTTTAATCTAGAATATTCAATAACAAAGTAAAAAGTTACATAGCTTGAGGCTAATGTTGATGCCACTACCAATAAAATCCAAACAGATAAACATAAATAAGAGATTAAGAAGACAATTGAAAAATTATAAGGTTGTCTTTAAACTAACTTCAACTTGAGCTTTATTGTGTACTAAAGAACTTCCGATAGCTCCAAACCTCCTCTCCCAAGAGTAAGTCTCTTCATTGGATAAAATGAAGAAAAATTAGCATGCATCCAAGTATAGAATGATGGTGGTCACACTTAAAGATGAAAACAAGTTTAATTTTCTTTTAAAAAGTGATAGAGGTCGCGAGTGTTTTAAAAAAATGGGTAAATTTATAAATAAATGTGAAGAAAGGTTGAAGTGAAATGAAATAAGATAACCTCAACTATAGGAAAAAGAAAATCCAAGTGAATAATTTCTCCCAAGGGCGAACATTATGATAGATGGGATGATCCCGCATATAAAAAAATGGATTGAATAGTTATTGTGGGAGGAAATTTTGATTAAAGAATGTATTGATAAAAATAAAGGAATTTCAATCTTTGGACATGTAGTGTCATGGCTTAAACACTTCATTTATGAAGTGACCACCAAGGTTCAAATCCGTGCTAGGCTATTATGCTCACAAGCCTTTTGTCTTCGATGAATTTTTGAGCTTATGGGTTTGAACAAGTCAAATATGGGGATGAGGTCCCTCGTTTGGCCTCACCAGTTCATAGCTCTGAGTCAAAATCATGTTACATGGAGACAGAGGACATGTCATACTGACATCATTGGTCACAATAAAAATTTTACCATGCATTTTTTAAAAAAATGAAGGGATTACAATATTTAAAAATAGATCTAAAGATCAAGGAAAAACTATTATTGAAAGGTTAACACATTTGTCTCTAGTAATAATGATATTGAGAAGGATGAAATAATATTTGTCTCCATTCATAATGATATTGAGAAGAATGAAATAATATTAGCACAATTAAAAAATGTTTTAACATACATCATTGGAGAAAAAGATAAACAATTTGGAGAAGTAATATTGAATCAAGCTCCAAAGGCTCTAAATTGAATGAATAAGTACATGAGAACTATATAGGTTATGAATTTTTTTTATGCTTATAGAACATATGTGTGTGTGTGTGTAGACACACACACACACATACATATGTGTATGTGTATGTGTATGTGTATGTGTATTTGTATCTGTATTTGTATCTATATCTATATCTATATCTGTATATGTATCTGTATATATATAGACATATACATATATATGTATATATATACATATATATGTATACAGATACATATATATGTATATATACATATATATGTATCTATATACATATATATGTATATATATATATGTATATATATATATATATGTATATATATGTGTATATATATATATATATATGTATATATGTATATATATGTATATATGTATATATATATGTATGTATGTATATATATATATATATCTATATATATATATATATATATATATATATATATATATGTATGTATATATATATATATATGTATATATATGTATATATATGTATATATATGTATATATATGTATATATGTATATATATGTATATATGTATATATATGTATATATGTATATATATGTATATATGTATATATATGTATATATGTATATATATATATATATATATATATATATATATGTGTATGTATATATATATGTATATATATATATATATATATATATATGTGTGTGTGTGTATATATGTATATATATATATATGTATATATATATATATATGTATATATATATATATATGTATATATATATATATGTATATATATATATGTATATATATACATATATATATACATACATATATACATATATATACATATATATACATATACATACATACATACATACATATGGAAGTTGAGGCAAGATCAAGACAAATTTATAATAAAAAAATCATTGATTTCCTTTAGAGATTATAGAAGAAGATCGTTGAAAGAAGGTGAAATAACAACTAAGATAGATAGTGGAGAATAGATATGGGCATTTATAGAGAGTATTGATTTTGTTAAATACTTTACCTCCAACTTGTAGGGAATTGAGATAGCCATTTCTCCCAAAAGATGCATTGATTTAGAAAACTACTACAATCCTAGTTAAGGATCCAACATGATGTTATTAGACTGTATCACAAATCCTGAGGGAGTATGCTACACACGTTTCAACAATCTCCTCCTCAATGCTGCCTGAGGGGATTCAAACCTATGACCCCACTCTGATACCACTTTGTATAGAGTTGAGCTCGCCATTTCTCCCAAAAGATGCATCTATTCAAGAAATAGCTACCATCCCAGTTAAGGATCTCACAGGAGGCTGTTAGACCATGTCAGGGGTCCCAAGGGGATATACTAGACATGTTCCAATGTAACTTCCATTATGGGATTTTTTGTACTCATCTTCTCTTTTCCAAATATTCATAATCAAAAAAACCTTAACTTCCTCTAGAGACTATAGAAGAAGAGGATCCTTGAAAGAAGGTGAAATAACAAATAAGATAGATAGTGAAGAAGAGAAGTGGACATTTATAAAAAAAAAAAAAGTATTAGTTTTTATGGACATTTGACCTCCAACTTCCCTTATGGGAGTTTTGCACCCATCTTCCCTTTTGTCAAATATTTGTAGAAGATTTGTGCTCATCTAGCATTTTTCAAATATTGGTGCCAAGGGGAATATTCACCAACTATCAAAAAAATATGCCAATACATATTCTCATGTTATGATGTGATCCCATCCATTTTTTTGTAATGAATTGTAGTACCTAGCATCTATAAAGGGACATCTTTCATCTAAATAAATAATAGAAAATCATTGACGATTTTGGTGCTACTATTTAAGTTTTTTTATCCTTCCTTCATGTGTTCTATTCACTTAGGTTGATGAATCATGTTTTATATGATTTAACTTTGTAATGGTGGATATCAATTGACACATTTAATTTATAAAAATTTCAAGTGACATGTAAATATTTTCAATTCAATAAAATATTATGATGTATTGAACCATTTTTCTAGTAAATAATCTCTTTCATAAATAAATAAAATTTCCTTTATATTCTATGCATATTTGTATGTAGTGAGAAATAATAATCATATACAAACTATTTATAGATTCAATTGCAATTTTCTTATGTATTTGAGTAGTGTTTCTAAAATATAGATTCATAAGCCTCTCATCTCCCTTCCTTTATAATTTTTATATAATTCTTTCAAAATCTTTCATATAGTGTTATTAAGCTTTGCGTCATCACAATATAACATTTGATTCATGCATTAAGTGTACAATTTTACTAATTTATCATCATGTTTGATAGGTTGATCTTGATAATCTCTGTAAAATAGTACACAACTAACCTTTGAGTAATCATGTGTTAATATCTGACAATTAAAGCCTTGAGATAATAAAATTATAATTCCAAGCTACAATCATCTTTTAAGAGAGATAAAGTTGATCATATATCTTTTCACTTGGGGCAATGATGCAACTAGTGAGGTTATAACTGAGGCACGTCAATTGCTTGTTGAAAACTATTTCCAAAGTTCATCATATACTTTGTACAAGTTGAATGTAGCTATAAAGCATGTCAATAGGTGGCAAAGTCATAATATTAAAATTTAAATTGTCTCTTTTAGAGTTTGTTATAGTTTTTAGTTTCCTATTATGTCTTGTAATGTAAATGTCGAATTGGAGAATGTTACATGATTAGGTGTACTATCTATCTTGTAATTCTTAAGCCTTGTAATTAAAGTTGATAGTAGATGATAAATAATGTCTAATCTTGAAACATCATGGAGGGAATCAAGGACAACACCCATGTAGGAAGATGATTTATCTATTATTTATGCTTGTCTAGTATACTTGTGTTATTGTGTAGAAAGATATTTAACGGAGAGGTTATAGAGTTAATCAAGATCAAGGGTTATAAGTAGATCTCATATATTTGGTGCTATGAAAAAACAATTGATGGACCCTCATGGATGCATATGATTGAATCATGGCCAACTTAACCATGATGATAGAATTTATGATGTCTATGACACATAAGAGGTCGATAAGAGGTGTATTTTGAAATTCTTGGCCATGGTCATAGAGCCATTTAATTTTCACAACTCATGGTTTTGGATACCACTTCACAGTTTATTAAGCCGATAAGCTTTGTGTGGGAACTTTGCTCCCTAAAAATTAATTTTCTTCCCAGAAACTTGTCAACCCCTCTCCTAGTTTTTTTTTCTGATCATAGACTCAAATACTATTTTTGGGATTTTAGTTGTCTTGCCTTGTTTTTCTGATTTTTAGTTCTTGTCCTTACATGATTTTCCACCTTATATGAGTTTCCAATTTTTTCTCCTAATCTTTTGGCTTTTCATTTATAAAAATAAATTGTATAATTGAATGCCCTATAATTTTATTTGATGACCATGGGTTCTGCTACTGCTCTATGAGTTTGGAGAAATGTGTTGGTTATATGAAGCTTATTTGGAGTTCTTCTAAAGGTCCTTTGTAGAGTCTTGTCAATTTTAACATGTATGACTTGGCTTCAAAAACTTTTGAATTCCTCCATATTGTAGGGTGTGACAATATTTTGCCTTCTTAGATACCTAGGCTTTATGCGATCTAAGATTTTATTGTTTATATTATGCTTACGTTGTCTTACCATTTTGTTGACACATAAGATGAGATAGTGTTTCTTTGTATCCTTCTCCTCAATATGCCAATTGATGATGAAACCCCTATTAAGCTCTGTGATTTTCCAAATCGAAAGAAATATTGCATTTATGTGCAATTCATAGATTGTTGTTGGATCATAAAAAATTTAGTGATCATCAATTTGAGGGTTTCCATTTTCATGCGATTTATTGGTTCATGTTATTTTAGACTGAGTGAAAGTCTTAAGATCAGTGGTACATAGGGTTTGGGATTATTGTTCTAGAGATCTAAAATTTGGAATGAAGTCAACATCATGTTTTTTTTTGGATTTTCGATTTCGGACACACCCATCTTTTTGTTGGGTTAAATCTGGTAGTTTTGATATAATTTAGGGGATTTTTGTTGAAACCCAAGATTCCTATTCTTTTCGAGATTTTCTTTTCTTTCCTTTTTTCAGTATTAAAGACAAATTTAACAACAAAGAGTTTTCCAATTCAATTGTATATACTTTTTCGTCAATACAATTTAAAATTACTCACTACTCTTAGTGATGGATTGTATAATCTAATCTTAAACTATTGATTTAAAAATCTATTATTTAACAATCATTCAAATGTGTTTTATCATTTTTATAATTAGATGTACATTTTTATAATTAGATGTACAGTATTTAAATTAAGAATATTATTTTATGTTTTATTTATGAAAGAAATTATTGTTATTTGTTGTTTGCAACATTCTAAGAAATACATATGGGTTCATTTGTTATTGTTTCTTAAAACTTTATCAATATTATGCAAGAAAACCACTAACATATTTAACACTTATTAGAAGAAATTTAAATTGCAATAAAACATTATGAACTAACCATTGTTAAATTTTATTTTCAAAATTCCTTCTACATTCAATTAACGAGCATTTTTTTCACATTTTACGAGAATAATCACTTAAAAAAACAAAAATGCAAAATTATTTTCCAGGCTGCATTTTTTTTCTACCCTAATTTTTTTGAATGCTCCACTTTTAAGTAACAAGTAGGTATATAATGACTTGGATTTTCATGTTTTGATTTACAATGTCTATGCACATAGACAATTCTTCCTACATTGAATAAGTAAATTAAAAATGTGAATATAGTTATATTTTGATTTTTAGTTTGATTTTAATTTTAATTTTGATTTAATCTCTTTTACTTATTTTTTCGTTGTTGTAAAAGTCAATCTCAAATACTAGGTTGAAAATGATAGGCGGATTTATTATTACATTTAATTTAACAGTGAAAATGTAAAGTTAAGATTGTTGGTGTACACTCGTCTATTAATTTGATTAATTCTATTAAGTGTATTATATCATTGGGTGGCCCAAACTTTGGGCTATAAGATTTTAGCGTAAGTTTTCATTTTTACTTCATTTTTTATTTTATTTCTAAAAGTTTTGGATTATGGAGTACAATATAAATTAGGGTTTTATTTTACAAAGACTGGATTTCATTTTTAACCTAAAATTTGTTAAAAAGTGAAAATAATTTTTACCTTGCATTATCTAATTGTTAAAAAGTATATATAAAAAGTTTAAACATGTAAAAATACAATTCTATAAATAAATTTTATTTTAAAACTAAAAACTATGATTTTTATAATTGAATATGAAATTTTTAAAGAAAATAAATAAGTTAATAAATAATAATATATTTTTAAATTTGTAAGTTTAATTTATAATAGAAAAAAATCTTAAATAAATTGATAAATACAACTAAATTTTGAAGTTGATTTTAAAATCTATAATAGAAATAAATCTTATATTATAATTCAATAAATAATTTTAAATTTTAAAAATGATTTATTTTCACTTGTTTTAAACTCACCTAAAAATATTAGATTTTGTAGTTGACAATAAAAGAAGTCTTTTTATTTCATTTTTAAAGAATGTATAATATGTTTTTACTTTTTGAATTTTTTTAGTTTTATATTTAAAAATAAAAATTATTTGTTATTTTTAATCATTTAATATTAAAGTAATATTATTATTAAAGTCATTTTTTTCTTCAATTTTATGGGAATTAAAATTTATAAATTCAAATTTTAGAATTCAATTTTACTTTATATTTAGTTCAAAATTTTGAAATTTGAATTTTGTTAAGATGGGTATGATTTCTCCACATGACATTCTTTTTTGGGCCAATTTATACTTCTTCATTAATTTAACAAACAAAATTCTTCCAAATACTTGTTTTTTATTTAAGAGGGTATACAAGTGGAAAAACTTCAACTCTAGGTTAATATTCACACCATCAACCATAGAAAACCAAACCCTACAAAGCTGAACATATATGTGACAAACATTTCCTTATAATTTCTGTATAAATTAAAAATAAAACCTATCTATCGTTGCATGCACAAAAGTATGCAACTGCTAGTTATTTCAAGTTTTCAAATATTGGAAGTATGAGAAGGTAGATTGTAAGGCTCAATGTAGTTACTCATATAATATTATTCTACTATAAAAAAAAATAGAGTACATTGTTTTATATTATTTAAAATTATTTAAGGTTGGATCTTTATAAGAAAAATCTATTTCCCCAATTTTCTACATATATTTATTGTTTATATGATTTATATTTTATATTTGTTTATTTTTAATATTACTTTTCTGTAATTTCAAAGTTTATTAAATTTGATCACATTAATTTTGATTAGATTAGCATTGATTACCCTATTTAAGAAGAAAATAGTCAACTAAAATAATTTGAAGATTGAGGAAAAATATCTTTAAATACAAAATTTAGAATATAGCAGGTAGGACTGTATACCATGTTCCTTGCAACGTGCGGTCTTAAACCATGGTTAAGTTGATTGTTCAAAATTAACAGTAAAATAATGAAACTGATAGAGAATGAGAAAAAAGAATTTCTGAAAAAGGAGGTTAACAGAGTAAGAAAAGATAAGTAATTAAAGATATAGAATATTTAGATCAGCCTATTATGTTTCTTGGTATAATGTGAGAGAAGCAATTTGACAATATCTGTTTTCTTCAATTTTAACCCATGAATCCCATTTGACAGAAATGTTAAATATAGAGGAATTTATATAATCTGGTGGAGTGCCCAGTTCTACAAAAATATATCTACGAAAATATATAGATCACCAACCACTTCTTTCTTCTTCAAATTTTTCAAATACCAGTGGCTCAATCTGTGACACTGGTGTAGTGCCCACTTCCTGTACTTTAATATTAATATTGGCTATGACAATATAATATCATTACTAATGTTAATTCTAAAAAATTCATGCTTCGCGTGGTTATCAATGATTAGGATTAACGTGCTGCAACAGGCAACAGCAAGGCTTTTTCTATATATAGGAAGCCATTGAAGGGCAACATAGCTAATAGTCTAACAGCTGAAAACAGCAAAAATGGTTAGGAGTCCTTGTTGCTCAAAAATGGGCCTCAACCAAGGGGCTTGGACAGCCAAGGAGGACTTGATTTTGAGTGAGTACATTAAAACTCATGGAAATGATGGTTGGAGATCTCTTCCCAAAAAAGCAGGTAAATTTCAGTCTGAATTTGTGTTTGCAGTAATGATAATCTTTCTAATTTTCCATTGAACAGTCAGGAGCTCCCATAGAAACTGCCCATTTTTTCTTATTAACCCACTCAATTAACCCACAAAAGGCTTTGGAATCTTCTATATTTGTACTGGTTTCATGTTTATTTTCAGACAGGTCTTAGATTAGCACTGATATATATTGAGGAATGATGAATGGAAAAAGTAATCATGTCTAATGTCGAAATATTCAAGTTCATGGACTGCAGAAAGTTTGAGCCATTAGATTGGCACTGATTTGAATTGAGGAATACTAACTGACTGCAACAATCTTATGAATGATAGAAGGAAAAAAACTTGAAATATTTAAGGGACTGTATTTTCTTAGATGGGTACTGATATGGATTGAGAAAATCTTTTGAATGATGTAAAAAAATAGACATATAGTCTAATTAAGAAATATTAAAGTTAGTGGACTGCAAGCTCCTTGATTGGTATTGATACGAATTGAAGAAAAATTTGAAAGATAAGAGGAAAAAGTTATAATAGTCTAATCTAGAAATATTCAAACCAAGGGACTGCAAGATCTTAGATTGGTACTGATATGGATTTAGGAAATCTTATGAATGATAGAAGAGAAAAATGCAAAGCTCTTGAATTAGGAAACTGCCAAAACAAATTAAAGAAAAAAAAAAGAAAACCCTACAAATGAGCAGAAGTTTAAGCTCTTAAATTGATACTAATATGACAAACAGTAGTTAAGACCTCTCACATATTGCTGTAAATGTACCAGTAAACTTCTGGTCTTCTTTGTGGATATTTTCTAACAGTGTTCTTAAAACTTGGAAAAATGATGGTTTCAGGTCTAAATCGGTGTGGAAAGAGCTGCAGATTGCGATGGTTGAACTATCTCCGGCCAGACATTAAGCGTGGAAACATCTCAAGTGATGAAGAGGAACTTATAATAAGATTACATCGTCTCCTTGGCAACCGGTTTGTCAATGAAATTTATATTCATTTCCATTGTAAATCCAGTATATCAATCAATTTATTTGTGTGTTTGATATGTATCTATGCAGGTGGTCTCTGATTGCAGGAAGGCTGCCTGGGAGAACAGATAATGAAATAAAAAATTACTGGAACACCCATCTCAGAAAGAAGTATGAAACTGCCAAGAATGGGAGTAGAAAAGCAAGAACAGCTGGTTCTAGTGGAGAAGATAATGATGATATTGTTAAACCTAAGCCTGTGAGAGGTATCATGAGTAACTGTGTGAATAATGGTATTCATGAAGATTATGGCTCCAAATCACTTTGCAAGATTCTTCTGGATGATTCAGATCCCACTGCCTTTCATCTAATCCCACATAGCTCTGAGATTTTCCAGGGGAGTAATATTAACATTGCAGGAGATAATTCGTTGAATCTAAACGAGATGCCAAATACACACTGCAATATGTTTTCTGTTCCATCTGATTTCAGACTTGAAGATTATGAGGATGGAATATCAGAGATCTATAATGGCCCACAACAGATAGATTGGATAAATGAACTGGAATACATGTAAGGGAAAATGTAGGGAAGGATCAAACATTCTTCCATACTATTCAGAGTGAATGGAAACAATATGTATCCAATTTAACGGAATGATATTATTCTACTTTTAATAGAAACTATATGTGCTCAATGGCTATTATTCTACTTTTAACTTGTAAACAATTTGTATTCTTGGAAACATGGATATAAACTACAGCAGAAATATCAAGTCTTCATAAACGCAAAAGTACAGAACTAAATGCACAGAAATAATTGTTAAAATTGTATGGAACGTAGAACAAGGGTTATGCCATTAATAGATATATCATATAATAAGAAGCTTTCTTAATCAAAGCCCATATTCCAAGACCATCTTGACTTGCTTCAACCGAATAATTGACAGTTTTGGAGGATGTCATTAAGCTCTCTACAAAATGTATTGTTGATCAAATTTCAAAACACAGAAAATATAATAGATTTTTAAGAAATTTTTATTATCTGTTCTTCATAATCTGCATATTTTGCCGTCCAAAACCACAAAAAATTTATAAAAAAATTATTGTATGTTCGCAAATCTAAAAAAAAAAAATTTGACATTTTTTTTTTAATCTTTGATACATTTATGTAAAGAACTTAAGGACTGCCAATTTTGTGTGGGCATACATGAATATTAAGTACTTTTTATGCCTTCTAACTTCATGCAGTGAAAGGACAACAATGGAAAACAATTGTAGCACAGAGTCAATTCTTAAGCCTAATTGCAATTGTCACACCAACATTTTGAAAACAGTACTTAAGAGTTTTTGGTTGTTTGATTTTTTTTAAAGAAAAGTTAACGTCTTTTTGAAGATTGTTGTATTTTTATTTTATTTTAATGTTTTGTTAGTTCTCTTCATAGTATGAAAGATACACGTAAGGTGTTACAACAATTAATTTAGAGGTTGATTCTATATATAATAGATGTTGAATTATTGTGTTCCAATCATTGTAGATAATAAATTATTATTGTTTTCTTCTAAGAAATATGTTTCAAATTAGTTCCAACAACCGGTGGCTCCAATTCAATAGAGAATGAAAAAAAAGTGAAAAATAGACTCCAAGAATCTCTTTTGTATGGGGTTGGTTCCCAAATCAACAGATTGGAAATCATATGAGCTTGCCCACTCAATGATCAGATTTTCCAACTAATTTGGCCAACAAACCATTTATAATTCGATTATGATCCTCCTCCCCTACACTTTAGGCTCTGCAGAACCATGGCGGGTGGACCTATACCTTAACCTAATCTCCAAGTTCAAGGCTTTTTATAGCAGATAGAAATGTATGTTAAACCTTTGAATTAATTCTTCAAGATGGAAAATTGCTTCTTGAAATAGAATATGACTTGTTTGTAAAACTAAATTCTTTATATATTTGAATACTTGAATAGTTTGATTGCTTAGAATAAATCTGATTGCTTTAGATGTACTGAAAGTATGTTAATGATTTATTGCTCAGACTGGTTTGAGAATGTTGACTTAATCACTATCTAAATAATATAAGACTAGTGTCTTACTTCTTTTAGAATGATGCAATAATCTTTTGAATTGACCTTATGTACATAAATTTATGAGACAATTTAAACTTGATCTTTATCAAGACTATCAACTAAATGGCTTATGTATGCTTTAATAATCTAAAATAATGTTGTAGTTAGTCTTATGGATTTTAAACTGTAACTTAATCAAATATTTTTTACGCCAGATTGCACATTTAGCATCCACTTCAAAGAATAAGATATCACAAAGAACTGATCGATTCACAAATAGAATTGCACACCTTTGAAAATAAAAGACAATTGATATTGTGTTGAAAGCATATGAGATTTAGTCCGACCGAGTACAAATTCTGAAAATATGAACTTTAGTTGTGCATCTTCAATACACAAGTTCCAAAAGAGGACATTGCATAAAAAAATTCTTGTATTCTTGTATATCCCTAGACACTAAGATGATCATCTATTTATAAATGAGGATTCAATTTCTTGTGAAAGGGCATACCTTTTCGTCAAGAGATATGACCACTACCTAACTGACAACTAATAACTAATCAAACAAAATGATTACATATAAAGAAGACTCAATAACAAGACAAATCTATAAAAGATGCTTAGAAACGGGGATTAATCCCCAAGTAACACACCACGCTTCTGAATATGATCCAAGTAATTTTGAGAGGCATAGGTATTAGCATCATGAATAGTGTCCTTAATGACATTCTCCAGCATGATCAAACACTCCATGTGTGATGTGGATCCTTCCAACTCAATAGCATCAGCATGGGCAGCATCAAGGGAAGCAACAAGGATACTTTGGCATTCATTCATCCACTGGTCTTTGTCTTGTAGGCCTCCCTTTGATCTTTTAACTCTACTAAACCCTCATTTATTGCAATTAGGAATTCATCATATTTAGACTCCAATTCCTTTCTAAACTTTCCATGTTTGACAATAACCTTGTTCATTTATTCAATCTCATTAGCATCAGCATCATTCAAATTTTTATCATGCAACGTTATGTCCAACCTATTCCTAATCCTATTATGAGTGATCATGTTCTCAACATTCCTTTTGTAGGTTTCCCAAAAATTCTCCAAATTATTCTTCATCTTCTCGAATCTTTTATGTAAGATGAAGGAAGTAGTATCAATTCTAATACTTTGCATCTGTCTGGCCAACTTCTGATTTTCCTTTTGTGACACAATGGGGCCAATTTATCTCTCCTCGGGTGATGAAACAGGAAAATCTCACACCCTCTTATTTTCATCCATATGTCCCCTACAAATTTGAATCTGTCTTCCAATTGGTCTCTCTCTAGTAAATGCTCCTTTGACCTTCTCGGCCTATGCCCTAGGACCTATATTTGATCAATCATATCTTGATTAAATTTTCTAGTTGGAGTACTTTCTTCCATCTTCATCTTTTTTGACTTGGACGCTACACTCTTTCTTTGCCTTTTCCTTCCTGGGGTGCTTGTTTCCTCCATGTTTTCTCCTTGTATTTTTCTTTGCACTTCTTTACAACTTATTGTTTTATTATGCAAATACTTCCTTTCTCTGTGACCTTGCTTTTAGTAAATTCTCCTGTCAAATACTTTGATTATGAGGTTTGAATTATTGGAATTAGGAGAGATAGGTACTGAGAGGGGAGGGGTGAATCAGTGCCTTCAAAAACTTTACTTGTAAACCTTTCAGATATATAACTGTAAACAGTAATAACCAACCAAAATAACTTGAATCTAACTACATGTATCAATCATTCATTTAACTTAAGAAAGTAAACAACATGAAATCAATATGACACAAGTATTTTGGTAACATAGAAACTCTTGTTAGAAGGTAAAAACTGCGATGGGGATGACACCCACAAATTCTTCACTACTATAGATAGAAAAGGTTTGCCTATTAAGGCTACAAGTTTTTATCACTTCTGGTGATCTCACCTTGTTAGGAGTGACATGCTAGATCAGCTAGATCTACCTAGTTATAGGATTTTAACAACACTAATGAAGTGTGCACTCGGTTAAGAGATTTACTTTAAGACTGTTAAGTCTACTCTGCTAAGAGATTTTATCCAAAATTCTATTACAATGGTTAGAAAGCAATAGGTAATTATCTTCTTATTGACAACTCAATTTTCTGATACAGATCTATAAGTTCTGATAAAATATCACCTCACTTGTGATGAATCTCTACTCTGAACTGCTCAGTAGCTTTTTCTGATTCTGCTCAATTTGAATTCCTTTGTACTTAGTTCTGCTCTATTAACTGATAGACTTGAAGTTAGGCAATTGCTTCAAGTGCTCCATGATTCATATATATCAGCTCACACCAAAATGATGCAAACACATAAATATATAGTGTTTTGTTTTTGCCACTTTAACAAAAATTAGGTTACACAACAGAGTCATAACCCTAAGATCTACAGTGTACAATAATAACCTAGATCAACTATTACAAAAGATATACATTACATTAAATATTCCTCGATCTTAGTAAAAAAATTTATGAACTGTTGTAACCATTTGCACAGAAGTATGTGTCATTTCAGATTACTATGTCATTTTCTATGATCCTCGATAAACACTGTATAAACTGCTCGATGTATACTGTGATGCTCGGTGTTTACTGTCTGTCGGTGTCAATGTCTACTGGCGCTCAGTAAACTGTCTGATGCTCGGTGTATATGCTTTACCGACTAGTCTGTCTTGCTTCTAGTTACCAATTTTCTGAATGTAAGTGACCAACCAATATCTTTTACAAACCTTTGATACTAATGACAACCTTAAATGCTCATTAGAGATAACAATCTCCCCCTTTGGCATTAGTATCAGAACTTGAATGTATATAGACAAAATTTTCTATATAACTTATACTTCTGCCATATACATATACACATCAAAAAATTTCTAAGTATTAAGTACTCCCCCTTGGTGCATGCTCCCAGTAAGATGTAGTATACGTAGCATCTATGTACATATTTGGCATAATGACTTATACATTTTTTTCCCCCTTTTTGATAGTAATGCCAAATACAAAAAAAATAAGTAGTATACTCACACCTTGTCAAAAATATGCTGGTGGGTTTTCTTCATTGACTCCAAGAGGTTTTCCCATTCCTCTTTCAAGTTGGTGAGAGCAATATGCTCAAGACCGACTTGTGCATGCATGTCAAAGATGTTATCTAACACTGAAATTTCTGGTGTTGCAACGAGTTGTTCGGCTTTGACAATGTGTGCCTCAAAAATTTTCAAGTATGGTAGGAGTTCTATCTATAACTTAGTAACCTGATCTGTTATGTGCTCTTCTTGTTTCTTCAAATTTTCTAATAACTGCCGGAGTTCCTGAACTCGGTGTGTAATGCCCACCCTAGAATTTTCCTATGTTAGACTGACAGGACTATTGCTTTGACACTTTGGATTTTATGATGGACTATGATTATTATTTAGTTAGCATTTTATGAGACATTTGGGCATATATATGGTTACTACAATTTATTTGGACATATTAAATGAGTTATAATTTAATGATGAATAGCTAGAAATGAACTATCAGTAAACTGTTTTACATTGATTTGTGTTATGATGTTTATATTATGATCGAACCCTATTGAACCTATTTTGGTTTGACATTTACTAGTTTATGTGAGTGTAGGATGAGGAGGGGCAGCCGTAGTTACTCCTATGGGAGGTCCACACGATGTCGCACTCTCCCTCTTTTTTTGTCACTGCATGTTTGTATATATATGTATATGCATATCAGTGGGTGATGCAGGATGCAGGTACTAGGCATCATCTCCACCTGGCTACATAGGTTTGAGCGTGCCTTCAAAATCCTCAAACTATTATTGTGTGGAGATTTAACCAAGCTACTCTCGAGGTTACCCATGGACTTAGAATTCTATTTAGGAACTTATCCTAGTTGGAAAAGTAGAATCCAGTTTATGTTATGGACTTGATTTGATGTTGGTCTGAGTTTATGTTATGAGTTAGAATTAATCCATTTTATATGTATAATAATTATGTTATAAATATGTTATAATTGTTTTTATGTTATATAGGTATGTGTATATGTGGGTGCACACGCATATACCCATGCTTATATAAATAATAATAATTGTATGCTTTCATTAATTGTGTAAATAGTATGGTATTTATAATAAGTAAATAAAGTGAGTTAAATAAAGTATATTTAATGAATGTATTTAAATTAAAAGTAAAAATAATAATAATAAAAGGAAAATGCCTTTTTGTATTAAAATTAGCTATTTAGGAGGGAGTTGAACTCAAGACCTCCTAGAAGTTAGGCTACTTGTTTTCCTATTGTGCTATGTGTTTTTCTTGAAAAGTATTTGTCTATTATTCTTGTTATGGTTTTATTTGAAGGATATTTTAATTAAATTTATTAAAACCTTGATTAAGTCCTTATGGGAAATATTTGGTTCCTCCTCCAACCAACTATGGAAGCTGGAGAAGTTGCTTCCCATAAAGAAACTCCTCCAACCACATAGTTGGAGGATAAATAATTAAAGATTTTTGGTGTGAGGGGGATGATAATTTTGGAGGATTGATTTTCATTTGAGTTGTCTGTAAATGATTTCTCCAGAAATTCTTATTGAAAGTTTATGTGAGTTGAGAGTCTCTGGTTTGTGAAGTCAAGTGTGTGAGGATTTCTTGGAGGATGATTTCTAGAAGGATATCTACTCAAGGATTGAAGCTTCACAGAGATTCTCTAGCCAAGGGAAGAGGATTCTCCGCAGGACCCAAGGTAGGGTCTAAATTGGGAAGAATCTCCATTCTTCCTCTATTGTGTATGAATGTGTTTGTATATGATATGGTATTAAATTATAATATGATTGTTTTACTATGCATCCAAAATGATATGTAAATGTTTGATCCTCTGTGTATTTCTACTGTGTTTTCAAGAAGTAAATTATGTATGATTATATAGTTTTTATTTATGTGCTTTGTATTTTGAAATCTTCCTGGGAAGTTAGGAATGCTTGTGGTCATGTGGGAGGATGTGTTTATCTAATATTGAATGAAATAGGGAAGTCTAGGAAGAAACAAGAAGGGTCATGAAGGTGTAGGATTGAGATATAGTCCATTTTCCTATTCTTTTCCTCTTGCAGGCTTCTCTGTGAAATTGTTGCTTTTAATTGGATTAATTTAGTCTGGGACATAGGTAATGTTGAGTATGTGCTATGGATGTGGTGCTGAGGTCCCTACATCAAGTTGACCTGAGGGAACCTTTCCCAGGCACTCTCCATGCCTAAAGAAATCAATTTTTTTAGTGTTTTCGAGAATTTTAAAATTTATTTTCATAAAAGTGTCCTGCAGTGTCATACAACATTGTATTCATACTCATATGACACTTGGTCAAATGTCGTATGGGGATGCATACAAAGTCATATGGGTTAAAAATCTATTTTTAAGTCTTTTCGGGGAGTTTAAAATGTAATTTTGTGAAATTGTTTTACAGTGTCGTACGACATTGTAGTGATGCCCATACAATAGTTGGTCAAATGTCATATGAGAATGAATACATTGTCATACGAGTTTTTGTAGAAAGTTGTTTGGAGTTTTTAGGGTTTTAGGGGCTCAAAATTTACAGGATTTATACAAGTATAACATTTAAGTATATGATACTTTAATTTCTTATACTTTAAGTTATACTTGTATAAAGGAATTAGGTACCTTCCAAGATGATTGAGATAGGTTTCAGTTTCATAGGAGTTAAGATGCAACTTCTGATTTTGAGATTTCATAAAAATTCAAACTTAGCCAAATTTCAGGCACATGAGATTTCTCTAGATTTTTGAAATAAGCTATGGAATGTTGTGTAAATGCATGTGGGAACTTTTATATTGTATCTTATGAATTCCTACACTTGGTTTTGATTATAAGTTTTTGTTCATACTTAATTTTTAGTAGAGTCCATAATGTAAGGTCAAGACTTGTTCAAGTGGCCTGAGTGCACCGGAGGGCTTCTTGGACCTATGATATGGATCTTTTGAAAGTACTTGATGTTTTTATTGCTTTTGTGTGTGGGTAGGGGACTAGGTTCCCTAGGTGAGTGGCTCACCATAGGTGTTGGAACCCTAAAGTGTTTACCAGATGATCCTATGGGTGGGTTACTAAAAAGTGATAACCTAACAATGAATCTAGGAAAGGGGGGAAACAAAAGATAATGAAAGAAAATATATTAATGGCCACTGTTATATACTAAGTTTGCACCTTTTTCTCAAGCTCTCATAGTCTTGATAACCTAGTATAACATGGGAATCATCTCCAGGTGTGGGACCTATGCTAACTAAGATGAGACCTCCAGGTTCTAGGTTAGTTCCTCTTGGATAATCAACTTAATTTTCTTCTAGACAGGAAAAGTAAAACTTTGAGGGAAAGGGATAGAAGGAATGCTTGAAAAGGGAAATGACAGAAAGCAAACTACCTACTAGGTGATGCACCAAAGCTAGGGTTTGGATCTTAGTATAGAGGAATGGAATCAATGAGAGGCTCAGGTCTAGTAGGTCACAACTTACTGAATAGGCTTGCATAAGTATTTCATAGGAGGGCCTGAAAATAAGACACAATTTATGACCTGCAAGTAGACATTCACTTCTGGAACTCAGTGTAGGATTGAGACAAGACTATTAAGAGGCTAAAGTATACCCACAAAAGCATCTAAATCAAATCAAAAACAATAGCACACATAATTGCAGAAAGCAAGAGGGATCGGGAACCCTAAGATATCACTAAAAACATCATATACTTAAATTCAATAAGAGATAAACTCAGACAAGGAAGCATAGGGACATGAAGGATTGTCACAAAATACCTCTACAATGTTTGAATTTATCAATGGGAGAAATACAGCTGTATAAGCCAGAGGGTAGAGATGATACCACAAATGACCCTTAAGAAAAGATGAATTTCTTCTACAAATTGTTGAACTCTTTGCTTCTAAAAGCTTCAAAACAATATATACCTACTCAACTGCATGTAGGCAGGAGTCAAAAAACCTAACTAGGGTTTCATGGATTTTACATTAGAATAATATTAAAACCCTAACTACCATTAAATCTAATCATAAATGCATCTCTATAATACTATGACTGATCAGATATTAAGTGCCCATCTCTGTACTGCATCAACTTGTAGACAAGCAACCTAGATTCATCTGCTTTCTTGCACAAAGGTCTTGCCATGAATGCTCAAACTGGTACTTTTTTGAGACAAGAATCAACCCATGACGGCTGCCCAGACTTCCTCATCATCTTCTTTCAACTGCAAATGTCCTGGAGACATAAATTTTCTAAGCCACCTCACCGCTTGCAGCCTACAAATTAGATACTGGCAAAAAACCCTCTGCAAAGATATTCAAATTTAAACTGCAATGGCTAGCCGGTCATTTTAAAACATAACCGTCAATCTCTTTTAATTCCTGGCAAATGAATGGCCTAGATCAACTTGACAATAGTCACAAAACCCCTTAAAAAGTCCAAGTCCACATCAGGAAGTCTCGACCAATGAGCATCGAGCATGTCAGCACCTCTGTCATATTTTGGACCCACCTCGAGCCTTTTTCTTTTAAGTCATTTAGCGACCATGCGACTGAAGAATTCTAAGTTGCAAGATACATTTCTTAACTCTAGTTGGGTCAAGTGATTCAGAAAACACTGCAGTTGCTGAATAGCTGAACCTTTTCACTAACCCTGGCTTTATTAAGTGAACAAGAAAAACCCCTTTATTTGCTGATTCGCAGAATACCTTTAACCGCTCATGAGAATTTTGCCTACATTATGGTGAACTGGTGACCGAAGACAATCGCTAGGTCACTGAGAACTTTAGGACCTTACTAACTTATCCTGCGATCTTGCGAATACACACATTCACGCATTTTCTAGATCGATTGGAGCACTGCTATTTTATCACGTGAATATGCAACCCAAAGGAACTTGTCAGAGCCACCAATCACTTGTTAACCCTAGGCCCATCTCCACACATCAATCTTCTATTCACTTTGATTGCCTCATTAGCAACACCTCGGCACGCCCCTGACATTAGACCCACTTAAGACAAGATTCCAATCTAATGATGGGCACAAGATCTCATACCATTCAAATATTCTTTCAGATCATATGCCCATCGTAGATCTCTTTTAAGTCGGAACCCCACTGACACACCGGACCCACTGGAAGTCTTCATCAGCACCACGCAGACCAATTATATTTGAGCAAGTCAGCACACCTAACAGACTCGAACCCATGATCTACAGAAAGAGCATCAAATGGTTGTCGCTAAACCACTGACTTAAATAGTGTACATCTTATCCTAGCAGCGTAGTGACAACCAAAAGATCCTATTGTACTTTAACCTCCCAAAAAGATTAGGACCCACTAACATATGCCTAATCTTCATTATGTGGACCAATCGAATGCAAGTACATCAGAAAGAAAGGACCCACTGAATGAAGCTCTGACAACAAGTCAAGATCGACGGTCAGCGCATGATCTGATGCTCTAACACAAACCCATGAGAACACATGCCATCCATAGATTTCCAAGCTTCTGACATTCCTAGGCCCGCTGACAAAAATACAAGTCATCTCCTTTCAACCAATAGGAAGCCTCCAAGTAGGACATCATGATAGTGGACCCGCTAAACTCTGAAGCACTACAAAAAAGAAAAGATCAAAAGTCATCTGAAGATCTAATGCTCTGACAACAGCCGATGAGAAGATACGCCAGCTGTTAGATCTTCCTAACTGGGACCCCACTCTAACACATCACTCGCAACCTGCAGAACTAACCCCACTTTGACCTAGCAATTTAGCAACCGAAGGAAATTCTCTTGTTCGCTAAATACTTCAAGGAACCGGGTAAAAGCACAAAGCTGTGTCACGTTTCAGGACAACTTATCAGCACAGCTGAATTTGAGTATTGCTAACTAAAATTATTTTTTGTCAAACATATGGTCTAGCTAGATTCATTCTAGCTAAGTTAGATAAGTTCTTCACCTTTTCCAATTGGAAATATCTATTAAATGCATGTTTTATAACAATTACTAAAGAAATAAAATTATTTCAGAAAAGCGACATTTCAATAACTCTTACTCTTTTTAATGATATTTTTTTACAAATATAAAAATACTCTTTTTTAGAGCACAGAGTCAAGATTATCATCATATAATTTTTATATTATTTTAATTAGATCTAATATATTATAATTTCAAAATACTACAAGTAGGTATTTTAACATTCGAGAACAAGATGCTTCAAAAATAGAAAAAAATAGTAAAGCTTATCAAAAAAATTGAAAATTTATATTTAACACTAGAGGAGAGAGTTATCTTCAAGAGTGTGTAATTTATTTTTTGAATGGTGTAGATTTGATAGGGGAAATTTGACGGGAGATGAAAACTGTCGATTTCAGGTATGTTCAACTTTGAGTAGTTATAACAGAGAAAATATACATTGAAAACTAATTTTTCTTCTTTTCTACACTAGCTATACATTTTATCTATGACATATTTTGAAATCAAAGGAAAAAGAGATTATTTGCATATACTTTTTTGGTGCGGACAAGACCCTCATTTTTCAGCATTTTTTAGCAAGTAAAAAATGGACTTAAAAAATTTAAAAACTATGTGAATTCTTGTTCAAAAAAAATTTAAAAAATTATAGCCATAAACTTCATCCACTTTTACACATTTCATTAGTTTACATCATCTCCAAATTTTAAACATAAATGCCATTTTTATGTCATTAAAGTTAAAATTTTTGTGTGTTGTTGACCTTTTCCTTTATAAAAGTGTGACACAGCTTTGTACTTTTACCCAACCATGGTTAAACTTAGAGAATACACGAACAAAGGTCTTTGCTGAATTGTTGAACCAAAAGCTTGACTCTAAGTGATATTGAGCGATTGCCTAACTGAAGAAAAGTGACTGTTCGCTGAGTCACAAGATACCTAGACCGAACTACCAAACACTTAGCGATTATGAGAACCACTGTAGTCACTTGATCGCTGAAACATTTGGATAACTTCTAGGAGAACTTAGAGAACTGGTGACCAAAGGAAACTATTGAGTTGCAGAATCAGGAAATGAGAAGGAAACCCCACCGGGGATTAAGATATTATGCGATTGAAGGAAGAGTCATCACCAGTTTGCAAATAAGAAAGACCACCACCGGAGAACTTAGAGAACTAGTGATTGAAGGCATTAAAATGCACATGGGAATTGAGGAGTTTAAGTGGTCAAAAAAGAAACAAGAAGTTATAACAAGGCCTAGGGTTTGCAGGGTTAAATTAGCACAATGGTTACATTTTCAAACTTTTTAAAGGGTTTTGCACCTAGCCAGGGACCTAGAAATAGTTGCAGAGACCAAGGGAAAATAGATAAACACATGAAATTTCATAGAGTGCTTGGGAGGATGGAAACAAAGACCTAGGGATAGGTATTAGCTGAATTTGCATACACATGGAAATTAGGGTAACATTTTGGTGATTTCTACTGGATGTCAGCCTGCTAGACATGGATCAGTGGCCTTGACATATCCATTGGGCATGGGGTCATTATAGGAACACAAAGCTTGACAGAGGAATAGAACCTGTGCACAGGCACTTCTTGGAGAGTAGGAAACTAACCTAGAAAATAGGGAAAGAAAGTAGGGGAAAAACATATTTACAAAAATTACAGAGAGGGATTAACCTCAAAGCAAGGTTTCAAGTGGAAACCATTTACTGATATTGGCAAGGCATCTCCTTCAAGCATTGAAAGCTGAAAGGCATTAGATCCCTTGCACTCTGTGACTACAAATGGCCCACCCCAAAAGGAGTCAAATTTTGTATGTCTGCCAGGCCTGGATTTGAACTCATCCCATTTGAGGACTACATCCCCAACCTTGAAATTTCTGACTCTAGCTCTCTTATCAAAACTCTTCTTTTTCTGAATCTGATGGAATTCCATATCCTGTATTGATTTGTCTTTGATTTCTTCTAATTCCATCAACTAAGCATACCTGACCTGCAAGGGATCTCCTTCATCAAATAGGGCATACTGAGTAGCTAGGTCCAAAGCTGGTAATTTAGTTGAAATGGACAACCTAGCCTCTTTGCCATATACTAGCACATAAAGAGAATTACCAATTATTTTCTTTGGGGTAATTCTATCTAACCACAATGCAGACCTCAACTTAGTATGCCAATCTCTCTGATTTTCTTGAAGAGTCTTCTTGATTATCCTAATCAGGTTCTTATTTGTTGATTCAGCTAAGCCATTGCCTTGGGGGTAGTAATTTGAACTAGTATTCAAATAGATGCCATTCTTGACTGCCCACTCTGAGACTTTAAGGCCCCTGAATGCTAATGCATTATCTAATATGATGGAATCAGGAATGCCAAACCTATGAATTAAATCATCATAAAAGCTTAATACAACACTCTCATTGGCTTCTTTTAATGCAATTGCTTCTATCCATCTGGTGAAATAATTTTTTGCATTAATTATCCATTTATGTCTTGCACTAGATGGAGGGTTGATCATACCAATGAAATCTATGCCCCACCTCATGAAAGGTTGCTCTGTTCTGACTGGCTGCAAGGGCAAGGCTAAAAGCCTTTCTTTTCCTGCAAACATGGCACACTTGATGCATTTTCTAACATAATCATGACTATCCTTAAAGATAGATGGCCAATAGTATCCAGCCCTCATGATTTTAAAGGTAGTAGTCCTAGGAGAAAAGTGACCTCCAAAAGGTCCATCATGAAACTCAAATAGGACATCAGCTATCTTTTCTGAATCTATGCATCTTAAAAGGACACCATTGTGATCCTTTTTGAAAAGAACATCATCAATTAGCACAAAAGGAATAGATTGTAACCTATAATACCTTCTTTTGGCTAAATCTAAACCTGCAGGACATTGTCATGTCTTCAAATAATTGATCATATTAGGCAACCAGCTTGTTGCCTTGGCTTGTTCTTCTGTAGAATACACCACCAAAGATGCATCTATTTTCTCTGATTTCTTTGAACTCTCATCTGATGCCAAATGTTCACAAAGACCTCTTCCTCTAACCAGCTTGGTAGTTTGAATATCTATGTCATATTCCATCACCTTGGTGATCCAACCAGCTCTTTTTTCATTTAGGTCTTTGGAAAGAAAAAATTATTTGACACTTGGATGAGTAACTTTCAAATGTACCTTGCTATGGGTCAATAGATATCTGAACTTTTTAAGGCTCTTCACCACAGCAAGTACATGTTTTTCTACAAAAGAGTATCTTTGTTCATACTCCTCTAAACCTTTGCTAAAGAAAGTAATAGGCTGCTCCAATCCATCTGAATTTTCTTGGGTCAGCATTGTAGATATAGCATCATGACCTCCATAAGCATAAAGGATAAAATCCTTACTAAAATTTGGGTTTAAGAGGGCAGGAGCTTCTGTTAAGGCCTCTTTGATATCCTGTAAATTGGCTTTCCCTTCCTTAGTCCAACTAAAAGCTGAACTCTTCTTTAACATGGCTGTCAAAGGCTTTAGTAAATCTACAATGTTAGGCAAGAACCTCCTAACAAAATTAATCTTTCCTATGAAAGATTGGAGACTTTTCTTGTGATGTGGTAGGGGCAACTCTAGAATAGCTGCAATTCTCTTAGGATCTACTGTGATCCCTTCTTTGGACACTATGTATCCCAATAATTTTCCTTCATGAACTGCAAACACACATTTCTTGGGATTAAGAGATATCCCAAATTCTCTACACCTTTCAAAAATCTTCCTCAAAGGTTTGATGTGATCTACTGCATGTTTTGAATAGATAGTTATGTCATCTAAGTAGACCAGCACAAACCTATACATTAGGCTCTTAAAGGCCATATCCATTGCCTTTTGAAATGTAGCACCTGCATTTGACAAACCAAAGGGCATCTTTTGATAAGCCATGGTTCCCCACTTGGTTGTAAACGCGGTCTCATATTGATCCTCTTCATTTACTAAGATCTTATTGTATCCTGAATAGCCATCCAATAATGAAAATCTCTCAGATCCAGAGACACATTGTAAGATTTTTTCCATAGAGGGTAATGGATGGTGATATTTTAATGAGGCTCTATTAAGATCTCTGAAGTCAACACATAACCTCAGCTCCCCATTCTTCTTTCTGATAGGAACAAGGTTGGAAACCCAACTAGTATGCTTGATGGGGTAGATGATACCACTTTCTATTAGTTTGAGTACTTCTTTATGCATAAGTGGCTCAAGCTTGGGATTAATAGGCCTTTGCTTTTGCCTCACTGGTTTGGCATTTGGTTCTAATTCAATAGTGTGTTGGGCAAGGGCAGGATCAAAACCCTTGAGGTCCTCATATTGCCATGCAAATACATCACTGAATTCTTTGAATAACTGAGTGTAAGCTTTCTTTTTCAATTTAGTGTTTACTTTTCCAAATTGTAAGCTCTTACCTGGTTCCAACTCTAAGTCAACACAATGTTCTTGTTGGACTACCAAGCTAGCTTTTCTTCTCTTAACTTCATCATCATTGTTGAAGATAGTCTCTAAGGTAACAAGACCTCTAGGCATCTTATTAGACTAGAATTGAATCACTTGATCACCATAGTTTTGTGATAGCCTATCCTGATTATGCTCTGAAAAAGCATCTTCTTCAAACAAGAACTGCAGAATTTGTTCATCATTGTCAAACACTTTCCAATTGACATCATTATCAGGGATAGAGGGTCTGACAATCACTTTGATATGATGTTGATCCCCTTCTTTTGAAATGCTATTTGGGATGTCATATTGGGATCCAATAGCAGCTAGCCTATCTACATTTTGGTTTAATTTCCTAGGGATAGCAACAATATTGAAAGCACAAAAATCTTCAATTGCATCCCAAACTCTATGTTTGTATGCTTTCATGGTGTCATTTTTTGTTGCACTTATCCCTCTCACTTGGCTGACAACTAACTCACTATCACCATAAACTTTTAAGGCCTTAAGCCCTCTTTTTCTAGCCCATTCTAGTCCATTCACAAGGCTTTCATACTCAACAGTATTGCTAGTGTAGGAGAAACTAAATCTAAAGGCAGTATAATACCTTTCTCCTTTTGGGGACACTAGCATAGCACCACCACCAGAACCATGCCTACTTCTAGGTCCATCAAAAAATAGTTCCCAAACCTAATTACTCTGATCCTCTGAATCAATATCCTCTTTGAGAAGGCTTGGCTCTATGATTCCACTTTCTTGTATTAAATAACTTCCCAAACCAAAATCCCAAACAAGATTTTCTTGGACCTCTGAAGTTCTTTCATCTAGAAGGATATTAGGGATACTCTCTATCTTTGTGCTTGCTTCACTAATGGTTTGGAAGTCACTGTCATCAAATATGGGGCAATTTACATTGATGGTATTGGACACATATGGTTCTATATGGTGTGTTGCTAATGGTTCTGATTTAATGGTGACCTTGGTCCCATACCTTGTATGAAATAACATGTGAGACCAGTCAGAGGATAGATAACCTCCTATCTTGGTTGTAAACTCCCTTGACAAACATATAGCAAATAATCCAGGGAGATCTATGATATATATCAAGGAGGATGGAGAAATTAGGACCAGCATGAAGGATTAGATTGGTACCCTTGGCCACACCTATAGTATTTACTGAGGATCCATCAAGTTGGGTAACCTTCTTTTGGAAGGGCTCATATTTTAGTCCTACTTGGTCAGCTACTTTCTTGGGCATTACAGTGCTAGTAGCTCCACTATCTACCATACAATTATGTACTAAAGATTTTCCAATGATTAAAGATACATAAAAGGGGGGTGGCTTTGAGTTCCTACCTTGTGTGGCATTGCCCTTGGAGTTGCTACCTGGAGCCTCCTTTTCTTGATCAGTGTTAACCAACATTGGCTTTGCAGCTTCTTTTGCAGGTTGAGGAGTTGCTACTTCTATCATGGCCTTCTTCAAAATTTCAGGCTATTTGGGAAGAGCCAAGGAGTCCCACATGGACATGGT
Organism: Chamaecyparis obtusa; assembly: GCA_027943335.1. Taxonomy (NCBI): domain Eukaryota; kingdom Viridiplantae; phylum Streptophyta; class Pinopsida; order Cupressales; family Cupressaceae; genus Chamaecyparis; species Chamaecyparis obtusa. The sequence goes on from BSBK01002112.1 coordinate 271,832, forward strand.
GACATTCACCTTCTTTATGTTGTCTATAATATTAAATGGTGTCACAGTGTGTACTCTTTGTTTTTTTTTCACTATGATGGGCTCTACTTCTCTGGAATGCTGGCCTCCTTTGTTTGTAATGATAGGAGCCTTCTTAGATGTGATGGTATTAGCTTATTGTACTGGCTCTGTAGATGTAGTAGCTCCGGCATTGGAATATGCTCTCTCCATGTCTTGAGTTCTTCTCTTTGCTCTTGTATAGGCAACAAAGGAAACTTCATCATTGACTCCATTGAAGTCTGGTTGCTCCCAATTGAAAAGAGCAGTCTCATTCTCTTGTAATTCTTGTTGAGGGACTGTTCCACTGGATAAAGCCTCTGATTGAGCTTGTGAGGCATTTTGAACCATTATAGCTTGGTTCATCCATCCATTTGAACATGTAACCTGATTATGAGGCTGATTACAAGGAAAGCACCATTCATTATCCATAGCCACATTATTTTGACTAGGAACCACATCCCTCACTGGATTTGTAGAATTTAGAGGTCCAGGGTTATATGGTTGGAATGGTCTTTGACTAAAGCTTTGTCTTTGTCCTTGATAGCCTCCTTGGTATGATGGCCTATTTTGCTAATAAGGTTGTCCTTGATTTTTATATTACTGACTAGGACCTTGGCCTTGTGGCTAAAATGGTGGTCTGATTCCTTGACCTTATTTCTTTAGATTTTTGACCTCCTTAGTCAAGGTCTACAACAAGTTGGTCATTTCTTGCTTACTGCTTTCTTGGCTATTCTTTATTTCTTGCAGCTCTTGAGAGAAAATAGCTATCAGCTCTTGACCACTGGTACTAGCTTCGAGTGCCAATATGGTGGGAATAGGGGTAAATGGGGGTACTTGGATAGGTGTAATGGGTTGAAGGCTATGGAAAATGGGCATTGGAGGCCTTCTAGCAATCATGCCTGCTTGGATCAAATAGTTCTCAGCCCTGACAACTATGTCAAAGGCTTGGGGTAGAGAAGTACCACCCATGGACTGGATCATGAAAGAAATTTGACCATTCAGACTTTGCAAGTAATATAGGAAAGCATGGTTAGTTGATGGTCTCATAGAGACTGGGATTCTATTCCATGTTTTGAGGAATCTACTATTATAATCTATCATTTTTTCTTGAGGGTCTCTCTTAATAGTTGTTAACTGCTCAACTAGAGACAAGTTATCTAATTTATCCTCAAAATGCTTACTCAATGCATCCCTTAATTCATCCCATGATGTAATAGAACCAATAGTTAGAGTTCTAAACCATTCTAGAGCCTTACATTTTCAAGAGGCTGCTAATAATTTTGTGGCCACATCTTCTTGAGTAATATTGTGTATGCTACAGATGGTGGTCACATCTCTTATGTGTTCAAAAGTAGTTGTTTTCCCTTCACCAGTGAAGTCAGATATACTCTTTAGTGCCACCAAGGGTACATCATGATGTTGAGAAAAAGCCAATGGACTGGGTTGGTTGAATGGTGCAAAAGAAAATGATCTATCCATTGTAGGAGTTGGAATCTGAAGATTAACAACTATATGAGCTGTAACTGTTACTGGATTTGAATCCTCCTCTAGATCTCTGGTTAGAGATTTGCCTCTCCTTCTTGAATGAAAGGGAAAAGGTCTCCTTTCTGAGGTATCAGGAGGTGTAGATTGAACTCTCCTTGCAGGGGATGTTCTTTGAGTTGACCTGCCTTTATGACTTCTCTTTGAGGGCAACTCTAAAAATTTGGTAGGCTTTGAGCTTCTAGTCTCAATCTTTCTCATAAAACTTTGAAAAAGGTAGCCTGGATCTTTGAAATCAATGGAGTCCATAGATATACTTGATAGAATGACTTCTAAAAGCCTATACTATGCAATCTATATATTAGAGATAGCATATCCAAACATGAATTTCTGATTCTTTTACAGTCCCACTGAGCGTGCCAGAATTGTTATACACTAAGTTTGTGTCTTTGTCTCAAGCTCTTGTAGTCTTGATAACCTAGTATAACATGGGAATCATCTCTAGGTGTGGGACCTATGCTAACTAAGATGAGACCTCTAGGTTCTAGGTTGGTTTCTCTTGGATAATCACCTTAATTTGCTTCTAGATAGGAAAAGTAAAACTTTGAGGGAAAGGGATAGAAGGAATGCTTGAAAAGGGAAATGACAGAAAGAAAACTACCTACTAGGTGATGCATCAAAGCTAGGGTTTGGATCTCAGTATAGAGGAATGGAATCAATGAGAGGCTCAGGTCTAGTAGGTCACAACTTACTGAATAGGCTTGCATAAGTATTTCATAGGAGGGCTTGAAAATAAGACACAATTTATGACCTGCAAGCAGACATTCACTTCTGCAACTCAGTGTAGGATTGAGACAAGACTGTTAGGAGGCTGAAGTATACCCACAAAAGCATCTAAATCAAATCAAACACAATAACACACACAATTGCAGAAAGTAAGAGGGATCAGGAACCCTAAGATATCACTGAAAACATCATATACTTAAATTCAATAAGAGATAAACTCAAACAAGGAAGCATAGGGACATGAAGGATATTCACAAAATACCTCTGCAATTTTTGAATTTATCAATGGGAGAAATACAACTGTATAAGCCAAAGGGTAGAGATGATACCACAGATGACCCTTAAGAAAAGATGAATTTCTTCTACAAATTGTCCAACTCTTCGCTTCTAAAAGCTTCAAAACAATATATACCTACTCAACTGCACGAAGGGAGGAGTGAAAATCCCTAACTAGGGTTTCATGGATTTTACATTAGAATAATATTAAAACACTAACTGCAATTAAATCTGATCATAAATGTATCTCTTTAATACTATGACCAATCAGATATTAAGTGTCCATCTCTGTACTACATCAACTCGCGGACAAGCAACCTGGATTCATCTGCTTTCCTGCACAAAGGTCTTGCCATGAATGCTCAAACTGGTACTTTTCTAAGACAAGAATCGACCCATGACAGCTGCCTAGACTTCCTCATCATCTTCTTTCAACTGCAAATGTCATGGAGACATAAATTTTCTAAGCCACCTCACCGCTTGCAGCCTGCAAATCAGATACTGGCAAAAAACCCTCTACAGAGATATTCAAATTTAAACTGCAATGGCTAGCCGGTCATTTTAAAACATAATTGTCGATCTCTTTTAATTCCTGGCAGATGAACGGCCTAGATCAACTTGACAATAGTTGCAAAACCCCTTAAAAAGTCCAAGTCCACATCAGGAAGTCTTGACCAATGAGCATCAAGCATGTTAGCACCTCTGTCATATTTTGGACCCACCTCGAGCCTTTTTCTTTTAAGTCATTAAGCAACCATGTGACTGAAGAATTCTAAGTTGTGAGATACATTTCTTAACTCTAGTTGGGTCAAGTGATTCAGCAAACACTGTAGTCACTGAATAGCTTAACCTTTTCACTAACCCTGGCTTTATTAAGTGAACAAGAAAAACCCCTTTATTCGTTGATTTGCATAATACCTTTAACCGCTCATGAGAATTTGGCCTACATTTTGGCAAACTGGCGAGTGAACACAATCACTAGGTCACTGAGAACTTTAGGACCGTACTAACTTATTCTGTGATCTTGTAAATGCACACATTCACGCATTCGCTAGATCGATTGGAGCACTTCTATTTTATCACGCGAATATGCGACCCAAAGGAACTTGTCAGAGCTACCAATCACTTGTTAACCCTGGGCCCATCTCCACATGTCAATCCTCTATTCACTCTGACCGCCTCATCAGTGACACCTTAGCAAGCCCCTGACATCAGACCCACTTAAGACAAGATTCCAATCTAACGAAGGGCGTAAGATCTCATACCCTTCAAATATTCTTTCAGATCATACGCCCACTGTAGATCTCTTTTAAGCCAGAACCCCACTGACACACCAGACCCACTAGAAGTCTTTGTTAGCACCACACGGACCAATTACATTTGAGCAAATCAGCACACCTGACAGACTTGGACCCACGATCTATAGAAAGAGCATCGGACGGCTGTCACTAAATCATTAACTTAAATAGCATGCATCTTATCCCAGTGGCATAGTGACAACCATAAGATCCTGCTGTACTTTAACCTCCCAAAAAGATCAAGACCCACTGACATATGCCTAATCACCATTATGTGGACCAATCGAATGCGAGTACATCAAAAAGAAAGGACCCACTGAACGAAGCTCTGACAATAAGTCAAGATTGACGGTCGGTGCATGATCTGATGCTCTAACACAAACCCATGAGAACACATGCCAGCCATAAATTTCCAAGCTTTTGACATCCCTAGGCCCACTGACAAAAATACAAGTCATCTCCTTTCGACCAATAGGAAGCCTCCAAGTAGGAAAACGTGGTAATGGACCTGCTAAACTCTGAAGTGCTGCACAAAAGAAAAGATCAATAGTCATCTGAAGATCTCATGCTCTGACAACAGTCGATGCAAAGATACACCAACTATTAGATCTTCCTAACCGGGACCCCACTTTGACACATCACCCGCAGCCTACAAAACTAACCCCACTTTGACCTAGCGATTTAGCGACCGAAGGCAATTCTCTTGTTCGCTAAATACTTCAAGGAACCACGGTTAAACTTAGAGAATATGCGAACAAAGGTCTTTGCTAAATCACTAAACCAAAAGCTTAACTCTGAGTGATATTGAGCGATTGCTAGACTGAAGAAAAGTGACTGTTTGCTGAGTCGCAAGATACTTAGACCTAACTGCCAAACACTTAGTGATTATTGGAACCACTGCAGTCACCTAATCACCGAAACATTTGGATAACTGCTGGGAGAACTTAGAGAATTGGCAACCAAAGGAAATAGTCACAGAATCAGGAAATGAGAAGGAAACCCCACCGGGGATTAAGATATTATGCGATTGAAGGAAGAGTCATCGCCAGTTTGCCGAATAAGAAAGACCACCACTGGAGAACTTAGAGAACTGGCGACCGAAGGCATTAAAACACACATGGGAATTGAGGAGTTTAAATGGCTAAAAAAGAAACAACAAGTTATAACAAGGCCTAGGGTTTGCAGGGTTAAATTAGCACAACGGCTACATTTTCAAACTTTTTAAAGGGTTTTGCACCTAGCCAAGGACCTAGAAACAGTTACAGAGACCAAGGGAAAATAGATAAACCCATGAAATTTTGCAGAGTGCTTGGGAGGATGGAAACAGAGACCTGGGGATAGGTATTAGTCAAATTTACATACACATAGAAATTAGGGTAATAGCCACATAGTCCTGTTGGAGTACTAGGACCATGGTTAACCGCCAAGATGGATCCCTATTCATAAAGAGGGGACCGGGGTTACATGGTTGCCAGGAAGGATCACAAAATCTAGGATATGTGATGACACTCACCTAGAGGGTATACTAGGAACCTAACCCTTGTGATTAGTAAAGTGATATATTGTTATGTTATTTCTTTCATTTTAGGGTTTTGTGTAGCCTTAGATTGCGTAGGGCCTTGTGAGTATCTTGGTTCTATCTCCTAGCACGAGGGGTGGAACCTCATCAGTTCCACATGGTTGGGTGGAAAAAATCTTTTGAGGTCTTGTTCATGGCTCGTGACTTGGATATGTTCAATTCTATGAAGACCTTTATATTGTATCATTGTTACTAAAAATAAAGATGTAAAGATATGTTGTAATGCCTTTGGGCCATTCATGTACTTTTTATTGCAATGAGAGTTATTATCAGAAGGAAAATGTAATTGAAAAGTAAAGCAATGTAAATGGGAGGGATAGTTCTAGGCTTGATTTCAAGGGTTATTATTTGAAAGATCAAAGTTTGAAATATATAATGTAATGTTGAATGATCTTTTCTATCTCTCCTTTGTTGCAATGAAAGAAAATGTTTATTATGCTAAGGTTAAAATGTAATTTGTAATGAATAGTTATTCAATGTGTAGGAAGGAGAAATGAAATTAGTATATAAAGTAAGGAATATAATTGTAAATGAAATTCAATTTGATAAGTAATGTAAATATGTTAGTAAATGAATTCATTAAGGGAACCTTAAGGAATGTAAATGTGAAGTAGTAATGATGTAATGTTAGGAAAAAAAAAATTTAGTTGCAATTTTTGGTCTTAAGACCTTATTTCTTATGGGTTCCCTGGTGGGGACATTACATGGTGAATGCACTTTAAGAAAGAATTAGGCTTGATTATAGCTGCATTTGTACTTAACTTTATTTCTGCTTCCAATCCTTTGATCTTCTCACTGACTTCAATAGTGAAGGTGTCTATAGTGCAAAGCTTCAGTAAATATTGACAAATTGTCTAAGTGATAGTTTTTATCTCGGTGATCACCTTAGATAATTTGACCTTCTTCATTGCCACTTCTAGGCTTATTTTCTTTGCTAGTTTGTCATATATCCTGGATTCTACCCTTTCTTCAATCTGTTTATCTGCATAAGTGTCCAGGGCATTGATCTTCTCAACAAGTGTAGCAAGTTGATCTATGATATCCCTCACATCTGTTAATATTTATTTTTGTTTGTGTTCTTACTTCAACTTCTCTTGAGCTGTCTTTCTTGAACATAATTCCCCATATTTACTCAAGTCTTTGGAGCTTAGGGTCCTTGGGTCACACTCAGGAATAATTATCACTTCATCTAGGGTGACCGGCCCTTTTCCTTTCTTTTTCTTCTTCTTCTCCGGTGCTAGAGGTGATTTCTTCTCAATAACAGCAATAGTTTTGTCTCCAGATTTCAGAGTATCCTTCCCGATTGGCACACTTTCTTCCTTCTTCTACTCCTTGGGTGATGTAGTCTCGGTTGATGGAGTGGGAGCCTCGAATGTGGTGTCAAGTGGGATCACCTCGGTTTCCTTTGTCTCATCTGTTACCTTTGTCTCAATAGAAGGTGCCTCTGTTTGTGTAGGCTCATCTGTCTCTGTAGGTTTCTCAATGTCTTGATCCCTTGTGATGTCTTTGTTTTTCTCAGGGTTTGAGCCGCCAAGTTGTACTTGTGAAAGAATTGCGACTACTTCTGCAAGTATAGGAAGTTCACCTGGTAGTGATATAAATAGACATTCAGTGTCTAGTACTTCATCTTGATTAGGTGCAATATTCATATCTTCATCATCTTTGTCATCAGGATCACCATTTATGATGTCCTCAATGAGTACATCATCATCAGTTTTCTTCTCTAGTTGAATTTCTACTTTATCTGGTGCATCATGTGAAACACTTATTTCTTCCTTTTTCTCGGTAATATCAATTACCTTAGTAACTGATATACCAGTGTTCTTTGATTTCTTTGTTGTTCCCTCATCAATACAAATACCTTTACCTTTGGAATTTTGTCTCTTCTTAGATAAGTTTAAGAATGCTTCTTGCTCAGCTTTTTCTTCGGCCTTAAAAATTGATGTCCATAAAGAATCACTTGTGGTATCCATATCTACCACATTTTCATCCATTATCATCATGGCTCGATTCTTGATCATAAATCTTGCTTGGTATTTGGTCATGTACTCACTAAGTTCTCCATAGCTTAGATGTGGGGTTGCCAAAACTAGAGATCGTTCTCTCTTTCTTTTCTCAGTGTCTAGTGCAATAGCCCATTTTTCAGTAATCTTGTCATCCAACTTCTTCGGTAATGCACAGGCAAATTCCATTGGAACTTTCTTGAATTTTATCATCATTTGGATGACAACCTCTTCTATCTTGGTTTGATCTTCATTTGACATTTTTTCAAATCTATCTATTTCGGGATTAGTAAGATCTTTATTTTCAATTATTTCTTCAATGAATTCATCTATTGTTTTTACCTTGTTACTAACCACCTTGAATTGATTGACATCATCTTCAGTCTCAGTCTCCTCAAGATCTTCTTTACTTCTTATCAGTTTTCTCCTTTTCTTTGGTGCCTCAGCTATAGCCTTGTTCTTTCTCTTGATATATTTCCTTGTCGGTGTAGCTGCCCTCAGTTTTGTTACTTTCTCTACTTCTTTATTCTTGGGTGGTGAAGCTACAGTTGATTATCTTGTCTTCATACCTTCTTGTACTGGTAACTACTTTTCATAGGAATTTCAAGTGGAGGAACTGGTGTGGGATCTTCTTCTTCATCAAACTTGATCTCCTCACTATCATATGGTTTGTCAGCCAACTATAACTGACCTTCAGTTTCCTATTCAACTGGTGTCTCCCCAAGTGTTTCAAAGACATCTCCAAATCTAGCAGTGAGATCTTTCTTCATCTTCTTGGCCTTTCTAGACATTTTACCAATCTCTATGCCTATTGAGATTCTAGATTTGGCCTCTTCATAGACTTCAAACCTAGTGGCAATGGGATCTTTTGGTATTGCAAGTAGTGCATTAATAGATTTCAATGCAAAATCATGGTTCATTTCATAACCCATCGGTGCCAACTATTTTATCCTAGGTTCAACTACTTTTATCAAAGTATAATCTGTGTTGACTAAAAAACATATATCATTCTCAAATTTTTCTACTAATTCCCTCATAATTCTACTTCTTTTATGCAATTTAGTCTAAAATTCTTTGAAGTATGCATCAAACTCTATATTCAGTTTATCTCCTAACTTACTCATCATATCATTAATCTATTTCACTATCGGTATATCTTATTTCAAATTTACTTTACCGATGCTAGATACATACTTTTTTAGATAGAAAAATATGCAAAAAAGTAGTGATCTAAACTTATAGGTATTAGACTTCTTTGTCCTTATTGTCTTCATATTTTCCTAAAGTTGATGAAATAGTACCTCGGCAAGATCAACCTGGTGATCTTTCTTCACAATTTTTTGTGCCATGTCTACTGTACTGCAGGGTATGTTGTTGAGTTTTCTCGATTGAAATATCTTGTACCCAATCACATGTGCTGCAAATTTAATTGCTGGGTCTCTGATTGTTGAAATTTTTAGTGCTCGACCGTCCCATTGTGCTCTAGTATTCTTTTCAACATCCAGTTGTGATGAACTACGAAAGGCTTTAGCCTTGTCAGTTGTAGGGAGCCCAGTAACCCTACTGATCATTTTCTTGTTGACCTCTATCAGTTTATCTAGCCAAAAATTTTCATCATGATACCTACTCAAAATGATTTTGATCCAATCTGTCTTAAATGATTGTGGATAGTGTGTGATATACGATAACCCTGATTCCTCAATCTTCTTGTGTTCTAGTTTCAATTTACCATTGGTGCCACAAATTTGTTGATATGCTACAATAGTTTCAAAATCTCCAACTTCTCCAATTTTGCAATGAATATACAATCTTATGTCTTCTGTCAATAAAAACCTATCTGGTATGCTTGAAAAAGTGCCCATTAAATCTATTTGTGTTGTGACCTTGGGATGTGGCTTAAACTTAGGTTCGTCAAAATTTTCCCTAATGATTAGATTAACTTCCTCCTCAATACTTTGTGATTTTCTTGTAGATGATGTAGATGCCATAAATTGATTCTAGGGTTTCGGCAAGCAGTAGGATAAAAAATGTTTGATAGAAAATGAACTTATTTGAAATCATCGAAGAGTGATGTCGGTTCTATCTAAAGTAGCCTTGAATCCTTTTGAAAATCTTCTAGCTCGAACCCTTCTCTTTGAATTCTTCATTCTTCGAAATCGCAATGTAACGATGAACTTTGTTTCCCGTGTATTTATAGACTTTTCGATATTCCCACTCAAAATTTCATGCAATAAATGCTTGACCTAACTTTCAGTATGAAATAGCTGTCAGCTCAATGACAACTAAAAATTTTATCCACTTGGTTAACATAGGATTTCTTCGTCAGTTGATACATGTGCTTAGTTAACCTTAGATAGTGATTACCAACGGGTAACCAACTCTTGGTCTCTCTTTTATTGACTGTATAACATTGTTATCTCATAACATATAAACCATAGTGCATCTTTATTCATGCTGATTTGGTATAAGTACATCATGTATAAGGAACTATATGTAAAATGTGATCATTTGAAATGTCAGTCCCATACATACCTATTTTACCTTAAGTGGAGGTATTGATGTCACCCAATCTAGTGGATGAGGTTTCACCAACAACATTACTTGACTCAGCATTCTCATTAGATGCCTTCTTCCACATAGCGTTCCTTAACTTTGTAATATCTGCAATAGTATATCCACTCTCAAATATATGGTTTTCATCTAGTGCTTGGTCTCTGTAGTTCTTTCTTAAATGACCTACGCTATGACAGTGCATACAAGCCATTCCAATGCTTGTCCAGCTTCTTGATTGTCCAATCCAACTCTTTTTGTAACAATTTGCTGCGATGTGTCCATATCTACCACAAGCAATATAGTTAGCCCATGTACTATAATCCCAAACATAAGAATTACCTTGTCTCTTCGGTTGATAGGACTTTCATTATGTTTTTTGATTAGGAGTCCATACTTGCTTCATCTTAGCCTTACACTCTTGTGCAGTGTGTCCATGTTTATTACAAGTATAGCATATTTTCTCCACAGTGGTATTGTTAGCAATATCATTCTGTTTAGCTCTACATTCATAAGTTGGATGTCCAAACTTACCACAATAATAACAATATCCATTAAACTTAGGAGTGATAGGAGGTTTACCTTGTGCTTTGCTTAGATACAAACATTAGATGTATGTCCCGATTTGCCACAGTGATAACATGTCAACACTTTAGGCTTCTGATTTTGATTGTTGTTGACTTGTTCAGCTTATTGTGATGATTCTCCTTCGCAGGTGTAGCCTATACCAGCTCTACTCCCAAATCTTCTTTGATTAGTCAGAAAATCATCAATCTTCTTAGAACTATCCTCAGCAAGTTTCTTCATTTCATTTTGTTGCTGTTGATTTTTCACTTCATTTCTCAGCTTCTCATTCTCCTCTCTGAGTCTTGCAACATCTTCTAGTATTCTTGACAATTCTCCATTCACTCAGTTTACCTCTTGATTCACAGTCATCATTTGATTAGTTACTTAGAAATGATGATCAGTGAGTCTCTGTATTTCACTTTCTTTTGCTTGAAGTTGTTTAGTCATCTATCTTCAGTCATTAATAGCTAGATTCCTTTCTTGCTCAGCTTGTCTAGAATTGTTCATTGTTTCTACCATTCTCACCATCTGAGATTCTTGACCGATTTGTAGTGCTTTCACTTGATTAGTTAAATGTTGATTCCTTTTAGATAAATCAGTAATTATGCTTTTAGATCCATCAGAGATGCTTCCAAAACTAGATCCAATATGCTCGAACATTTCATCAATAGGTTCTTCATGGTAACCGATCTCATTTTGTAGACTAGCTAGGTTCTTCCTTTCAACCAGTAATTTCTTCAGTTGGTCCTTAGCTTGTTTATACTATTCCACAAACATCTGCATCTGTATCTTCTGATTCTCAATAGTCTTATCAAGCTTGTATCTCTCCATGACTTAGATCTTTACCCTTCAGTGGTTAAACTGTTCAATAAGAGAACTGAGCTCTGATACCAATTGTTGGAATTAGGAGAGATAGGTACTGAGAGGGGAGGGGTGAATCAGTGCCTTCAAAAAATTTACTTGTAAACCTTTTAGATATATAACTATAAACAATAATAACTGACCAAAACAACTTGAATCTAACTGCATGTATCAATCATTCATTTAACTTAAGAAAGTAAACAACATGAAATCAATATGACACAAGTATTTTGGTAATGCAAAAACCCTTGTTAGAAGGTAAAAACTACGGTGGGGATGACACCCACAAATTCTTCACTATTGCAGATAGAAAAGGTTTGCCTATTAGGGCTACAAGTTTTGATCACTTCTGGTGATCTCACCCTATTAGGAGTGACATGTTAGATCAACTAGATCTACCTAGTTATATGATTTTAACAACACTAATGAAGTGTGCACTTGGTTAAGAGATTTACTTTAAGACTATTAAGTCTACTCTGCTAAGAGATTTTATCCAAAACTCTATTACAATGGTCAAAAAGCAATAGGTAATTATCTTCTTATTGACAACTCAATTGTCTGATATAGATCTATAAGTTCTGATAAAATATCACCTCACTTGTGATGAATCTCTACTCTGAATTGCTCAGTAGCTTTTTCTGATTCTGCTCAATCTAAATTCCTTTGTACTCGGTTATGCTCTATTAACTAATAGACTTTAAGTTAGGCAATTGCTTCAAGTGCTTCGTGATTCATATATATCAACTCACACCAAAATGATGCGAACACACAAATATATAGTGTTCTATTTTTGCCACTTTAACAAAAATTAGGTTACACAACATAGTCATAACCCTAAGATCTACGGTGTACAATAATAACCTAGATCAACTATTACAAAAGATATACATTACATTAAATATTCCTCGATCTTAGTAAAATGTTTTATGAACCATTGTAACCATTTGCATAGAAGTATGTGCCATTTCAGATTACTATGCCATTTTCTATGATCCTCAGTAAACATTGTATAAATTGCTCGGTGTATACTATGACACTCAGTGTTTACTGTCTGTCGGTGTTGGTGTCTGTTGGTGCTCGGTAAACTATCTGATGCTCAGTGTATGCTTTACCGACTAGTCTGTCTTGCTTCTAGTTACTAATTTTCTCAATGTAAGTGACCGACTGATATCTTTTACAAACCTTTGATACCAATGACAACCTTAAATGCTCATTAGAGATAACAGGGTTAACAGCTCATCAAGTTACACAAGCTCATCCTATCAAATACTTTAATTATGAGGTTCGAATACCCATGAAACAACCTATTACAACAATTACCCTTTAATTTTGCCTCATGTGAATCCTTACATCTACCCAATCTCTACAGTTATTTACAATCCCCTTTGTTTTCATTTTGAAGTTTGAATTAATAAGACAATGACTCCTCATCGGGCTAGGTTTTGTCGATATATATATGCCTTTGGCACCATCGGTGTAGCTGTCTCTTTGCTTCTTTGAGGATTTTATCACATGTGTTCATCGGTATAGATAATATTGAATAGGTCATCAGGGATCGACAGAACTACAAAATTATTATGTTGATACCAACTGTTATGTATTGATGACACTCATCAGGGTAACTCCTACCAACCTACCAATAGTTACATTTGTGTATGTTTGTCTAATGCCTCGTAGGATTTTATCTTTATTTTAACCAATGGGATAACATTCCTTTTCTACAAGCTGACATTTTTTACCTCATCATCAATATACTTCATCTCGATGACCCTATCGGGCATTGAGATAACTTAAATTTGGTAACTCTACTGTGTATTGTTACTCTAATAGGTTCACCGGGATACCATACCCTGATGTCATCACTTTACCCTATTGATATATGTTGACACAATCTCCCTTTCTTCATAGTATTTATTTTTATCTTATATCACCATAAGTTATTATGATGCACTCATCGGGTATAGGGAAAACTCAAACAATTTTATGCCGACTTCTTTGTCTATTTCGATGACCTTCATCAGCCAAACTTCCATTGATGCACCAGCTTATCATCATTGTATGTAATTTTGATACTCCTTACCCAAACTTTCTTGAGTCTTGCATCAATCTAGGTTATTTTGATAAGTTCATCAAGTGACGGTGGAACTGAAAAATGCATACCCCAATAGCACTAGTTATATCGATGACTATCAAGATAACTCCATTTGATACACTACTTCTTGTTTAGATGATTATCAGTATAAGTCTTACCAATAGCCTTATTGGCTACTGGCAAGAAAAAATAATTCATTTTTTGCTAGTGTATGTCTCACCGATGAAGTTGATCGATATTTGTTATGTCGATCAGTGATGCTTTACTTGTTTCCTAAATTCATCAACATACCTTTGGCTGATACTATGCTTTCCTTAGTGCCTCATTTCTTTATCCATATATATTACTCTAATCACCTTTGATCTTTTTCTTGTTCATTCTTCATCGTGATGTCTCTCACCAATAATGCAAATCTTCATCGGTATGGCTACAGCTTTGTCCTATCAGCCTAATTCAAAGGCCAAAGATCATAATCTTCCTTCCTTGTATCAATGTCAACCCTTAGCACTCTGGCAGATGGTTAGTTTTCCAAAGCCAAGTCACATATGGGTTGTTCAATTGATATTTTCTTCCTTTGACTTAATCCTGCACATGCACAATCTGGTAATAACTATTCTCATGGCTTAGCTAAAATGCATACATAAATTATTTTTATGATTTATATAGTAGGGACATATTGATTAACAAAGATTCATCAAAACATAAGCTAAAAATATGTTATATGGGAGGCAAAATAAAATTGAAAATTTGTGTGCTAACATATGGAAAAATTCCTCTTTGTCCATTTGGATTTTGGTCTAGAACAATGTTGTTTGTATTTTAATGTCTATTGTAACATGGCAAAATGTGGTTTGGGGATTTCTGACCAATTTTTGTATAAGGTTGTGGATGGAAGGAAAACTTGTTTTGTGGTTGTCACTCTTAATCTCAACCATATGGTTTTCTATATATTTTAATAAAGTTTAGTGGCATTAACCACTTTTTCTTTTTTTTTATAAGTTATTTTTTAGAATTATCTTTAACTTAAAGTTGTATTATTATAGTTATAAGTATATTTACTTCTATTTTCATAATTAATTGTTAAAATAATGATAAATTAATTTCATAATATTCAATGTGGTTGTTTTGATTTTCTAGGTTATCTACAGGAATCCGTATTATAGCTATTTTGGTTTTTTCCTTTTTCATATGAGAAATGTGTAACAATTTTTAGATGTAGGAAAATTGACTTTTGTGTGAACTCTTTAAGTTTAATGGTGTAGTAGTCTAGTAGAGTAAATTTGAATAGTTCCATGAAAATGTTTTGTTGCAATATTTTTAGAATCTATGGAAAGCATTAAAGTTCAAATTTAATGATTGGTAAGTGTGAATCTATTGAGAGACGTCCAGTTTCAAGTTGTTGTTGTTGTTTTTTAAATAAAAGATAGAAGCCCAAATTTTATATTAATATAGAAATATGTACAAGTAAAAATTAAATTAAAAGTAACCACTTTGTTGAGGCTTATGCAGCCTACATTGGTTTGAAAATAACCATTTCTAATGGGTTTACTAAGGTTTGGTTAGAGAGTGATTATCTCAATATTATCAATTATCTTAATGGTAAAGTCACCCCTAGCTGGATGATTAAATCTTTGATCTATTATTGTATTCATATGCTAAATTCAGTTGATGATCATAGGGTCACTCATGTTTATTGAGAGAGTAATTACATGTTGCGGGTAGATTGGCTAATCTGGGGGTTAATTATCAACACATGGTAAGCTAGTAAATTAGAAAGTATCTTGTGAGACTTGGTACATGACTCCCATTCAAACATGGAATGTACTAACCTATCATTGGAAAGTATCCAGTTGATGCTCAAGTAGGTTTCTCAATGTCTAATCTCTATCATATTGTAATGAGTTGTTCATCTTCAATTCTTCATCAACATTGGTACCTATAATTGTCATACGTTGGCATTATTGGTGCATCATTGGCTCTATTTTCTTCCTATGGAGGAGTGTTGGTTATCATCTTGGAACATATTTGCAAGAGATTTGATATTGAGGGGAAGCTTCATGGTCTTTCCTCTTCTCCCTTATGGGGGGGATTTTTTCCTCTTCTTAAGTTTTGCTCTTCTCCTTGATAGAATTGTGTCTTTTTATCTCTCTTTTGGAGGGGGGTTTTCTCTTGTTTGGTTTTCTCCATTTATACATTTGTGAGAGATCGCATTCAATTTGTACATAGATACCTAACATGGCCTAGTAGTCAAGATTGATCTTGCATTGTTAAAATTTGTACATTATCTCTAAGTTGCACATAAGCGAGGGATGTTGGTGAAATTAAGGTGTTTTCCCTTTGTTAATTCACACCTTGGTACTAATTACACTTTACTTAAACTTACTTAGAGAATTGCATAGGAGTATGTGAACTTATTAGACATCACTTTATCATTCTCCACCTTTGTTTTACATACTTTATTACACATTGGAGGATGATCCACCTTTTGTGGACATGTGATTCTACCTTAGGTGGGTGATAAGTTGTCTCTTGATTATCATGTAATGAGACAATGATACTTTTCATTGGCTCGTTTACTCTTTTGTACTCACCTTAGCTATATAACCTATGGCTCTCTTATGTACTATGATCCAATATTCCAGTTATTGTATTACATTCTTGATGAGAATATAGTTTATTCATACCATATTATTTATCTCTTATTATTGTACTTTTTATTGCCTCTAGATATTCAGTAGCTACCTTCATAGCCAAATCTTACAAGGGTGTTATGGATTAATAGTAGGATCAATAAAAATCTTGATGCATGAAATAGATAATTCCTATCCTTAGGGGCTATGATCCAAATTTGTCAAAAGATACTATCTTCTTATAACATATACCATTCTTCTTGATGATTTTTTCATAGTTACTAAGTTATTGAGATCCAAAAGAAAATTATAAATGTCTTATGATCTGATGGAAAAGAGGAGAGATAAATGCACTCTATCAAATGAGACTCATGTTGTCTAGATCAATGCCAAAGTGGTTTAGACCTTAAGGACCTAATAAATCATGGAATTGTGTTTTAAATTAAATTAAACAATAAAGATCTAGAGAGTTATGAGCTTTGCAAATTTCTTGTCAAAAAAATCATTCAACTTGATGCCTCTAAGAAGGTTAAAATTAGGAAGTTTCTGCCATTTTGTGATCTTCTAGCTATAAAACACCCAATAAATCTTGTGAGATGCTATGTGTTTAAGAATCTTTGGAAAGCATGGGAACTAATTAAGAATCTTAGGTTATTAACTATCATTACACTAGACACAATAAAAAATAAATTATTTATCATAGGTTCATTTAGAGTAGCTTGGAACATAAGGGTAAATCCCTTGCATCATTAAAAGGGTTTTAAGCCAAAAGTTGGTCTTAAAAGAGGATCAAATGTTTTTAATGACATTATTAGTTTAATGGAAAAATTCAAAAGTGGACCTTCTTTTTGAATATGCTTTACCTTCATCAAATTGGAGGATTTACTCTTTTTTTAAGGGAGGCTTGCAAGTGCTTTAATTTTATTATTAATTGTATTTGAGATGTGGATTATTATAAGGATCTTAAATGGTATGATGGTATACTTATTTATAAAGTGGAAACCAATATGGTTTATTTAATACTTTATCTAATATTATTTAAATTATTATATATATGTTAACAAATGTTGGGATGTAAGTTTAGAAGACAAATAGTGGAAGATATTTTTTAATGTATTGTGGTTTACCATGCTTCCACCTAAAAAAGTCTTGTTTCAAGTGGTTTTTCATTTTGTAGAGATAACCATATAGAGTAAATTCTACTGAAATTGAATATGTTCCACATGCAAAAAACTTAAATCTATATGACACATTATTTTGAATGTTATTATGCAAGGTAAATTTGGAAAATATTTTGTGCTAGGTACAATAATTGGGAGTGATTCAAGAGATATTAATTAGAAGGAATTACTTATTGGAACTTTGAATAAATTACATAAGGAATATGATTTTGTTTCGACTCTTTTCTTCAACTAAGATACAATAGAATATATGGAAAGCAAGAAATGAGGAAAATTTTAAAAGGTTTAGGACACTTACTAAGTATACGAAAATATGCATATTCTTTTATTTTGTTCTATAGCTAACCATAACTAAGGAGATCTCTAAAAGTGAATTATTGAAGTTACTTAGCAAGGGCACAATGGAGGTTAAGAAAGTTAAAATCAAGCATGGTCAAGTGTGGCCATTCAATAAAATTGAGAACACTCCTTTCTTGCAAAGATACCTAAAATGAATTGCAATGATCATATATCGACAAAGATGATTTAGAAGGATCTTGGTCTACAAATTAAGGCTAGATTCTATATTAAACAAGGTGACAATTTTATAGTAGCAATGATGTAGTCAAGTGATGAGGCATCTGAGATCCTTCAGCCTTAAAGGTAATGTAGCAACATTTATAGTAGTAGTGATGTAGTCAAATGATGAGGCATTTGAGATCCTTCAGCCTTAAAGGTGATGTATGAACACCTTATAGTAGTGATACAAAGGTGGTGTAGCACCATTTTGTATATTTGAACATCAAACATGAACACTTTAGCATGTACCCATCATTTGTATAGCTATATTATGAAAAGTTGACCCGTATGGTCTCATATAGTCATGAGAGACTAGATAATCAAAAAATAATTGATCTATTGAATATAAAAACTATTAAAGATTGGATGTATATTTATATAAAAATTATGAAAAATATTATTTTTGATGTATAAGAATTTGAAAATAGTCATTATCATTACTTTTAAAAGTTTAACCTTTATCCACTTTATTTTTTGTACCTTAAGAAAATCATCAGCAAATGTAATAATATTTTTAAAAGAATAACTTTTTTTGTTCTATTTCTTAAATTTAAGAAGATTTAATCACCACTTTTACAAATGATATTTTATAAAACTTTGTGTTTCATTTTTTTTAGATTATTTCACAATTTTAAATTATTATCTTAAATGGATTGGACAAAGTTACAACCTATTTTGAACCCAATTACCAATTTATTGGTTATACTATACATTATTAACATATTTTTTAATAATTAAATATTTGATTAGGTGTTAGTGTAATTTATTGTTCAATTAAATATTATCTTTTCAATCAACTTTACCAATATTGTAAGTTATAAAAATCTCTCATGAGATCTTATGTTTATGAAAAAAAAATATCTTTTCTTGGTTACTTGTTGATCTTTTATGGGCAAATCACCATTCATGAATGTATTAACAAATTAATTAAATTTTTAAATTATATTATATTATGAATTCTAACTAAATAATAAATATTATTAAATGTGTATCATAAATGTCAGATAGACAATATATCTTCTTCATGTGCATCATAAATAAATTGTAATAAAAAATCTACCAAAAATATATAGTTAGAAAAATAGTTGACTCTTAATGGTACAGTAGTACAACATGCACATGTCCTAGGGAAATTTGGCAAAATGGATACCCCTTAGTCCTTAGCTCCTAGTTGAATAGGTCTCGGCTGCAAGTGAATTTGATGAAATAGTTATACATTGATCCTTGACTTTAGTAGAAGAGGCTTCATCTCATCCTGAGGAAAATTTGATGGAATTATACCCCTTAATCTTTGGCTCTTAGACAAAGAGGTTTCAACAACTTGGTGAATTTGATAGATTGGATGCCCCTCAATTCTTGGTTCTCATTCAAAGTGGTTTTAGCCTACATACTTTTGCTTCCATAATAGATAGATAAAAAAGACTTTGTGGATGAAAATTTCTCCATAAAAAATAAATAATTAAATAAAATAAAATTTAAAATCATAAAACTTTCTATATGAAAATTTAAAAACCTAGATTCATATCTTTAACAACCCATCAAACTTTTTCAAACTATCTATTTCTCTTTTATAGTTTTTTCATATATACATTTTGTAATTCTTGGAATTTCAAACTTCTTTTGGGATTTAGCTACCTCATTGTCACTCTTTTCAAATTTAATATATTAAAATAGTTTGTAATATGACTCTCCACAAAGACTTGAGCATGTGACCTCTCTAATTTTGTGTTAGTTTTTTCTAGGGTGATTGGGTGGCTTCCTCATACAATTTTTCATCTTCTTAACTTCATTTATGTATTCTCCTTTTTATAAATTAAAAAAAAATTAATAACTTCTACCACTTTATTTATAAAAAAAAACAATCCATTAAAAATAACAATGAGTGCTTCACCTCTGTGAGCATCACCTATATGTAATGAATGCTAAGTATTCCATTCATTCTCATGAGAGATGAGTTCTTGTGAACCACTAATTATGAAACATGGTTCAATGAGTTTGACTCAAAATCTATAGAATTGAATTATGATAGCAATATCACAATTTGATGTGTTGTGGAAAATATATTCTATTTATCAATTGATGATCTTAATAGGCTCTATTATGAACGGTTCATAAGGCACAACACTTGCTAAAGGTTTTGTGAATGGGGTTGCAAGCTAAGTGAGCTTAACCTTGGAGGAAACTTCACAGTTAAGCATGCTTGAGCTAGAGTAGTACTAGGATGGGTGACCTCTCAAGGTGGCCAAGTGCTTCACCTATGTGAGCATCACCTAGATGCAATAAGTGTTATGTGTTCCATTCATCGTCATGAGATATGAGTTCTTGCCAACCACTACTCATGAAATATGAGTCAATGAGTTTGACTCAAAATCTACATAGTTGAATCCTAATAGCAATATCACAATTTGACTTGTTGTGGAAAATATCTCCTACTTACCAATTAATGAGCTTAAGGGGCTCTATAATGAATGGCTCATAAGGCACAACACTTGTTGAAGGTTTTGTAAATGGGGTTGCAAGCTAAGTAGGCTTAACCTTTGAGAAAATTCCATGATTAAGCGTGCTTGAGCTAGAGTAATACAAGGATAAAACATGAATCAATGAGTTTGATTTAAAATCTACACAATTAAATTCTAATAACAATATCATAAAATACTGTACCTCTTAATCATTTGAATATATAGTATTTAAGCATTCAATCTTTAATTGATGTCAGCTACATGAATTACAATATCTATAATTGATGTCAGCTACATGAGTTACAATATCTATAGGCTTCTTAGCAAGTGGACTAAGTTTGGTAGACCTAGTAAATCAATTTAGATCTTCTTACAAATCAAATAAACCCGAGGAAACTAATGTAAGAACCATTTAAATATTGTAAATAAATCTTGAACTTTACAATTATATAAATTACTAGTTTGGTTGAAGTTGGTAAAAGTTGAAATCTATCTAACCATTTGAATATTATCTCTGTAGTTGAATAAAATGTATGTTAAACGCTATTTTATCCATAGCCACCTCAGTAAAGCAGTAAACAAGTAACAAGCAAATAGAGGATTTATACCAGTTACTTGAAATCTCTGATCTTCATAATTTAATAACCCTCTTTCCTTGTGCTCCTACACATGAACATTACTATCACTCACATTTTTTCCGATTTCTTAATTGTTTGGGTAAGTGGGACTGAAAGCACAATACCCACCAATTCTTTTGATTACAGAAATCCTCAGAGAAGTTAAATAAATTCTTCCCAATAGAATTTTTACACATTAAACACTTCAACTACTTCCAGTATATATTCCAATGCAAGTAATCAAAATTGAAGTTGACAGATGTATAAGTCAAAAAAAAACTGACTTTGGCATTTGAGAAGTTCTAGAAGAAATAATTGGCTTACCAGATAAAAAAATAATGGTGTAAACGCAAAGAATTTAGATTGGAACATAATGAGTTAGATTTCATCTGAATTTGAAGTCAGCAGCGTAGGTAGAGATTAGCCCAATGAAATTGAATGATTTATGACTTTTAGAAAAATATTATATTCCTGCAAGATTTGAATATGTTATAAGCTGGCCAAATCTGATGTTAAGAATATAATTTTGCTCCGATTCTGTTGGAGTAAGTGGGATTTGATGGATTCCATCTCAGGGAGAGAAAAAGCTTCTTAGACAAGTGTGATTGTATATGTCAGTGATCAACAACTTTGAAAGCTGGTCGCTTTTATAGAGGCCACCTCTATATTTTTTTCATAATTTTATATGATGTTTTGCTTTTTTGCTTTTTAGAATATCGAAAACGTTTTGCACATTTCATTTATTAATAATAAATCTTGTTTTTGGGTGTACTCAAAATTATGGTCTGGTGCAGATAGAAGAAATCATACTTACTCAATCAAAGAGAAGTTATTGGCTTGTTAGTTGATAGAGGGAATCACACTCACTCAATCAAAGAGAAATTATAGACAATAACTTTTCAATTAAAATGGTACTATATCAAGACTTCCAAAGATGATAAAGAATAATAGCTTTGGATATTCTGAATTGTAGTAATATAATCAAGCAAGTGGTTTTATCTCAGGAAAGAGAAATATTCTTTAAGAATAATTCTAAATAGAAATGAGAAAATAAACTATGAATTCATTTCTAAATCATATAACATGTATGGAAAAATTGAAAATATATAATTGAAAATTTCAAGTTGTCAACAAGTAGAAATCCTTGAGTTAAAATTTCTTAAGTGTGCAAGACTTTTATCTAATTGAAACCTTCATTGTATAGATACCAAAAGAAATAAATAATATTAGATTTAAACCCTTACCAAATACTTAAACATCTAGAAATACAAGTGCAAGGTAGATGATGAAGACCCCAACATTGGTTAAGCTTGGTAAGAGCCCAAGCATTAGAATTTAGCATTCTATAGAGGAGGCTTAAAGTATAATTTTGAAAAGTGGCTTCACAATTATATTACCATTCCTTACTCCGATATGTAGATGTTGAATCCCAATGAAATAGAAAGTAAATGCAAAGTAATAATATGAAATTTTTATTACAAAGGCAATCATGAGGTCTAATCTCTAGAAGATTCAAGCTCTCATATTCCACACTATGAATTTATGAAATTGTATAATCTATAAGTAGTCCCAAGAGTCTCCACAAGAGATAACCTAAATGTTTTGGTGAATAGGGACCACCAAATTTATGGTTGTTTAAGGAGAATCCATTTCTACAAATTCACTATTTCAAAATAATTCCAAATATTTGAGCAACAAGAGAATAAGTGATTAGAAGAGAATTGAATCCATGGCACTACTTATCATCAATACTATGACCAAGGATAATTTTGAGGCTTGAGATTCATTAATGGAATGAATAACCCACTAAGCACAAAGTACATTTATTTTCCTATGAACAACAATAATTCCCATACCACTTTTATCTTGAGGGAGGAAAATTATCCCAAGAAAACGTATGGAATTACTATGAACTCAAATAAAATCTCATGGAAACTTCACCAACTCATCATAGGAAAGCCTAGAAAGAGTTAAGCATGGAGGATAATAAACATGGGTAGGTATTAATTTCATATAAATCTAAATTTTCCTATTAAATTCTAAATTTTCCTATTAAATAGAGAATTTAATAGATATTTAAAAGTATTTTCTTTTTTCCACTCAATCAATGAAATATGTCCATAAGGTGGAAAATGTACTCTTAAGGAAAAGTGGAATAATGCCAAAGAACTCAAGCATTACTCCTCTAGATGAATCCATTTCTATTGAAATTCCTTTAACCAATAAGGAATGGGAAAAGGAGTGTGCCTTAGCACTGAGGCTTATTCCACTAAATTTTGGACTTTGAATTGGGAAAAAGTTTTTTATAATTTATTTCTTACAAGATTAATAAAAGAAATGTCTAAATTTTTTTCTTAATGAGTTGAGCTAAGATGAAAATAGAAGTGAAAAACCTTAGTCATGTTAAGAAACTTGAGTCAGATTTGTCTGTAGCCTTTTCCGCAATTGTTCCACATGTCACCTACATACATAAAATGGGGAAAATATTGGTGGAAAGGGGTTTGCACAAGTCACATCCCTATTTTGGTATAACCATGAAATTGAATTGGAAAGTGCTTGAAATGAAAGCCTAATATAAAGTAGAGGCTAGAGCTAAGAATAAGATGTTGTATACCTTCATAATGTGATTTTTCTTGAAATGCGATCACAAATGTTGATGCAATAGCATGACTCCACAAAGACCTAAAAGGACATCATAAAAGGCATGCTTGCAAGAGAGTTGTTGAAGTTTAGCACAATGAAGGATATGATGGGATGAAATGCCTTGAATGTATTTCTTGAATTCTTCTTCTTGATCTTGAATATTTGAGCTCATGAATGCTTGATCGAATGAATGGTTTGATAGATTGGATTAGATACAAAATGAGGGAGGTAGCTTTTCTTCTATACCTCACCTAGCCATTTTAGGGATCTAAACTCAAAGGAAGCCTACGGGGTTTTGGAGATCCCTATAAAATCAAAAGATTGTTCCACCATTCAAATTTGGGGCCAATTTATGGGGTACAGAGTGACACCCAAGGTCTAGGGTGAGTTGAATTTCCCTATACCTACCTAGTCACCCTATAGGAGACAATGCAGGATCAGATTTGAGTTGAGCTCATCCATTTGGATATGGGGATCTTTATAACATGTACAAAATCAAGGTGTGATATCATAAAAAATACAAAGGCGAAGCATAATAAAGTAGGGCCTATGTATGCAAGTAGTGATGATTGAATGAAATAATTAAAGGGGTCTACATATAATTAAAGGCCCAAATATAAATTACATTAAGAGAAGACTCATTTAAATATTTATTAAATTAAATACATAGAAAATTCCAATGATGCATGAAAGAATGAACACACACTTAAATGGGTGCTAAGTAAGTGTGTAATTAGACACCTTACGAAGTGTGTGCAATTTATGATGCTACATTTTATCCCCACTTTAAAGGGAGTACAAGCCTACACACATAATCATAGTAAAGTAGAAGAGAGATGACCATTGGAAAGACTTGAAAGAGATAAGACACCACTAATTTTGAGGAAGAATGTAATGCCCTGTATCGTCTTAAAATGGAAGCACTTCCATGATAAGAGTGTTTAGCCCTCCGTGTAAGTCGTCTGGGGTCATGTTAAGCACCTTGATCAGGTCTTTGCATGTATCTAGCTTTTTCCCCTATTCTGCTTTCCTCTGCACCTAATTTTCACTTTATATTTGCATTTCCTAGCATTCTGGGTCAGGATCCTGAGGTTTTTGACCACAAGGTCAAAGTCAACCTTATGGGGTCAAACTTGACCTTGACCCTGACCTAGTCAGGATTGAGCTTGACCCTAACTTGGTCAGATTTGAGCTTGTCCTTGACCCCCTGTCTAGATTTCAAATTTCCTTGATTTTTGGGTGTCAGGTTTTGGGGATATTTGTTTTCCCACCTCCGAGTCGGCCATTTCGGGTTTCAAAATGGTAAATCCTTAAATTAAATTTAATCTAGGTATATTTTCTAAAGGTTAGGACCTAATTGGGATTTAATTCTCTAAGGTAGCCCCTCTAGAGGATTGTGCCCTAGTTCACTATAAAAGGAGGCCTTCCTCTCTCATTTTCATCATCAAATTTTCCATGCAATATCTCATCTTCTTATGCCATCAAGCTCTCAAGTGAAAGAAAGTGAATTCAAGCATTTAAGCAAGCCTTCAACCATTCAAGTGTTCAAGCACTCATCCATCAAAGAGATCCATTGTTAGCCATTAAAGGATTCAATCTCTTTGGAGCCCCCATGAAGATCCATCCTTCTACATTCATCCAAGCCTCTTCATATGCAAAGATAAATTGAAGATTGGTGATGAAGATCAAATGCCATTGATTTGAGACATCCTACATCCATTGAAGCATTCCTACTTGTGGATTTGAGGATTTGAATCCTCTACAAGGACTTCAACATAAGCGAGGTGAATTATTTCAATTAATTTGTTTATGCACACTACATTTCAATTCAATTTCAAGGTTAATTCCTAAATTGGCATTTGACCAAGGAAAACCCCCCATACAAACAAAAACCCCCTTTTTCTTGCAAGTACAAGTGCAAAATTTTGGATCTGAGATCAAATTTGGATAACCTTTTCGACAAACTCCTGAAATCTACAAACAAAGTCAAAATTGACCTTCAAATAAAGAATGTAGCCTTTGACCTTATATGAGCGTCAAAGACTACCTGTCGTCGGAAAGATAAAAGATTTACGGGTTTTCTTTGTCTTGGCATTTCTAGTATGAAACAGGTTACAAAATTGCTTGAAAGTACAAACAATAATAATAAATTAGCATTTTCCATATTTTCCCTAATTTGAGGTTAGTATTTTTATTTCAATTATTTTAGATTTCAAGCATAATTCTCCATAGGGAAATATAGGGTTTTTCTCTCTCTTTCATATTCTCCATAGATTGATTCGATTGTGCATTAACCTTTTGGTTAATCAAATTGGATCTCTCCTTTGGGAATTTGGATTTAGGAGTGAATCTCATACTTCCCCCATACATTACATTACACATTCAATAGTGGTGATTCCATTTTACCCCTATTCATTTTGGTGAACCCGACTAGCTTACTCTCTTTCTTTTTGGTGTTATATTTCCTTTTATCTTGTCAGTATTCAATTTATCTTTTGTGTTAGATCTTGCATGCTAATTAGATTTCATAAATACAAAAATATTCATGTTTTATGTTGTTTTAGTTTAGTTCATTTTTTTTACATTGGTTTATGAGCTTTACTACTAGTAGTCCTACTTATAATATTCCAGTTAGAAGAAGTCATAGACTCATGGGTGCCTTTGATCCTAAATCTTCCTCTCCTTTCCTTAGGATCCCGACTGATAATTTGATTCTTCATGATTCCAATCCTACAATGGAGAAAAACTCTTCTCACTCATCTCATGATGAGGATGATGCTTTAAGAGTTCCTCCTGAACAATTTCAAAGACTTTCAACTGAACTTGATAAAATGGGTAATTGGCTTATTCAAGAGAACCATAATCAAGATTCTATTCAAGCTATAGAGGCTCTTAAGAAATTTTTCCATGATAGTGATCAAGGTTTTAACCTCTTGCATGGTATTACTCACCTTGTGCATTTAAATGTTAAACCTTTAGCTCAAGAAGCTCAAGATTTAAGGTTGATTCCTCCTATCACTAGTATTGAACCTCCTTCTCATCCTTTACCTAGTATTCCTCCCTATACTCCTTCTTTGGTGAGTGTGACGGTTCCCTCTATTCCTATGAGTGTTCCTCCTGTGTCTCTTCCTACATCACAACCTTCATATCATAATGTTCCTTTTACTTATTCCAATCCACTTCCAACTGTAGTTCCTAGTGTTCCTCCAATTGTGTCTTCTATTCTTGCAGCTTCTTACACTTTACCTAGTGTGTCTAATGTTGCTACTCCTACTATTTCCTCTAATGATTCAACAATCATCAGTTTGGCTCAAACTATGTCATCCTTACAACAACAACTTGCATCCTTAACTCAGAACAAGTTTAGTATACCTACATGTGACATGGGAAGTCCTTTGTCCTTGGATATATTTTGTACTCCTGTTCCTCAGCAAGTTGATATGCCTTGTCTTGAGAATTATAATGGAAAAGGAGATCTTGTTCACCATGTTAAAACATTTCAAATCCTTTGTAGTGATTATGCTCATGACCATAGGATTTTAGCCAAACTATTTGCTAGAACTTTATGTGACAAGGCCTTATAATGGTATTGTTCCTTGCCTCCTTATTCTATTGATTCCTTTCCAAAACATGCTAATGCCTTTATTCAACAATTTCAAAACAACATTGGCCTGCAAGTGTCTTTGACTGATTTGATGCATTGTAAACAAAGTGCTAAAGAAAAATTCACTAAATTTATTGGTAGATTTAAGCATTTGTATGCTCATATTTCCTATCATGTTCCTGATATTGATATTCAACGTATGTTTATTTCAAATTTTCAAAAGGATATTAGAGATTAGATTTTGCTTACTGAATTTACCTCTTTTCAACAACTTTGTGCAATGCTTCATCATTATCAATTACAAGTGAGTCAATTTGAGAGCAACACTCCAATGGCTCCTATTCTAGTTCATAAGAGTGATGCTTCTCCTAATCCAAACAAATTTCAAAAATTCAACAACTATGTCAAGATAAACAAACAAGCGAATGTAGTTGCTAATCAAGTTGTTGTTGCATCTCACAATGCCACTTCTGCATCCACTGCTTTTTGATTAAATCATACATTTACTACTCTTTCCAAACCATTACATGCTATTATGAATAGGTTGTTAACTGCTAATATGATTACTTTACCTCCTATTCGACCTATTTTACTTGTTACAATTGCCGCTAAATCTTTTGATCAAAATGCTTTTTGTCAATATCATCGTCAGAATGGTCATGTTACTGAGAAATTTTATTCTTTAAAATATAAGGTTCAAGACTTAATTGACTATAAAGCCTTATCTATTGATAATCTTGATGGTAGTGGGAACAAATATGTTTCTCCTCCTAATCAAAACCTTCAAATCTATATGAATCCTTTAACTACACATGATACTAATACCATTTCTCAACCATCTGCTATGGAAATTGTGTATGACTCAAAGATGGATGATCTCAATCATGTTTTTAATCAAGTGGAGCATGTTGGTAAATCTGTATCTCAACCTCAACCTCAACATCAGATTCAATCTCAAGTTCAATCTCAACCTCGACCAAAACCTAAACCTAAACTAAAAAATCAACCTAAACCTTGACAACAACCTAAGAATAAAAGACCTCAGGAACTTTTGATTACCTTTGTTGACTCTGAGACTATTAAGGCTCCTGATGGTCCCCTTTACATTTATGCTACGATTTCTCAGAAACCTACTCGTGGTTGTCTTGTTGATCCTACATCCTTAGTCAATGATATTACTAAAGAAAATCTTTTTATGAAAAGCTTACAATGTGATTCTTATGATACATCAGATATGTGGATTCAAACTTGCAATGGTTTTCTTTATCCATCATTTGGTTCTATTACTTTACCGGTTGAACTCTGTGGAAAAATTGTGAACACTACCTTTGTTGTGGTTTCTATTTCTGATCAATTTCAAGTTAAGCTCAGTTTTCCTTGGTTAAATGCCATGCATGTTGTTGCTTCACCTATACATAAGTGTCTTAAGTTCATTCATGATAAAGAAGTGAAGTTGATTAATCATAGTTTATATCAACCTTCTAGGCCTAGAGATTGTGCTGCTCTTGATTTCTCTTGGCCTTCATTACCTAATTCATGTCCTCCGCAACCTGATAATTTTTTTCATTCATATCAAGCTTATAAACATCGTAAGATTATTGAATTAAGCATACCTCCTACTTATCTTAATCATGGTCTTTTGCCTACACCTTCTATACCTCCTTTAACTATGACTTCTAGTTCTATTAATCAAGTTCCTTCTATCACTCTTCCTAAAGAACCTATCAAAGATCCTGTGATTGTTCCTCCTATTGTTGATAATCCTATTGATCTTCCTAAAGAACCTATGAAGGATCCGATGATTGTTCCTAGTTCTCAACCTATTTCAAATAAATCAAAACACAATCGATCTACTAATGAATGTCGTAAAAAGCTTCATGCTCATGCTAAAGCTCGTAATTCTATTCTTCAAAGATCTCTACCTTCTTCGGATAAATCTATGCATGATGAGTTAGAAGAAGTTGTTACTAATAATGATGTTAAGATGCATGATTATGATTATTCTATTAGTATCTTAGATCCTATTTTGATTAATTTGGATGAAGAAGACACTCTTGATGATACTGATGATGTTAATGATGAATATGAGACTATTGACATTGACATTGATTTACCTAATATGCTTTCATCACAATTAACTCTTACACTAGTGTCGAACATTGTGATTCTCAAGAGGATCCTTGTTTGGAACTGGCTATCATTCCTACTGTGTTGGATATAGTACCTCTTGTGAGTTACCCATCTTCCCTAAATGATATACAATGAGATGGGGAGAGTAGGTGGCATGCTTGATCGGCTTGTCCTTCATGGTAGCTTTGTTGTGTGTTTTCCTATTGTACTATGCTTCTCCCGTAATGTGCTTGCTAAATGTTGTTAGATTCTTTTATATGATCCTTGTTACTCAATTGGTACAAGGTGATGAAGGAATCAAAATTGTTGTTCAAATTCCTCTATATGTATCTCTATTCTTCTATGCGTTGTTCCATGTTATGTTGTAATTGTGCTATTGTTCATAAATGTTTCCTTGTGTAATCTACTTGGATTCGGGATATGGTAGCACTAGTTCTTTTTGGTCTCCATGTCATGGTCCGAAAAGATTCTCCTTCGTATATCTTATGTTATCTTTCCTCCTTTGTGATCATAGTTCTACTTTCTTCGGGGAATGATGTCAATTCATTTGCAATAATATCATATCTTATGATCATACTAACCCCACGGTAGGTAGATCCCTTCTGTGTTCTTTGTATTTTTATGTGATATTTCCCTTGATTTTTCTTCATCTAGGGGCATCTCGACATGGAAATGTAATCAGTGGAGTTGTTTATGTTTCTGTTAAAGCCATTGCTCCTGTTAAAGTGTCAGCAATGACTTTAACGTGTGGGCATATGCTATGCTCACATGTTGCACACACAAACTTTTTGATATGCATATATTTTTCAAGATACCTCTTTTTTCCCTTTTTGGATTAGTAACTAATCCTTAAAGCATGGATTTATATTTTAGGATCTCTTGATCCCTCCAGTTTCAAATATACATATATTTTGATCCCTTAAGCTCAAAGGTGTCCTTAAGACTAGATCTCTTTAGTTTTTGGTTTTATTCTTATGGAATAGAATATTCCTAAGGGTGAATCCTTGATGGGTTGACTAGTGAGTAGCCACATTCACTAGGTAGTTCAATTCCATCTTTCCAATTCCATCGTTTCCTTCTGTGGTTCACAATGGGACATAAGTTCTCATTGGGCGAGGTAATCACAACCTTTCTTTCTCTCTCTAGAGATGTATCTCTTATTGTGATCTAGGAGTCGATGAAGACTTGAGTCCCTAGGGGATTAGATTTTCTCTTTGTCCCTTGGATTACAATAAGATTATTTTTTCATTCTAATCTCCTTTACCAAGAGTTTGCATTGAGTCCATACTCTTGCTAAAGTGGGGGCTTAATGTATCATCTTAAAATGGAAGAACTTCCATGATAAGAGCATTTAGCCCTCCGAGTAAGTGGTCTAGGGTCATGTTAAGTGCCTTGATTAGGTCTTTGCATGTATCTGACTTTTTCCCCTATTCTGCTTTCCTTTGCACCTTATTTTCACATTATATCAGCATTTCCTAGCATTCTAGGTCAGGATCTTGAGGTTTTTGACCACAAGGTCAAAGTTGACCTTATGGGGTCAAAGTCAAGCTCAACCCTGACCTAGTCAAGATTGACCTCAACCCTGACCTGGTCATATTTGAGCTTGTCCCTGACCCCCTGTCCAGATTTCAAATTTCCTTGATTTTTGGGTGTCGGGTTTAGGGGATATTTGTTTTCCCACCTCCGAGTCGGCCATTTCGGGTTTCAGAATGGTAAATCCTTAAATTGCATTCAATCTAGGTATATTTTCTAAAGGTTAGGACCTAATTGGGATTTAATTCTCCAAGGTGGCCGCTCTAGAGGATTGTGCCCTAGTTCACTATAAAAGGAGGTCTTCCTCTCTCATTTTCATCATCCAATTTTCCAAGCAATATCTCATCTTCTTTTGTCATCAAGATCTCAAGTGCAAGCAAGTGAATTCAAGCATTCAAGAAAGCCTTCAAGAATTCAAGTGTTCAAGCATTCATCCATCAAGGAGATCCATTGTTAGCCATTGAAGGATTCAATCTCTTTGGAGCCCCCTTGAAGATCCATCCTTCTACATTCATCCAAGCCTCCTCATATGCAAAGATCAATTGAAGATTGGTGTTGAAGATCAAAAGCCATTGATTTGAGACATCCTACATCCATTGAAGCATTCCTACTTGTGGATTTGAGGATTCGAATCCTCTACCAGGACTTCAACATAAGCGAGGTGAATTGGTTCAATTACTTTGTTTATGCACACTACATTTCAATTCAATTTCAAGGTTAATTCCTAAATTGGGATTTGACCAAGGAAAACCCCCCATACAAACAAAAACCCCCTTTTTATTGCAGGTACAAGTGCAAAATTTTAGATATGAGATTAGATTTAGATACCTTTTTTGGTGAACTTCTGAGATCTGCGAACAAAGTCAGAATCGACCTTCAAATAAAGAATGTAGCCTTTGACCCTTTATGAGGGTCAAAGACTACCTGCCATCAGAAAGATAAAATATTTATGATTTTTCTTCATCTCGACATTTCCAGTCTGAAATAGGTTGAAGAATTGCCCAAAAGTACACATAGACATCAGAAATTGGCATTTTCCATATTTTCCCTAATTTGAGGTTAGTATTTGTATTTCAATTATTTTAGATTTCAAGCATAATTAGGGAAATATAGGGTTTTTTTCTCTCTTTCATATTCTCCATAGATTGATTTGATTGTGCATTAACCTTTTGGTTAATCAAATTGGATCTCTCCTTTGGGAATTTGGATTTAGGAGTGGATCTCATACTTCCCCCATACATTACATTACACATTCAATAGTGGTGATTCCATTTTACCCCTATTCATTTTGGTGAACCCGACTAGCTTACTCTCTTTCTTTTTGGTGTTATATTTCCTTTTATCTTGTTAGTATTCAATTTATCTTTTGTGTTAGATCTTGCATGCTAATTAGATTTCATAAATACAAAAATATTCATGTTTTATGTTGTTTTAGTTTAGTTCATTTTTTTTACATTGGTTTATGAGCTTTACTACTAGTAGTCCTACTTATAATATTCCAGTTAGAAGAAGTCATAGACTCATGGGTGCCTTTGATCCTAAATCTTCCTCTCCTTTCCTTAGGATCCTAGATGATAATTTGATTCTTCATGATTCCAATCCTACAATGGAGAAAAACTCTTCTCACTCATCTCATGATGAGGATGACACTTTAAGAGTTCCTCCTGAACAAGTTCAAAAGCTTTCAACTAAACTTGATAAAATGGGTAATTGGATTATTCAAGAGAACCATAATCAAGATTCTATTCAAGCTATAGAGGCTCTTAAGAAATTTCTCCATGATATTGATCAAGGTGTTAACCTTGTGTGTGGTATTACTCACCTTGTGCATTTAAATGTTAAACCTTTAGCTCAAGAAGCTCAAGATTTAAGGTTGATTCCTCATATCACTAGTATTGAACCTATTTCTCATCCTTTACCTAGATTCCTACCTATACTCCTTCTTTGGTGACTATGACGGTTCCCTCTATTCCTATGAGTGTTCCTCCTATGTCTCTTCCTACATCACAACCTTCATATCATAATGTTCCTTTTACTTATTCCAATACACTTCCAACTGTAGTTCCTAGTGTTCCTCCAGTTGTGTCTTCTATTCCTGCAGCTTCTTACACTTTACCTAGTGCGTCTAATGTTGCTACTCCTACTATTTCCTCTAATGATTCAACAATCATTAGTTTGGCTCAAACTATGTCATCCTTACAACAACAACTTGCTTCCTTAACTCAAAACAAGTTTAGTATACCTACATGTGACATGGGAAGTCCTTTCTCCTTGGATATTATTCATATTCCTATTCCTCAGCAAGTCGATATGCCTCATCTTGAGAATTATAATAGAAAAGGAGATCCTATTCATCATGTTAAAACATTTCATCCTTTGTAGTGATTATGCTCATGACCATAGGATTTTAGCCAAACTGTTTGCTAGTACTTTCCATGACAAGGTCTTACAATGGTATTGTTCCTTGCCTCCTTATTCTATTGATTCCTTTCCAAAACTTGTTAATGCTTTATTCAACAATTTCAAAACAACATTGGCCCGCAAGTTTCTTTGACTAGTTTGATGCATTGTAAACAAAGTGCTAAAGAAAAATTCACTAAATTTATTGGTAGATTTAAGCATTTGTATGCTCATATTTCCTATCATGTTCCTGATATTGATATTCAACGTATGTTTATTTCAAATTTGCAAAAGATTACTAGAGATAAGATTCTGCTTACTAAATTTACCTCTTTTCAACAACTTTGTGCAGTGCTTCATCATTATCAATTACAAGTGAGTCAATTTGAGAGCAACACTCCAATGGCTCCTATTCTAGTTCATAAGAGTGATGCTACTCCTAATCCAAACAAATTTCAAAAATTCAACAACTATGTCAAGATAAACAAACAAGCAAATGCAGTTGCTAATCAAGTTGTTGTTGCATCTCACAATGCCACTTCTGCATCCACTTCTTTTCGATTAAATCATACATTTACTAATCTTTCCAAACCATTACATGCTATTATGAATAGGTTGTTAACTACTAATATGATTACTTTATCTCCCATTCAAACTCTTTTACCTATTATGATTGCCTCTAAATCTTTTGATGAAAATGCTTTTTATCAATATCATCGTCAGAATGGTCATGATACTAAGAAATGTTATTCTTTAAAACATAAGGTTCAAGACTTAATTGACTCTAATGCCTTATCTGTGGATAATCTTGATGGCAATTGGAACAAATCTATTTCTCCTCCTAATCAAAAACTTCAAATCTATACGAATCCTTTACATACACATGATACTAATACCATTTCTCAACCATCTGCTATGGAAATTGTGTATAACTCAAAGATGGATGATCTCAATCATCTTGTTAATCAAGTGGAGCATGTTGGTCAATCTATATCTCAATCTCAACCTTAGATTCAATCTCAAGTTCAATCTCAAGCTCGACCAAAACCTAAACCTAAACTAAAAAATCAACCTAAACCTCGACAACAACCTAAGAATAAAATACCTTGGGAACTTTTGATTACCTTTGCTGACTCTAAGACTATTAAGGCTCCTAATGGTCCCCTTTACATTTATGTTAGGATTTCTCAGAAACCTACTCGTGGTTTTCTTGTTGATCCTACGTCCTTAGTCAATGTTATTACTGAAGAAAATCATTTTATGAAAAGCTTACAACGTGATTCTTATGATACAATGGATGTGTGGATTCAAAATTGCAATGGATTTCTTTATCCATCATTTGGTTCTATTACTTTACCGGTTGAAGTCTGTGGAAAAATTGTGAACACTACCTTTGTTGTGGTTCCTACTTCTGATCAATTTCAATTTAAGCTCAGTTTGCCTTGGTTAAATGCCATGCATTTTGTTGCTTCACCTAACCATAAGTGTCTTAGGTTTATTCATGATGAAGAAGTGAAGATGATTAATCATAGTTTATATTAACCTTCTAGGCCTAGAGATCATGTTGCTCTTGATTTCTTTTGGCCTTCATTACCTAATTCATGTCCTCCTAGACCTAATAATCTTTTTCATTCATATCAAGCTTATAAACATCATAAGATTCTTGAATTAAGAATACCTCCTATGGGTCTTAATCACGGTCTTTTGCCTACAATTTCTATACCTCCTTTAACCATGACTTCTAGTTCTATTAATCAAGTTCCTTCTATCGCTCTTCCTAAAGAACCTATCAAAGATCTTGTGATTGTTCCTCCTATTGTTGATAATCCTATTGATCTTCCTAAAGAACCTATGAAGGATCCGATGATTGTTCCTAGTTCTCAACCTATTTCAAATAAATCAAAACGTAATCGATATGCATGATAATAGAGATCAATAGCATAATTACAACGGATAAACCTATGCATAATTTGGTAGAACAGATTGTTACTAATAATGATGTTCACATGCATGATTATGATGATTCTATTCATATCTTAGATCCTATTTTGATTAATTTGGATGAAGAAGATACTCTTGATGATATTGATGATGTTAATGATGAATATGAGACTATTGACATTGACATTGATTTACCTAATATGATTTCATCACAATTAACTCTTACAGCTAGTGTCGAACATTGTGATTCTCAAGAGGATCCTTGTTTGGAACTGGCTATCATTCCTACTGTGTTGGAGATAGTCCCTCTTGTGAGTTACCCACCTTCCCTAAATGATATACAACGAGATGGGAAGAGTAGGCGGCATGCTTGATCAGCTTGTCCTTCATGGTAGCTTTGTTGTGTGTTTTGCTGTTGTACAGTTCTTCTCCTGTAATGTGTTTGCTAAATGTTGTTAGATTCTTTTATATGACCCTTGTTACTTAGTTGGTACAAGGTGATGAAGGAATCGAAACTATTGTTGAAATTCATGTATATGTATCTCTATTCTTCTATGTGTTGTTCCATGTTATGTTGTAATTGTGCTATTGTTCATAAATTTTTCCTTGTGTAATCTGTTGGAGTTGGGATATGGTAGCACTAATTATTTTTGGTCTCTATGTCATGGTCTGAAAAGATTCTCCTTCGTATATCTTATGTGATCTTTCCTCCTTTGTGATCGTAGTTCTACTTTCTTTGGGGAATGATGTCAATTCATTTGCAATAATATCATATCTTATGATCATACTGACCCCATGGTAGGTAGATCCCTTCTGTGTTTTATGTATGATTATGTGATATTTCCCTTGATTTGTCTTCATCTGGGGGCATCTTGACGTGGAAACATAATCAGTGGATTTGTTTATGTTTCTATTAAAGCTATTGCTCCTGTTAAAGTGTCAACAATGACTTTAACGTGTGGGTATATGCTCTGCTCACCTATTGCACACACGCACTTTTTGATATGCACATATTTTTCATGATACCTCTTGTTCCCTTTTTGGATTAGTAACTAATCCTTAAAGCATGGATTTATATTTTAGGATCTCTTGATCCCTCCAGTTTCAAATATACATATATTTTGATCCCTTAAGGTCAGAGGTCTCCTTAAGACTGGATCTCTTTCATTTTTGGTTTTATTCTTATGGAATAGAATATTCCTAAGGGTGAATCCTTGATGGGTTGACTAGTGAGTAGCCACATTCACTAAGCAATTCAATTCCATCTTTCCAGTTGCAACGTTTCCTTATGTGGTTCACAATGGGATATAAGTTCTCATTGGGTGAGGTAATCACACCCTTTCTTTCTCTCTCTAGAGGAGTCTCTATTATTGTTATCTAGGAGTCGACAAAGACTTGAGTCCCTGGGGGCTTAGGGTTTCTCTTTGTCCCTTGGATTATGATAAGATTATCTTTTCATTCTGATCTCCTTTACCAAGAGTTTGCATCGAGTCCATACTCTTGCTAAAGTGGGGGCTTAATGTATCATCTTAAAATGGAAGCACTTCCATGATAAGAGAATTTATCCCTCTGAGTAAGTTGTGTGGGGTCATGTTAAGAATCTTGATCAGGTCTTTGCATGTGTCTGGCTTTTTCCCCTATTCTTCTTTCCTCTGCACCTGATTTTCACTTTATATTTGCATTTCCTAGTATTCTAGGTCAGGATCCTAAGGTTTTTGACCACAAGGTCAAATTCAACCTTATGGAGTCAAAGTTGACCTCGACCCTGACTTGGTCAGATTCAAGCTTGTCCTTGACGACCTGTCCAGATTTCAAATTTCCTTGATTTTCAGGGGTCGAGTTTCAGGGATATTTGTTTTCCCACCTCTAGGTCGGCCATTTTGAGTTTCAAAATGGTAAATCATTAAATTGCATTTAATCTAGGTATGTTTTCTAAAGGTTAGGACCTAATTAGGATTTAATTCTCCAAGGTGGCCCCTCTAGAGGATTGTGCCCTAGTTCACTATAAAAGGAGGCCTTCCTCTCTCATTTCCATCATCAAGTTTTCCAAGCAATATCTCATCTTCTTTTTCCATCAAGCTCTCAAGTGAAAGTAAGTGAATTCAAGCATTCAAGAAATCCTTCAAGTATTCAAGTGTTCAAGCATTCATCCATCAAAGAGATCCATTGTTAGCCATTGAAGGATTCAATCTGTTTGGAGCCCCCTTGAAGATCCATCCTTCTACATTCATCCAAGCCTCCTCATATGCAAATATCAATTGAAGATTGGTGTTGAAGATCAAATGCCATTGATTTGAGACATCCTACATCCATTGAAGCATTCCTACTTGTGGATTTGAGGATTTGAATCCTCTACAAGGACTTCAACATAAGCGAGTTGAATTGTTTCAATTACTTTCTTTATCCACACTACATTTCAATTCAATTTCAAGGTTAGTTCCTACATTGGGGTTTGACCAAGGAAAACCCCCCATAAAAATAAAAACCCCCTTTTTCTTGTAGGTACAGGTGCAGAATTTCAGATCTGAGATCAGATTTGCATACCATTTTTGATGAACTTTCAAGATTTGTGAACAAAGTCAGAATCAACCTTCAAATAAAGAATGTAGCCTTTGACCTTTTATGAGGGTCAAAGACTACATTGTTGAACTACAACTGATTTGGAATCTAATTGAAGAATCTATGATTAAAGATCACTGAGGAGTTGTTGATTAGATATGTAATATGATTAAATCATTATTATGTTGTCATTGATGTCAACTAGCTTGACAGTACTTATCTTGTAAGTTACTACACCGAGACATCTGAAGAAAGGTGAAAAAGATGAAGAATAGAGAAATTTACATGAGGAAAGATGTACATGATAGATGAGGATAAGGAACACATTGAGTAACCTATTGATGAGTCTATGACTTGATGATCTTGACTTTATTATGTTGCATTCATCTATGATGAAGTATAGAGCTGAAAGACACAAAGCAGTGGTGTCGGTAAATGAAGCATTTCTAGTATACATCGACAGAGTGTAGTGTATACCGATTGCAATATTAACCGAGCAGTGTTCACCGACGCATTTCTTTGTTAACCGAGCGGAATAGAATGAATTAAATGATTAGTTTAGCCAATAAGATTGTTGAGTTGGCAAGAGTGTAACATCGAGTTAACAAATAATGTTAGTTACATAGATCGACGGCTGACAAAATTCAGGGAAGATCTAACGGAGAAGATTGAAACATGTTATTAACACAAGTACCGAGAAATTTTGAAGTGATAAAATCTATGATTGAGGTTAAGCGGAAAAATTTGATGGTGGAGAAGAAAATGATTTACTCGTCTATATAAGAGAATAGAATTTCTTTATGAAAGATGCCGGAAGAAGATGAAGTTACAGGATTATCACGTGAATAAGGTTTTCATGCATTCTGATCATACTAGTTAGTAAGAACTGATCTACAGAGCAATTACTGAGCTATAGAGAGTAATTACCAATAGACAGTAAGTTAATTTAGTATTGAATCTGAAGTGAATTATTGATCAGAAGGATTTGTATGGACTGAATATTGATCTGTAATCTGCAATTGAAGTTGTATTATGGTAGGTCATTTACTGTTACATATTTAACCATTATATACAGTCAAAATCTCTTAACCAAGTGGAGTCTAAAAGTCTTATGATGTATCATTCCTAGAATGAACATTTTTATCCTGTCAACCCCATAGTGAATGCTGGTTGGATGATAACTTCTAGTCTAAAATCCTCTAACAAGGTCACACCTGACAGTGTGTTTGTAACCTTTAATAGGGTTGGGTCTTAACCGACCTCACTTCAGAAGAGTGAACAATTTTGGGTTTCTGGTCCCAGGTGGTTTTTCCCTTTACAGGGTTTCCATGTTAAATCTCTTGTGTTATGTGTTGATTGTGATATTTGTTTGTTATCATTCTTTACATGTTACATGTTAGATTTGATTGATAAATTGTTATAGTATTTGACTGGTAATCGGTAAAAGCACAGACAGTGAGAGTTATTATTGTTTACCAACGAGCAGAAATAGAAGATATAGTTTTGAGTTATACATTTTGTTTTGGGACACTGGATAACTGATTCCCCCCCACCCCCTCTTAGTTATTTTAACAATTGGTATTAGAGCATTGGTTGCTTGGAATAGAGTTTTAAGGACTTAAGCATAAAGGTCTCAAGATGTATAAGAGGGAAGTACTGAAACTGAACAAAGAGAACTTTGCAATATGGCAAAGTAGAATGAAGCTGCACATATCTAGAATTGGAAACTCAACACTAGATCTGATGGAGAATGGCTACATACAATCGCCCACTAGTCCCTTAACTATTGATCAACTTAAGGAAAGACATGAACATAATGTTACTATGATGGAACTTGATGCTGCCTATACCGATGCTGAATTTGAAGATATCAAGACATGCACGACTGCCAAAGGAATGTGGGATAAATTAACACAAATCTACAGTGGAGATCTGAATGTCAAAAGAGACCGAGCTGAAAGTCTGAGAGGTAGATTTGATGATATGAGAATGAAAGAAGGTGAGAACATTTTCCAATACTCAAATAGACTAAAAAAGGTGGTACATGCTATTAGAGCATCTAATTGAGTGGTTGATGATGAAATAGTAATAAGCAAGATTCTCAGAACTTTGCTACCAGTTTATGCAATCAGGATTTCTGCAATTCATGAAACAAGAGCTACATCCAACCTTTCTCTTGACACTCTGATTGGTAAACTTACAACCTTTGAATTAAACAATTTTGATAATAGTGTTGTTCCTTCTGTTGAATCTACTTTCATGTCTTCTTTGAAGATTGGAAAGTCTAGCAGGAATAGTAAAAATTGTGATAGTGATGATAATACCGATGATGAACTTGATGAGCTTGAAGCACTTACGGCCAGAAGATTGCCCAAAGGAAAAGGAAGGTATAGAGGTAAGCTACCTTTAGCATGCTTTAATTGTAAAGAAGTTGGTCACATCACTTCGAGATGTCCTCAGAAGAAAGATGATGATAGATCCAAAGACTGATCTGATGGAAGCTATGGAAGAAGATTCAACAGAGGCTACCAACACTACAATAGAGACAATCGAGATGAAAAAGGCAAAAAGGTATGTTACATAGCTGAAGATATTGAAACTGAATCTAATTCTGATGATGATGTAGAAGTTGTATTTGTTGCTATGAAAGATGACTCAAAAGAGGAAGAGAAACATG
This sequence comes from Chamaecyparis obtusa, assembly GCA_027943335.1. Taxonomy (NCBI): domain Eukaryota; kingdom Viridiplantae; phylum Streptophyta; class Pinopsida; order Cupressales; family Cupressaceae; genus Chamaecyparis; species Chamaecyparis obtusa. The sequence continues at coordinate 312,297 of BSBK01002112.1, forward strand.
AAGAGACGGCATTGACCTCTAAAGTAAGTAGAAATGATACATGGATCATAGACAGTGGCTGTACACATCATATGACCGATGATGTAGAGAAGTTTGATCATCTTGTTGAATATAATGGAGGATCTATGAGAATGGGAAATGATGCACCTTGTATGGTAAGAGGTGAAGGCTCACTGATGATCAATGACATATTACAATGTGAAAATGCATACTGGGTAGATGGACTGAACTATAATCTGATAAGTGTGGCTTAGCTAAATAATTCAGGCCACTGACTGGCTTTTGAGAGCAAAAAGGTGAAAATCTATGATGATGGAGGAAGACTTGTCACAACTGGTACACAATCTAGAGGTAATCTATTCTATCTTGATATGGATCAGTCTTCTTGTTTGTTAATAAAGGATGAAGATGCTTGGTTGTGGCATAGAAGGTTATGCCATGTGAACTTTGACAACATGATCAAGATTAGTAGAAAGAAAAGAGTTAGAGGATTTCCTAACTTGACAAAACCTGATCATGCCATGTGCCATGAATGTCAAATAGGTAAGATGACTAAGTCTAGTTTTAAAAGCAAAGACTATTCAACAAAGAAGATACTTGAGTTGGTTCATACCAATCTATATGGTCCTATGAGAACTCATAGCTATTCTGGTGATAGATATTTTATTCTTCTTGTTGATGACTATACTAGACTGATGACTGTTATGTTCTTGAAAGAGAAATCTAAAGCTTTCAAAATGTTTAAGTGGTGTAAAGCTAAGGTAGAGAAAGAAACCAAAAAGGAAATAAAATGCTTAAGATCTGATAGAGGAGGTGAATTTATCTTTGATGAATTTACTAATTTTTGTAATGAGCATGGAATCAAAAGGCAGGTATCTGCACTGAGGACACCTTAGCAAAATGGCATTATTGAAAGAAGGAAGGGGTCTAGAATTGACTGTGCTAGAACATTGATGATATAGAAGAATGTTGCTCAAAAATATTGGAGGGAAGCCATCAGTACAGATGTGTATGTTCTTAACTGAGTACAACTGGAGAAGGACTCCAACCAAACACCTTATGAACTATGGTTTGGACACAAACCGACTGTAAGTTATTTCAAAATTTTTGGAAGTAAATGCTTTATTTTGAAAGATGAGAGAAATGGAAAATTTGATTCTAAAGGAGATGAAGGGATATTTCTGGGATATTCCACTACAAGTAAAGCATACAAATGTTTGAATAAGACCACAAATAAGATAGTTGAAAGTACTAGTGTTCATGTTGATGAGTTTGATGATAAGTACACAAAGGAAAGTATAAAGGAACTGGAAGACTATGGTAGATTCACTTACATTGAATATCCAAAGTATCTACGAACACCGCAAACTATTACAACCGATCAGCAGGGAAACAATGCAGGACAACAGGCAACACAAACCGAGGAACAAGATGGAGCTACCAAGCAAGAAAATGACCTTGAATAGGATGAACAAGAAAGGAGAAATCAAGTTTTGGCTAGTTTTATTAGGAGACATCATCTTGAAACACAAATCATTGGAGACAGACATGCCGGAATGCAAACTAGAAGCAAAACAAGACAAGGTACATATTTAATTTGTGAATTTGAACCTAAAACTATGAAAGTTGCATTAGAGAATGAAGAATGGGTTAATGTAATGAAGGAGGAAATAGATCAAATAGAGAAGAACAAAACTTGGTCCTTAGTACCCCAACCAAAAGATAAGAATGTTATCGGTACTAAGTGGATATACAGGAATAAATTGAATGAAAATGGTGAAGTCACAAGAAATAAAGCTAGATTAGTATGCAAGGGATATGCACAGGAAGAAGGCATTGACTATGGTGAAAAATTTGCACCTGTTGCTAGATTAGAAGGAGTCATAATGCTACTTGCATATGCTACACACAAGAAATTCAAAGTCTATCAAATGGATGTGAAGTCAGCATTTTTGAATGGTATACTTGAAGAAGAAGTCTACATTGAACAACCTGAAGGATTTTTTGATCCTAAAAATAAAGACATGGTATGTAGATTACATAAATCATTATATGGATTGAAGCAAGCACCGAGAGCATGGTATGAAAGACTACATACTTACTTATTAAGTATTGGATTTGTTAGAACAAGTGAAAATAGAAATTTGTATGTGAAAGGTGACACTGATGATACTATTATCATTGCTGAAATATTTGTTGATGACATTATCTTTGGAGGCTCAAATCTTGTCTGCAAGGCATTTGCTGATGAAATGCAAAAGGAATTTGAAATGTCTATGTTCAGAGAGATTAAGTTCTTTCTTGGACTACAAGTGATTCAGCAGAGTGATGGAATATTCATCACACAATCTAAATACATAAAGGAAGTACTGAAAACATTTGGCATGGAAGATGCTAAACCTGTGGGAACACCGATGGCTATTGGATGCAAATTGACAAAGGAGGATGAAACTACCAAGGTAAATTAGACACTTTACCAATCCATGATTGGTAAGTTAATGTACGTAGTTCACAGTAGACCAGATATAGCACATGCTGTGGGAATTATTGCAAGATTTTATGCTAATCCTAGAGAATCACACATGATAGCTACAAAAAGGATCTTAAGATACCTGAAGAAAATAGAGAATTATGGACTATGGTATCCTAAGGAAGGGAAGTTTGAACTGAAGGTTTACACTAATGCTGATTGGGCTGGAAATGTGGATGACTGAAAAAGCACCACTGGAGGAGCATTTTTCTTTGGTGAAAGACTTGTAACCTAGACAAGTAAAAAGTAGGCTTGTATTTCTCATTCTACAGCTGAAGCATAATATGTTGCTGCTACTACTAACTATTAAAACATTGCATATATCAAACAAGTGTTGGAAGGAATGAATGAGGTAATCACTGACCCGGTGATTATATACTGTGACAACACTAGTGCAATCAATATTTCAAAGAATCCTGTGATGCACTCTAAGACAAAGCATATATCTATTAAGTATCATTAATTAAGAGAACAAGTGCAAGAGAAGCAAGTAAAGTTAGAATTTGTCACATCTAGAGAATAGCTTGTCGATATCTTTACAAAGCCCCTACCGAATGACACATTTGAATACTTAAGGACTAGACTTGGGGTCCGTCCCCTATCTATCAATCACTAAGGTGATCTGGTTGTTGCATCAGCCTACTTTTATCAAAAGATCATTCATGTTGATGCAGCACAGCTCACACTTTGAATCATGTTCAAGGTTGTGATTAAGTTTGGGAACTTGAACCGATTGGATTATTAGTACTCAAAGATACAGAGGAAGACATAATTGTTTGTTTATTTGTTTTCTTTGGCATTGCTGTCAAAGGGAGAGATAAACCATATGAAATGAAAATGGGAGAGATAAAAAATATGAAAAGGATCAAGCACTGATAAGAATTATCTAAGGGAGAGATAATCTGAATGAGATAGAGTATTGAAGATTAGTTACAAAGAACAGAAGCAGGAACAGGAGAACTGAAAAGATCACAACTACAGAATGGTAAAGTTGTATTATCTAATGTCGGTTTAGTAACATAGTGATTAAACATATGAAATCTATTTGACTTATAGCATTTGTTCACAAAGTTGTAGAATGTATGTTTGGTATGTGTATGGTACATTTCATATTTCTTGAGTTGCCATCAATGCCAAAGGGAGAGATTGTTGAACTACAACTGATCTGGAATTTGATTGAAGAATCTGTGATTAAAGATCACTGAGAAGTTTTTGATTAGATATGTAATATGATTAAATCAATATTATGTTGTCATTGATGTCAACTAGCTTGACAGTACTTATCTTGTAATTTACTACACCGAGACATCTGAAGAAAGGTGAAAAAGATGAAGAACAGATAAATCTACATGAGAAAAGATGTACATGACAGATGAGGATAAGGAACACATTGAGTAACTTGTTGATGAGTCTATGACTTGATGATCTTGACTTTATTATGTTGCATTCATCTATGATGAAGTATAGAGTTGAAAGACACAAAGCAGTGTTGTCGGTAAATGAAGTATTCCTAGTATACACCGACAGAGTGTAGTGTATACCGATCACAGTATTAACGGAGTAGTGTTCATCGATGCATTTCTTTGTTAACCAATCGGAACAGAATGAATTAAATGATTAGTTTAGCTGATAAGATTGTTGAGTTGGCAAGAGTATAACATCGAGGTAGCATATAATGTTTGTTACACAAATCGATGGCTGACAAAATTCAGGGAAGATCTAATGAAGAAGATTGAAACGTGTTATTGACACAAGTACTGAGAAAGTTTGAAGTGGAAAAATCTATGAATGAGGTTAATCGGCAAAATATGATGGTGGAGAAGAAAATGATTTACTCATCTATATAAGAGAACAGAATTTCTTTATGAAAGATGCTGAAAGAAGAAGAAGCTGCAGGATTATCACGTGAATAAGGTTTTCATGCATTCTGATCATACTGGTTAGTAAGAACCAAGCTGCAAAGCAATTACCGAGCTACAGAGAGCAATTACCAATGGACAGTAAGTTAATTTAGTATTGAATCTAAAGTTAATTATTGACCAGAAGGATTTGTATGGACTAAATATTGACCTGTAATCTGCAATTGATGTTGTATTAAGGTAGGTCATTTACTGTTACATATTTAACCATTGTATACAGTCAAAATCTCTTAACCAAGTGGAGTCTAAAAGTCTTATGATGTATCATTCCTAGAATGAACATTGTTATCATGTCAACCCCATAGTGAATGTTGGTTGGATGATAACTTCTAGTCTAAAATCCTCTAACAAGGTCACACCTGATAGTGTGTTTGTAACCTTTAACAAGGTTGGGTCTTAACCGACCTCACTTCAGAAGAGTGAACAATTTTGGGTTGCCGATCCTAGGTGGTTTTTCCCTTTACAGGGTTTCCACATTAAATCTCTTGTGTTATGTGTTGATTGTGATATTTGTTTGTTATCATTATTTACATGTTACATGTTAGATTTTATTGGTAAACTGTTATAGTATTTGACTAGTAATCAGTAAAAGCACAGACAGTGAGAGTTATTATTGTTTACCAATGAGCAGAAATAGAAGAAATAGTTTTGAATTATACATTTTGTTTTGGGACACTAGATAATTGATTCCCCCCCCCCCCCCCCCCTCTCAATTATTCTAACATACATGTCGTCAGAAAGATAAAAGATTTTTGGGATTTCTTCATCTCGGCATTTCCAGTTGGAAACAAGTTGCAGAATTGCTCAAAAGTACACATAAACGTCAAAATTGGCATTTTCTAGATTTTCCCTAATTTGAGGTTAGTATTATATTTCAATTATTTCATATTTCAAGCATAATTCTCCATAGGGAAATATAGGGTTTTTCTCTCTCTTTCATATTCTCCATAGATTGATTCAATTGTGCATTAACCTTTTGGTTAATCAAATTGGATCTCTCCTTTGGGAATTTGGATTTAGGAGTGGATTTCATACTTCCCCCATACATTACATTACACTTTCAATAGTGGTGATTCCATTTTACCCCTATTCATGCCCCAATAGGGAACCTAGGAGAAATTAACATAAAACATGTTACTAAATTTATCGAATAATTTTTTTCTTAACTGTTTACAAACAAGGATGAATAATTAAGCAAAAGTAATAACGTAAAGTCCATAAAAACACATAAACATAATCTCATTTTCATATTACAAATCTCAAGGCTTCCTTAATGTAGAATTGCGTAAACAAACTAAAACTACTAAAAACAAAAATCAAGTACCACAATTTGATAACCATAACTATTCCATCTCACATTTAATTACATGATTACAAAGTTCATATAAAATCTCTACATCACACAAATACATACAAATATTGCATCTCATTGAAATAATACAATGTTACAAGTGAAACCACCAATGCTACCAAATGGAATAACATCCTCTACACATGTTGCAGGGTATGTAACAATATCAAAATACAAGGTGTATATATATATATATATATAAATACACACACACACACACACATATATAGACATACATATATATAGACATACATATATACATATATATATATATGTATATATATATATATATATGTATATATATATATGTCTATATATATATATATGTATGTATATGTATATATATATATATATATACATATATATATATATATATATATATATATATATTCCACCAGTCATAACAATCGATACAAGATATACGAATACAAGAATACATCATAAAAGATAAGGTCATATCTCCAAAAGAAGAACAAATAATCTAAGCAAAAACTATGAGGGTCATCCAGCACCGGTACTAGGACATCATAATCTCAAATGGTAAAAAGGATCACTACCACCCAACCTCATGGAACCTAAATGGTCCACTCCCATCATGTTGGGGAGATAACAGTAGACCCCATTTGGGTATCCAAAACAAGGAATACAAGGTAGACCTAAGAAAGGAAACCTATAAAGATCTCTATCTCAAGAAGGTAAAAACATATGTAGGTAACCTAAGATGATATCAGGGAAGTGTCATCACATGCATCAACCCCTTGGGATGATCTCACTCAACTCCAACCCCAAAGTGTGATCACATGCAGAACCAGAAATCCTCTCGTACACACAAGGATAACCAATCATGCAAGAACTCACCATCACCACTAGATGGGCAAGCATCTTCTCCTACTCCCATCCTTAGCCTTTACTAGCACTTAAGGCATGGGCGAGGCTTACCTTATTGATGCAGGAGCATCTCGGGTCCTTAGCAATCTTGTGTCACCAAAAAAAGAATTTGGATTTTTTTTGTGGTTCTTGGTTTCTTCTTTGACCGAGTTGGTCGGTAGTTGGTCTCTTTCCTTTGGTTACTGAGTATGGTCGGTTATCTCCTAGGTGGTCAGTTATTTCACTAGCACTTGGCATTATCTATCTGCTGCTCAGTTATCTTACTTACCAATGGGTCTAGTTTTGTTTCCTATTGTGGCCGACTTGTGCATTTATATTAGATTGCAGAATTAATGTTGGAATCCATCATTAGGAAGTGTGTGGTCTCAAATTTGACCATTACTTCTATTAATTATGGATCTAAAGGCCAACTCAGCTCGATAGCTTCTTGTATAAATGTAGATGTTTGGTGGTAGTTTAGGAGTCAGTTTTGATAGAAGATAGAAGGCATTAAATTAGAGATTTGTAATAGATCCTTGTAGTTTTGAGGACTTATGTAATTCATTGTAATATCTGGCCGTAACTGAGAAGGCCTTACAGCTCGGCATGTATGATTCAAATTGATAATAATATATGATAGACCCGGCATTCTATCTCTCACTCTTGTTGTTTGTTGCTTCCGCATGTGTGTTTTAGGTTTGGATCATTAGGGTGTGCCATCCTTTAGCCCCTCTTGCATCCCTTCCTTGTGTTAGGTGGTATCAGAGTGAGGTGAGATCTTAATATAGGTCTACGGATCTAGGTTTGCAGGCTCCTCTTGAAGCCCTAGTGAATTGTTGTGGGGTAGCAGATTGTGATCTAACCTACAATTGCAGAGGGTTGTCAAGATGGTTTGTGGGAGGTGAGATGAATATCTAGGATTGGTAGATATGCTAAGATAGATTGTTGTTAGATTAGAAGCAGTGGAGACAACCTAAAGAAGAGGCAGACATCTTGAAGATGTTAGTGATGATGAAATTGAGGAAGAACAGGAGAATGCAGAACCTACTCCTATTATGGATCAAGGTGAAGAAATATTTTTGAAGGATTTGACAAGTTTGAAGTCAACATCACATTTCAATCCCCCTGAGTATAGTGGAAAGCTAGATTCTGATGAATTAGTGGACTAGATCACTGAGATGGAAAAGTATTTTGAATATGAAAATATCCCTAAGGATAAGAAGGTAAAGATTGCAAGCACAAAGTTGAAAAGTCACACATCCTTATGCTAGGAACATCTGCAAATGGATAGAAAAAGGAAAGGTAAAGACAAAATCAAGATATGGAGTAAAATAGTGAACAAGTTGAAAGGAAAGTTCTTACCCTGTGATTATCAGATTAACCTAGTTCAACGAATGCAAAGTTTGAGACAGAAAGATAGCTCGATAAAAGAGTATACTGAGGAATTCTATAGATTAGATATCAGATCTGGACATGATGAAGATGATGTGGAAAGAATTGGTAGATACCTGAATGGTTTGAGGGTTTCCATCCAAGAGGAAATTAGTATGGTCAAGTTGGAGAACATTGAAGAGGCTTATCAATTTTCTTTGAAAGCCAAGGGGAAATTGAACAAGAAACATGAACATAGACAAAGAGATCAAGGTGGTAGATTCCCTAGAGGAAGAGGTAGATCTAATGGTGAAAATGGTAGATCTAAACCAGAAAAGACAAATCTGGACAAAGGCAAGACCGAGTAGAAAGTTGAAAGTTCTATAGGCAGAGGCAGTAACTACCAAGGTGGTTATGGCAGAGGAAGTTTCTGAGGAACTTGTTACAACTTGTGGAGAAGAAGGACATAGATCTTTTGAATGTACACAAGCTAGTAAGAAGGTTGGTAGCAATAGAAATGCTTTGGTGCAAGAAGATTCACCGAATGAACCTGAGAAGGAAAATAACTTGATGGTAAGGAGAGCACTATGGAATGAAAGCAAGAAGGAAGATCCGATAAGGAAAAGTTTGTTCAAGACCAGATGTAGAGTTTCTGACAAATTTTGGAAGGTAATCATTGACAGTGGTAGCTTGGAGAACCTGGCATCTGAAGAGATGGTCACAAAACTATAGTTGGAAAGATTGGTACATCCGAAGCCCTATCAAATTTCATGGATCAAAGATGAACATACACTCCGGGTAAGTGAACAATGTTATGTGAATTTGAAGATTTTAAAATACTATGATAAGGTGTTATGTGATATCATGCCTATGGATTGTTGTCATATTTTGTTGGGTAGACCTTGGCAATATGATAGACATGCTATATATGATGGGAGATTGCATAAGTATACTATTGTGGCTGATGGAAAGAAACAAATCTTGTTACCTTTGATGGAAGAACCTATTAGTAATGTTTTCACATCTATGAAATTTTTTTTGATGGAAGGAAGGAAGTTTGTAAACTCTCTAAAGAGGAATGATGTATGTTTTGTTGTGATTCCTAATAAGTTGAGTAAGAAAATAGAGGATAATGTCCCTGAGGAGATTGATAAGTTTCTTACCGAGTACAATGATATAATTTCTCATAATGTACCTGATGGTTTGCCACTGAAAAGAAGCATTGATCATTGTATGGATCTAATCCCTGGAGCTAGTTTACCAAATAAGGCACCTCATTGGTTGACACCTACCAAGAATCAGGAATTGAACTGACAGATTCAAGAGTTGTTGGAGAAAGGTTTGATTAGAGAAAGTTTGAGTCCTTGTGCAATACCTATTGTATTGGCACCAAAGAAGAATGGAGAATGGAGAATGTGTATTGATTCCAAAGAAATCAATAAGATAACAGTGAAGTATAGGTTTCCTATACCAAGAATGGATGACATAATGGACAGTTTGACTGGAGCAAAGTATTTCACAAAGATTGATTTGAAAAGTGGGTATCATCATATCAAAATCAAAGAAGGTGATGAATGGAAGACTACTTTCAAGACAAAAGAAGGTTTGCATGAGTAGTTGGTTATGCCTTTTGGTTTAACTAATGCACTGCGTACTTTTATGAGGTTGATGAATGAGGTTTTAAAGAAATTCTTGGGTAAATTTGTGATTGTATATCTTGATGATATTCTGATATTTAGTAAGACTAGAGAAGAACATTTGTTGCATGTTAGACAAGTTTTTTAGAGACTGAAAGAGGAGAAATTGATGATAAATCTGAAAAAGTGTTCATTCATGAAGGAAGAGATTGTGTATTTGGGATTTTTTATTTCAGCTGATGGTTTGAAGATGGATACTGAAAAGGTTAAAGCTATTTTGAATTGGCCTACACCTGTGAATGCTAGTGAGGTAAGATCATTTCATGGTTTGGCAATTTTTTACCGAAAGTTCATAAGAAATTTCAGTTCAATTTGTAATGCTATGACTAAGACTATGAGAGGAGACAAAAGAGAATTCAAGTGGACACATGGAGCTAATAGAAGTTTTGAGGCTCTGAAGTAGAAGGTTGTTGAATTACCTATTTTGGCATTACCTAATTTTAGTAAAGTATTTCAAGTAGAATGTGATGCAAGTGGAAGTGCAATTGGAGCTGTGTTGAGTCAAGAAGGTAAACCTGTTGCTTTCTTTAGTGAAAAGTTGAATGATGCTAGAAGGAAATATTTTGTGTATGATCAAGAATTCTATGCTATTATTCAAGCACTGAAGAAATGGAGACATTATTTGATACCGAGTGAATTTGTGTTGTATACTGATCATAAGGCTTTACAATATTTGGGTAGTTAGAATAAGTTGAATCAGAGACATGTGAAATGGGTTGAGTATTTGCAGAGTTATACATTTATGATAAAGCATAAGAGTGGACTCACTAACTGAGTTGTTGATGCATTGAGTAGAAGATCTTTGATGACCAAGATGAAAATTGAAGTTATTGGTTTTGATGAGATGAGAGGTTTGTATGAAAATGACCTTGATTTTTTTGAGCCATGGAGAAAGTGTAGAGCACCTATTCAAGATCAACAAGACACTAAATGGGATGAATATTTCATTTAGGAAGGTATGTTGTTTAAATCTATTCAGTTGTGTATACCGAGAGGAGAAATTTGATCTAATCTGATAAAAGAGAAACATAGTAGTGGTTTAGCTAGACATTTTGGTATTGATAAAACATGGAATTTGCTGAAGGAGAAGTACTATTGGCCGTAGTTGTATAAAGATGTTCAAAAATTTGTGAAAAGTTGTGGTGTTTGTCAAGTTGAAAAAGGAGCAAGTCAGAATACTGGATTGTATACACCAATTGATGTTCCTGAGAAACCTTGGATTGATATCAATATGGATTTTGTTCTTGGCTTACCAAAGATAGTAAGAGGTAATGATTCTATATTTGTTGTTGTGGATAGATTTTCTAAAATGGCACATCTTATACCTTGTAGAAAGACATTAGATGCAGTACATGTAGCAGATCTTTTCTTTAAAGAAATTGTCAAATTGTATGGATTACCGAGGAGTATTATCTCTAACCGAGACAGTAAATTTGTTGGATATTTTTGGAAAACACTTTGGAAGAAATTTGGCACTGAGTTGAAGTATAGTTCTACATTTCACCCACAAACTGATGGATAGACTGAGGTTGTGAACAAAAGTTTGGGAAATCTTTTGAGATGTTTAGTTGGAGACACACCGAGTAATTGGGATTTTGTGTTGGCACAAGAAGAGTTTGCATATAACAATTCAATGAATAGAAGTACTGGAAAGACACCATTTGAGATTGTGAATGACACACAACTAAGAGGAATATCTGATTTGAGAGACATTGCTGATGAGAATAAGAGAAGTGTTGAAGGAGTAAAAATTTTTGAGTATATGAAGGCATTGCATGAAGATGTGAAGCTAAAGCTAGAAGACAGTAATAAAAAATACAAAGATAGAGCTAATAGATCAAGAAGACATAAAAATTTTGATGTTGGTGATGAAGTGATGGTTCATTTGAAGAAAGGCTAGTTTCCTGTCGGAACATATGGAAAGCTGAAGATGAAGAAGTTTGGACCTTGCAAGATTCTGAAGAAATTTGACAGTGGAAATTCATATGAGATTGAGTTACCTGATGACATGGACATATCATCGATTTTCAACATTGCTAATTTATATGAGTATGATGAACCTGATGGAGAAGTGACAGTACTGAAAGAATGTCCTAATTAAGAAGTAGAATGATGAAGTTGAATAGATTTTGAAGGAAAGAGTTGGCAAGATTACAAGAGGAAAATAGTACATGGAATATCTGGTTCAGTGGAAGAATAGACCGATGGAAGATAGTTCATGGATTTCACAATCTGAGTTGGATGCAGCTCAGACCAAACCTACCAAATGATTCTGAGAATCATTTCAAAACAACCCCAAGTGTCTGATGCAGGAGCATCTTGAGTCCTTAGCAATCCTATGTCACCAAAAAAAGAATTTGGAGTTGCTCGGTTTCTACTTTGACTGATTTGGTCGGTAGTTGGTCGATTTCCTTTAGTTATCGAGTGTGGTTAGTTATCTCCTAGGTGGTCAGTTATTTCACTGGGGCTCAACATTGTCTATCTGTTGCTTGATTATATTGCTTACTGACGGGTCTAGTTTTGTTTCCTATTGTGGCCGACTTGTGCATTTATATTGGATTGTGGAATTAATGTTGGAATCCATCATTAGGAAGTGTGTGGTCCCAAATTTGACTGTTACTTCCATTAATTATGGATCTGAAGGTTGACTCAGCTCGGTAGCTTCTTGTATAAATGTAGATGTTTGGTGGTAGTTTAGGAGTCAGTTTTGATAGAAGATAGAAGGCATTAAATTAGAGATTTGTAACAGATCCTCATAGTTTTGAGGACTTTTGTAATTCATTGTAATATCAGGCTATAACCGGGAAGGCCTTATAGCCTGACATGTATGATTCAAATTGATGATAATATATGATAGACCTGGCATTCTCTCTCTCACTCTTGTTGTTTGTTTCTTTCGCATGTGTGTTGTAGGCCTGGATCATTAGGGTGTGACATCCTTTGGCCCCTCTTGCATCCCTGCCTTGCATCACTTATTAATTCATTTTAAATCTCTCCATTTAATGTGTTGTTTTATCATTGTATTAAGTAACTCACTAGGGATACCCAGGCAGCCACTTATGGGCTCTGGCACCTCCAAAGTAAGCCACTTCCCTTCTAACATCTAGATAACCTACCCTAATGCTCCTAGCCAAAATGAAACCAAAATAATAAACGTACTTTTCATAAATCATGAAGCCACAAGAATCCATCAAAATAATGTTGGAGCATAGAACTAACTTGTCCTACAAAAGGATCAATTTGTCCATTTCAGTATGGAACATAGCATAGATCATCCATCCCATAATGGATATCACCACATAACATTAACCACCTCACATACACAAATCATGAAACCACCCAAAACTACAACATTCAAACATATCTCTGATCATGGAGTAAAACATTATTCATCAAACTCAACTCTTAAACCATAGAAAGATACCATCAAAATGAACAATGTAACCAGGTGGAAAATCATAATGCAACAAAAATGGGCATCACCTTTGAATGGTTAATAACAAAATGATCAAGACTCCAAAATACATAACCACCCTCAAAGTCAAATTCACGAAAAAGTCTAAAAAAACTCAAGAATCCAGGTTGGGGTAAAGTAATCGTGACCAAGACAATATCCTACAAGAACACTTAATCCTACACAAGACTTAAGGAAAATCAATTCATAATACAAACACCAGATTTACAACACCCGCTGATATGATTACTAAATTAATATTATTAATAACAAATTCACATATTTGTTAAAATAAATTAATTTATAAGATTCTTTATATAAATTATTAATCTTAATTACTAATTAGATAATATAATTAAATTTTAATACAAATTGTTTATTCACTAATAAATCAATTTATAAAGCCTTTACATAAATTGGTTTATTTAATTATAATTACTAAAACCCTAATATAATTACTTAGAAATTAAATTGAACATCGGTCATAGATTGTCGAGGAAATGTACAAATCTTATCATAAAACATATATACATATAAAATATGCAAGTAAATATATTATTAAATAAAAATTCTTTAAATAAAACTATATCTATATATAAATTTCCCCATTTATATTTATCTTTTATTAATAATGATTAATATTCCACATATTATTAAAAATATTAATCATTATTAAATAATAATTAATATATAACCAAATTAAATCTTATGGCAAAATAAATAAAATAAATTTATTTATTTTTTAAATTATAAAACATATTATAGAGTAGGTTTAGACTCCCCCCAGATGCCACAGCAGTTGTACATTGTCGGCGGTAGCAGTCCTGCCATGTGGCAGGTACAGTCTGTCGTTGGTAGACTGGCCTACCATAGCGGCAGGGCCTGGTGCGATAGGGCCCGCTATGACAGGTCCTTATTGTCGATTGTGGGGTGGGGACTAGGCCCCCTTCCCCCAAATAATTTTTTAATCATTTTTTTATATAATTAAAAAAATATATAATTATTTTTTATATATATACTTTTGCAAATATGTTTATACATATATATTTTATATATATATGTACATAAAATTATATTTTAACTAAAATCAAAAGAACGCATTTTTCCTTTAAAATTTATTTATTTTTAACAATTTTTTTACCAAATAGAGACCCTATTTTCCTTGAATCCAAATATAATCTAGATAAAGATCTTAAAGTTAGTTTAATCCCTTTTTTTGTAATTGATAATATGCCAACTAACGATTTACAAATCAATGATCTAATTCATGCATGAGGGTTTTCTAATCAACTCAACCAGATCTACAAATCTAGGGTTTACTATCCAATTTAGTCTATTTTACAATCCTTAATTAAATACAAAGATTGATAACCCAATTTCTCCAATCCAATCAAAATCACATAAAGCATCCATTAAGATATGGCTGACATGATGTAGATAGAATTCATGAGAGAATGAGAAAATTTACAAAACATAAGAGTTTCCATATTCCTACCTGAAATCCAAATGTGAAGACCCAAGCACAACTCTTCAACCAAAAATCTATCCAATCCAACTTTAACAAATCCTTTCATTTCCAAATTCCATCCCAGAATTTGCAACCTTCTAAAACCTATAAAAAATTTCTCCCTCTTTCTCTCCTCCCAAAAAAATGACTCCCAAAAGACTTTTAATAAGCAACCCCAATTAGGTTTCCTAACAGAAACCCTACCTCAGTTAACTCAACATGAAATTGAGAATAAATATTTATTTTGTAATTAATCTTTTGTTTAGCCTCTTAACTTGACCTATAAGTTTATAACTGACCAATCAATTCTTTTAGTTGATGTGCATCTAATATGCATGATTATATTTTAATAATAATAAAGAACTTTAGCATAAAGAACTATGCAATAATCAATTTATTAATATGCATGATTATAATTGCTTAATTAAATTAAATTCAAGATTAATATTTAATTAAACTCTTTTATCTTTTAAACTTAGAATTAATATCTTAATATAATTGATAATTACTAAATTGATAATTAAATATCAACTTTAATAATTATATCCTTTATTTTAATCCTTTTAAATTTATAACCAATTAAATTTCCTTTTCTATATTAGGCCTTTTATTAAATATTTTTATTTGACAAAGGTATTTAATTAATTAAATACACTCTCATGTTCAATATTTTTATAACTCAATAAGGGTTAATTATTTAATTCACATAATAGATCTCGTACTCTACTCAACCATTAAATCATCAAAATCAAATCAACTCACATCACACCAACTTGAATCAAACTAAATAACTCAAGACACTAGAAAGCATACTCAAGGAAAGGGCTCGTGAACTTACATCACTTGACAAATTTGAAGGGTAATCAAAAGAATCTTGCCCACTATCTTAGGGAAATAAATGGTTCAGGTTGGGATTTGGGTCTACTGATATCTCCCCTTCTTACCATTGAGATGTTGCAATAAGGCATGCTTATCCTGGCAATTCAGGGAAGTCGATGTCTGGTACCTAAAATCCTGCATGAAAGATGAGCATGTATATACATGTATAAAAATATAACAAACAATGGCGAGGATTGGTCGATCGTGTGGATCTCGCAAGCAAGTAACTATGACTCTGTCCCTCAACCACATTAGGTACATTAAATAGAAATATAAAACATACACGCAATCCATACATATGTAAGTATGGGGTAAGTACCACTAGTAAGCTATGAATATAAATAACATCATATCCTAACATATGAACTATATCATCATGAAGATACTATAATCATCAACTGAAAACACATAGTATGACATCAGCATGAAAATGACTATAATCACTAACTAAGAGTATATAAAGTACCATCATTATGAGAGTAATCTAACCATCAACTGAATGCATAAAATGTCTCAACTATGCAATGACTCATAAATAAATTCAACATAAAGTGGTATCATACTACTTAGAAAACAAGCATCATTGAATATATTAACCTATGCATGAAAACTGGACTAAAAGGATTCAACAATAATTTTGTAAGGTCAACTATGGGTGGGCACTACATCCACCCCCCCACCTGTATTTAGGCTTACTCTTGGAAGCCTACAAGATGGGATGATGAGGTTTGCATTGTGTTATTGTTATACCATCGCTAATATTAACAATGTTATGATCATCACTATCATTATTACTAAGGTAAAAGAACCTATAACAAAAGTGACTAAACTCCTTATACAATATTTCTTCCAACATATATGATTGTTTACTACAAAAGTATCTACAATTATTTCTAACATTATCTTCAATGAGGTCTACATATTTCAGTTAACTTTCTTTTAATAATTACTCAAAATAGCATAATAGCATTATTCCTTTTAACCACATGGATAACATCTAACTTTTATTTGTATAGGATGCACATCTACACTCATATCAAATAATAATTGAACAATCCACACAACACTAGTAAAAGAAACACTAATACAAGCATACATGTACAAAATACACTTAGTTCCCTTAACATCATAGCACATTCTCTGCAATTTCCTCCCTCATACATCCTACCAGAGGTCTAATGTGAACATTATAGAAACAATACGTTTTACAGAATGGGGCTATCAATACAAAATATTCAGAGTAGTCACCACATAATCCAAAAGAAAATCCAAGTGGAGGAATATCAAGTACAAAAATAAGTCTTAAAATACGATGCATCGATTTCAACAATAAACCAAGTGTGACTAGTGTCACAAAATAGATAGAGTAAAAGAGGACCATGTGACTAATCTGAGTATAAGAAAATTCAAAAAAAAAAATCCAATGCTAGCCCATGCACAATACGAATGGATCATCAATAACCGAAATAAATCAGCAATCCAAAAAGAAACACATTTCACATAACATAGTGACTACTATTAACCACATCCAAGGGAGTAGTCACTTCATGACATCCAAGAATACAACATCCTAGAGGCATTAGAGAGTGTATCCAAATAATAACACCCAATCACCTATGTCTATTTGCAATCACCTTATGATAAACATATAAAATTAAGTGTCATTTCTTACAAACATTTAATACTTCATTATATTATTTTACTTTTACCTATACATGGTAATATACATGATGGAGAAATCATACCACATTCACAATCAACACAACTGGTACAGGGATACTAACATTTGATTTTCAAACATCTTGCAAGGGTAAATCAATAAAACTCTCTCGTACAATCCTGGGTTAAAAAATAAGGCTATCCCTAGTGTACAACACGGTTCCAACATAAAAGGTATGATACATTGCCACACATATTAATGGTCAAATTAAAAAATATTATCTTCATTAAGACATATATATAGGCTCAAAACACAAGTACTTGACAACCACAACTTACTGCAATCCTATAGTGATCAGGTTAACTCATCACAATGAACTTACCATAATGTCATCACAAAAGTAAGGTCAACTTCTATGATCTAAGTGCAAGACTCAATCCAACCAAGAAGAAAAAAAATAGAATGATTCCCAAAGTATGATGCATCTAATGCAATGTTTCTAAATAATTTTGTAAAAAGCCACAAATATGTTACAAATTATAATATTTTTCATAAATCTAGTTGTAGACACCTAAAATTGTCCTAACAATTACCCTTATCCCAGCCAATTAAATACATATTTATTATTTATTTAATTTTAGCCTTATTCTACTTTTAATTAAATAAATTCACATTTATTTAATTACACTCCTCTTTATCCCTTATCCTTGAGTAAATAAATTTACATTTATTTAATTCTATCCCATTTCCCCTCATCCTAATCCTCCATTTAATTAAGTAAATGACCTAGTTTATTTAATTAGTCATCTCTTATCCCACTTGGAATTAAATAATTCATTTAATTCTATTTGATCACATGGCTCTTAACTTTAACCCTCACCTTATCTCACTTCCTTAACCTAACCCATCCTTCTAACCCAAGTCAACCCACTTTCCCACTAATTAAACTTAATCTCCCACCTAATTAATCCCTAATCATTTGCACAACCTTAATCTAAGGATTAAAAAAATTTAACCCAAACCCAAGTCACAAGTGACTTTTGTCACATGTGACTCTTACACACTTGTCTCCCACATGTCATTGACATGTCACTTTCCAAACCTTGGTTCTCTCTTTCTCTTCCACCTTTTGACCCATGTCATTGACATGTCATTTTCCAAAGTTGCTCACACATATGTGAGCAAACTTGGTTATCCCATCCTTTTACATCTCTTGACATTTGTCATTGAGCCATCACTTTCTCAAGTTGATCACACATGTGTGAGAAACTTTGGCTCTCTTACACCTTCTTACACTTTGTCATGGACATGTCACTTTCAAAGGTTTCTCACACATGTGAGAATATTTCCCCCTTTGAATGGTCAAACCCTAATCCATATGTCATCTACATGGCATCTACTTGGCCTCCACCTCATAGCCACCTCATCAATCCTAAGCAATCTTGACCCTCCATCCAACTTTCAATCTCAACCGTCCATTTCCCTCAAAATCCTATAAATTGAGAGTTTTTCTCCACTTTCAACAAGCTTTCTTTACACATTGTCATACTATGGGATTTGTGAGCAACCACATACCCTCAACAACAACATCAAACATATTTTCTTCATCTTATATTGGGAGTTTTTCATTTATTTTATGTTGAGTATATTAAAGTAGTTGTTTAGTTTTATTCATCATATTTACATGTTTATTTCTCTCTATTTTATGAGGTTTGCATGAATATGTAGGAATGAACTTAGTTTAAGTTTATTTCTTTATGTCATTTTTATGCTTCTCTGGTCGCCCGTACGGATGGCTCTTGGGTCCCCTGCATGACCACTTGAGTCATTTTCCATCCACTCTGTTGCTCTGTCCCTCCTCTCTGGTCCATCCTCTCTAGGGAAGGTTTCAATTTGGTCCCGTTGATGGCATCATGTATCCGTTCATCAAAAGTCCACAGAGTGTGCAGCCGTTCCCTCTCCCTGTCACCGAGTCTGTTTCCAATGGCAATCCAAAGGCTTGGAACCATAAATTCTACCAGGACCATGGTCTCTTGCCCATACATCAGAAGAAGGAGAATCAATATTTTGAAGGCTATAATCTTCCACACAGGATTCCAGTCGTCTCTCATGACGATGGCTTTCAAATTTCTCTCATCCCCGAGGTTTATTTCTTTCAACTTTGCTTCTTTTTACAAGATGAGTTCCTCCTTGTTTTTAGACTGGTGTGTGGGTACGGTGTCCATTGTAGCTTCTCCTTCCTTATACTCCTTGTACTTTGGAGGATATTTATCTAGCTCCTCTTCGTCGACGCTTAATGCGTTACAGGAGGGTGAGAACATCTCATAGTCCTCCTACTGCCAATGGAACAATCCATTTGGTGAATCCGTGTCATCCTCCGAACAGCATCCTCTGAGTTTTAGTATGCCTTCGGCATCTGAATCCATCCCCTCTTTGCCTTCATCTCGTGGGTTATTCTCCCCTTCAGATTCAGATCCGAAGGAAGAGGCAAGTTCCTCGCTCACCAACTGGGTCCGAAGATCAATAGTAAACTTCTTACCTCCGCTCTCCATCGAGAGTGTATTCCGTTTCCAGTTGTGGTTTGCCTTCACTGTCACTAGCCATCCTCTTCTGAGTATGGCGTCATACTCTTTCTATTTTAACGGGATGACCACAAAGTCAAGCACAAATGGTTGTGTACCCACAGTGACTTGTTGTGCCATCAACGTGCCGAGGGGTTTAATTCTGTGCTGGTCGGCACTTAGCAGATTAAACGTATGTGGCCACAGAGTGGGCTTCCCTAGCTTTTTCCATGTGTCCTCCAGAAGGATGTTTACCCCGGATCTGCCGTCTACTATAGTATCCATTAGGATGGTGCCCAGGATGCCCATCTCCACCATGGCTGGATGTCTACCATTGTTGACGGAAAGCAGCATTGGATTTGTCACCGAGTTTCCCAATATAGAAGCATCCGTGTGTCTCGGTTTGGGTTTATCAACCTTTGTACCCAACAGCACTATCCCCAATTGAGGCATGGTGTATAGGAGGTCCTCTATCTTGACAGGCACCTCCAGTTGAAGCATCTGTCATACAATGTTCCTCTCCGCATCTGTGCAGTAGGGTCCGAATGATTCATGTGTCTCTCCCCATTGGGCTTTCATTGCCCTTTCTATTTCCTCCCTTGCCTCCACCATTCTCTGCTTCTCCATTCAGAGATGGGGGTAGCAGGCTTCCTTCACTTGCCCTTAGGTAAGAGAAATTATAGCTTCTTTAATCCGTGTGTTGCCTTTGATATCAATCAGATTGGCCCCTACGCCAGACTTTGGACAATCGGCATCTTCATGGTTACCGGGCCCACACCACTGACATAGCTTCTGAGGGGCATCATTATTACTACATTCCCTTGCGAAGTGACCCCACTCATTGCACGCCTAATATTGAATCATTGGGCATCCCTTCACATCATACTGGACTCTGGTTTGGGTGGAATTATTATTATTCCCTCTTCCGCCTCCTCAGTTTCCCTGAAAGCCTCCAGAAGATGTGTTATTGTTTGAATCTGATGTGGAAGGCTACTCCTGTGTATAGAGCACTTACTGGTTACGCACCTTCAAATTGTATGGGCATTCCTTCGTAGAATGTCCCATAATCTGGCAGATGTCACAGAATGCCTTCTTGGGACAGGCACCCTTCGTGTGGCCGCTCTCCTTACAATCCATGCATCACAGTTCATCATCCTTGCTTGTTGTCCCCTTCATTGTCTTAAACTCTTTTAACATCCATTCCATATCCTTCTAAAGGGCTATGACTTTCTTCTTCGGCTTCTCATCGCTACCACTCTCCTCTTCGGATGTATCATCTTCAGATGACGAAGATCTATTCTTCTTCTTTTTGGCCATCTTATCTTCACTTTCCAGGTCCATGGCCCGGTTGTATGCATCATTGTAGGATGTCAGAGGCACAATTTTCATCTTCCGTCATAGCTTAGGATTCAAGCCCTTGACAAACCACCTCTTCTTTAGGCCGTCAGCCGGTTGGCTTTCCATCTTTCTAACTAATTCCTTTAGTCGGTGGCCATACGCTCGTACAGTCTCCCTCCTCCCTTGCTTTGTTCCATAAATCTCTGAGACTATCTCATTATCATCTCGTAGTAGCCAAAATTCCTTCTTGAATCCCCCCTTCAGGTCATCCCATGTGGTTATGTTCGTTCTATCCAGATCCATGTACCAGTCAATGGCCATGCCTCTCAGTGTGGCGGGGAACTACCTCATCCATTCATTCTGGTCAGTCACCCTGTTGGCTGCCCAGATGGTTTCACACGTACGGCAATGCCGTACTGGATCATCCTTTCCATCATCATAGAACTTGGGCAACATTTCTTTGTGAGTCGCCATAGGTGGTTGGGTCATTTGTTGTCTGGCACCACCGCCTGTGGTACCCGCACCCACCCCTACTATATTACTTCTTGTAGTATTTACTAATGGCACTTGTTGAGCCTCCGTAATCGGTGGAGTTGTGTTGTGTGGAGTCGTGGGCTCCAATGGAGGGTTTACGTGCACCTCCCAAGTGTTTTCGATTGTACTATCTCTGGTACCTCCAGCTGATCTGTCACCGTCACCCTCACCCTCAGCTATACGGTTCCCTTCGTGATCACAGTCTTCCGCACGTGGTGTACGGACCCAGTCTTCAAACTGGTTTCATTCTTCCTAGAGGAAGGTCTTCAACGCTCATGTTTCCTCAATTAATTCTTCACTACTTTGCACCCTTCAATGTTCCGGCAGAATGAACTATTCCAATTCAGTTTCTACACCTTTTGTGCCACTTCCAAGGTCCCCTTCGAGCAACCCTCTAGCAAGCTGGTCCTTGGCAAGTTACCTGAGCCTACACCGATGTTCACGTTGCTGCACGGATATCAAAGCCTTCTGTGCAGCTTCCCCTTCGTCATCTCGTGCCTTTTTGTTTCTATCTTTATTTAAAACATTGGGCATAAATCTTTTCCTCACTTCTCTTCCCGAGTATGTCTAGGCAATGGCGCCAGATGTTTGCCCACTGGGGTAAACTTAGTATTGCACAAACATAGTACAGGAAATATAATAAACACAAAATGTATCATAGAATAATAAATACTTTCATTAATCATTCCAGACTGGCAAGTACATTTACATCGTGATGATCATACAATAATATCTCATGTCCAACCTCCGAGAGAGTATATAAAGTACCCAAAGGGTCACGACTGAAACGTCATGACAGAACTGTCTAACCTCTCGGTCGCTAATGACCGAGAGTAACATAATACTTTACTAATATAATAACCTGTACATACAATTATCCTGACAACATGCAATACATTTTGGCACGTCCGGTGGGACCCACTTCATGGGTTCTTTTATAAACTAACCTTCTAATATGTGTTCTCTTGAGTGTTTTTTGTGAGTTTTGAGCTTGTAGGTGGAAGGAGCTATTGGAAATCAAACTTCTACAACAACCCTGAATCAAGCCAACAAGCTCATAGTTGCATTTATGAGTGCCAAGAAAAGAGTTTTGATATATTACTCCCTATACTTTCTCTATTTTTCTAATTTTAACTTTTTGAAAGTATATGCATTGTATATATGTCTAAAAAATAAATAAAAATAAAAAATAAAAAATCTTTCTTCTTTGTACAAATCTTTCATTTTATTGTTATTAGAAAAATATATATACATCTATACATATTGAATATATATACATTTTATATATATTCAATATATATAAATATATAAACAAAAAAAAATTTAAAAAAACAAAAACAAAAAAAAAACTATATATATACTACACAATAAGTTTCTAGATTCGATTGGGTGAGATTTTTTAACATCAACATTTCAGATCACACTCTGTGATCCATCATCGTGAGGAATAGAGAGTAGGAATGAAAAGTAAAATATGCAGACTTAGCCTCTCACAAGAGATATAAAAAGAGTTGGGGAAGGAGCAACACACAAACTAAGGAAGAGAATAAAAGAACTGAAACATATAAAAAATGAAAAGCAACCAAAAAAGAGGAACCAAAGAGATAAGAAAACAAGCGACCAACGAGCAAAAGACTAAGCTAAACAGATGAAGCAAAACAACAAGTTAATAAATGAAACACTAATAAAAGAACACAAAAAAAAGACAAAAGAAACATAAAAAGAATAAAAATAAACAAAATAATAACAACAAAATAAGAGCACAACAAAACATATATAGATGAGTAATAATATATAAAAACTAGGAAGCTAACAAGTAAACAATGCACAAATATACCTATAAGCTAATGAATGAACAAGAGAACAAATATATATATATATATATATATATATATATATATATATATATATCTATGTATGTATGTATGTATGTATGTATACATACATACATACATACATACATACATACATACATACATATATATATATATATATATATATATACATATACATACATATATATATATATAGATATACATACATACATATATATATACATACATACATACATACATATATATATATATATATATATATATATATATATATATATATATATATATTAAGTTTTGTTTTTTTTGTCAAATCAGCAAATTATTAATTGCTAATTTTGTTTTTGTATTTTTATTTATTATCTTTTTTTGCAGGGCACCAACCCCTGGTCATATGGGCAACCAGGGGCTCCACTAAAGTTTTCAGCCCCTTTTCTTCTAGCCTGTGGTCACGTGGGACCCAGGGGTGAAACTTCAAAAGGGGCTTATTTAAGCCTCTTTCATCCTTGTAATCCATAAGAGGGCAACTTCACAAAAACATTAATAACTTTCACATACGAGCTCCGTTTTGGATGATTTAAAAGGTGTCAGAAAGTTGATTCAGCCCTCTATCTAGATCAGAAAACTATTTTATCAAATTCCTCATTGAACATCAGGTGCATGTGTTTAAAGTCATCCTTCCTTTGTAATCTTAAAATGATCATAACTCTTGCATATGAAAGCGTTTTTCAGTGATTTTTTTAAAAACTTGTTAGAAAAGTGAAAGGAATCTGATTTTGTAATTATCTTTAGCCTTAGATATTTTTTTGAAGTGTTTTCCACAAATTTGAAAATTGGGCTTAAAATAAACCTTCCACATTTGGATTTGGAATTAAAATGAACAAGTGTCTTTTGAACCCCAAGGTCACGTACGTATTATCTCCTCCCGTGCCTTCAGGTGATCTTGAGTGCACAAGAAATATGTGGTCTTGTTTTCTTTTTAGGAGACCTGCTTGGGGATTTGATCACCTCAAGGGACAACCTCAACTCTCGTGTTCTGGTGGAGTATAAATAGCGGGAGGTGAATCCAAAGACACCTCTCTTGGAAGTAGAATCTTGTCACTCTTGGCTAAGCCCCAAAGAACTTTATACCTTTGGGAAGTGAAGGTGGAGATTTGGGTTATCATCTCCTCCTGCCTATGTGACATTATTCTCTTTCATCTACAGATTTGGGCCTCACGTACCTTGCATATATCGAGGACATCCCCTAGTTGAGCTTGTATATCCTAAAGCCTCAATAGGATTGTTGGTGTGTTTGATGTGCTTGAATATTTAAAACCTTGCCCATTTACAGCCAAAAGGGGACACATCATCCAAATTAAGCCTTAGAAATTGTGTTTGTATATAATTTTATGCAGTCAAGGTAAGGAGGATCCAATTAAGGAAAGTCCAAACAAGTAGCAAAACACCACAATGCGGAATTACACAACAAGAATATGTTTTCAACTGAATTTTCATTAACATGCCCAGCTATAATGCCTTTCAGGTTAGGGCCAAATACAATCAAAGTATTTCTACTATCCCTCTAGCTAGTCCAGCTCTGAAACAAATCAGCAACTAATGGAAACACTAAGGTAGATTTGAACTTGAGCTCGCAAGCCTCCAAGCATACAAACCACTAGCTCTACTATTACAATATCAGATAAACCATATGATCTTCAAGATCTCACAGGATCCAGACTTATCTCCTACTTCCTACTTCTTCTTCTTTATTCTAAGATACCTCTTCGCTCCCTGTTACATCAACCTAAGCTCTCAATATATAGCCAGAAAAGCCACAAGTCAGCCAGTCAAGTATTTAATTACATTATAGGTCCAGACCAATAAGAGAAACCAAAACTAAATATAGAAATAACCAAACGTGATGTGCCCTTAGATTTAGGTCCACACATGATCCAAGAACAAATCCCCAAGTGTACAAGATCCAATTCCCCCATACTAAACCATGCAAGATGAAACACCACATGTTTCCCACACGTTTCCTACGAAAGTGTCAGCCAATTGATACTCGAGGAAAATTGCAATAATTCTCAAATACAAACAAATTAGGACATGCACTCTTAGGAGAAGGTCAAGGAATAGGTCCTCAACACCTCATTAACTACGCAAGGCATGAAACCAATGGCAACATCAGTGCTAAAACAAACATTAGATGAGTATAGGAAACCAAAACTATTTTTGGTGATGCAAGATTGCTCAAGACCCAAGATGCTCCTACATCAGACACCCCAGGTTACAAAAGATATTCTTAATGGCTAAAAGGACATCTTCTAGGATTCATCACATAAACCCCAAACTGGTTCTTCACATACATGTCCTCCAAGTCTTCACTTTGCAAACTCTTCCACTTCTTCTTTCTTTGCCTCTTCAAGTCCTTCCTTGACAACACATAGGCTTGTTCTCCATAATGATTTTCAATCCTTTCAAGATCTGATGATCCAACTCGGCTACCAAAACTCAAGTTCCTCCTACCAAATGTTGTATCTAGCAAAGGCATCAAGGAAAACTTCATGTCATCCTTCTCAATAGTAAACACATTCTTGACACAGTCATGCACAACCTTGCAATCATATTGCCAAGGTCTACCGAGCAACATATGAAAACTACTCATGTTCAAAATATCACACAGCACTTGATCCTTATACTAGCCAATCTGAAAATCAACAAGACATTGCTCCCTTACTTCCAAAGCATGAACATCTTGCAACTAGCCAATCCTATAAGGATAAGAATGCTTCATTCTCTTCAAACCAAGTTTTTGAACCATGTCCTCAGCTACAAGGTTATCAGTACTACCACTATCCACAATAACATTACTTCTTTATCAATACCTCCTAACTTTCATTGAGTCCTGAATAGGTTATTCCTCTAACAAGGTTCCACCTTAGTACCAAGTAATGTTCTTCGAACCAGCAAGTTCTCAGATCCTGTCTCAGGCTCATTCAATATGCTTTCATTCACCATAGCATTCCTATGATCACCAAACTTCTTTTGTGTACACTCAAAATCTATGTGTCCTTATCCACCACAATTATAACAAATACCTTTAAAGATAACCCTACCTATCTTATTTTTCAATTCCACAAGTTTATGTTCATCTTTAGTAGTCAGTTTATCCTTCACCGAGTGATCAATCTTCTCCTTCCCTCGAGGATTACCATGGTGTCTCCTTTTCAACTTATCTTCTACCTTCAGAGCATACTGATAAGCATCCTCAATTGAATCAACCTTCAGCATACCAATCTCATCCTGAATATTGAATCTCAAACTATTCACATACCGAGCTACCTTTTCCTTACCAAGTTCTCTAGATGTCTAGACTGAATAGTAAGTTTGTAGAACTCCTCGGTATAGTCTTCAACAATCAAATATTTTTCCTTTAGATTCTACAACTTCTTAAACAAGTCAAGCTCATAGTAAGTAGGTATGAACTTAGCCTTCAATTTAGCCACCATCAATCTCCACTGATTGATCTTCATTTCACCTTCATCTTCTCTATCTCTTTGTAATTCTTTCCACCAAAGAGCAGCATGTCCTTTTAACTTAGTCTGTGCCAGCCTCACTCTAAGAGGATCTTCAATTTCTTCAATCTCAAAGAAGTCTTCCAACTCACCAATCCAATCAATCAAGGTCTCAGATCTCAAAGTACCAGAGAATTTATAGAGTTCCATTCTGTAGTTGTTACTCAACCTAGCTCTAGATCTATGTAACCGACCAGTTCTATCTTCACTAGATCTATCCCTCCGGTCATCACCACTAGATCCAGTAGCTTCAAAGTCTTCAACAGCTTCCTCATAACCATCATCAGTACCAAGATTCCTTGGCATACCAGCAAGAGTCCGCACAATCTCAGAAATCATGTCACTCTTTATCAACTCCATCTTAGATCTGAAATCTAATTTCATCTTCTCTATAATCTTTGATTCCATAGCATCATAGAGATCAGCAATTTCTCTAGGGTCCAATCTTCTTGGAGACATCCTCAAATATTCAAAATCCAAAGCAATAAGTCACCAACAAGGTCCTAGTGCAGATAGCCTCAACTAGTTTACACACTCAATATCTTCAAGCTCTGATACCACTTTATGCAGTCAAGGTAAGAAGGATCCAATTAAGGATAGTCCAAACAAGTAGGAAAACACCACAATGCAAAATTACACAACAAGAATATCTTTTCAACTAAATTTTCATTAACATGTCTGACTATAAGGCCTTCTGGGTTAGGGCCAAATACAATCAAAGTATTTTTTCTATCCCTCTAGCTAGTCTAGCTCTGAAAAAAATCAACAACTGATGGAAACACTAAGGCAGATCTGAACTTGAGCTCGCAAGCCTACAAGAAACCTCCTTGTATCCAAGCATACAAACCACTAGCTCTGCTATTACAATATCAGATAAACCATCTGATCTTCAAGATCTCACAAGATCCAGACTTATCTCCTACTTCCTACTTCTTATTCTTTCTTCTAAGCTACCTCTTCGCTCCCTACTATATCAACCTAAGCTCTCAATATATAGCCAGCAAATCCACAAGTCGGCCAGTCAAGTATTTAATTACATTATAGGTCTGGACCAATAAGAGAAACCAAAACTAAATACAAAAATAATCAAACACAATGTGCCCTTAGATTTAGGTCCACACATGATCCAAGAACAAATCCCCAAGCACACAAGATCCAATTCCCCTATACCGAACCGCGCAAGATGAAACACTGCACATTTCCTACGAAACTAGCAGCCAATCAATACCCGATGAAAATTGTGATAACTCCCAAATATAAATGAATTAGGACATGTGCTCTTAGGAGAAGGTCAAGGAATAGGTCCTCAACACCCCATTAACTGCGCAAGGCATGAAACCAATGGCAACATCTGTGCTAAAACAAACATCAGACGGGTACAAGAAACCAAAACTATTTTTGGTGATGCAAGATTGCTCAAGACCCAAAATGCTCCTGTATCATAATTTCATTTGTTTGCTTTGCATTTTAAAATCATAATCCAAAAAAAAAAATTCATAACATTTGAAAAATCTAAAAAAGCATAAACTTTCAAAAATCCAAAAACATCAAAAACTTCAAAATCCAAAAAAAATATAAAGTCTAAAAACCCAAAAACATTACAAAACTCAAAAAATCAAAAAAATCAAAATCATTCCAAAAACAACAAAAACATTTTTTTAAGCTAGTTGTCTTTAGTCAAGCTTTCCACATCATCTCCACATCACTTCTTCCATCTATCGACTTCATCACCTTTTTCATACTTCTTATCCTAATCAACTTCTTAATCATTCCAACTCATTCCTCCAAGCGTAATCTCTCCTAATCATTCTATTCATTCCTCTATTCTAATCATCCTAGTCATCATTTTCTAATCATCCATAGCATCCTTAGTCATCTTCTTAATCCAATTCAATCATCCTTAATCATTCATCTACATCCTTAAACATTCCTCCATATCCTAATCATTCTTCCTCTTCATCTCTTAATCATCTTAAGCATCTTCCTTCTTAATCATTCTAATCATCCTAATCAATTCTTCCAAGTCATTCTTATTCTAGTCTAATCATCCTACTCATTCTTCTAAGTCATCTTTATCATTCTTCTTAATCAATCTAATCATTATTCAAATCTAATCATCCTTCTAAGTCATCTTTATCCTCTTCATAATCATTCAATCAAGGTCATAATATTCATGTTGGTAATCCTTCACAGATCACATATACTTTCTTAATCCAATTTCATTGTTCATTTTCCTTATAATATAATCACATAATTACCTTTTTAATCTAATCCACTTGTCAATCTTCTATTATTCCAATCTAATCCTAATTCAATCCATTTAAATTCCTCCAAATATCCCTCATTTATCTTCTAAATTCCTTTCATTCTAAATTTCACTCTATATCCATATCATCTTCTAATCCAAATTCTCATCAAATCTTCCACTTTGAACTTAGGAGCAAAATCATCATTTTGACTTTAATAAAATCTTGTCTTGATTAAACCATATCCAAGCATAATCAAGACTTATCAAATCAAATGTCATATTTCATTCCTTAATCAATCTTAGGTTGAAAGATTTTAATCAAAAGTGTTACATAGACCCTCATCATTAGCAAACACATCTAATTGAATTATTGCTTTGAGAACATCTATATGTCTCAAGTAATTAATTTCATTAATCCTATTCTATTTTTCTTGGGATCACAATTCCATCTCCAAGTAGAAGAAGATCAACATCCAAATCAATCCTTTGTTTGCACCATCATAGGGTCTTGTTCCACCTAAGTTTGTCTCAAACTTTCAAATCCAAAATCCAAATCAAATCAATCTAATCCTTGAGGCCATGCCCTCTTAATCAACCAATCAAATCAAATCAAATCAATTCAAATTCCTTGAGGCCATGCCCTCTCAAATCAAAAATAAAGTCCAAACTTGCTCCTAGTCCTAAGTTCATATTTCGTCCCTCCTCAAATATCTTACTTCATCTACTCCTAATTCAAATCTTCATCCACATCTTCTTCTAATCCAAATGCAAATCTTAATTCCAACATCATGGATAAATATTGGCTTCACACAAATCCAATCTCACATTTATCCAACTCACACATTCACCAAAACAATAAAAATCCCACTTACCAAGACAATCCCATATCCCCATCTATTCCACCTCAACATGCCATATCCAATCCCAATACATCTCACATTTCTTCTCCTTCCTCTTCCTTTGACATGGTAAATCCATGTCATCCTCCCACATTTACCCAAATCCATAATCCCCACCTCTCATCCAAAACCATGATTTTCTTTGCATGGATCAACAAGATAATAGAGAAGTATAGATCCCCACCTCTAAATCAAGCTACCCAATCTCCACAATTCATGCACTCACCATAATTCCCTCCAAGTCAAGACACACCTAAATCTTCTAAGTCTCATGAGTCCTTCATACCTCCAGCCACTCAAGTTGAAGCTTCCACTTCCTCCATCCCATCACCCTCCCAAGTCCAAACATGTCACAAACTTGTTCCAAAGCATGCTTCTATGGATTCTTCTCCTCCTCTATATCTCAGAATATCTCTATCACACACTTCCCATCCATATCAAGATCCATTTATCCCTCTTAGTCCACTTTATGATCCAATTCCTAATCAAGATCAATACATCCCTATTATCCCATCCATTCATGATTCCCCTTCATCTCATGAACCCATCCCCTCTACCCCACCCAATGATCCCCTTCCATCTTGAGCCTTAACATCCACTTTTCCTCCACTTCATGAAGATAATCCTTCTCTCACATCCACTAATTCCCCTCCATGTCAAGATCAAATCACTCCATCTCATGATTCCATCCCCTCCATTCCATTGTATGATCTTCCATCTCACAATCCCATTATTCCTTCTACTCTACCACCTAATTCTCTCCAAAGTCAAGATCAAAATACCTTGTCATCTCCAAGTCATGATCCTCGGCCATATCAAGATCTTATTTTCCCTCCTAATCCATCCCAAGATCCTATCATCTCCCCTAATCCCCCTCATGATCCTAATCCTCCACAAAATATCATCCCACCTATCCAATCCATGCATGAACTCCATACACCTGGACTCACATCTTGTGTTGCAAATACTAAGTATCCCATTGAAGAAAGAATGTCTCAATATGTTGGTACCCCTTCTACTCCTTCCAAATCCCAAATTCCTCCATCCAAATCTCAACTTAAATATTCCCATCACTCGTATTCCAAATCCACTTTGGGCCATTATGTCCAAACCTCCATCCCCACACCCTCCATATCTATTTTGGGCCCCTATGTCCAAACCTCCCTCCCTTCCTCAAACACATCCATTTTGGGTCCTTATGTTCCCAGACCTAATTTATCCTCCCTTCCATCCATTTTAGGTCCTTACATACATCCATCTTCCATATCCAAGTTCACCTCACCTCCCTAAGAAAGATCCACAAAGGTACACATCCTTGAATTTCTTCCAACATTCATCCTCCGTAATTCCATCTATAAACTCTTTAAACCATTCATCCTAATGTACCTATACCATGGCTAATGAAAGTAAGTTGGATACCAAATTAAAATAATAATAATAATAATAATAATAGATGCATCAAGCCAAAAAAATCCACACAAACAAATAGAAGGATCAACATGTCCCATCTAAAAGACATGTTCAAGAAAAGAAAACTATGATCCAAAAGGATGAAAAGTTCAAAAGGCCACAAAAGCCTCAAAATGAAAAATGAAAAATCATGTGGATTCCAAAGCTACTCCAGGCCAAAATGCAGCTCAATTAAAAATCCAACTTGGCATCCAACCTTTCTAATTCAAAAGCTTCCTCCTGAATCATCCCTCTAAAAATACTCTACTTTCCAACTCCATTACCTCCTTCATCTATTTTGGGTTCTTATATCCCAAATCCACCTTTTTTTTCCTCCATATCCTCCTCCACCTCTCCACGACCCTTCAAGATGTGTGCTAATGGTGATCCTTTCATCTCTCACATCCATTTATTCATTTGTATTCCAACCTTCGATCCATTATCCCCCAATCCTTCCATACTCATCCACTCCTTTCATCCAATCTTTTTCATAAGTCCTCATTTTCTTTCCCCCAATCCATTTCCTCTACCATCTACCCATCCTACCAACATCTATGGAACATATCCAAAATGCCTTGATACAAAATCCACAGTGCAATATCTCGACACTCGATGCTTGAGTCCTTCCCTCCATCTCCCTATCACATATCTATTGTCTTCTAAAATTCACCTCTTCCATCTTTTCACTTATCCTCATCCCCTTGTACCCTACACTTGGTGGCAAGCTCCATCCATCCTATGCTACCATATATGTCTTCCATCTTTCATATCCACCATCCATCCTCCTATCTAAGTCCATACTCATCCTTTCTTATCTTTGATCTTGACTATCCTATTTATTCCATCTATCCATATACACCATCCATTTTCCTTACTTGTTATCCATCTCCTCTTTATAATCCTACATACATCCATCCACTTGTCCATATTTGATCTTGACATCCTCTCCACATCCTCCATCTCATAATCCTTGTTATATTCACTTCCTTCATCCTCCATCCATTCTCTTATAAAGCTCCATCTTCCTTTCCATGCCTTTGATCTTGATTATCCTATGCATTCCCTCAATTCTATTGTATGCTTCTATCCATATCCTCCCTACATTATACATTTTCCTTTTCCATCCATATCATCCTTATCATTATCATCTATCTTATTCATACCCCTCATCCTATTCATCCACCTCCCACTTTCATCCCTTTTCCTTCATAAACCTAGACACACCACATCACACACAAACAAGAATGATATCCATGCATGCTTTGGCACATCCCTTCCTTCATTGCCTCCATGCATATTTGTACCCATCCCATTCATTTTACATATCCTTTAACCACCATCTTTATGTTCCTTCTTCTACCTCTAGTATGGGGAATTTAACTCCTTTTCCATATCATCCTTGGATCCTAATCTCCTTTTTCCCCACCTTTTCATCCCCCATATCCTACCACTATACATTCCCTCCATCTACCTTCCATCCATAAACTATATTCATCCCCCTTTCCTCTATCATTCCTTGGTTCTCCCTTGTCATTGGTCCCGATCCATTCAATCCCCTTATCCCTCTTCCAACTTACCCCCATATCATCCATTTGTCCTTTCTCTCTCATATCTAATCCATTTCTCTTTCTTCTATTTCATCCAATTCCTTTATCTTCTAATTCTACTAAATCCAATTCATCTCTATTCTAATCTCATTAATTTCCCTTCTTCCTACATCCTTCAATCCAATTCCTTTATCTTCTACTTCCACTAAATCCAATTCATCTATCTTCTAATCTAATCAATTTCCATTATTCTCATCTATTCATTCAAATTCCTCTACTCTCGTCTTCTCCTCTCAATTTCCCTTCTTCCTATATTCTTCTATCTAATTCATTTCTCCTCCAATCCAATCCTTTCTAATCTATTTATCTTATTATCATCTCAATTTCTCTCCTTCCTATCCTCTTCACTACAGTTCATCTCTACTCCTATTATCTTTATAAAATCATCCAATCCAATCTAAATCATCTTTCCCTCCAATCCCATTATATCCAATCCACTCACCAATAAATCAAAAAATCTATAAAATCCAGAAAAAAAAATCCCAAATTAGTCCAATCTAGTGCAATCAATACTAATCTAATCAATCCAATCTTGTAATCTTATACATCGATCCTTAATCAACCCATCATCTT
Source organism: Chamaecyparis obtusa (assembly GCA_027943335.1). Taxonomy (NCBI): domain Eukaryota; kingdom Viridiplantae; phylum Streptophyta; class Pinopsida; order Cupressales; family Cupressaceae; genus Chamaecyparis; species Chamaecyparis obtusa. The sequence goes on from BSBK01002112.1 coordinate 346,133, forward strand.
GACCCGACTCAATTGCTAATACATTTATCCCAATTTTAATCAAATCATCATCATGGGATGTATCCTTCCCAATCCTTTGGATGTGCATTATTCTTATCCTTAACTTTGTCATCCTCAATCAATCCATCAATTGGTTTTCAGCTTAACTACAGGGAATATTTTGGTTTGCATTCGGTTTGTTGTGCATGCTTACTTGTTGCTTGTCTGTATTATCATTTTTTGCATTTATCATGTATTTGCATCCTATTGTCACAATCGCATCCTAGTCTTCCATATCATGGTGTCATAGGTATCTAGTTGCATTTGACCTTTTTTTTCATCACGTACTTGACGTATGATAATCTTGGTTCCTCATACCTTAGTGCATAGTGTCAAATACAATATCAAACTTAGGTTGCTCACACCATTTTAGCATGACTTTATCTATTCTTCCTTCATCATCCATAACCTTTTCCCCTTCCTTCCATACTCCTATTCTTTTTGAGAGCACAACCATGTTCTCCAAACCCACATGTCCTCTTGAGGGGGCATACCAATCCCTCCTCATCATCCTTCCTCATCCTTTTGTGCCTGGGGCATCATGCTACTAGTCATATCCCTTTTATCCACTATATTTTAATCTTATTTGATCTAACATCACTTCGTGATGCTACATCAAAGAGGGGGAAAATGTAGACACCTAAAATTGTCCTAACAATTACCAATATCCCAGCCAATTAAATAGATATTTATTATTTATTTAATTTTAGCCTTATTCTACTTTTAATTAAATAAATTTGCATTTATTTAATTACACTCCTCTTTATCCCTTATCCTTGAGTAAATAAATTTAAATTTGTTTAATTCTATCCCATTTTCCCTCATCCTAATCCTCCATTTAATTAAGTAAATGACCTAGTTTATTTAATTAATCCCCTCTTATCCCACTTGGAATTAAATAATTCATTTAATTCTATTTGACCACATGGCTCTTAACTTTACCCTCACCTAACCTCACTTCCCTAGCCTAACCCATCCTTCTAAGCCAAGTCAACCCACTTTCCCATTAATTAATCCTAATCTCCCACCTAATCAATCCCTAATCATTTGCACAACCTTAATCTAAGGATTAAGGAATCTTAACCCAAACTCAAGTCACATGTGAATCTTACACACTTGTCATTGACATGTCACTTTCCAAAACCTTGGTTCTCTCTTTCTCTTCCACCTTTTGACCCATGTCATTGACATGTCATTTTCCAAAGTTGCTCACACATGTGTGAGCAACCTTGGTTATCTCATCCTCTTACATCTCTTGACCTTTGTCATTGATCCATCACTTTCTCAAGTTTCTCACACTTGTGTAAGCAACTTTGGCTCTCTTACACCCTCTTACACCTTCTTACACTTTTTCATGGACATGTCACTTTCAAAGGTTTCTCACACATGTGTGAGAATCTTTCCCCCTTTGAATGGTCAAACCCTAATCCACATGTCATCTACATGGCATCTACTTTGCCTCCACCTCATGGACACCTCATCAATCTTATTAAATCTTGACCCTCCATCCAACTTTCAATCTCAACCATCCATTTCCCCCAAAATCCTATAAATTGAGATTTTTTCTCCTCTTTCCACAAGATTTCTTTACACATTGTCATGTTGCAGGATTTGTGAGCAACCACATACCCTCAACAACAACATCAAACATCTTTTCTTCATCTTATATTGGGAGTTTTTCATTTGTTTTATGTTGAGTAGATTAAACTAGTTGTTTAGTTTTATTCATCATATTTACATATTTATTTCTCCCTATTTTATGAGGTTTTCATGAATATGTAGGAATGAACTTAGTTTAAGTTTATTTCTTTATGTCATTTTTATGCAATACAATAGTAATGCAATTCAATTGGGGACTTAGGTCCTTGACCCAATTGACCTATTATGATAAAAACACTTCCACATCTAATAAATGCATGACTTAATCTTTTATATTGATACATTATCTTAATACAATGTATTTTGTATAATTCCAAATACTATGAATTTTTATAAATCGTAATTTCCATAATTCACCTTATTTTATATATTGACCACAATACTCACGCAATACTAACATAACACTAAAGGCATATACCTAAAATGTCACTCTAGGAGTATAACATGTTCTATAAGGTGAGGGTCATAAATAAAGGAGTCCGTGTCTAAGGTAGTCTACATTAAGGTCCAAGGGACTCTACATTAAGGAAGATCACCCTGATCTAACCAAAAATACCCAACAATCATCATGCTAGATTAAACAAGCATCCAACTATGTTCATCATGCACACTCACAAAACATTGCCAACTTCATGAGCTCAACCATACTAAAATCCTAGTGTAGAAACTTGGGTGCCAGTAATGGGTTGGAGCCTCAGTAGGCATTTCATCATAATTAACAACATACAGGCATTGTTCACAACAAGTAAACAGATACAATGTTTAACTATTGTAATCACCCAAAAATGGTCTAGTAAACCTTGAGCTCCACTCTAAAATTAAAATTCTAAATACTATACTTTATCTTATGCTTAATCAATCTTGTGTATTGATTCAATCTTATCTCTTGATCAAATCATCACTTTAATCATTTATTCGATGATATCCTAAAGCTTGACCACTTTATCTTAAGCTTTATTTAATTAAAAGAACATGTCCCCTTTTAATTAAATAAAATCCACTTGATCTTATGTATGCACATGAAAAGGAATTTCCTAATTTGAAAATAGATAAACAGACAAAAAGTGAAATCTCTTTTGCCTCTTAATCCTTGCCACTTATTTCTACCTAACCATTCATGTCCATTGATTTTGCCTCTTGAGAATCTTGTGCCCTAAAGTCAAAATAGGGATTATTCTCTACCCTTGGAATTTGCCTCTTAATCTACACACCCATTTCTCTTTAAAAGGAGACTCTCTCCCCAATCTTGGATAATCCCTAATCTAGATAATCATACTACTCATTCATGCTATTGTTATGCTATCATTTTGTTTACTTGCATTCTCTTGCACTCTAATTTACTTACAATCTTAGCAAGTAGCATTTCCTTATTTCATTTTTCTTAAATCACATAGCTTAACTAGGAAGTATTGTAATCTTGTTAGATTAGCTTTTTTTTCTTGTTCTTGCATTTGCCTTTTAGCTTAGATCTTACATATCATTTAGATCTCTCATGCTTGCATCTTCATTTTGAATCTTCTATTCTATGGTGCACCTTGCAAGGGTTTCTTATTGAGGTTCATTTGAGAGCCACTATCCATAATGCTTATATTCTTGCACATCATAGATAGGAAGCTATAAGATGCTTCTTGAGATCTCCTATTCCATGGATTCTCTCAAGTGCAATGGTTTATACAAGTGTTTCATATTGTGATCACACATTTTTGGCGCCTACCATGGGGCTATATTTTTTGCATTTAGCTCCATTTCTTGTATTTTTGGATTTTTGTTATTGCAAGTTCGTAACTTTGTTTTGTAGGCCAGGAAAAATGCACGACATTCCAAAGTATACATTGGCAAAATTTCTTAATACTACCAGGCAAAATTTTATATTTTCTAAAAAATCATTCTTCTTCTTTTTGAAATATCATCTCCTTTACAGAGAAATATCATTATGCCTTTATGAGGTATATCGGTCTGCATTGAAATATCATTTTGCCTCTTTATGGTATATCGTATGGATTTGTAATAGATTGTGAAGTGCCGCCCAGATTCATTTTTTGTCACAATCTGAGTTTTAAGCTCATTTTGCTTTTGTTTTTTCTTATATTTTCAGAATTTTTGGTTTCTTAACAACATTTAACAAGTGGTCTTGCAAGGTTATTGCTTTCATTTGCATACTTTTTGTGTCCTAACTTGTGGTTTTGTAGGACGCTTGTCAAAGACTCATCTTGAAACTACTAATCATTGGTTTTGTAGGTTTCCTTGGAGATACAAATCAACTTTTTTCTTTTATACATTTGGTTTTCTAGGCACCTAGCTCTAATTAGGATATTTATTTTCTTGTGATTAGTTGAGTAGTAGGATAGTATGATCTTCACCTACTAGAGGATGAATCATAAATCTTGACCTACTTGATTGGTTGTTTGTGAAAGGAATCTTGGTAAATGAACATGTGCTTGATGTGTTTGGGAGACACTATGGAGTAGGAGAGTATTCTCTTTCCCTTATGGAAAATCATAAATCTAGACCTCCATTAGCTATCCTTTTACTTTCTTGCATTTACCTTTAGAGGTCCTGCCAAGAGAGAAATCTTTTGGGAATGACCCAAGTGGGGAACAAGTGAACCTAGCTGCTCCATCCCACTATAATCAAAATCTTCCTTCAATCTAAAGAAATGGAAGACTTGGATAATTTCTACTTCTAATGATTCTTCATGTGTAGGGCCTAGTTGCCTAAATCTTGCTAAGCAAGACTACACTTGACTAGGTGCTTGTAGGGCCTTCTTGGTCTAAATATTGTTTACAAGACTACAAGGAAAGTACATTCACTTTGTGTAGGGTTGAGAGGTCTAAATATTTCTTGTGAGACTATGCATTTTGGGTTCTTGTAGGGCTATAGGCCTTAATTTTTCTTGTGACACTACAAGGGGTAGTCGTGAACGAAGATTCTCACTAAACATCTTAGGAATTAAAGGCTAACCTTTTGGCTATGTGACTTCCTTTGTGCAAAGATTGATCCAAGTGGATTTACTCATATCACCCCAAGATACTCACCATTTGTACTCCCTTGGATGAAAATCCATGACAAAGCCAACATCACTTTGTGTGAGGTGAAGGAGTATCAAGTTATGGAAAAAGGTTGGAACACTTCCCTTTTCACCTTAGGTAGTTTTTCTTGATGTGATTTCATGTTCTAAGACCAGTGAAGACTATGGTGAACATACACTTCATACACTTGATACATTGATATACCTTGTTAGACTTCACATATGCTTGTATCCCCAAAGTTGTTTTGTCCTTTTGTGGATTGTTTGAAGAAATGTGTTTGATCACACTATTTTCTTACTTGGAAACATTCAGATCATCTAATTTAGGGATGCTCATTGATCAATGATTCATGGCTTTGGTGGATGTCTATATCAAAAGTTCTAAAAAAATTTGAAAAAATTTACCTCAACTTGGCAGGACCATAAATTTTGACTCAATGCTTGAAATTGCGAACCGTTTTCATTGTTGGAAAGATAACCAAAATCTCTAGTTCTGGTCTCAAAAATAGTGTACCTTTAGCAACCCAATTTTTTAGACCGTCAACGGTTTCAACTCCCAAAAATGAGAAGAAGACCTTCAAAAATTCAAATTACTAAAACATCAAAAAATACCGAAATAAATATAAAAATTTTGCATTTTTTATTTTTCCCAAAAATGATCATGCATGCTCATGGATTTCTTGGCACATCCAATTAAAAGTCCCAATAGATTATCAGATCTTGGTCTCTCATGTGCTCTCTTTGCTTCTTCTATCTACAAACTGGTATCCTCTATAGATTGAGTCCTTGCTAGTGATTTGATCTATCTTTGCTCTTGTTATAAGATCTTGGGAGTGCTCTAGCCTTATCTCAAATATATTATCTAATATTACACTTTACTCTAACTTTGTCACAAGTACCACTCAACAAGCATTTAGGCCTCATTCTTGGTACCTTGTACTTAGTTCTCTTGGCTACACTATCTATCTAATTTATCTATCTACTTATCTTTGAGACAAAATATATCATTACCCTGATCCTCTTACATTAGCTTAGTAATCTTATTACTATAAATTTATCAATCCCCTCTCTCATGGCTACAAAAAAGTAGATTAGATCTTATATTCATACCATCAAGGAAGAAGATATTCTTATAGCATACTTGTTTGAGAAAATACAATCTTTGGAATCTGACATTAAAAACTTTAAATGAAATGAGACATCTTCTAATGAACACTCTTTGAAAGAAGAATGTCCTTTTTTCTTCAATCATAATCAATCTATGTCTGCATATTCTTCAAAAAGGGACACTTCACAATTTTTCTTCTAATCAAATTCCTAAACATCCAATCTCTAATCAAGAACATTTTCATGACCTACCTATCTTTGATCAAGAACCAACCCATGACCAACCTATCATTGAGAGTCTTCCCTATCTACAAAAACATCAAAAAGAACCTAATCATCCCTTAAAGTAATTCTTTACTCCTTTGGGAGAATCATATGAATCAGCATTGGAAAAGCTCCTTCAAAACAATCTCATCACATTACCTCCATCAACTTCTAGTGGACTTTCATTATTGAATCTCTAATGTGTGTATCATCAGAATAATGAACATAAGAGTTCACATTGCATGGAGTTGAAACATAAAATCCAAGATCTCATTGATGATGGCATAATTGGTGTTGAAGATCCTAATGAATTATTTAATGAAGATACTACTCTCAAGATTGATCAAAATCATGAACCCATGTCTAGTAATAGTTTTCATGCTACATCTACCTCTTCCACCATTCTTCCATCTCCTAAAAATGAAAATCCATCCAAAATTCCTATTTTGAACAAATAACTTAATGCTTTTCACGCTACCTATTTGTATCCTCAAGGACTACCTCTAAAAGAGATCCAAGCTAATATACATCTTTCTACAAGCCTCTTCCATGATTCAAAGCCCATAGACCCCAAGCTTCTGTGTGCTTCAATTCCTATCATACCTATCCTAAATATTCCTTCATCAACCCTTCATCAACCCCTCACACATATTCAAACTCCTATTTTATCCTTAGAAGTGGTTCCATGTCAAGAGGACAATCTGAAGTGCGAAGAAATTAATGTTAATAAAGATCAAGATCAAGATACCATCCATCCTTATCCTTTTTTTGACCAGAATCCCATACCCCCAAAACCTCATGATGATCCCTTCATCCCCTTTCATTCCTTGCAAGAATATATTCCTTCACCTCCTCTAAATTCTCCATATCCTAAGCAAGATCAAGGTACTCCTTCCATCACCTCTAATGAGCTTATTGAAAATCAATAGAAAAATACTCTTCCTATGTTATCCAAAGATCCTTGTCAAGGTCAAAATATCTCAGTGACTCCTTGTCATAATCCTTCACATCATCTCAAAAATCTCCCATTTTCCCTACTCCTTTGCATAAGAATAAATCTTTCCAAGCTCCAATTTCGCCTATCAAAGCTACTTAAGAGCCTATTAGTATAAGTAAAGACCAAAGCCTTGGCCATGTTTCTCACTCTACGGATGTTGATATCCCTATCCATTATCCATTTGCATCTTTTCCATCCTTGGACCTTATATCCCAAAGCTGAAACCTTCAAACCTTCCATCTATATTGCAACCTTATATCCCTCTAGCTACTATACCTCTTTCTCCTATCTTGTCCTCCACCTCTTCCATCATACCTCAAGATCAATAAAGATATGCATCCTTAAGAAATTTTCATACATCCACCCATCTAAGCCCGTCATATTAGCCTCATTCATCAACAATTCCCAAGTCTTTTGGAAGCAATTTGGATGTGCAATATAAAAATAAGAAATGTAATCATCCACTTACATATGAAGATCACCATGTCCTATCTAATCGACATGTTGCTACAAAGAAAAATTAAAAATTGAAGAGACCACAAAGGTCCTCAAAGAAAAGAAGAACATCAAAGAAAATATGGGTTCCTAAATCCATCATGGAAGAATTGTGATCAAAAGTAACTAAAAGTAAAGCAAAATCAAAAGCTATGTGGATTCCTATGTCTCTCTTAAAGGACTTGAATATAAAATAAAAATTAAAGTTGAAATTCAATCTTCCAAAGACTTCCACTTCACATCCTTCCAAATGTCTTACATCCTCTCCTTCATCCATTTTGGGTACTTGTGTCCCAAGATCCATATCCTCTTCTATGTCAAAACCTCAAGCTAGCCAACTTATTCTCCCTCCAGTTGTTCACTACCCCTCAAGGTGTGTGTCAATTTTGATCTTGTCATCATCTCCACATACTCCTATGAAATCATTATCTATTTTCCTACACCTACTTCTTATCCTCTCATTCATTATCCTTCCATTACCCTTATCCTATCTTACGCACAAATATTTAGCCATCATCTACCTTATCCTCCATACATGTTCCTATCATTACCTTATTAGCATATTTGAACATACCTCTCAGTGGCCTTGGCCTATTGTATCATATCTTTCCAAAGGAGCATTAGGCTTGAGTTCCTTCAAAATTAGAAAATACAAAAAAAATTAAAAAATTAAAAAAAGTGCCTTGGTGAAAACCTAGAAATAAGCACCTTGGTAGCAAAAGTAAAGAGAAATAAATTCATCCTATGATGAAAACCACTACTTTTGGCACCTTGGACAAGTACCATGATGAAAACTTGGCAAATAGGTGTCATGCATAGTTCTTCCATCTTGTGCTGTACACTTGGGACAAGATTCTTCCGCACTAGCTATTTCATGTGCACTCATACTTCCTCTTTAACCTTTGATCTTGACAAAGTTGAACTATCCATGTGCATCATATATCCTACCATATGTTGTACTTTCCATCAGCCTACTCACTTACTTGCCTCCATGATACCCTATCATGATCTTGTTTATCCAGAGTTGGTCATCACTATGCTTAAGCATCTTTTCCATTATCTCAAACCATTCACTCATAATCTCCATCACCCTTTATCCTCATCATTCTATCCTATCACTATCTTATCCAATTGACCCCTTAATCTTGATCAAAGTGAAGAATGAAAAAAAATATGCAAAATCTATTAACAAGAGTCTCTTGACATGTGCATTCTTTTGGACCACATTATCTCATGACACCATGTCATTATCCTACATGCTATCGAATGTCATTTCATGAGCTTACATTACTATATTCCCTTTTCCTATCTTGGGTATTCTTAAGGAGACTAGCCCTAAGAGTTGCATTTACTCACCTTATCCATCATGATCTATCTACTTCATCCACCAGCTTGCTAATCCATCCATCATTTCATATACCTTGCTAGACATTGGGGGAAAACCAATGTGATCTTTCTTGAGAATTGGTAATCTCTAAAAAAATATTAAAAATTGATATATGATCCTGAAAAAATCCTAAAAATTGTGAAAAGTCCTGAAAAAAAATGATCATCTCAGTGAAAACCTAGCAAATAGGTGCTTTGATGCATCAAACAAAAAAATAAAATATAAAAAAATACAAAAAATTAAAAGAACAAAAAAGAGAAAAAGAAAAAATTGTGCCTTGGTGAAAACCTGGAAACAGGTGCCTTGGTAGAAAAATAATCTTCCAAGTGGTGAAAACCTGTAAATAGGCTCTACTTGAGACCCATGCGCTTATATCTACCAATTGCTTTGTGCTCTAAACCCTTTTGAATCCCATTTTTCCTATCTCCTTGGTTTGGAATTGGTCTTTGTCTTGGGCTAGGGGGCATAAACTATACTCTCATTTGGTGTGTGTTGGTGTCTTTTAGTGACTCACCCTAAACAGTGTTTCTCAACACTACCTTTGACATCGAGTGTTTATTAACACTTATCAAATAAGCTATCTTAAAGTCTATTCTTTGTTCATAGTCTAGGATTGTGCGATATTTATCACTTATAGGCATGAGTCCTAGCGAGTCAGTTATTATCTTTTCTTTTCACACCGCGCTTAAACTAAAATGACTGAGACATGTTATGACTTATTTTGTGTGTTGATTGACTAATGATTTTCACTGAATGTTCCCTCCTTAGTCTCTATGTGATGTTATGACTAGAGGACAGGGGGCATGGGGCATATTTTCTTTGATTTATGCCTATGGGTATCACTTTAATGATCCTAGGTGTCTCTTGCTTTGATCCCTTGGGCACTCATGGGATTTAGAGATATACCCTTGATTGTTACATTGTGGTTGCTTATGCAAGACCGTACTCATGGTTATCTTGGTACTTATGCTTTGATACTGGTATAATCTTGCAATATTAACTTGGAAACCATGTTCAGGTCATCTTGACACTTATGTCTTGATGATTACATATGTTTCCTACATTCTATCTAATATAGATCATATGCAAATCCTCATAGTTGTGTTCATATTGATGATGGTTGTATGATGTTATGATGTCCCTTAATAATGCTCAATGATAAAAACAAGGACCTATTAACCCTTGCAAATCACACTTTGCATTTTCATAGTAGTTTGCATTTCTTAGGTGCATTCTAGTTTACATTTCAATTTTGGAGAGAGTCTCCTTCATTATTTTGGACAGTTAATCAACTGTGCTTGATCGCGTATATTCATTTCTTCTATCTCGATCATGTCTTTATCACCTCTTTAATCTTTTTCCCATTCACCTTTTTCTTCTTCCTGTCATCTCAATGGGTTAATCATATCTGACCTTTTGGGCCCCTTATATAGCATTTTGACCTAATTTTTCAAAGTCTCAAATTTTTGTGAAAATTGTACCCTTAACTAATTTCAATGTCCTGGATCCATTTTTGGGATCAAAATTGAAATCCAACTTCATCTTGATTATCAAAATCACATTTTAAAAATTATTCCTTCCTATGCGTTGTTGGCTGACCCTTTGAGGCTAATCTCTTAAATATTTTGAGACAAGCGCCATTTCCTCTCTTCCATCATCATATCATCCTTTCTTATTTCTTTGACCTAATCCCAAAAATATATCTTCCTAGTCAACCTTATTCAAACTATGGCAAATTTTCATCGCCTAGTGGTCAAACTTGGTCTTGTGCACTTAATTGATAATCTTGGACCTTATCTTATCTTGATTTGATCAAATCTATCTCATTTATGCATCTCCTCTACCTTATTTTGATTTCAATCCCGAGGGAGTTGGAATAATCTCTCTTAAAGTTTCAAATTGATTATGTTATCTTATCTATCTCTACTAGTTCTTGTTCGATCAAGTTCAGGATTAACTGCCTTTATGTGCTTTGTTCGATCAAGTTTGGAGTCAGATCTATCGTATCTACCTTTTCTAGTTCTCATTCAATCAATTTTAGGATTATTTGTCTTTCTATGCTCTATTCGATCAAGTTCAGAGTCATATCTCTATCAATTACTTTAACATCATCATCATTATGGGAGACTTCAACACTCCCCTACTGGCTACTGAGAAGTTAGGCGGGCTTCCTCCAGACTTGGATAATAGACAACACCTGGCTGATTTTATTAATGAGCTTTCTCTCCTTGATGTGGAGTTAGATGGTGGTAAGTTTACTTGGTCTAATAGAAGAATTGGTCCAGAGTGCATTCAGGTTAGGCTGGACAGAGCTTTGATCACTATGGATTGGATGAACTCTTACCATTGGAAACTCTCCACCTTGGTTAGACTTGGTTCAGACCATTCCCTGATCACTCTCACTCTTGAGCTTTGCAATAGGAAAAAGGCCTTCCTGTTCAAATTTGAGAAGATGTGGACTGCTCATCCGAGTCTATTTGATAGAATAAGAGATTGGTGGAGCATTGATGTGGAAGGAACTGCTATGTTTAAAGTGGCAAAGAAACTCAAAAATATTAAAATGGAAATCAAAAAATGGAACAAAAAGGACTTTGGTGATATTTTTCAGACTAAAGAAAGGATAATGGAGGATCTTGTTGGGGTTCAGGAGGAGATACAAAATGTGGGTTATGATGAGGAGAGACTGAATGTTGAAAAGGTTATCCTGGCTGATCTTCACAACATAGTGAGCAAAGAGGAAATGTTTTGGAGGCAGCGTTCGAGATCGGTGTGGCTTAAGGAAGGGGACAAAAACTCTAGATTCTTTCACCTCTCTACAATGAAGCATAGGGCTGCCAACAAAATTAGTGTTATAAAAAAGGGGGATGTCTCTCTTAAAGATGATAAGGAGATCACCCAGGAAGCAATCAGTTTTTTCTCCTCCATCCTCTCCAAAGAGACAAATCTGGGTGTTGAGGATCAGAAGGTTATTCTCAATTCCATCCCCAGAGTTATTAAGGCTAGTCAGAACAGAGCCCTGGTGGCTGTACTAGATATGGAGGAAATCAAGGTGGATGTCTTATCTCTACCTACTGAGAAAGCCCCTAGCCTAGATGGGTTCCCTACTTTCTTCTTCCAGATGTATTGGGAAGTCCTTAAAGAGGATCTTGTTAAAGTGGTGCAAGAATTCTTTGGTGCCAAGAGTCTGCTCAAAGAGATTAATGCCACTTTCTTGGCTCTCATTCCCAAAGTTCCAGGTATGGACACTTTTGACTCTTTCAGGCCTATTAGTCTCTGCAAATCTCTTTATAAGATCTTTTCTAAGGTTTTAACTATTAGAATGATTAAAATCCTTGCGGAGATCATTTCCCCACAAAAAATGGGCTTTGTCCCAGGTAGACAAATCCTGGACTCTATTATAGCTATTCATGAGGTGATACACTCTTTAGAGGAAGGAAAAAAGGATGGCTTCCTACTCAAGCTTGATCTGTCTAAGGCCTATGACAGGGTGGATTGGTCATTCCTAGATCAGGTTTTGCATGCCTTTGGTTTTAATGACATCATTCAGAAGATCATTTCTCAACTGATATCCACCCCCACCTTTTCGGTTATGATCAATGGTTCTCCCATGGATTTATTCAAATCTTCTAGAGGGCTTAGGCAAGGGGACCCCCTCTCTCCCATCCTCTTTATCATTCTAGATGAATTCTTGGGCAGACTGATTCTTGATAAAAGGAGAAAAGGTGCTTTAGTTGGCTTGAAACCTTCCTCCAGACCCCTAGTCTTCAATCATCAGCAATTTGTGGATGATACCATCCTTAGGGGAGATGCTTCGGTTAAGGAAGCTAGACAGGTGAAGGAAATTCTAAATTCTTACTCTAATGCAACAGATCAGCTCATTAATTGGAACAAGAGCTTAGTCTTTTTTGTCAACACCCGTGAGGGCAAACAAAGGAAAATTGCTAACATCTTGGGCTGTGGCATTGGGACCCTTCCTTCCACTTATCTAGGGCTCCCTATGGGGGCTAGACCTCCAGACCACTTTTGGGATAACTTAATTGACAAGTTTAATAGAAAGCTGGCTGGTTGGAAGGGCATCATTCTAAGTCAGGCAGGAAAAGTTCTTCTGATCAAGTATGCTCTTCAAAATCTGCCCATTTATGCTCTCAGCCTCTTCTCTATTCCCTCCAAAGTGGCTACTACTTTTGAGTCCATCCAGAAGAAGTTTCTATGGGCTGGACCGAAAGGTAAGAAGTACCCTCTTGTGGCTTGGGATAATATCTGCAAATCTAAAAAATAGGGGGGTTTGGGGATTAGGAACCTGAAGCAGTTCAACAAGGCTTTGCAAGCTAAACAAATTTGGATGATATTTATATCCAAAGGTGAATGGAGGGACATTCTAGAAAACAAGTATGTCACCAACATCAACTTAAAGAAATTTATCAGTAGAGATGAGGAGCCTAAGGGATCTAATATTTGGAATGGCATCATTAAAACTAAGGGTTTAGCTTTTGAGAAGGTGAAATGGAAACTTGGCAATGGTGAAGATATCAATTTTTGGCTTGATGACTGGCTTGCTATGGGGCCTTTATGGAATTTTGATCAGTACAATAGATGGGTGATGCTTTGCATGGAAAGATTTGGCTATAGGGTGAGAGACTATAGGGTAAATGAGAATTGGGTTAATTTGACTGAGATATCCCAGGAGCTCAAACTAGTGATGAATATGAGCAGGCTTTGTCCCTTGTCTCTCAACAAGGATGAACTCATTTGGGGGCTGACTAAGGATGGCAACTACACTATGGTGTTGAGCTATGATACTATGCAGAGGTGTGGTCCTGTCCCTATCTGGACCAATGCTTGGTTTGCTAGCCTAACTCCCAAAATCAACATATTTTTCTAGTTAATGCTTCAAAACCACATTTTGATGGTGGAAAACCCTATCAAGAGAGGTCATCAGATTCCTAATCATTGCATCCTTTGTAAAGCCCAATTGGAAAGTGTTGATCACCTTTTCATACATTGTCATTTCACCAGGAACATATGGTCTTCTTTCCTGGCTTTCTTCAAGCAAACCTGGGTTTTTCCCAGTAACGTAACTGAGCTATTCCAATAGTGGCATAGAGGGATGGTTGGGGATGTGAGTCAAGGCTTATGGGCTTAGTCTCTCCCTCATCTTTTTTGGGAGGTGTGGAAGGAACAGAACAATCATATATTTAGGGAAAAAGAAGCTAATGCTAAGGTGGTGTTTTATAAAAGTTTAAATGCTTTGGTCAAAAACTACACTATTATCAAAGGCTATAACCCACTTACCAATGCTAAGGAGAAGGATTGTAGCAAGAGGGAGGATTGCAGATGGTCCCTTCCTCCTGAGGGCTGGTGCAAAGCCAACTTTGATGGTGCTGCAAAAGGCAATCCTAGCCAGGCAGGGATTGGGGGTATAATCAAAAATGAACATGGGAAAGGCATTACAGCTATATCGGCTCCTCTAGGAGTGCAAACCAACCATGTTGTGGAGGTGACTGTGGCTCATCAAACCATAAAAGTTGGCTATGGATATTGGAGTCAAAAATCTATGGTTGGAAGGCGATTCTAAGAACATAAACGACTGTCTCAATGAAAAAAATATGTCGACCTAGATGATAGCCAAGTTGATCAATGAAAGTGTTCAGTTCCTCAAAACATTTGAAAAAATCCACGTGGCTCATGAGTACAGGGAGGCTAACCAAGTTGTTGTCAGGTTGGCCAATTGGGCTGTCAAAAATAACAAGGTGAAAAGATGGATGGAGGGGCAATTAATTCTGCTCAAAATCAAGGAATTAATGGAAAGTGAGAGAATCCCAGGCAGATTCAAAAATATCAAAATTTAATGATGAAATTTTATGTGTTAGGGAATTTGTGCCGATATATGATGTATGAGAACACGAGCCAAAGTATGAATCACCTAGGAAACTTCCACCTTTGCATGTCATGGCTTGTTTTTGGGTGTTTTTCTCTAAATGCTAAGGGAAGGATCGAGAACATTTTTCATACCAGTTTCTTGCCCAAAACTTTGAAGTGCTCTGTGACCAGAAGCTTTGTCTACAAAACAAGAAGGAAAATGGTGGGGGAACACCATAGAAGGGAACTTGAGGATGAGTTAGAGAAATGGAAAAGGTGGTCAAAGGTGTGGGATATTCTAAGTAAAGGGGAGGTGACCACTTTCATCACAAGACTGCATGGATGGAAACCCTCGATCACCAAAACAATGGTTAAAAATTGGAATGAGGGGAGTGTTAAAATTGATGGGGTTGAGTTCAATGTAATAGAATAGGTTATCTCAGTGGTGATGGGCATTCTGATTGTGGGGAAGAAATTCTATAGATATCATCGCATTTCTGGTCAAGCGATGGCGGAATTAACCAAAGGAAAGGAGGAGAAGAAGGCTCTTGAGAAGCAGGGCACTTACTACCTGCTGAGATCCATCAAACCACTGTGGAGGTTCATGTTGAGAGTGATAATTAAATACATATCTCTGGACATGAGGTTTGATCGCATTTACTCCTACCACTTCATTCTTCTCAACCATTTCAATTCTGGGACTAAAATATCTATTCCTTTTTACCTCTACTCATCCATCAATGAAAATATAAATGATTATAGGGAGAAACCCATCGATAATCCTGCTTTTCATGAAGGTCTGTTGTTGTTAATTTATGAGTTTTTCAAGGCTAAAACCATAGGTAAAGAAATTAATCAAGGCAAAGGGGGGATGGTGGTCTCTAATGAAGAGCTTGACTCGAGTGAAGAAGAGTATGCCCCTTCTTACACTGAGGAGAGTCAAGATATGCATTCTGACTTGGATGTTGATGCCTCCCCACATACCAAAAAGGGGAAAAAGAAGATTAAGAAAGAAAAAAAGGTTAAAAAGGAGAAACTTGATTCTAAGAAGTTCATTGAGGTCTCTTCCGACAGGGATTATGATGAGGAAGTGGATGATATGGACACTAAGGGAGATAGTGCTGAAGCTAAGGAAGATACAATTGGGGAGGAGGAGGAAACTAAGAAGAATAAGAAGGGGAAGAAAAATTTTATCATCAAAATGCCAGCAAACAGGGAAGAGGTTACAGATTGTGGTAGGAAATAGAGGAAAAAGAGGAGAATGGAAGAGGAGAATAAGGAGGAAGGACAAGAGGAAGGGAAGGATAGTGAAGAGGAAGAGGAGAGTCAGGGGAGAGAGGATGATCATATGCAGGCTGCTGAAGATCAAGGGACCAACCAGTACGCATGCAAGATAAAAGATAAAGAGAAGAATGTGGTTTGGAGAGACTTCCACAATGTGTCTGTCAGAATGGGCCTAAAGAGAGAAATGATGAGAACCCTGGTTAAGGAAAACAAGGAAGGTAAGATTCAAATGGAGGACATCATAGACCCTTCCCTGGTGATTCTAAGTGACATTACCAAAGAACACCCTCAAATGGATGTCCTCAATAATACCAAAAATAGTGTTATTGATAGCTACAGGACAACCAAATGGACTTTCCATGAAATTCAAGAGCTAAAATTTTGGATGGGTATGCTGGAAAGGGAGGGCAATAGAAGAAAGATAATGCTAACAAAGGAGAAGAATGAGATGGAAAGTAAAATGGAGGATGTGAAGAAGAGGATGCAGAGCTTGGAGGGGACTTTGTAGAAAATTGTGGAGCAGAGCCACAGCATCCTCAAAGCCTCAAATGATAACATAAAAGTCTTGATCAGTAAATTTGAGGAACACAGGAGCAACAAGGAGGAGTCACCAAATAGTAGCAAAGATAAAACTCTGGAGGAAGGGTCGAGAAGAGAACTAGGTCTAGCACCATGAAGAAAGACACGCAGGAACCTGACAAGGACCTGGCTAAACTCAAGGATGCAGTGGACAAGGTGACCAAACTCGAGATTCAAGCGGTGGAGATACTTAAAGAATCTACTTGATCTGCTCCCCTAGTTTTTTTGGACCTGGCCTGGCTTTTTGCTTTCTATTTCTGGACCTGTTTCCTAGTTTTTACTATTTGTATTGCTGGTGGACTGTGTCTAGCCTTTAATTTTCTATGGCTATCATATCTTAGTGGAATGTAATTGCTATATCTCTGTATATGTTTAATTCTGTATGGGTTTCAGGGCCCCTTTAAAACCTATTTTCCTTAATCAAAAACATCATCATTCTTTGACTCAATGTGTTTTCTAGATCACTCACACATTAGTCAAAGAGGGGAAAATGTTATCACCCAAAAATGGTCTAGTAAACCTTGAGCTTCACTCTAACCTTAAAATTCTAAATACTATACTTTATCTTATGCTTAATTAATCTTGTGTATTGATTCAATCTTATCTCTTGATCAAATCATCACTTTAATCATTTATTCGATGATATCCTAAAGTTTGAACACTTTATCTTAAGCTTTATTTAATTAAAAGAACATGTCCCCTTTTAATTAAATAAAATCCACTTTATCCTGTGTATGCACATGAAAAGGAATTTCCTGATTTGGAAAAAGAGAAAAAGTGGAATCTCTTTTGCCTCTTAATCCTCACCACTCATTTCTACCTAACCATTCATGTCCATTGATTTTGCCTCTTGACAATCTTGAGCTCTGAAGTCAAAATAGGGATTATTCTCCACCCTAAGATTTTGCCTCTTAATCTCCACCATCCATTTCTCTTTAAAAGGAGACTCTCTCCCCATTCTTGGATAATCCCTAATCTAGATAATCATACTACTCATTCATGCTATTGTTATGCTATCATTTTGTTTACTTGCATTCTCTTGCACTCTAATTTACTTACAATCTTAGCAAGTAGCATTTCCTTATTGCATTTTTCTTAAATCACATAGCTTAACTAGAAAGTATTGTAATCTTGTTAGATTATCTTTGTTTTCTTGTTCTTGCATTTGCATTTTAGCTTAGATCTTGCATCTCATTTAGATCTCTCATGCTTTCATATTCATTTTGAATCTTCCATTCTATGGTACACCTTGCAAGGGTTTCTTATTGAGGTTCATTTGAGAGCCACTATGCATAATGTTTAAATCCTTGCACATCATAGATAGGAATCTATAAGCCACTTCTTGAGATCTCCTCTTCCATGGATTCTCTCAAGTGAATTGGTTTATAGAAGTGTGTCACATTTTGATCACACTATTGTAACATCACATTTTTTCAAATGCAAAGAGTTATGTGCCTATCTTTTTTTTTCTTATCATATTTACTACAAGTTATCTGATGGGCGTACAAACTCCTAGAGTTTCCAGTCTAGAAAATCATGCCCTAATACCAAGTGTAATGCCCCACTAGCGAACCCAGAAGAAATTAACCTAAAACATGTTACTAAATTAATTGAATAATTTTTTTCTTAAGTGTTTACAAACAAGGATGAATAATTAAGCATAAGTAATAGCATAAAGTCCATAAGAACACATAAACATAATCTCAATTTCAGACTACAAATCTCAAGGGTTCCTTAATGTAGAATTATGTAAACAAACTAAAAGTACTAAATACAAAAATCAAGTACCACAATCTGATAACCATAACTATTCCATCTCACATTTAATTACATGATTACAATGTTCATACAAAATCTCTACATCATACAAAAACATAAAAATATTGCATCTCATGGAAATAATACAATATATGTGTGTGTGTGTGTGTGTGTGTGTGTGTGTGTGTGTGTGTGTGTGTGTGTGTGTGTGTGTGTGTGTGTGTGTGTGTGTATGTATATGTATATGTATATGTATATATATATATGTATATGTATATATATATATATATGTGTGTGTGTGTGTGTGTGTGTGTGTGTGTGTGTGTGTATATACATACATATATATATATACATACATATATATATATACATATACATATATATATATATATATGTATATATATATATATATATATATATATATATATGTATATATATATATATAGTATCTATATATATATATATATATGTATCTATATATATATATATGTATCTATATATATATATGTATCTATATATATGTATATATATATATATATATATATATATATATATATGTATATATATATATATATATATATATGTATATATATATATATATATACATATATATATATATATAGATATATATATATATATACATATATATATATATATATATATATATATGTATCTAATATATATATATATATATATATATATATATATATATATATATATATATATATATATATATATATATATATATATATATATATATATATATATATATATATATTATATATATATATATATATATATGTATGTATCTATATATATATATATATATATATGTGTATCTATATATATAGATACATATATATATATATATATATATATATATATATATATATATATATATGTATCTATATATATATATATATATTCCACAAGTCATAACAATCGATACAAGATATATGAATACAAGAATACATCATAAAAGATAAGATCATATCTCCAGAAGAAGAACCAAGAAGAAGAAACAGCTACAAGGGTCATCTAGCACCGGTAATAGGACATCAAAATCTCAAATAGTAAAAAGGATCACTACCACCTGACCTCATGGAACCTAAATGGTCCACTCCCACTGTGTTGAGGAGATAACAATAGACCTCATTCGAGTATCCAAAACAATAAGGAATACAAGGTAGACCTAAGAAAGGAATCCTATAAAGATCTCTATCAACTCAAGAAGGTAAACACATGTGTAGGTAACCTAAGATGATATCAAGGACGTGTCATCACATGTGTCAACCCCTTGGGATGATCTCAGTGGACTTTGACCCCCAAGTGTGATCACATGTGGAACTAAAAATCCTCTCATATAGATGAGGATAAACAATCATGCCAAAACTCACCATCACCATTGAATGGGAAAGAATATTCTCCCACTCCCATCCTTATCCTTTACTAGCACTCCAAGAATGAGTGAGGCTTATCTTATTAATTTGTTTTAAATCTCTCCATGTAATGTGTTTTGTTATCACTGTATTAAGTAACTCGCTAGGGATACCCAAGCAGCCACCACTTACAGGGTCTGGCACCTCCAAAGTAAGCCACTTCCCTTCTAACATCTAGATAACCTACCCTAATGCTCCCAGCCAAAATGAAACCAAAATAATGAATATACTTTTCATAAATCATGAAGCCACAAGAATCCATCAAAATAATGTCAGAGCATAGAACTAACTTATCTTACACAAGGATCAATCTTTCCATCTCAGTATGGAACATAGCATAGATCATCCATCCCATAATAGATATCACCACATAAAAATAATCACCTCACATACACAAATCATGAAACCACTCAAAACCAAAACATTCAAACATATCTATGATCATGGAGTAAAACATAAACCATCAAACTCAACTCTTAAACCATAGAAAGGTACCATCAAAATGAACAAGGTGATCAGGTGGAAAATCATAATGCAATTGAAATGGTCATCACCTTTGAATGGTTAATAACAAAATGATCGAGACTCAAAAATACATGACCACCCTCAAAGTCAAATTCACAAAAAGTCTAAAAAAACTCAAGAATCTGGATTGGGGTAAAGTAATCATGATTGGGACAATATCCTACAAGGACACTTAATCCCGCACAAGACTTAAGGAAAATCAACTCATAATACAAACACTAGATTTACAACACCCACTGATATGATTACTAAATTAATTTGATTAATAACAAATTCACATATTCATTAAAATAAATTAATTTATAAGATTATTTATATAAATTAATTTATTAATCTTAATTACTAATTATATAATATAATTAAATTTTAATACGAATTCTTTATTCACTATTAAATCAATTTATAAAACCTTTATATAAATTGATTTATTTAATTATAATTACTAAAACCCTAATATAATTACTTAGAAATTAAACTGAACATCTAGTCATAGACTCTAGAGGAAATGTACAAATCTTATCATAAAACATATATACATATAAAATATGCATGTAAATATATTATTAAATAAAAATTATTTTAATAAAACTATATCTATATAAACTAATGGAGTGTTTGCAACAGTCATCTTGGAAACCAAGGGTGAGAAATGGTGATTGCAACCAACAAGGGAGCTATCAATCTGGTTTTACGACACAACAGTGATGGCCATTCAACAGAAGGGGAAAAACTCTTACAACAATTTCATTCAAGAGAGGAATGAAACTAGCTCATGGAGCAATGGTCATTTTATGGATAGAAGGAATGGAGGAGGTGGGAGAATAGGAAGCGAGTGGCGGTGGGCTACAAAGGTTCTCTGCCAATCGAGCATTTTTTCAAGTTTAAACAAATTGTTGGAAAGTTCAGGAGAAAGAAATACACTATTATCTTGGAGTCGAATAGGGCACTCATCCAAACACAAGATAAACATGCCAAGGTGAGTTAAAATGTCTTTGTAGCCACATCTTATGCATCAGTAGTGCTCAATAATCCCCAGTGGATAGAGAATAGAGATTTTTTGGAGGATAATGTTAGATAACTGAGAGGGGTGTGAATCAGTTAAGTCTAGTTATCCTACAGTCTCAAACACTCTCTGATGTATAAAACAAATCTTTCAAGCAATTTAATCAACTTTGTAAAA
This sequence comes from Chamaecyparis obtusa, assembly GCA_027943335.1. Classification (NCBI taxonomy): domain Eukaryota; kingdom Viridiplantae; phylum Streptophyta; class Pinopsida; order Cupressales; family Cupressaceae; genus Chamaecyparis; species Chamaecyparis obtusa. Next base: position 367,733 of record BSBK01002112.1, read on the forward strand.
ATTTAACTGTGCCTTTCTATTCATCTACCAAATAGCAGTAAATTAACTAGTGTATATACCAATCAATCCAATTATAGCAATGTGTAAAGTAAAATAACAATTCACCACATCCATAGACATATAACACTTTTATTTTTAACGTGGAAACCTTGTTAGGGAAAAAACTACCTGGGACTGATAACCCAAAATAATTTCACTCTTCTAAAGTGAGCTCGGCTAAGAGCCAACCCTGTTAAAGATTACAATAACACATTGTAAGGTGTGACCTGGTTAGAGGATTTATCACTAACAGTTCTTCATGACCAAACATTCACTATGGGGTCAACAAGAAAAAAAACCAACATGCATTGAGTGTCATATTGAAATATAAAAGGCTATTAAGCCCCACTCAGTTGAGAGATTTATCTGTAGCAATGGTTAGAATGCAACAGTAATGATCTTATTCAAATACAAATTATTTTTCATATTTTTAGATATATTCTAAGCTCAAAATACCTCTGTCCATTATACTCAATTCAATCTCTTTGTTTCCTCCAACTCTGTTATGCTTGGTAATTCTTTTCTTTGACACTCAGTGTTGTCTACAGAATTTTTTAGTTTTGTCTTCAACCTGTTTGACCAGCTTCACATGAATTCAATTATCTCACGCGCATTCCAGAATTCATAATGAATCTCTTGTCTCCTTTTATATACATAAAAAACCATTTTATTTCTAGCCATAGATTTTTCCTCTTAATCTTCACCATTGATTTTGTCACTTTAACCTTCCTCAGCAATTATGTCAGTAACACATTTCAATCTCCTTCATCTGATCATCCTTGAATTTTGTCAGTCATTTGATCATCGTAACAAACTTTATCTTTAACCTTAGAATCATTCATATTTTTCCAACTCATCATCTTTAGTCGGCAGTCATATGTTCCATTTATTTCTTTCAGTCAGTCAATACCACAACACGGTAACTCAGTTAATACTATACTTAGTATACATTATACTAAGTATACACTCAATACCACAACACGGTAACTTAGTTAATACTATACTTAGTATAGATCAGTCAATACCACAACACGGTAACTCAGTTAATACTATACTTAGTATACACTATACTTGCTCTGTGTACACTATTTCAAGTCGGTGTATACGGAATTCTTCATTTACCGACCACATAAACTTGTCCATTCTTTATCTTCAAACTATAATATAATTATGTAATATAATCAAATCACTAACATAATGTCATAGACTCATCAATGAGTGTATGCAAATTAGATGTCTAATAACTAGAGATGATAAATTAACTATTTAAATCTAATAAATCAATCTAATGCAACACAATGAAGAATACAAAGTAACTATAAAATGATGAAACTAAATTAATTACCTTCACCTACCATGCACCTTGTCTCCATTGTCCTCCTAGCCTTGATTTCTTGAAGAGGTTGAGCTCTCAGATTTCCAAATGAAGCCTTCTCCCAAGATGCTACCAAAGTGTGGAGATTTTATGAAATGAGTGCACAATAGCTTATGCAATCTAATGGATGGAATGCAAATGAAATGATGATAATATGGATTGATTGCTCTTAGAATGCTTGGATGCTTGGATGCTTGATTGCTTGATTGCTTGAATGCCTATTATAGAAATACCTATTAGCTCACAAAGGGGAAATGAGGCTCCTTTTATAGAGTTTTGGAGGATCTAGGCTTAGGTGGCACAATCCTACGGTTGAGAATGAAAGGTGGAAGATCCTAGGGCTAGGATTGACTTGGCTGAAGGAGTTGAGAGAAAGGGGGATGTAGTTGGAATGTGAGAGGAAGAATAGGGATGATGTTCCTCTCACATTGACATGGAAGAGAACAAGGTGGAAGGGAAAGACACAAGTCAAGTGTCTCACAAAGACCAAAGAGAGAAAGAGGGAGAGACCTTTTCCTCATGAGGACTCTTTGCACAAGTGTCCTATGAGTCACCTCTGACCCTTAGAGGTGGCTTGAGAAGCCCCTTAGGAATAAGGAATGTCTCTTGACTTGGTTGTTGAGAGGACATGTGGTCATGAGACTAAGTCCTATGAGGCCACATAGCCCTTAAGAATAGGACATGTGTGGGTGAGGATAATTACAAATAAATAATTAATAATAATTATTTATCTTAGCCAAAGTGATGTGTCAGGTGACTAGGTAGGTGAGGTGGACTAGGAAACTTAGTCATATTTAGGTGATTGTGTATTTAATTAAATCACTTTAATAAGACTAATTAGAAGACTTAGGATAGAGGAATAGACTATAGTGAATTTACTAAATAAATTGAATAATTTATTTAACAAATAGAGGAATAATAATTAATTAAATAATAAATATTTAATTAATTTATCAAGTCAATATCAATTAAATAATAAATATGTAATTAATTAATAAAGCCATTTTTAAGTGTATACAATAAGTTACCCAATGAATACCATATCCATATCTTTCTCATACATTTCATCTTTATGTAGATATCTCATTCCTTCATCATTGTTTCCTTCAGATGTTTGTAACTATCATGATAAGTATAGTCAAAACTAGTTGACATCAAAGATAATATAATAATTGATTTAATATACCACATATACCTTAGTAGCTCAGTGATCATCAATCACTATCTTTTGAAGTCATCAAATCTCTCCTTTAAGATATTCAATCAGTTGTAGTCTTAAATCTCTCCCTTTGGCATTGATGGCAACACAATATGAAATATGCCATAGAATACCAAACATTTATAGTACAACTCTGTATGAAAATGTTGTAACTCAGTAAGGTCTCCCTAGCTTATACATTTAATATGTTTAATCACTACACACCATGAATACTCTCCCTTTCGATAAACTCTCTCCCTTTAGATCTTTCTTGAATATATCATGTATATTTATCTCCCTTTGACAGCAATGCCAAAAAGAAAATAATTAGCTCTTCAATAGCCAAATCAATTTCTCTATTGTTCGGTTCAAATCTAGTACCTTGCATGTACTGATATTCACTTTCATCTTATCTTCCATCTTTCACAACCTTAGGAATCCCAAAATGTGAACATTATGCATCAACATCATTTGATATTCTGATAAAGTATAGGTTAATGCAACCTCCTGATCACCTTAGTGACTGTTAGATAGGGTATGGACCCCTAGTCTACTTCTCAAGTATTCAAATGTGTCCTTCAGTAAGGGTTTAGTAAATATATCAACAAGTTGCTCTTGTGATTTCACATACTCCAATCTGACTTGATTTTCTTAAACTTGTTCCCTCAAGTAGTGATACTTAATAGAAATATGTTTTTTCTTTTCATGCATCACTGGATTCTTAGAAATAGTAATTGCACTTGCATTATCACAATAGATTATCACTGGATTAGTAATCTCCTCATTCATACCTTCCAATAGTTGTTTTATCCATGCAATATTTGAATAATTAGCAGCAACAACAACATATTCTACTTCTGCAATGGATTGAGAAATGCATCCTTGTTTTTTACTTATCCAAGTAGCCAATCTTTCTCCCAAAAAGAATGCTCCACCAGTAGTGCTTTTTCTATCATCAATGTTTCTAGCCCAATCTGCATCAATATAAACCTTCAATTCAAAATTTTCTTCTTTCTTATACCACAAACCATAGTTTTCAGTGTTCTTCAAGTATCTCAAGATTCTTTTCACAACAGTCATGTGTGATTATTTATGATTAGCAAAAAATATTACTACAATTCCTACCGCATGTACAATATTTGGTCTACTATGCACAACATACATCAATTTTCCAATCATAGATCTATACAAGGTTTGATTTACCTCGATGGACTTTTAATCCTTTATTAGTTTGCATTTGGTGACCATAGGTGTACCAACTAGTTTTGAGTCTTCCATACCGAATGTCTTCAATACTTCTTTGTTGTACTTTGATTGTGTGATGTATATGCCTTCCTTCTATTGTAATATTTGCAAGAAAAGAAAAAATTTAATCTCTCCAAATATTGACATTTCAAATTCTTTCCTCATTTCATCAGCAAATGATTTGCATAAAGTATCATGTCCTCCAAATATGATATCATCAACAAAAATTTCAGCAATAAGAATATTACCATTGGTTTCACTTTTCAAATACAAATTTTTGTTGTCACTTGTTCTAACAAATCCAATACTTATTGGATAGGAATAAAGTCTTTCATACCATGTTTTTGGTTCTTTTTTCAATCTATATAATGTTTTTTGCAACTTACATACCATGTTCTTCTGATTAGGATCAACAAAATATTTAGGTTGTTCAATGTATACCTCTTTCTCAAGTATCCCATTCAAAAATGTAGATTTAACATCCATCTGATAAACTTTAAATCCTTTGTAAGTAGCATATGCAAGAAATATTATTACTCCTTCAAGTCTAGCAATGGGTGCAAAATTCTCTCCATAGTCAATATCTTCTTCCTGTGCATAACCTTTGCATACTAGTCTTGCTTTGTTCCATGTGACATCTTCATTCCCATTCAATTTTTTTCTGAATATGCATTTGGTTCCAATAAAAAATTTGTCTTTTGGTGTCGGTACCAATGTCCATGTCTGGTTTTTTAGTATTTTCCTAATCTCTTCATTCATTTCCTTAATCCATTCATCATTTTCCAATACATCTCTAACAGTTTTAGGCTCAAATTCACAAACTAAGCATGTGTTGTTTCTCAACTTACTTCATGTCATCATGCCTTCTCTTTTATCTCCAATGATCTAATCTTGTGGATGATGTCTCCTCACATATCTAGAAAGTATAGGTTCATTTCTATGTTCTTCAATGTGTTCACCACTCAGTGCATGGTCATGATCTTCATCGGTAACAATTTGTTGATTCTTGGTCTGTAAAGACTGTTGCTTGGTAGAATTATCATGTTGCTCAGTAATGCCAGACTATTGCTCGGGTAGAGTGTTAGGTTCCTCAATGTAAAGAAATCTACCATAGTCTTTTGGTTCCTTTTTTCTTTCTTCATCATTCTTTTCATAAAATTCATCAACTCTCACATTTGCACTTTCAATCATTTTTTAGTAGCCTTATTCAAACATTTATAAGATTTTCTTTTAATAGAATATCTTATAAATATTCCTTCATCAACTTTTGAATCAAATTTCCCATTTCTATCATCTTTCAGAATGTAACATCTACTTCCAAATATTCTAAAATAACTCACATTAGGTGTGTAACCATACCATAATCCATAAGGTGTCTTGTATAATTCTTTCTTTAGTTTAACTTGGTTCAATGTGTAAATAGTAGTACTAACAGCTTCTCTCCAGTACATTTTTGCAACATCTTTTTCAATCATCAATGTTCTAGCACAATCAACAATTGATTTATTTCTCCTTTCAGCAATACCATTCTGTTAGGGTGTTCTCGATGCAAAAACTTGTCTCTTAATTCCATGCTCATTAGAAAAATTAGTGAACTCATCAAAAATAAATTCACCACCTCTATCTAACCTTGAGCATTTCATATCTTTACCACTTTCTTTTTCTAATTTTTCTTTATACCACTTAAACATTTTGAAAGCTTCAGATTTTTCTTTCAAGAACATGACAGTCATCATTCTAGAGAAGTCATCAACAAACAAGATAAAATATATGTCTCCATAATAACTCTAAGTTCTCATAGGACCACACAATTCAGTATGAACTAACTCCAAAATAGCTTTAGATGAAAAGTGTTTTCTCTTAAAACTAGATTTTGACATCTTGCCCATTTGACATTGTTTGCACATAACATGGTCAGGTTTAGATATGCTCGGTAAACCTCTAACTTTTATTTTCTTACTGATCTTAACCATGTTGTCAAAATTCACATGACGTAAATTATTGTGCCATAACCATACATCTTCATTTTTAGCCAATAAACAACAAGTTTTAGCATTGTCAAGATAGAATAAATTGCCTTTTGATTGTTCACCAGTACCAACCAACTTTCTAGTCTCATCATAGATTTTCACCTTTCTATTCTCAAATGCAACTCGGTGACCTTTATTATTCAGTTGTGCTACACTCAACAAGTTATAGTTAAGTCCTTTCACCCAATATGCATTCTCACATCTGATCTTATTGTTTAATAATATAGACGCTTTTCATTTTACTAGATAAGGTGTATCATTTCACATTTTCATAGATCCACCATTATAATGTTCAAGGTATTCAAATTTCTCTTCATCACCAGTCATGATGTGTAAAACCACTATCTATAATCCAAGTATCATTCTTTCTAACTTTAGAAATAAGTGTTGTTTCAACATACCTTTCTTCTTCTTTGAAATCTTTTTTTAAAGCCACAAATACCACTTCTATGTCTTCATCAGTTTCAGTGGTAGTGTCATCATCATCATCTTCAACTAGGTAACATGCCTTCTTTCCTTTATCTTTTTAGTCTTAGTTATCTCTCTTGCTATATTTTTCGTTACCTCTGTGATCTCAGTTATCTCTTCTGTCATGCTTCCTTTCATTAGATCTTTCATTTATTTTCTCATCTTCTTTCATGTCAGGATATCTAGCAGTAATATGACCAATATCTTTACATTTAAAACATACCAATGGTAGTTTACCTCTATATCTTCCTTTACCTTTTTGTAATCTTATAGCCATTAATGCTTCAAATTCATCAAGTTCATCCTCTTCACTTTCACTATCACTTTCATTTCATATCTTATGTTTGCTGCTTGATTTACCAATTTTTAGAGATGACATAAATGCATATTCAATAGTAGGTACAATACTATTGTCATAATTGTTCAACTCAAATGCATTCAGTCTACCGATTAGACTATCAAGTGTAACATTATTTTCAGGTGTTACTCTCATTTCATGAATTGTAGAAATTCTTATAGCATAGGCAGGTAACAAGGTTCTGATAATTTTACTTACCATAGTATCTTCATCAATAATTCCACTTGCACCTCAGATAGAATTCACAACCTCCTTGACTCAGTTACTATATTGAGTGATGTTCTCACCTTCTTTCATTTTCATGTCATCAAACTTTCCTCTTAGACTTTCATCTTTAGCTCTTAGCACATTTGCATCTCCTCTATGAACTAGTGCAATCTTGTCCCACATATGTTTTGTAGTTGTACATACATCTTAACATCTTCAAATTTGACATCTGATAAAGAAGAAGTAGTCTCAATCATCAAAGCATTATGTTCATCTCTTTCTCTCATCTGATTGATAGTCAAAAGTCTAGTAGGTAAGATAAACTCATTTTGAAAGTAGTATGTTGCAGACTCACTAATTCCAGATAGATACAATTTCATCCTGCTTTACCATGTTGAGAATTTTTCTTTGTTCAGATTTGGCACCTCTCTCTTATACATCTTTTGATGTTTTTCTTAAGTCCTTCAAATGTTTCCTTCAGGCACTCTATGCTCTGATACCAATTGTTAGATAACTGAGAGGGGGGTTGCATTAGTTAAGTCCAATTATCCTACAGTCCCAAACACTCCCTAATGTATAAAAAAAATCTTTCAAACAATTTAATCAACTTTGTAAAACTTTAACTGTGCCTTTATGTTCATCTATTGAATAGCAGTAAATCAACTAGTGTATATACTGATCAATCCAATTATAGAAATGTGTAAAGTAAAATAACAATTCACCACTTCCATACACATATAACAGTTTGATTTCTAATGTGGAAACCCTGTTAGGGGAAAAACCACCTAGGACCAATAACCAAAAATAATTTCACTCTTCTAAAGTGAGCTCGGTTAAGAGCCAACCCTATTAAAGGTTACAATAACACACTGTAAGGTGTGACCTGGTTAGAGGATTTATCACTAACAGTTCTCTGTGACCAAACATTCACTATGGGGTCAACAAGAAAACAATCAACATTCATTGAATGTCATATTAAAATATACAAGACTGTTAAGTCCCACTCAGTTAAGAGATTTATCTATAGCAATGGTTAGAATGCAACAATAATGATTCAAATACAACTTGTTTTGTAGATTTTCAGATATATGCTAAGCTCAAAATACCTCTAGCCATTATACTCAATTCAATCTATTTGTTTCCTCCAACTCTATTATACTCAGTAATTCTTTTCTCTAACACTCAGTGGTGTCTACATAATTGCTCGGTTTTGTCTTCAACCTATTTGACCAACTTCACATGAATGAAATTATCTCACTCACATTCTAGAATTCACAATGAATCTATTGTATCCTTTTATATACATAATAAATTGTTTTATTTCCAGCCATATATTTTGCCTCTTAATCTTCACCATTGATTTTGTCACTTTAACCTTCCTCGGCAATTATGTTAGTAACACATTCAATCTCCTTCATCTGATCATCCTTGAATTATTTTAGTCATTTGATCATCATAACAAACTTTATCTTTAACCTCATAATCATTCATATTTGTCCATCTCATCATCTTTAGTCAATAGTCATATGTTCCATTTATTTCTTTCACTTGGTTAATACCACAACAAGGTAACACAATTAACACTATACTTGGTATACATTACACTTGCTCGGTGTACACTATTTCAACTTGTTCGTGTAATTAAGTGTTTACTATTTACACTTTACTTAAGTTTACTTAGGATAATGCCTTTGCATAATTAGTTGTCTTTGAGACACTTAGGAGTTTGCATTTCATTTTAGCACATGGTTAGGAGAATCTCCACTTTAAGTGTGACAGTTGTCATCACATACCTCTTTGTGTGTGAGATCCACCTTTAGTGCTCTTATCACATTATCATCCTCTCATTGTTGCACATACCTTGATGTACAATGGAGGATGATCCACCTTTGGTGGACATGTGATTCCACCTTATGTGGTTGATATCTTATCATCTCCTTATCATGTAGTCTTATTGCATTGCCTATATATTTAGGCACTCCTACATTGTATGTAATTCATTCAATCAATCAATTCAATCTATTGTTCATTATTTGATCATTTGATCATATTATATTTTGTCTCTCTTGTGCTATCTCTTGAGCTTCTAGATCTTGGTTTCTACTCTTTGCCTTAGGAAAATTCTTACATGGTATCAGAGTGATATCAAAATTCTTACATGGTATCAGAGCCATAGGAGTTTCATTGTATAGCCTATTTTGAGAGAATTTTATTGCAGGTCAAAATTGGAGCTTGCTGGTGCAAATCAGAGGTTGGCATCACATTGAGGAGGTCCAAAAACCCCTAAATCAAGTATTGTTTCATCCAAATCAGATATCTAAAGCTAAATCTAGAGCCATTTGAATTTTGAAGGTTCGGCGGCGGCAATTCAGAAAAAATAATTTCAGAGGCGATTTTCAAACAACGATATCTCAGTCATCCGGACTCCTTTTTCAGAGCAATTTTTTTTTGTTTTGGGGTAGAATTTCACAATCTAAACAATGGTGCAGGTGATTTTTGATCTCTATTTCTGAAATTTTCTAAAAATTGCAAATCTTGATTTTTACAACTTTAGAGGTTTTGTTTGGGCTCATATGGACACATTTTTAGGTGCTATTTTTTTTTGAAAGTTCATGATTTTTTGTCTACTTTCCAGATCTGGTATCAGTTTGGAAAAATTTTGAGTAGACATAGTACTTTCAAAATTTGGTCTATTTTGGCCTATTTTTGGCACTTGTAATTTGTTAGATCCTTGAGAGATCTTGTGTCTTATTTTTTTGAGTCTACTATAGCTTCATATTTTCTATTGTAATCATCAAAATCAGAAGTCCACTTTGATTCATTTTGGCAAGTGGCAATTGTACATGCACTATATATAAAGTGCCAAAATCATCTATTTTGGGGGGGTTCTTTGGCTCATTACATTTTGGGGGGTACATTGATTTTTTGGTCTCATTGTTTCATGTGAAAAGTACATAATGGATGGTTTAATTAAGTTGACAAGAAGGAACTATAAGCAATGGAGTGAATTGGTTCTTGCTCATCTTAGTGAGCATAACCTATTGTCCTATTTGTATGAGTATAGACCTAAAAGTCCTTCTTTCAATCTTGACTCTTACTTAGAAGTTATGAAGATTATCTATTTGAATATGGATATGGATGTTATGGAGTCCCTTGATGACTATGATGATAAGACAGAAAAAGTTCCTGATCTTTGGACTGTTCTTTGGGAATTGTATGGAGATCCACATATTCCTCCACTTCCAAAACGTCCAGAACCTCCAGTTGCAGCTACTTCTCCCCCTTCTAAGATCACATCTCTTGATGATGCATGTCTTCCTATAGCCATTGACTCTTGTGATTCAGTGCAGCAAGATATTCCTTGTCTTCCAAACGTTTTTCCATGGGATGACTACTTGACAGACATTGCAAGTTTGTTTGTGGAGTCCTACATTTCAGATTTGGGAGACTTCATTGATGACATTCATCTTCTCTTTGTTGAGGATGATCCTTCTTCAGGTGTTGTGAGGGAGCATGTTGACCCTCAGCTTCATTCTCCACTTGATCCTTCTTTTGAGATTGACATGATTGTGGATCCTTTGATACAAAATTTGGAGGAGGTCTCTTTAACTTCACAGAAGACATTTGAGTCTTTGGAGATTGGTTTTCACAAGTCTCAAACTTCACTTGAGATGTCACATTGCATGGTTAAGGTTGATCATACTCATGTGTTGGAGACTCCTTTTCAGTTTCCTGAGACATCATACATTTTGAGGATTCTTCCTATAGATTGGGGAGGATTCATTGATCCACCTATGGACTTGTTTCTTCCTAAGGGGAGGAACATCATTCAGTTTTCTTGGTGCAGTTTCTACATTGATCTAGGTGCATCTATCATGGGTGTACATTCTACATTGAGGGAGGGCTTTCTTTCTTCTCTTCCTACTTCATTTGAGGAGGCATCTTTGTCTTTGGAGTTTGATCCAAATTCTTACATGGATCAATTATCATTGGTTCCTTATTTGTCACCTTCTATTGTGCTTATTCCTGATTGGTTCATGGAATCTTCATCAACCAAGGACATGGTGACACTTGAGCATACTTTAGAGACATCATACTTCATTTGGATTCCCCTTCCTACTTCCTATCCACAATGGGAAGCCTTCTTACATCTATACTTGGTGTATCTTCTTCCTAAGGGGAGAAATGTTGTTTGTAGGCATTGGACTATGTTTTGTCTTCAAGCACTTACCATCCTTGGAGGAGATTACTCATTATGGGGGGGATATCATGTCTCCTTGTTTCCTTCCTTTGGGGGGATTCTTTATTGTATATGCATGATGTATGTCATAATTGGGGGGTCTTGATTACTCCATCCATGCATGCATCTTATATTCATCTCTCTTTTTGGGGGAGGGTTTTTCCCATGAGGTTTTCCCTCTTTCTCCGCTTTATGAGAGATTGCATTGTTCTTGAATATTGTACATGGGTACCTAACATGGCCTAGTAGTTGGGACCCATCTTGCATTATGAGCTTAAGTGTGTTCCCCTAAGTTGCACTTAAGGGGGGGTGTTGGTGCAATTAAGTGTTTACTAATTACACTTTACTTAAGTTTACTTAGGATAATGCCTTTGCATAATTAGTTGTCTTTGAGACACTTAGGAGTTTGCATTTCATTTTAGCACATGGTTAGGAGAATCTCCACTTTAGGTGTGATATTTTTCATCACATACCTCTTTGTGTGTGAGATCCACCTTTAGTGCTCTTATCACATTATCATCCTCTCATTGTTGCACATACCTTGATGTACAATGGAGGATGATCCACCTTTGGTGGACATGTGATTCCACCTTATGTGGGTAATATCTTATCATCTCCTTATCATGTAGTCTTATTGCATTGCCTATATATTTAATCACTCCTACATTGTATGTAATTCATCCAATCAATCAATTCAATCTATTGTTCATTATTTGATCATATCATATTTTGTCTCTCTTGTGCTATCTCTTGAGCTTCTAGATCTTGGTTTCTACTCTTTGCCTTAGGCAAATTCTTACATCATATCAGAGTGATATCAAAATTCTTACACAACTCAATGTATACTGAATTCTTCATTCATCAACCACATAAACTTGTCCATTCTTGATCTTCAAACCATAACAAAATGATGTAATACAATCAAATCACTAACATAATGTCATAAACTTGTCAATAAGTTACCCAATGAATACCATATCCATATCTTTCTCATACATTTCATCTTCATGTATATATCTCATCCCTTCATCATTATTTCCTTCTTCAGATATTTGTAACTATCATGATAAGTACGGTCAAAACTAGTTGACATTAATGATAGTATAATAACTGATTTAATATACCACATATACCTTAGTATCTCGGTGATCATCAATCACTATCTTTTAAAGTTATCAAATCTCTCCTTTAAGATATTCAATCAATTCTAGTCTATCAGATAAAGCTTTAGTCCTGGAATGGCTAGGCACATGGCCATCCTATAGAAAAATTAAACAATGGTGTGAACAACAGTAGCAAGGCTCCTTTATTTCAATGAAAACTATGCATAATGGATTTTACCTCATTATATGCTCCTCTAAGGAGGATAAAGAATGGATCCTTAGAAATGGTCCTTACATGATAGATGGAAAAGGTCTCTACCTCAAGAAATGGACAATAAACTTTAACCCAAAAAAGGAAACTATGCAGGAAACCCCAATATGGTTTAGAATGGAAAACTTTACATAGGAATATTGGGGAGTAGAAACAATGCAGATTTTAGGGGAGTCATTGGGAAAATATGTAAAATATGAGGAAGGAATCAATGCAATGAACTATGCAGTCACCCCTAGGATCTTGGTCTGGTGAAAAACATGTTATGACCTACCATCCCACATTATCATCCACACTGAAAATGGTGATTGGTGGGAGTCCCTAATAGCAGAAGAAGTGAAGAGTGATGGGATGTTTACAATAGATCAAGTTGGAAGTGTGGATAATGGGAAGAGAATAGAGGAATCAAGAATGGTTGAATTTTTAATACATTTGACAGAAGGCAAGGAACCTTTAGACAACTCAACGACTGACCTAGAGGCCTTCAAGAAAAAGGACTACAAAATGGCCAAATGGCGGGATTATGCAGAAAGAGGGTAGAAGGAGGAGATCGATAGATGTTTAATGATGGAATTTCACCTATGGAAAGAGGAGCCACAAGTATAAATGTCAACCCAAATGGTATGTGATACTCCCTTCTCTTTATCTCAGAGAAGAATCAAATATTTGGGATTAGGGGACCATCAACAAGAAAATCTTCATGAGCAACCTGATAGTATCCAAACAATGGATGTGGTTGACCTACTAAAATGTATAATAAATTAAGTAATTCCAACTAATAATTCAGGGGTAGATGACTTCATTCTTGAAACCTACCCTTCTTTATACCTGAGACTTGAAGCCATGTTACAAATGAGTGATAACAGAGGGGTAAACCCTCTAGAGGAGGAACACCATGATAGTGAAGATTCCCAGATTAGGTCGAGGGAGAATTGGAAGGATGAGGCTAGTAAAATGGAGGCCACTAATGGAAGCATCTCTCCAATCCACAACCTAGAAGGTCTATTTTCAGATGTAAGAGATAGTGGAGGGGACCTGATTGAATCTGACACTATCTAAACTCATAGAGTGAGGAAGGTGAGGAGGATTTATTGGGAGTTTAAGCAACCCCAAATATTATGGACCCAAGAGATTTATCACAATCGGACTCTATTATTAACAAACCAAAGTTAGGAGAGAGAAGAAAAAGAGGTGCATGTTATAATAGAGAAAAACTAGAAATGGTTGAGTGCACAGCAGACCAAACATAATTGTTGAGATCAAGGAAAGGCTATGCCTTTTCCAGGTAGCATTGAGGATCCTTTCATGGAATGTTAGGGGATGTAATGCCCTTGAAAAGATTCACCTAATTGAGAGGGGTATGGATCACGTGAGGGCGGACATAGTGCTAATGCAAGAAACCAAGGTGAAAGAGGAGGATAATGATTTTTTTTAGGAGACATTTTAGTAGATAGGAAGGTTTTTATTCTTATTCAAGAGGAGCCTCAGGAGGGATTTGTGTTTTGTGGGATAAGAGTGTTGTTGATGTTCAACTTATAAGCTAATATGTTGATTGGTAGTGGATTGAAGTTACATCCAAATAACTTATTTCTAAGTTCTTTATTTTCAATATTTATCGACCTAATAATTCCTCAGAAATAAAAGAGTTGTGGAAAGCTATCTCTAGTATTTTGGAATCAAGGAGGGATGATCTCTTTCTGTTAGGAGGTGATTTTAATTCTTTTATAATCCTTGCTGAAAAAAGGGAGGCAAAGGATGGTCAGGTAACTTAGTCAAAGAGAATTTTTTTATTTTGTTCTAAATAATAGTTTAGTAGAGATTGATTTTAGGTTGGGGGATTTCACTTGGACTAATAGAAGAAAAGTCTTCCTTAATATTGTTGAGAAATTGGAAAGGTTTATGCAATGTGAATAGTGGCATCAATGCAATTGGTTATGTAGTGTGGACATCCTCCCAATCATAGGGTCGAATCACTTTCATATATGTTGCAACATTCAGGAGGACATTAGTCCAAAACATTCACCATTCAAGTTTGAATCAATGTAGTTGAGGGATGTAGAGTTCATGTCCAGAATTTTTGAATGGTGGACAAGGTAACAAATATTTAATCTTCTTTAAGAATTTACAATTCCTTAAAGATCAACTAAAAATATGAAATAGAGTTTCTTTTAAAAATATCTTTGTTGAAAAATTGAACTTGGAAAATAATTTAGCTATGTTAAATGACAAGATTATCACTTATGGAATGGATGAGAAATCTTATGAGGGGGATCAGGAGCTCCACAGAAGTTATAAAGAGATCTTGGATAGGGAGGAGACTTTCTAGAAACAAAAATCTAGAGAAACGTGGCTTAAAGAGGGTGACCGTAACACAAAATTCTTTCATAAGTATGTGAAAGTGAGAAGAGAAAGGAATAGAATTTTCTCTATTAAGAATGAAAGGTTGACTTAATCATTGATACACAACAGATGAATCAGGAGGTTGTTGAATATTTTCAAAACATCTTTGTCAATAACGTAGGGGGCTAAGGGTAACAGAGGATTTATTAAACATAATCCCCAAAAAATTGATAGAGGCTCAAAAAAATAATTTAATGGCTCCAATTTCAAAGGAGGTAAAGCAAGCTTTGTGTGGATTAGGGAGTGATAAGACCCTAGGGCCGGGTGGTTTTCCCACTATTTTATTTCAAAAAAATTAGAACATTCTGGGTGATGATCTTTGGGGGGTGGTGGAGGAGTCTCAGAAGGGGGGATTCATACTGAAGGATTTCAATAACACCTTCATTTCTCTAATCCCAAAGAAGGGGGATAGTCAAACCTTTGGTAATTTTAGACCTATTACATTGTGTAACACCACCTATAAGGTAATTGCTAAGGTGATAGAAAAAAAACTTAAGCCCCTACTTGAATATATCATATCCCCAGAACAGAGTGGTCTTTCCCCCTAATTGATCCATTTTTTAAGGGATCATAATTGCACATGAAGCCATTCACATAGTCAGATAGGCAAAGGTGGCCAAAATGATGATTAAGTTCGATATCAAAAAGGCTTATGACCATGTTAATAGGTCCTTCCTTATAGATGTTGTAAGGAAGTTTGGGTTTGGGGAGGATGGTTGAAGTGGATATCAAGTTGCATTAACACCTCTAGAATCTATATCCTAGTGAATGGAAGCCCGTACGGTTTTTTTGAGACCTCAAGAGGTCTAAGACAGGGGGACCCTATATCACCCTTCCTCTTCATAATTATGGCTAAAGCCCTGCAGAGATTAAAAGCCAATAAAAGACAAGAGGGAGTTCAGAAAGGAAATTCTATAATAGCATGGTTGGAGCCCACAACACATCTAAAATTTTTATATGATAACTGCTTAATGGGGGACACTATAGAAAGGGAAGCCATGGTCATTAAATCCACTTTGGAAACTTTCAGTGCAGCTTTGGGACTGCATCATCTTAAAATGGAAGAACTTCCATGTTAAGAGCATTTAGCCCTTCGAGTAATTGGTATGGGGTCATGTCAAGTGCATTGATTGGGTCTTTTCATAGATCAGATGGTTTCCCTCCTATTCTGCTTCTCTCCCCTTGTTTCCAGCCTCTTTCTGACAACTTTCTCTAAGAATTTGAAGATTTTAACTTTCTGGGTCAAGGACGACTTGAAGGGTCAAGGATGACCTAGACCCTGACCTACGGCAGAGTCGACCTTGTCCCTAACCCCAAGTCCAAATTTTGATATTCAAAAGTTTTAGGAAGTCAAGTTTCGGAAAGTTTTATTTTCTCACTTCTGGGTAGGTTGTTTTGGGTTTCGGAATGGTAAACCCTTAAATTGCATTTAATCTAGGTCCATTTCTAGGGGTTAAGATTAATTGGGATTTAATTCTCTAATGTCAGCCTCTCTAGAAGTTTGTACCCTAGATCACTATAAAAGGAAGCCTTCCTCTCTCGTTTTCTCCATCTCATTCCATCATGCATCATGCACTCTCAAGGAGACATTGGTGATCAAGTAAGAAATTTCATCAAGCAAGATCAAGCAATTATCCATTCAAGCATTCAAGTTCTCCATTGAAGATCAAGGATTCAAGCATTCAAGCCTTTGAAGGGATTTAGTTCAAGCATTCAAAATTCATCATTCAAACCCTAGATCTATCCATCATGGTGGTGTGATCTTCCTTCAAGATCCTTTGTTCATCTTCAAGATCCATTCATCATCCTTTCAAGGTGGATTCCAAGCATACAATCATGGAGGTTTTGGATTTACATTTATGGTTTTGATTTACATTATTTAGTCCAAGCTTTCATATCAATATACTTGTTTACATTTCAAATACAATTGCATATCTATTGAATATCATAGCTTTGTTGTTAGATCTACTTCTACTACTTGCTAGCATTCTCTATTTCAATTCCATTATTAAGGTTGATTCCAAACTAGGGTTTAACTAAGGAAAACCCCTCATCCAAACAACAAAACCATTTTTCTTGCAAGTACAAGTATAGGAGAGCAAATTAAAGTGCAGATTTGGATACCCTTTTTGCCGAACTTCCAGGATCCGCGAACAGAATTCCCGTTAGAGCAGTTGGATCAAGGACAACCTTCACTGGGGGGTAAGATTGTACCCCAAGGTAATATTGTGCCCTGCTATCTAGGTCAAGGTTGACCTGACCTCAAAAAAGAAAAAGATTTCTAGGTTTTGTAGATCTCACAATTTCGATTCAGGATCGTGAAAATCAATAATTTTTTAGACTGTTTGACAGGGTTTTCAGCAGGTTCTTTTTTGGATGTACGTACTTTTATCTCTTCATTTCAATATTAATCATCTACATTTACATTCCATCCCCTTAAAATTAAAATGTATGTGTAAAATATTGGTTTTGGGGTCTCTTTTATGTGAAAACCATTGTTCTAGGACCCCATCCACATTTTATCTTATACATTTTGGTGAACCTGCGATAGACAACTCTTTCTTTTTGGTGTTAGATTTACATTTTGTGTTAGATCTTACATTCTTAAAAAAGTAGGTTTATTTTATGCTCTTGCATTTATATTTCAAAAATGCAAAAAAACTACAAAATTTCTTCAAAAGTACAAAAACATTTGCATTGCTTTGTGGAATTAGATGCCCTATTGTGTTGGTGGTGTTTGATTTCCTTTTAATTATTATAAATTTCATTTGAATGCATTTGGATATATCTAGATCTATTTTCTATGCATTTCTTTATTCATTATCATGTTTTACAAGTTATCTCAAGCATTTTTCAAGTACTTTATTGAGCCATTGGATGGGGATGTTGATTTTTCTCTTCCTCATGAAACTATTGTGAATGATCCCTTGGATAAAGACATTGATTTATCCCCTCCTCATGAAGAATATTTGATACAAGAGGGTGATTTATTAATGGATGACATATTCATACATGATGATAACTCTTTTTCTAAAACACACTCCCCTTATGCAAACATTTTAGCAAAAGAAGATGACATTATAGATTCTTTACCTCTATTTGGGATTTCTTCTAGTGATGAGGCAATAGCGGAGAATGATATAAATTCCCTTAATTTTCTCCCTCTTAGTGATGATCTCATGGAGAATCAATATCTTACCTCATCTCCTCCTAGGATGTCTTCTTTTCTTCCTTCTTGTGAATCTATTTGTAGTGTTGAGACAACTAATATGGTTTTTTCCAAAACCCTTGTTGACTGTCAAAGGTTGTCCTCACCTTACTATCAAAGGTAAACATATGGAGTCTTTCAATGATCAAGATTCCATAGCTCATACATATTGTACAAGGAGTAACCTTCAACCTAATCTAGTGGTTTCTACTTCTTTACCACCTTCTCAACCCATTCTTCCTCCTCCACCCCTTTTTCCTAGTAAGGAGTATGATTTGATAAACCAATTGCAAAATACCCCTGCCAAGATTTCTTTATGGGAGCTTCTTCAAACTTCACCTACCTACTATGAAGCCTTGCAAAAATCTCTAGAAAATCTTCCTACTCTACCTCCTAATTAAGAGAATCTCAATAACTTCTTATAGTGCATGCATGCTACCCCGGGTCCTCCTGACATTGTATTTACTCAAAAGGATTTACCTTCGAAAGAAGTTCAAAATCAATGTGATGCTCTTATGGTTGTTGTTACTATCAATAAAAGTATCATTTATAGGACCTTGATTGATAATGGATCTGAGCTTAATGTTTGTAGCATGGACATGCTCAAAGTGATTAAAGCCGATCTTTCAACTATTCAACCTGACAATGTTCCTATATGTGGCTTTGATAACATTGCTAAGAACACTTTAGGCATCATTACCTTACCTATCAAAGTAGGTCTAGTCATCCTAAACACACCTATTCATGTTATGTATGGACCTCTCAATTATAACATTCTTTTGGGTAGACCTTGGTTACATGAGATGCATGTTGTTCCTTCCACCCTTCACCGTAAAGTCAAGTTTATACATAATAACAAGATGTATACGCTTCATGTGGATGATGCACCTAATCCTTGTCTAAATATTAAAACCCATACTACTCCTATTCCTAATAGTAATCCTTCTTCCTCTAATGCTCTTCCTGGTGATGATTGGGGAACCTTGGATTTTACTCCTACCTTTATTGGAGAATATAAAGTTTCTGATCTTGATTTTATGAAGCAACAAAGAGAATTTGAACAATGAGTTTTTACTTCTACTTCTAACACCCTTAGTAATAACTTTTTCGCTACTTCTACCCACAATAAATCTATCAAGCCTACTAATGATGACATAGTGACTACTGAAGTTCCTTTGACTCCTTTTGATATGGCTTCTTGTTATGGTCCTGGTTATCATTTCCTAGTTAAACAAGGATTTAATGGTCAGGGATGTGGTAAGCATAAATAGGGAATTCAAATTCCCTTATGGAATGAGGGGCATGAATGTTCTTATGGATTAGAATTTAATCCTCAACAATAAATCAATGTTAACAACATCTTGAATAACACTTCAAAACATGATGAAACTATGAAGGAATTTAATCAAGAATTTATTTTGCCTAAACTCCTTCGTGCTAAGATGATTACTAGACCTAAACGTAAAAAGAAATGTAGTCCACACTTGAAGACTCTTCATTTTTGTTTGTATCATATAATTCATGATCACTCTACTAATGAATGTCAAGCTTTACATTATAAGATTAGGCAGCTCAGTGATAGTAAGGTTATTTATATAGCATGTGGCAATGAGTTGTATTTCAATCCTATTTTCTCTAAATAACATTTATGTTCCTATTATGGAGCTCCACATTATGTAAACAATGCTAGCCTAATCCTTGGGGGCTCGTTGTCTTGCATAGTGTTGTGAGCGATATAATAGGTCCCATTTCATCCTTGTTCCTATGCTTGGGGGGCAAGGATGTCATCTCCTTCTTTTGTCTTTCTGAGATCCATTGTTCCCTTGGTTAAGCAATATCTATCTATTATGTGATATCCAATCATACATGAAAATTTTGGTTTGCATTAAGGATCTTTGTCCTTGATCACAACCTCTTTCATTGTTTGACATTGGGTTTCCATGATCGATATATCTTTCACCTTGGAAACTGAATAGCGTGCTATCCCTCACAAGGGTTACTTTTTCCATTCTTGCATGATATCTCTTTGCATTCATCCCTTCCATGGCCTCATAGGAGCTGTGACCTTTTCGGCTTCAACTAGGTGTTTTCTATGGATATTGTCTTGATGTTGAAGAAGGCTTTATCCTTGTTCTTTTCTTTCCTTAACATGTCAAAATAGTATATTTTTTCCATCTTAAGGAGGGGGGCATATATATGGCCTTCCTCATTCTATATTATGTATTTTTGTTCTAACCTTTTGTTTCACAGCGTGCTAAATCTTGAAAGGTAACACACATAAGTTGCTAAATCCTGAAGAGACATGTATTTTTTAATTTTTAATATGTTAAATCTTGGAAGGTAATGCACATAAGCTATTAAATCCTAAAGAGACACACATTTCCAATATGCTAAATCTTTCAAAGGTAACACACATAAGTTGCTAAATCCTGAGGAGATGCATTTCATATTCATAGTGATACAAGAAGGTGGATCTATGGGTATTCCAGAAGCTGTCAGAAGATGCATTATAATTACAAAGTGCATTTTATGGGTGAACTATCAGGCTCTCCCTCCCTTGGTGATTCATGGTAAGGTGGGCATCTTACTGGGTGAGGTAATCACTTTCTCCTTTCTCTCTTTTTGCTTTCATGCTAGTAGGACTGGATCATGAAGCTATGTTATTTATAGTGTTTCTCTTGTCTTTCTTATGTAATCATTTATGTTTTTATGATAGCTTTCCAAATATGATATTATTATAGGAAATATTTCTTAGCAAGGTTTCCTCTACTAGTTGATTTGGGTTTGTTTTAGTACTAACCCATGTTCTTTTAGTTTTCTTTTTTCGCACCCTCGTGCATGTATGTTGAGTTAGAATCCTTAGCTTGGGGGCTTGTGTCCTTAGCTAAGTGTTATTTTATCTCATTGTGAATCCACTTGGATCTTTTCTTTCTTCTCCTTTACCAAGAGTTTGCATTGAGTCCATACTCTTGCTAAAGTCAAGGCTTAATGTATCGTCTTAAAATGGAATCACTTCCATGTTAAGAGCATTTAGCCCTCTGAGTAAGTGGTCTAGGGTCATGTCAAGTGACTTGATTGGGTCTTTTCATGGATCTAATTGTGTCCCCCCTGTTCTACTTCTCTCCCCTTGTTTCCAGCCTCTTTCTAACAACTTTCTCTAAGAATCTAAAGATTCTGACTTTCTGGGTCAAGGATGATCTAGACCCTGACCTAGGTAAAGGATGACCTAGACCCTAACCTAGGGAAGATTTTACCTTGTCCCTGAGCCCAGGTCCAAATTTTAATTTTTGGAAGTTTCAAGATGTTGGGTTTCAGAAAGTTTTATTTTCCCACTTCCAGGTTGGTTGTTTCAAGTTTTTTAATGGTAAACCCTTAAATTGCATTTAATCTAGGTCCATTTCTAGGGGTTAAGATTAATTGGAATTTAATTCTCCAATGTTGGCCTCTCTATAAGTTTGTGCCCTAGATCACTATAAAAGGAAGCCTTCCTCTCTCGTTTTCTCCATCTCATTCCATCATGCATCATGCACTCTCAAGGAGACATTGGTGATCAAGTAAGAAATTTCATCAAGAAAGATTGAGCAATCATCCATTCAAGCATTCAAGCATTCAAGTTCTCCATTGAAGATCAAGGATTCAAGCATTCAAGCCTTTTAAGGGATTTGGCTCAAGCATTCAAGATTCATCATTAAAACCCTAGATCTATCCATCATGGTGGTGTGATCTTCCTTCAAGATCCTTTGTTCATCTTCAAGATCCATTCATTCTCCTTTCAAGGTGGATTCCAAGCATACAATCATGGAGTTTTTGGATTTACATTTATGGTTTTGATTTACATTGTTCAGTCCAAGCTTTTGTATCAATATACTTGTTTACATTTCAAATACAATTGCATATCTATTGAATATCATAGCTTCATTGTTAGATCTACTTCTACTACTTGCTAGCATTCTCTATTTCAATTCTATTATTAAGATTGATTCCAAACTAGGTTTTGACTAAGGAAAACCCCTCATTGAAATAACAAAACCACTTTTCTTGTAGGTACAGGTATATGACAGCAAATTAAAGTACAGATCTAGATACCCTTTTCACCAAACTTTCAGGATCCACGAATAGAACTCTTATCGGAGCAGTTGGGTCAAGGATGACCTTCAGTGGGGGGTAATATTGTGCCCTACTATCTAGGTCAAGGTCGACCTGACCTTAGAAAAGAAAAATATTTCTAGGTTTTGTAGATCTCACAGTTTCGATTCAGGATAGTGGAAATCAACAATTTCTGAGACTGTTTGACAGGGTTTTTAGCAAGTTCTTTTTCGGAGGTAAGTACTTTTATCTCTTCATTTCAATATTAATCATCTACATTTACATTCCATCCCCTTAAAATTCAAATGTATGTGTAAAATATTGGTTTTGGGGTCTCTTTTATGTGTAAACCATTATTCTAGGACCCCATCCACATTTTATCTTATACAGGGACTGTGTAAATTGGATGAAATCAAAAATTTATTTCTTCAACACAAGTTTAGATCAACAATGATAGTTATGCAATATTTTGGATATCAAATAGGGCAAATTGCCAGGAAAATATTTGAGGGTGCCACTTTTTGAAGGAATCTATAAGCCTCATCTCTGGAAAGATTTTATGGATAGTTTCATTAAGAGGATGGAAGGATAAATGGCTAACTTCAACAAGGAGAATTCTTCTATTGAAAACAATGATCTCATCTATCCCCATTTTCTCAATGAGTTTTATTAGGATACCCAATAAAGTCCTCCACATTATTGAAAAATGGATGAGGAAATTCTTTTGGAGTGGAAATGGAGAAGAGGATAAGTGGCCTTTTCTTTCTTGGGACAAAATATGCAACACCAAGTCCAAAGGTGGAGGAATTTGAATAATTAGAAGAGGATGAACCAAGTACTAGGGGCCAAGTTAGTTTGGGTATTTATAGTAATCCCCATAGACTCTGGGTCAAGATAGTAAGGGCTAAATATTTGGATTCTAATGAAAATGAGAGAATTTTGACAATTAGAAACCCACCAAAGGGGTCTGCAGTTTCGAATTTTATTTTATATTGTAGGTGTATTATCACTGATCACATCTCCTAGCATATTAGTGATGGCAATAAAGCCCTCTTCTAGAGGGATTCTTGGAATCGTTATGTGACACTAAAAAAATGAGGATAATTATGAGGAGGTGAGAAGAATCTTGACTAGAAGATGGGGGGATAAGGTATTAGATTACCTTGTTGTCAATATCACCCCTTTGGGCCCTCAGTGGTCATGGAAGAGTTTAGATAACTTTGGGTTAAATGATCATTAAAAGGGGATTATGGTGGCCTTATTCCAGTCAAGGAATGTGGTTAGAATATCTAAAGTTGATAAAATAATCTAGTGTGCAGCAACAAATGGCACCTACTCAGTAAAGTTGGGTTATAGGACTTTAGAGAACAATGATGCTTATAGGGGATGGTCGGTGAAGCTTGATGGGACCAAAATTGCTTACCTAAAGTGGGCACCTTTGCTTGGTAATTGACAATGCATGGAAGGATATTAACAGCAAAAAGGAGGAAATTCTTTGGTTTTTTTGGACAAACAAATTTATGTTATGTAAGTCTGCCATAGAAGATGTAGATCATCTGTTGATTCAGTGCCCATTTGCAAATGATTGTTGGCAAATGACTAAATCAAAATTGAACTAGATCGGACCATTTCCATATACAATGAAAATGGTTTTTGAGTGTTGGCCTACTCTGGTCAAAGCTACAGTCATGTATCCTATTTGGAACATCTGCCCCTCCATCATCATATGGGAATTATGGAAGGAACGGAATAGGATAATTTTCTAGGGGAAGGAGGAATCTTTGGACAAAGTAAAAGATAGAATCAATACCTTAATTGAGGAAGTTATGAAAGCTACACTATTGAATCAGAGGGGTGCCCTGGTCTACTCAAAAGAAGATAGGAAGCTTCATGTTCAATGGTCATGCTTGAGAATCAGACATGGTGATTTAAGTGGAGTTAATAATATAGTCAAGGATGAGAAGACAATAGAGTGGGTTAAACTAGATAATGACTGGCTTAAAATAAATTTTGATGGAGCCTCCAAAGGAAATCTAGGTCCATTTGGTGCAGGTGCCATAGCTAAAGACTGGAATGGGAATTTGGTGACATTTTTTGCTCAGAAGCTACATGATGGGACCAACAATGTGGCTGAGGTAAGGGCTGCACTACTAGCTATTCCATTGGGTCTCAAATTTAAGGTCAAAAGAATTCATTTAGAAGGGGATTTACAGGTGATTGTGAATGCTATTGGAAATGGTGTTGCCAATGCATGACATTTAGCTAATATTGTGACATAAATTATATCTTTACTTCAGTCTTTCCAAGATTTTAGAATTAGCCATATCAAGCGTGAGGGGAATCAAGATGTTGACATTCTCTCAAAATGGGATTCCTATTTTATTAATGTGAATAAAATTAATCTTGAAGAATTTTTATCTCGAGGTGCAGAGGTTTTTTATCTTTTAAATGACCTGGTTGTGAGTTTTTATACTCTAAGACATATGTAAATATAGTCATTGGAGACCCTTTCACATCAACCAAAAATTGAATTAAATGGTGATGTCAGCTTGGAAAGTGGGTGTTTTGTAAAACACACCCATCATAAATGTTAGGCAAGCTCTTGAAAGAATAATTATTAGCAACTCTTTAAAGGTGAAAGAAAATGATGATGCTTAACCATATCATGATTAAAATGGCATGCTCGACAAGTGTGGAGGTGAAAGGTGTTAATTTAAATTTGTATTTTTCTTTGATTCAATAACTACTTCTTCGGCTCAACCACCAGAAAATGCTAAGGCAATTTACTCTTCTCAATATTACAGTGCAGGGCAAGGTGAGATAGATTTAGCTATGGAGGCCTCTTTCTTTGTGGATACTAGGAAGTAGCATAAGGCTTTTAAGGGACATGTAAGCATTAAGGAATGAATGATGGGATTTTTTAATATAAAGGAGGAAACTATAGCTCTCACTGCCATTGAAGTTTTTGTTAGAAATAGGGAATACTAAGAGGGGGGGTGAATTAGTATTCTAAAAACTTTATCTTTTTCCCAATTATGGATATAACAGATTATCTTTATACATGCATAACATAAGAAGCTAAACAACGTGCATAACAATAAAGAACTCATAACACATTATTTGTTCTCGAGGAAACCCTGGCCAAGGGAAAACCCCGGTGGGGATGGTACCCACAAAGATCCACTAATCAAAAGTATCATGTTAAGGATGTTGACCCTGTTAGGAGTCTATTACAAGCATATAGTGTATCAGTCCTGATTAAGGGACTATAGGCCTTGTTAGAAGCCTCAACCCTGTTAGGAGTTGTAGTACAAAATGTGATTACCAGATGAGCCCACTGCCCAAATAAGTAATGTACAATATACACTAATTAAAAAATAGTTTAAGATACATAACCTTATACTGCTTGCATAAATATCACTTCACTACTCTTTCACTATCGCTATTACATATGCTTCATATACTTCGCATCATATCACTTGTCCTTATTTCTCAATACTACTACTATTATGTTTTCAATTACAATTACATTTAAATTTATACCAATAGCTTTATCCAAGATTTAACATATAGGATTTCATCCCTTTATATTGTTAAGTCATTATTTTGATAAAAAAAATAATCCCTTAACTCTTTACTAGTTTTGTCTTCATATTCTATCCTGTCAGCTTCACACCGTCTTCAGTAAAACTATCATAACTTCTTCTGTACATGTCATACTGACTTGCACTCTGAGATGGGTGATCAATAGACATCATAGAGTCTATGTTCAAGTGTGTGAGCACTGAACTTACTCCAGTCAATGTCACAAACAAAAACTGTGTCCAGGTTCACTGGTAAAACACTGTCTCACACTTAGACAAATTTGTAATGCACTCTGTCATACTTGCTCTTTGACCTATGTGATCTTCATGTGGATCATATGTTTCCATAATGACAACATCCATGTAATCAACTCAGCCAAATTGCCAACAATCTCCCCCTTTGTCATTGGTGGCAACATATGAGAAAATTGGCTAAGTGTACAACTCAAAATCTCAAAATTGTTCAAAATTATGGCCATAGTATAAAATACATACTATCCTTATAACTCCTCAAAAATTATTATCTCTAATATAGTACTCCCCCTAAGAGTAGCAACCCTTATCATATACTATCAATTTTCTTCTATATATCTCTCCCCCTTTGACAACAATGACAAAATAAGGTACGGAGGGTCACAAAATTGTATCACAAAAAGATATACCTCAATTCATTTATTGCAAAGCCGATAGGCTTGCAACACAATCTACAAAATCTATCTTCATGGCTTCTATCTCCTTCTCCCATGATTTCTTAATGGAATCTACCACATTAAGTAGTGCGCTCAGTCCATAAGAAGCAATTTCACATGCTTGGAGGATTTCAAAGTTAAATTTCTGAAAAGATGTCTTTGTTGAAAGACATTCTTCCAGTTGTTCTTCAATTATGCTCAACTTCAGAGAAGCATGCTCTCTCAAAAGAGTGTATCTTCTCAATTTCCTATCTTTCTCATCTTGTACAACTCTAATTTCATCATAAAGTTGCCTAAATTTCTTCTCAACATCACAGACCTTCACATTGGGACTAGACAGAAGGTTTGTTTCATTTAGAATTTATGCTTCCTTCAACTTTATCTTCTGATCTTCCTCAGCTGTCAAAGTTTCTAATTTTGTACACTGTATGTACAAAGATTTTCCTATTTCCAAATGCTTCCTCAAATCCTTAATACAAATATCAAGAGTATTGATATCATTTCTGATATACTAACTGATGTTTAAAAGCATTCTAGCCTCATAGTCTGCTTGTGCTTTCACTTTTGCAATATCAGCTAGGTTTGTGAATTCATTAGCAAAGGTGCTCATTAACTTCTTTGCCTTCTCCATAGGGTCTGTTTCTAAAATTTGTGTAGTCACAATACTCTGTAACTTCTCAGTTAGTTCCTTCAGACACCCTTCAAGACTTTTCACCTTCTTATTCTTACCAATTATTTTTTTCAAGGATGTAATCAGTTCCAACTGATCATCATCATCTACTTCTTTTCCAAAATGCTCAATCATAGATCCAATTTGAGTCTTCTTTCCAATCTCAGGAGTAAGACTAATATCTTCTTTGGTGGGAATGGGAATTTGTTCTTCTCTAACTGATGGTTCCACAACTATGGTCTCTGTCATCTCTTCTTCTTTTGTAGCTTCATGTTCTTCAAAGGCCGAATTGTCAACAATGTTCTCCAAATTCTTGAATACATTTTCATCACTATCCAAGGTGATTTTTGTACCTTATACATTCATTGATTCATCTTCAATATTAATAGTTGGAGAAGAGGGAATGTCCTCTTGTACTTTCTCACCTACTTGCTCTACTGCAACTGATGATTCTCCAACATATTCTACCATAACCTTGATAATAGCCTATTCTATCTTAGAATTTACTTCTTCATACATACCTCCCATAATCTGAATTGTTCTCCTTTTGGTTCTTAGATGGGTGCTTAGGGCCTTCATGATTTTATTGAAATGAGCTTCATCTCTTATTTCACAAAGCCTCCTCACAAGATTTTCTCTGATAGCTGGCTCTTCCTCTGATGCTCTCTTCTTCCTATTTAGAAGTTTGTTATATAGATCATCAGGTATCTATCCTTGAATAGTATCAAACTTCTTGCCAGTCAAGATCATATGCTTCACAACTACATTCTATAGATTAATTCTATCAGTATAATCATAAAGATCATAATATTTGTTCATTCTTGCAAAGTCACCATTCTCAATAATCTACTCATTAAGCTTTTCAACTTTTGGTTTCCAAGCTTTCTTCTTAGTAGTGACATCATCTTTAACCTCTGCAATCTTTCTTGAAATTGGTTGCACTAGAATTTTATGTCTCTTTCCTAGTCCAATAGCACTCTCCTTAACTCTTTTGCTAGGTGTGGAGGAAGTGGATCTAGTAGACATCTTTGTTTCTATGTCCTTCTCAGGTACTTCCACTTTCACCTTTACTTGTGGTTCTTCCTGTGGCACTGCAATTGATGATAATGGAGGGATAGACAAAACTTCCTTTTGTCCACTCTCTCTGATTGTTGCTGCTATCTGCTTTGCTACCAAAAAATCTCTCTTTGTCATTCCTGTATCTTTTAAGATTTTCTTAATGGTTCTTTCAACTCTCTTCTTAGACTACTTCTCTTCAATTAGAATCTTTGCGGAGTTGAAGTTCTCCTCAAAGGTTCCAAACCTGTTACACTGAGTGTCCAACTTACACTTCAATAGTCTACTAACATACTCTTCAGTCTCTACCTTAGATATTTCATAGCCAAGAGGGTCTATGAACTCTATTCTAGACTCTACTACTTCAATATAGGTAAGGTCAGTATCCACCATAAAACATATATCATCTTTATATTTTTCAACAAGAGACTTAGGGATCCTTGATCTACTAGACACAATATTCTGAAATGTCTTAATAACAAGTACTACACTCTCATTAACACTATCAATAACATGTCTTCTATATACTACATTAATCCTTTCCATTGTAGTTTGTCCATCATTCCAGTCATTTCCTATGGTGTAAGGAAATCTCCTCAAAAGATGAAAGAACATATATGTGATTAGGGATGAGAACCTAAACTGTGTATGCTTAGTTTTCTTGATCTTTTCCAAGTTCTCAAACAATTGAATTCTAAGAATTTCACACATATCAACTAGTACCCTCTCAACACACATAAGATAAGTTGCATGTACCATTCCAGCTGCCATGTCATCCTCTCTTGAATTTGCACAAAACTTAGTAGTTAGGATCTTGCATAAGTATCTCACATCATCTTGTTTGATCTTACTAATCACAATTCCTCTACCATTATAGGATGAGTTTGTGTTTTCAATGACTATTTTCCTCATGTTTTTCTCATTAAAAGGAATAGCTCCAGTTTTAGACAATCTAGTGATTTCATGAATCAAATCAGCTGTAATATCTATCACTCTATCTTCTAGCCAAAACTTTCCATTATGAATTCTTCTCAAGATAATCTTAGTGCATTCTTCATTATCAAATTCATTCTGTAATCCATATTTGACAATTTCATTATGTTCCAAATATTCAAAACCTTGTTTCAGTGTCATATCCTGATTGTAAATCTTCTGATATTCATCTATGAAATCACTATCATTTATTGTCTCTAGTTTGCATCCAAGATAACTTCTGACATTCTCTAAATGTAAAACTCCATCTGGTACGGATGATAATGCAAACCTAGGGTCTTCTTCCAAGGGTTCTACTAGTTCCCTTTTCAATTTAGGTCTATTCTTATCCCTGACATTGTGTATTAAGGAAACATCCATGATTTCTTTAAATTCCTTTACTGATTCAAAGATTTGTCAAGTAAAATACCTTAATTTTGTGATTTTAGGGCTTGCGTAGATTCAGCACAAAATTCTTCTCCAAATCCTTGCAAAATGTTTTCTATCACTACTCTTTGATCTCCTTGACACTTGAATTCACTTTGATGATCAAATAATACCGATCATAACCTTTTATTAATTCAATCTCACTTAGATCTGACATCGCATTCAATTCTTTTGTCGCTTCTTTCCAAAAAGTTATCTCTGCTAACCTACAAAACTTAAAACTTCTTGCGATCTCACAAAACATAATATTTTTCTTTGCGCTCTTAACCATAGCATTAGAACATCATAAACTACCTTGCATTAACTATGCAAGACTCAGTTCATCATATATCTACTTCTATACTAAACCTAAGTTCCTATTCTACTGTAATTTACATAAATTAAGTACTTTGAGATAGGTTAAGTAAAGATTCATTCTTACCTTTCACTACTTCACCTTCCTGATTACCTTCAATGTTGAATATGTTTCCTTGATCTGTGCTTTTGATAAACTTCACTTCATCTGAATTACTACAGCATCCTTTCTGACTATTACTAGCTTCTTCATTTCTTCTTGCATGATTTCTGGGGTTAGGATTAGGATGAAAAACTCTATTGTTCATTCTACAAAACCTTGTTGTATGTCCAATCTTGTTTCATATCTAACAAACAATTCCATTATTTCCATAGCTTGGTCCAGGTTGATTGATTTGTGATCTACAGTTTCTAGCAATGTGTCCAACCTTGTTGCATCTATAACATACTACTCCATTTCTTCTATTCATATCTTCAGTAGGTTTCTTATCTGCATTGTTAGTATTCCTAAACTTTCTACTACCATCATTATTCTCAATAAATTTAGGTTTCCTACAATCAATAGCTCTATGTCCAAAACCATGACAATTGTAACAATAACCATTAAGAGGTTTAAATTGTTTACCTATGCAATCTCTCTTCATATGACCAATAGTGATGCAGGAGCATCCTGGGTGTAAGAGCAATCTTGCATCACCCAAAAATATTTCTATTTTTGTATTCAATAAGGGCTATCTTGTGCAGAGTTTCTATTTATGGAAACTTTCTATTTTTAGTAAGTTGGTCTTACGATCTCGAAATGTCTAATTTTACATATGGAGGTTCATCTCAATCATATCAACCTGCCAGCAAAGTTTCATGGCTAGATCAGGTCTAGTTTTGAAGATATTGAAGATTTTCGGTATTGGCAGCAGGGTACATAAACTTTGAACTCAGTTTTGATGGCTTTAGAGGCCCCGAATGAGGTCAAAAAATGTGGTGATGGGCACTTTGCATAGGTCAAGCCTGTAGAGCACTTTGTGGCATTTTTGAAATGGGGTTATAATAGTCAATCGGGTCAATTGGTGATGACTTATGGTCTCCGAAAGTCAGGCCACCTGAAATGGCAGAAAAGAATTTTTCTTCAAAAAAAATTTTCGAGTTTCAAAAGTTATTTTGAGCCAACTTTGATGTAATAAATTGTAAAATAAAATAATTCTAAGTTTGGTCGGCCCTAAGGGCTAAATTTCTAGAACCTTCTTGGGTGGTGGAAATTGCCTATATAAAGAAGGCCCGTAGTGTTGTCTAGGGCGGTTCTGGGTAGAAGATCTGGGTATTGATTCGAGGCTTTGTCCTACATAATATTGTAAGGGAATGCCCATGTGGCTTAGCATATTGTAATTCTGAAAGTTTGTAATTCCACATTTGTGGAGATAATAAGAAGCCAATTTTCTGTTCTTGCATATTATTGTTGTTGTTTCTCTGTTCTATTATGTGTTTGTGGTATTAAGGGGAGCACACTTCATCAAATAGTATTACAAGAAAAACATCTACCTTTAAATTCTCTTTGCATACCTTTGGGTGATTCCTCTTGCTTCTGTGATTCTTCTTCTTTAGGTGTATCTTTAGATTTGTTGATCTCATCAGGCTTCTTCTCATCGATGCTTTCAGATATCTTCAGATCTGGTTCCTTGCCTTCATCATTTTCTTTGAAAGTGTTGAATCCAAGACCAGTCTTATCATAGAATGGTTTCTAATAAGATATTTGTTCATCAATCTTCTCACTGGTTGAATATAGCCTTTCATGTTGTTGTTTGGATTGAGTCAGTTCACCTTTCACAATCTTATTGTATTTCTCAAGTTCATCATACTGCAAATTGACTTTCTCAAGTTCAGATGTTACTTTAGAAAGTTTAGATTTTAGTCCTTCATTTTCAATCTTTAGACTTTCATTCTCAGATTTCAGATTTGCTTCATTCTTGCCATTTCCATCTTTCAAACTAAGCTTCAAATTTGCTTCAATTCATGCTTAAGGATTTCTTTTTCTTTTTCCAAATTGTCATCACAATCTTCAATAAAAAATTTGGATTCCCTTTCAGATCTTAGATCTTCCAATTTGTTTTTCAATTTCTCAATGAGGTTCTTCACATCATCATACTTTCTTTTCAAAGTATCTTTTTCAATAGTAAGCAAGTCAATCTATTCCAGAGCTTCTTCAAGATTCTTCTGTAGTTGATCCATATCCATAGAGATCTTACCTCAAGCTGCTAGGCTTTCCTTGAATGATTCTTTTCTGAGTAACTATGCTCTGATACCAATTGTTAGAAATAGGGAATATTGAGGGGGGGGGGGGGGTGAATCAATATTCTACAAACTTTATCTTTTGCCCAATTATGGATATAACAGATTATCTTTATATATGCATAACATAAGAAGCTAAACAACATGCATAACAATAAAGAACTCATAACACATTATTTGTTCTCGAGGAAACCCTGGCCAAGGGAAAACCCCAGTGGGGATGGTACCCACAATGATCCACTAATCAAAAGTATCCTATTTAGGATTTTGACCCTGTTAGGAGTCTATTACAAGAATATAGTGTATCAGTCCTGATTAAGGGACTATAGACCTTGTTAGAAGCCTCAACCCTGTTAGGAGTTGTAGTACAAAATGTGATTACTAGATGAGCCCACTGCCCCAACAAGTAATGTACAATATACACTGATTACAAAATAGGTTAAGATACATAACCTTATATTGCTTGCATAAATATCACTTCACTGCTCTTTCACTATCGCTATTACATATGCTTCATATACTTCGCATCATATCACTTGTCCTTATTTCTCAATACTACTACTATTATGTTTTCAATTACAATTACATTTACATTTATACCAATAGCTTTATCCAAGAGTTAACATCTAGGATGTCATCCCTTTATATTGTTAAGTCATTATTTTGATAAACAAAATAATCCCTTAACTCTTTACTAGTTTTGTCTTCATATTCTATCCTGTCGGCTTCACACTGTCTTCGGTAAAACTATCATAACTTCTTCCGTACATGTTGTACTAACTTTCACTCTAAGATGGGTGATCAATAGACATCATAGAGTCTATGTTCAAGTGCACAAGCATTGAACTTACTCCAGTCAATGTCACAAACAAAAATTGTGTCCAGGTTCACTGGTAAAACACTGTCTCACACTTAGACAAATTTGCAATGCGCTCTGTCATACTTGCTCTCTGACCTATGTGATCTTCATGTGGATCATATGTTTCCATAATGACAACATCCATGTAATCAACTCAACCAAATTTCCAACAGTTTTGGGTAGACAATTCCAAGAAAGGAAAATGAAAAGGTGGGCCAATGTTGATGTAAAATCTATGGTGATAGCATGGGCATTGCAATTGGGTGAACCAAAAAGGGAGGTGAAGTGCATAATAAATGTAATGTTTGATAATTAATTTTTAGTAGGCTTGGACTCAATCCTTGAGTGGGTGGTTCCTAGAATTAGTTTCAACTATGAGGAATGTTTCAAGGATGAGAATGAGGGAAAGGTTTATGGTTGAATCCCTTTCTTGAGGTGGTGGGGTAAGGTGAATAAGGAATTTTACATGGCAGACATCAAAAAAAAATGGTGGCATTTAAAGGTGGAGGTTGAGAAGTATAGGGTTAAAGTAGATGAGAAGCACAAAGAATTATATGAAAATGTTCCCAAAAAGAAATGAAGACAAAGACGCAACAAACAGGCAAGAAAGGAGTGACTAAATGATCCATTCTGTAAGTTTGAATTTTGGCTTTTTGAAATTTTGTGGGTTGTAGTAGCCAAAGCTTAAAATGTAATATTTTGAAATGGGGGACATGGAAAAGTAATTTTTTTGGAAAACTCACAGGAATGAAACCAAATAACCAACAAGATGAAGGCACCTGGTGGAAGTGGAAGAAGATAGATTAATGACAGAAGGAGAAAGGAGGCATTTCTGGAGTCGGTCTAGTGGATGAAAATGACTTACACCTTTTTTGATGTAGGGGCATCCTTAGTTCCTAAAGATTTTGGCAGTCTCAGTAACTGTTTGGTGGAGTTCAATTAAGTGGCTGATGATCTTGGTAGAAGATTGGAATTTCTTGGTCTTTGGTGATAGTTATCGGTCGGAGTCTATTTGGCTTCACTGATGGAGCTCGGTGGTCATGGTAAAGGTTCTCCATTGGAAGTACTGACGGAGCTCAGTGGATGGTGGTCACTTGGTGACTCAATGTTTCTGGTGCTCGGTGCTTGGTTACCGGTGGGGTCTCAGTGGTTATTACTGGTGCTCGATTTTCTTGTTGACCAACTTATTTGTTCAGATGAATCAGCTTGGCCAACTAGTTCATTTAATTTGGGTTGTGCTCCTCAAGTTATGGATTGACTATTGGATGTGTGGGGACCTAGATCTGGCATGTTGCATTCTCCTATGTGGATCTGGATGCCGACATGGAGAATTAATTGTTGGAAGGCTATGTGAGAGCTGACTGCTATTTTATTTAATATGTGTTTGTCTTTGGAAGCCGACTGGGTTTTGGGATTTATTTGTTTGTAAAGATGACTTATGGCTGTGTAGTATTTAAGAGGGTGCTTGGGTAGTTATTTAGGGGAGACAATGTAGATCTGGAAGGTAGAAGGAAGTAGAAGAAGTGTAGCAGAGTTAGTAGCTTGCGAGCTTAGGAACAAGAAGATTGCTTGTGGCCTGTGGGCACAAGTTTAGATCTTTCTTGGAGTACCTACCAGTGTCATGTTGTGTTACAAACCTAGGCTAGCTGAGAAGTGTGTTGGTGTTAATATGATTTAGAACAACAGAGAGGGGGGTGAATCAATTGTTCTCGGGTCTAGATGTATAAAATAGACTTCAAAAACTTTTCCTTAAATCAAATCAAACAACCAAAACCAACTCGGTCATCACTGATTCAATAATAGAAACATATAACATTGCAGTCCACTACCCAACTATATCTAACTTGTAAAACATAGAAATGTCTAAACCAAAACATTCACACAAGCATTGACACTAGGATTTATAGTGGAAACCCAATCCGGGAAAAACCACTTTGTAACATGCTACTATTATTTTCACTCTTCTGAAGTGAGCTCGGTTAAAAGCCAACCCTGTAAAAGGTTACAATACACACTATTAGGTGTGACCCGGTTAAAGGATTTCAATCACACTGTTAGAAGTGAGTCTTGTTATAGGACTTACATACATTCCATTAGAATGCAACCTTGTTCAAAGGATTTAAACATATGACTGTTAAGTCAACCTCTGTTAAAAGGATTTTGACTGTTACAATGGTTAGAAAGTAGCAGCAGTATTGATCTAAAAAACATACAACTCACTTTGCAAATATCAGATCCAATTTCGTACACAAATGCTAGTTTACTGACTTTGAAACTTTTCCATCTCCATCTCTGATTTGCTTAGAACTTTTCTTCAAGCAATCACCACACTTCTCCTTGAGCCTTTTCTGCTTATACAGTCAATAACATCTACTGATCTTCCAGCATCCTTTGTTCACCCATGCACACACAAACCTAATGCTTAGGTTCCCTTAATACTCCCTCAATTAGGTTAACTCATCTTTTGCCACTCAATCTCCTTCGTAGATCTTAGGGTTAGGTTAGATTCATTAAATCTACCTTCTTTATGTTCTTCAGCTCCTTTTCTAGAAACATCTCAAATCTCTTAAAGATTTACAATAAAACATTTTTCAGTGCATTCAATGCTTTCAAACAATCAATAAATAAAGTCAACACATTTTACATAATCCAAAAATTCAAC
The DNA here is from genome assembly GCA_027943335.1 of Chamaecyparis obtusa. Lineage (NCBI taxonomy): Eukaryota > Viridiplantae > Streptophyta > Pinopsida > Cupressales > Cupressaceae > Chamaecyparis > Chamaecyparis obtusa. The sequence goes on from BSBK01002112.1 coordinate 403,474, forward strand.
AATGTCGGCTTCAAATATAAATTATCTTCAAATATAAAAATACTGATGCTCAATCAATACTGTGATCAACTACTCGATCTTCATGTAGAAAGCTCGGTCATTACTAAAAATGTTTCCTCAGCTTAAACTGTCTTCCTCGACAATTAGCTGATGTTCGTTCAACACTAGAATTTTGCTCGGCATATATTGACTCAGTCGACACTAACATCACTCAGCTTGAACATGATTTCTCTATTTTTTCTCGGTCAAGCCTACTAGTTTAGTCTTCAATCTTACTAAGATAAACAATACATTGTCTAATCATTGTACAACATAGTCAAGTACACTTTGTAGTATCAAGATAACTCAACCTTTCCTTAGGTGCTATTTTTACCAACCTTGCATATCCCCTTAGCAACACTCAAATAGTACTTTCCTAAGTAGCAATAGTCTTATCAGTTAAGATTTGACATCAATGACAACACAACAATTGCTTCAATTGTAGTTTCCAACAATTGGATCCTACATGATCTTATTGAATTGTTGTAATCTTTGATGTATCTGGCTGTAACTGAGAAGACCTTACAACTTGGCATGTTTCATGTAAGCTTGGTTACTGATGAATAAAGAAGATTTCAATTTTATATTGTGTTGTGTTGTGTTATTCCGCATTGTTGGTGTTTGGTTGCAAGCTTGGATAGTCCTTAATTGGATCCTCCAACCTTGACTGCATCATTTTTCTATAGTTAATATAAACTATTTTATTGTAATGTCCAATAGAGAATTCATGGACTATTTATATTAGCAAGATATAGGACTATGTTAGAAAATGAAATCTGGTGGATGGATAAACAAAATAGCTTGAAGCTTTATGTAAAAAACTATATCTCTATATACAAGTTTCCCCATTTATAAATCTTTTATTAATAATTATTAATATTCCACATATTATTAAGAATATTAATCATTATTAAATAATAATTAATATATAACCAAATTAAATTTTATGGCAAAAAAACTAAAACAATTTTTTTTAAAAATTATAAAACATATTATAAGGGGGGGTTTACCCTCCCCCCAGCGACCATGGTAGTTGTATGCTATCGACAACAATCATGTCATGTGCCAAGTACAGTCTATTGCTAGCAGACTGTCATGTCATAGCGGTAGGGCCTACTACGGCAGGGCCTGCTATGGCAGGTCCTTGCCACCGGTGGTGGGGTGGGGACTGGGGCCCCCTGCTCCCTAATAAAAAAAAATTATAATTATTTTTTTAATATACTTTTGCAAATATATTTACAAATATATTTTTAGTATATATATATATAAATAATTATATTTTAACTAAAATCGAAAGCACACATTTTTCCTTTAAAATTTATTTATTTTTATCAATTTCTTTTTACCAAATAGAGACTTGATTTTCCTTGAATCCAAATATATTCTAGATGAAGATCATAAAGTTAGTTTAATCCCTTTTTTGTAATTGATAATATGCCAACTAACGATTTACAAATCAACAATCTAATTCATGCATGAGGGTTTTCTAATCAACTCTACCAGATCTACAAATCTAGGGTTTACTATCCAATTCAATATGTTTTACAATACTTAATTAAATACACAGATTGATAACCCAATTTCCCCAATCCAATCAAAATCACATAGATCATCCATTAAGATATGGCTAACACAATGTAGACAGACTTTCTGAGAGAATGAGAAAATTCACAAAACACAAGGGTTTCCATATTCCTACCAGAAATCCAAACGTGAAGACCCAAGCACAACTCTTCAACCAAAAATCTATCCAATCCAGCTTTAACAAATCCTTTCATTTCCAAATTCCATCCCAATATTTACAACCTTTCCAAAACCTATAAAATTTATCTCCCTCTCTCTCTCTTCCCAAAAAAATGACTCCCAAAAGACTTTCAATAAACAACTCCCATTAGGTTTCCTAACAGAAACCCTACCTTAGTTAACTCAACATGCAATTGAGAATAAATATTTATTTTGTAATTAATCTTTTGTTTAGCCTCTTAACTTGGCCTCTAATTTTATAACTGACCAATCAATTCTTTAAGTTGATGTGCATATAATATGTAAGATTATATTTTAATAATAATAAATAACTTTAGCATAAATAACTATGTAATAATCAATGTATTAATATGCATGATTATATTGACTTAATTAAATTAAATTCAAGCTTACTATTTAATTAAACTCCTTTATCTTTTAAACTTAGAATTAATATCTTAATATAATTGATAATTACTAAATTGATAATTAAATATCAACTTAAATAATTATAACCTTTATTTTAATCCTTTTAAATTTTATAACCAATTAAATTCCCTTTTTTTATATTAGGCCTTTTATTAAATATTTTTATTTGACAAAGGTATTTAATTAATTTTTATTAATTAAATACAGTCTCATGTTTAATATTTCTATAACTCAATAAGGGTTAATTATTTAATTCACATAATAGATCTCGTACTCTACTCAGCCATTAAATCATCAAAATCAAATCAACTCAGATCACACCAACATGAATCAAACTATATAACTCAAAACACTAGAAAGCATACTCAAGGAAAGGGCTCGCGAACTTACATCACTTGATGAATTTGAAGGGTAATCAAAAGAATCTTGCCCACTATCTTAGGGCAATAAATGGTTCAGGTTGGAATTTGGGTCTAATATTATCTCCCCCCTTCGTACCATTGAGATGTTGCGATAGGGCATGCTCATCCTAGTAATTCAGGGAAGTCAATGCCTGGTACCTAAAATCCTACATAAAATAGGAGCATCTACATACATGTATAAATATATAACAAACAATGGTGGGGATCATCCCATCATGTGGATCTCGCAAGCAAGTAACTATGACTTTGTCCATCAACCACATCAGGCACATCAAATAGAAATATAAAACATACACGCAATCCATACACATGCAAGTATGGGGTAAGTACTACTAGTAAACTATAAATATAAATAACATCATATCCTAACATATAAATTCTATCATCATGAAGATACTATAATCATCAACTGAAAGCACATAGTATGACATCATCATGAAAATGACTATAATCACTAACTAAGAGTATATAAGTATCATCATTATGAGAGTAATCTAACCATCAACTGAATCCATAAAATATCTCAACTAAGTAATGACTCATAAATAAATTCAACATAAAGTAGTGTGATACTACTTAGAAATCAAACATCACTAAATATATTAACACATGCATGAAAACTGACTAAAAGGATTCGTCAATAATTTTGGAAGGTCGACTATGGGTGGGCACTACAAAGAAAGCCCCCATAACCAAGGATCTTAACTCATACAACCATATTCAAGGGAACACAAAAAGAATAAATTAAAACTAATACAAAAACTTTCTAAGGTTCCAAGTCAACTAGTTGAAGATACCTCGATGAGAAAAATGACTCAAAATCTAGTATCATGCTTATAATGTTATTGTAATAGTACAAGTGGTCATATAGAAATAGAAAGAGTACGCATTAAATATGAGACAAGACTCTATGATCAACCAACTAGAAAGTAAGTTATGATTATGGAATCATGGATGAGAGAGAGGGGGGGAATTAAAAGACAAGTATCTGTAGATGAGAAGCACAGATGAATCTTCAATTTCTTATATTTTTCCTTCTTAACTCTTGCCTTATACCTTTTAAACATTTGAAATGCATCAAACTTTTCTTTTAACATTACAGACATCATCCTTGAGTAGTCATCAACAAATAGAATGAAATACTGATCACCATAATAAATGTGTACTCTCATAAGGCCACAGAGATCAGTATGAACTAATTCCAATATACCATTAGATGAGTAAGAGTTTCTTGAAAAACCTAGTTTAGTCATCTTACCATTCTGATATTCCTTACACATAACTCTATCAGGGTTTCTTAATCTCGGTAGACCTAAGACTTTATTTTTCTTACTAACCTTGATCAAGTTATCAAAATTCACATGATAGGGTCTTTTATGCCCTAACCATACATCCTCAACTTTAACAAACAAGAAACTTTTTGCAGCAGTGTCAAGGTATGATAAGTTACCTTTGGATTGTTCACCAGTTCCAATCAAATCCCTAGCAGCATCATAAATCTTTACTTTTCTGTTCTAAAACTTCAATCGGTGACCAGTGTTATTTAATTGTGCAAAACTCAACAAGTTGTATTTTAGTCCTTGAACCTAATAGGAATTATCACATTTAATCTTTTCATTCAACATAATGGATCCTTTTCCTTTAAAAAAACATGGAGCATTATTTCCAAATCTAACAAATCCTCCAGCATATTCTTCTAAGTTCTCAAACTTGTCAATGTCACCAGTCATGTGATGTGAACAACCACTGTCAATAATCCATGGGTCAGTTTTCCTTAGTTGAGAAATAAGGGATTTTCATCTTCATACATTTCTTCTTCTGAGTCATCCTTCATAGCAACATAAACCACTTTCTCTCATTCTTTTGTGTCATCAAATTCATCATCAATTATTCCTTCCTCAACTAGGTAGCATGATTTCTTTCTTTTGTCCTTGAAGTATCTAAACTTTTACTATCAATTCTCCTTCTTGTCCTTCTTATCATTCACATCATTTTCAAGACACCCAGATGCAATACGACTAATCTTGTTGCAGTTAAAACATTTTAGAGGTATTTTACCTTTATACTTTCCTTTTCCTCTCACTAGCCTCTTTGCCAGCACTGCTTCTAGTTCTTCTTATTCTTTCTCTTCAGTTAGGATATTGTCATAGTCACTTCTACCTAAACTATGGTGATTGTCTATTTCTCTTCTTGAACTTCCAATGCCTAGACATGATTTGAAAGTTGTTTCTATCTTCGGTAAACTATTATTAAAATTACTAAGTTCAAATGCAGTCAGCTTACTGATCAAATCATCAAGAGTAACAGTATTATTAGGTATGGATCTTAGTTCTAGAATAGAAGAGACTCGGATAGCATATTTTGGTGAAAGAGTTTTGATAATTTTTCTTACCACTTCTTCTCTAGTCAATATTCCACTAGCACCTTTGATAGCACTTACCACTTCCTTAATTCTAAAACTATATTGTGCAATGTTTTCTTCTTCTTTCATTCTCATGTCATCAAATTTTCCTCTAAGACTATCAACCTTAGCTTTTTGTACATGTGGATCAACTCCATAAACAAGTGCAATTTTATCCCACATCACTTTTTTTTAAATATAGTCCTTTATGTCATTGAACTCAACATTGGTTAGGGAAGAAGCAATTTCAATCATTACTGAGTTGTGTTCCTACTTTTCTCTCATCTAATCAAGTGTCATAGGTCTAGGAGGTGGTGGAGTGTAGTCATTATCCAAATGGTTGAGTGCAAAATCTCCAATTCTAAATAGGAATAACCTCATCCTTCTTTTCCATGTAGATAAAATATCCGTGTTCATCTTTGGTACTTATCTCCTATACATATACGGATCTTTAGCTCAAGTCTTCTAAATTTTTACTTCTAAGCACCAAACGCTCTGATACCAATTGTTGGATAATTGAGAGGGGGGTGAATCAGTTATCTTAGGTCCCTTAATTATTTTCAACCTTAAAATATTCTCGATAGCTAATCTATGCAATCAAATTTAAATATTTAATTGACCATAGCAGTATTCATTAGAATATTAGTAAATAGCATGCAAAATATTCAATCACACATTAACACCAGTATTTAACGTGGAAACCCAATTTGGGAAAAACCACCGTGGGAATTTTCACCCATAAAATAATTCACTCTTCTGAAGTGAACTTGGTTAAAGTCAATCCTATTAAAGATTACAAACACATTTGCTAGATGTAACCCTGTTAGGGGATTTTCACCAAAGATTAACTAGATCTGTCACCCTATAATGAGTGGCCTTATTAGAGGACTTTAGAACATTCATTAGAATGCCACCTAATAAAGGATTTAGAAATTAGGACTATTAAATCTACTCGGTTAAGAAATACTTTGCTATAATGGTTAGAAAGTAACAATGAAATAATCTGATAAAATATGCAACTACCTTTGCATGTTCAGATCTCCTTTTTGCTCAATTGTCCTCTTCAAACTCTTCCTTTCTGGTTTATCAATACACACTTCATCGAATCACATTTTTTCACTTCATCCACACCATCCTTCAACTTTGTCCTGCTCAGTGTATCCTTCTTTTCAATTCGGTTTTATGCTCTGGGTATCAGCAATTTAGCAACAACGATAGTATCAGCATCAACAACATAATCATCGAGATCATCCTTTATATAGATAACTTTTCCCGCTTAATCTCATCCATTCAATCAAATTTGTAGCTCAGTAAAATGTTTTATGATTCTTTTTAGTTGTATCTTTACCTTGGAACTTGAACTTTTCTTGGATCTCAAACCAATCACTAAATCTTCACCATTTACCTGTACCTAACAATTATGATCTATTGATTTCATTAACTAACTTTGTTCCTTCATTATAATCTTCTAGATCAATCCATCTCTTCACACAATGTCATCTTTTACTTGATTCCTTGATTAACTGACCAACTTCATCTACTCAGTTAAGTGTTTCTACTCGATTATCATTCACTCAGTTAACTGTGACCGACCAATATCCTTACTTACCGTCAACTGTTTCCAACTTAGTAAAACATATTGTTTCCTTGTCTTTCCACTTTGCAACATCAATCCTTCATTATCAATCAACATAACTGATTTGTGCATCATTTTAACACATTATTAAATCATGTAAAACAATCAAATCAATATTACCTTGCCATAGACCAATTTAACAATTTCCCAATTAATCTCATATACTTAACACCACTTTTTTATTTCATCTTTTTTCTTTACCAAACATTTCTTCTATTGAAAAAATATATTTCAAATTGACATGGCAACTTGAAATCAGTAATTCAATAAGCTTGACATCAATGAAAACATAACAATTGATCCAATCCTTCTACATACCTTTCATTCCTTGATTGACCTTGTTCATTCTCAGCATCCCAGTGTCAGTTGAATAACAATCTTATCAGTGTAGCAATCTTATATGTTGGTGTAACAAACTCTCTAGTGCATAAATATGAGTTGAACCTGGGAAAATTCATTACCTCAGTTGATCTTCATGTGATTCCTTTGGGATCATATGGCATTGTCCTTGGGATGGATTGGTTAGGTTCTCATGGAGCCAACATTGATTGTAGACAAAATATAATCAAATGCAAGGATGATGTTGACAAGGATTATGAGATTGTGGGAATTTAACGTCCCATATCTCTTCGTATGATTTTCACTATGCAACTCAAGAAAAACATGTGAAAGGGTTGTCAACTATTTTTTGTAACTATGAATGAGCTAGATTAAGTTGAAACTAAGGAAAAGACTCTTGATCATCCTACTCTTCAGGAACTTGCTGATGTCTTTCCTAGTGAGATTCTAGGTATGCCACCAAAGTGTGACAGATTTTTGCATTAATCTTATTTCAAGAGCATAACCTAGATCTAGAGATCCTTACCAGATGACCACAAAGGATTTGAGTGAGTTTAAGCTCTAATTAGAGGATATTTTGGTAAAGGGTAGTATTCATCAAGTGTTTCACGATGGGGTGCACTTGTACTCTTCATTAAGAATAAAGATGGATCTTTACGCTTGTGCATTGATGATAGATAGTTGAACAAGGTAAAAATCAAGAACAAGTACCCCTTTCCAAGGATTGATGATCTCTTTGATCAGATAAAAGGGGCCAAGGTATTCTCAAAGATTGCTCTCAAGTCAGGATACCATTAATTATACATTCAAGATGTAGATATTCACAAAACTGCATTTCACACTCGCTATGGATATTATGAGTTCACACTAGTCCTTTGTGGTTTGAAAAATGCTCCATCTATTTTCATGTCCCTAATGAATGGAGTATTTCACTCTTACCTTGACATTTTTTTCTCATCTTCTTGGATGATATATTGATATATTCTAAATCTATAGAGGAGCATGAGGAACATCTATGACTAGTTTTGCAGTCAGTTGTATGCCAATGCAATGAAGTGTGACTTCTTTCAGTTTGAAGTTCAATACATGGGGCATGTAATCACAGGTGAGGGTGTTTTAGTAGATTCTTCCAAGATTCAAGCTATAGTAGATTGGCCAACCCCCACCAATGTATCTGAAGTTTGTAGTTTCTTGGGCTTGGCACGATATTATCGTAGATTTTTTAAGGACTTCTCTAGGGTTACATATCAAATTACTTATCTTCAAAGGAAAGGGAAGAAGTATGTTTGGATAGAGAAGTGTGAAGAGGCTTTTCAGAACCTCAAGAAGTGTCTAACTAGTCCACCTATTCTAGCAATACCTAACCCAATAGGTGATTTCATGGTGTGTGTTGATGCTTCTTTGGAAGGCCTAGGAGCGGTCCTTATGCAGGAAGGACATGTGATTTCTTATGAATCTCGCAAACTCAAGGAGCATGAATTGAAATATCCTACACATGATCTCAAGTTAGAAATAGTAGTTCATGCATTATTCTGATGGAGACATTTTTTATTGGGACATCAATTTGAGCTTCATAGTTATCATCTTAGCTTACATTATATCTTTACCCAGCCTAATTTGAATGCTAGGTAGAGGCGATGGATGGAGTTTCTTTGTGAGTATGAATTTGAGGTCAAGTACATCTAGGGTAAGGAAAATTTGGTAGCTAACACCTTGAGTCACAGGAGGCATGAGATATCAGCCTTGACTCTTGGTATAGATTTACGAAGTCGTATACTCTAGACAATTCCTGCATATACTTTGTACAAGAAAGTAAGAGATGAGATTGAGTCAAGGAGACCTTTGGAAGGTAGGTTTTCAAGTTATGTTTTGGAGTCAGATAGAATTTTTCATTATATGAGATAGATTTATGTACCTCCATTAAATGATCTTCACACCTTGATTTTATTTGAGGCTCATTGTGCACCTTACTCGGCACATCCAGGTGTCAAGAAGATACATGCAGACCTTCAACAACTATATTACTAGTCTGGTATGAAATGTGACATTGTTGATTTTGTGGTGAGATGTCTAGAATGTCAGAGGGTTAAAGCAGACCACTAGCATCCAACAGGACTATTATAGCCTAATCTCATTCCATCATGGAAATGGGATATCATCTCGAAGGATTTCATCATAGGTTTTCATATGACTACCTACAGACATGATACCATCATGGTTACTATTGACCGGTTGACCAAAGTGGCACACTTTTCTCCTATGAGAGAATATTATATAATAGCTTCAGTAGCTAGGGTCTTTATGCAAGATATTATGAGGTTACATGGTATCCCCCTAGGATTATATCAGATAGGGATCTAGTATTCACTTCTATATTTTAGACTTCCTTGCAGCATGATCTTGGAGAATAGCTAAATTTTAGTTTGGCATATCACCTTGAGACTGATGGTTAGATAGAGTGGGTTAATCAGGTGCTTGAGGATATGTTGAGGATATATGTCATGGATAGACAGACTCACTAGGAGGACTATTTATCTTTGTTTGAGTTTTCCTACAATAAAGGTTATCATAGTTCGATTGGTATGTCACTTTTTTAGGCTTTGTATGGTCATCCTTGTCATGCACCTTTGAGTTGAGATTGGCTAGAGGATCGTATTTTATTAGGTCCTGAGATACTTTGAGACATGGAGCAGCAGGTGGAAGACATCTGTGAGTATGTGACCACAACTCATAATAGGAAAAAGAAGTATGCAGATGCTCATAGAGTGGATAGGCATTTTTGATGAAGGGTGCTCCCCTTAATACCATAAACACATAACAAAAATAGAGAAACAACAACAATATGCAAGAACAGAAAATGGGCTTCTTATTATCTCCACAAATATGGAATTACAAACTTTTAGAATTACAATATGCAAAGCCACATGGGCATTCCCATACAATATTCTGTAGGACAAAGCCTTGAATCAATACCTAGATCTACTACCCAGAAGTATCTGAACTGCCTAAGACAACACTACAGCCTTCCTTATATAGGTAATTTTCCACAGCCTGGGAATGTTCCAGAATTTTAGCCAACAAGGCCGTGCAAACTTAGAATTATTTTATTTTACAATTTATTATATCAAAGTCAGCTCAAAATAAATTTTGAAACCCAAATAGAAATTTTGAAGGAAATTCATTTTCTGCCATTTCAGGTGACCCAACTTTCGAAGACCATAAGTCATCACCAGTTGACCCAATTGACTATTATAACCCCATTCTGGAAAGGCCACAAAGTGCTCTATAGGCTTGACTCATGCAAGCACTTGTCACCCAAATTTTTGACCTCATCTAGGGCCTCTAAAGCCTTCAAAACTGAGTTCAAAGTTTCTGTACCCTGTTGCCAATACCGAAAATCTTCAATATCTACAAAGCTAGACTTGATCTGTCAATGAAACTTTACTGGCAGGCTGATATGACCAAAATCAACCTCCAGGGAAGAAATCAAAACATTCTAAGATCGGATGACCAACTTACTAAAAATAGCAAGTTTCCATAAATAGCAGCTCTGCATAAGATAGCCCTTATTGAATACAAAAACAAAAATATTTTTGGGTGATGCAAGATTGCTCTTACACCCAGGATGCTCCTACATCAATTTTATAGTTGGTGTTAAGGTGTTTTTGAGAGTGTTTCCATGAAATAATCTAATCCATTATGGAAAGGGATCTAAGTTAGCACCTTGTTTCGTCAGCCTATTTGAGATTCTTGAGAAGATAGGACCAGTTTCTTACCATCTTTCTTTTCCACCCAACTTATCTCATGTTCATGATGTTTTCCATGTTTCAATACTTAGACAGTATATACTAGATGTCGCACATATTCTTGACTGGAATGTTTTGCATGTAGAGGATGGGAAACTAGGTTTGGAGCCCATTCACATACTTCAACAGTGAGAGTTGACCCTTAGGGATCACAAGATCAAGCAAGTAAGGGTCCAATGGGACCCTACTGATGAGTCATTAGTGATTTGGGAGGACATAGCAAGATTACAGGATTTATATCCATATTTGTTTGTAGGCTTCCATGAGTAAGCCTAATTCTAGGGGAGGTGGATGAAGTGACCACCCATAGTTTTCTTTTTCATTTTTATATTGCCAAACTCTTTTAGGCCACTTTCATGTGTGTGTTGATTATTTAAGCTTTATTATGTGGTTTTAGATTTATGACATTACATAGTGATTTGATATTTGATAGTTATGAGGCATCATATGTTTGCAGTTAGATGATGTTAATTACTTTGATGATTATTATTATATGTTTAAAAAAATGTTGTATTTATGATTTTACTTACCCCATACTTGCATGTGTATGGTTAGCATGTATGTTTTACCTTTTTGTTTGACGTATTTGATGTGGCTACAGGACGGAGTCGTAGTTACCTACTTGCAAGATCCACATGATGTCTTGATCCCTATCATTTCTTGTTATATATATGGATGTACATGCTTGTCTTTTACATAGGTTTGTAGATACTGGGCATCAACTTTCCTAAATTGTCAAGATGAGTGTGCCCTATGACAAAGTCTCAATGGTAAGAGAGGGGTGATAACATTCAGGTCTGAATCCCAACCTAAGTTATTTATTGTCCTAAAATAGTGGACAAGTTTATGATATTTTACCTTTCCAAATATATCCAGGTGATGTGAGTTCATAAGCCTTTCCCTTGAGCATGATTCTCATTTTGTTAGGTTCAATTGGTCTTTGTGATCTTTAGTTGGTTGGTGTGATTGTTATGATATGATTAAATAATTTACTAAGGTTAATTATGTGGTTTAAATAATTAAATCTTATTAAAGATAGAAAATTAAATACGGAAGTATTTAATTAATGAAAATTAATCAAATACATTTATTAATTAAAAAGACTTAATTAAAAGTCTAATGGTAGAATTTAAAGATTTAAATAATTATTAAATTGAAATTTAAGGTAGATTGGATAAAACAATAATGAAGTGATTAAAATAATATTCTTTTAGTTAAAATTGATGTGCAATTAGTTGCACATTCAATTTAAATAAATTTAGTAAATAAAGTAATTTTATTAGTTAAGTGAACTCATATAAACAAGATTTACAAAAGTGCATTGAGTTATTAATTAGAAAATTGAATAAATCATGCAAAAGAGAGATTGATAAAAACAAAGTTTGTGTACTTGAGCTGAGTTTCGGGTTTGCATGGTTGAGTTCGAATTCCAGATTCCTTTTTCTTTATGCGGAGGATTTGGCCATTATTCTAGAGGGAGATTTGCAGGTTTTGGATTTTCTTATCATGCTTGGAATTCTAGTTATTAAGCTTTTGAGATCTTGTGTTATTTATGTTTGGTATGTTAGGAAATACCATAATTAATTCTCATTTTAAATCAGCTAGGATTTGATAAAATTTGTGGTAGAAAACCTTAGGGTTTGTATCAATTGATTTTTTAAAGTAGTTTTATATATATATATATATATATATATATATATATATATATATATATATATATATATATATATATATATATATATATATATATATATATATATATATATATAATAAGATGACATGAACATAATATTTAATTATATATATAATTAAATATTATGTTAATAAGATGACATGAACAGAATATTTAATTATATATATATATATATATACTTATATATATAATTAAATATTCTGTTCATGTCATATTATTATATATAATAAGATGACATGAACACAATATTTAATTATGTGTGTGTGTGTATTTAATATATATATATTATGTTGTTGTAGATTAGAATTTTAGGATGTTTAAAAAAATTAAAATAATAAATAATTAAAAATTAATTAATTAATTAAAAAAATGGTTTGGAGGTGGGGTATTCCCCACCCCCACCCACGGCAGCTCTAGCTATTGCAGCAGCCATGTTGACAGCAGCCAAGGTAAAACCCCCCTATATAACTTTCGTTTTGAATACTTGTAAATAGGATTATTTGACATTTAACTAGGAAGTATATTAGTTGATATTTTCTGTAATTGATAATGTGGAAGATAAGTTAATTATTAATTAATAAATTTTATTGATTAATAATTAAGGAAACTTATTTTCTTTTCTAAATTGAGAATTTTATGATGAAATTATATTATTTTAGTAATTATTGTAATCACCCAAAAATGGTCTAGTAAACCTTGAGCTCCACTCTAACATTAAACATTTTTAATACTAGACCTTATCTTATGCTTAATCAATCTTGTGTATTGATTTAATATCTTATCTCTTGATCAAATCACCACTTTAATCATTTATTCGATGATATCCTAAGGTTTGACCACTTTATCCTTAGTCTTATTTGATTAAAAGAACATGTCCTCTTTTAATTAAATAAAACCCACTTTATCCTATGTGTGCACATGAAAAGGGGATTTCTTAATTTTTTTTTTTTAAAAGAGAAAAAGACAAAAGTGGCATCTCTTTTGCCTCTTAATCTCCACTGCTCATTTCTACCTAACCATTCTCATCCACTTGATTTTGCCTCTTGAGAATCTTGTGCTCTAAAGTCAAAATGGGGATTATTCTCCACCCTTGGATTTTGCCTCTTAATCTTAACCGTCCATTCATTTCTAAATTCTATAAAAGGAGACTCTCTCCTCATTCTTGGCTAGTTATTCAATGAGTTAGTTAGTCAGTCATAATCATATAATCTAGCATCTTAATCATGTATTCTTAAGAGCATTCTGGTTTATCTTGCATTCTTAGCTTAGCATTTCCTTGTTGCATTTAGCTAAAATCACATAGCTTAACTAGGAGGCATTGTAATCTTGTTAGATTATATTTTCTTTCTTGCTCTTGCATTTGCATTCTAGTTTAGATCTTGCATCTCATTTAGATCTCTCATGCTTGCATCTTCATTTTCAATCTTCCCTTCTATGGTGCACCTTGCAAGGGTTTCTTATTGAGGTTCATTTGAGAGCCACTATCCATAATGCTTACATTATTGCACATCATAGATAGGAAGCTATAAGTAACCTCTTGGGATCTCCTCTTCATGGATTCTCTCAAGAACAATGATTTATAGAAGTGTGTCACCTTTTGATCACACATTTTGGCACCCACCGTAGGGCCAAACATGCATTTTTAGCTCCATTTCTTGCATTTTCAAAAAAAAATTTGTGTCACAAGTTCATAACTTTGTTTTGCAAGCCCAAAAGTTGTACGACATTCTATATTATACCTGGATGACATTTCTTTATACTACCATGTGAAATTTGTTATTTTCTGAAACTTCATCTTGCTTCTTTGAAATGTCGTACTGCTTATTTATGAAATGTCATTCTGCCTTTATAAGGTATGTCATACTGCACTAAAATGTCGTATGGCTTCTTTATGGTATGTCGTACAAATTTCTGACAGACTGTGAAATATTGCCTAGTTTTGATTTCTATCACAGTCTTGATTTTTAGTTGATTTCTTGCATTTTTGGGATTTTCATGTTTCTTAACAGCATCTAACATGTGGTTTCGCAGGCTATTGATCTCATTTGCATATCATTTATTCCCTAACTTGTGGTATTGTAGGATGCTTGTCAAAAACTCATCTTGAAACTACTAATCATTAGTTTTGTAGGTTACCTTGGAGATACAAATCAACTTTGTGCTTGCTTACATTTGGTTTTCTAGGCACCTAGCTTAATTAGAAGATTTATTTTCTTGTGATTAGTTGAGTAGTAGGAAAGTATGTGCTTCACCTCCTAGAGGATGAATCAAAAAACTAGACCTACATGATTGGTTACTTGTGAAATAAATCTTGGTAAATAAACAAGTGTTTGATGTGTTTGGGAGACACTATGGAGTAGGAGAATAAAAAAATTTCCTCATGGAAAATTAGAAATATAGACCTCTATTAGTTATCCATTTACTTTCTTGCATTTATCTTTAGAGGGTCTGCCAAAAGAGCAATCTTTTGGGAACAACCCAAGTGGGGAACAAGCAAAGCCAGCTACTCCACCCCACTATAATCAAAAGCTTCTTTCAATCCAAAGAGAGAGAAGACTTGGTTTCTTCCTTGTAGGGCTAAAGGTCTTAATTCCGCTTGTGGAACTACAAGGGGTTGAAGGGTGCTCCCCTTAATACCACAAACACATAACAGAAATAGAGAAACAACAACAATATGCAAGAACAAAAAATTAGCTTCTTATTATCTCCACAAATGTGGAATTACAAACTTTCAAAATTACAATATGCAAAGCCACATGGGCATTCCCTTAAAATATTCTATAGGAAAAAACCTCGAATCAATACCCAAATCTACTACCCAGAACTGTCCCCAACTACCTAAGACAACACTACAGTCTTCCTTATATAGGCAATTTTCCACCACCTAGGAAGGTTCCAAAAATTTTAGCCAACAAGGCTGACCAAACTTAGAATTATTTTATTTTTCATTTTATTACATCAAACTGGGCTCAAAATAACTTTTGAAACCCAAACAGAAATTTTGAAGGAAAGTCATTTTTCACCATTTCAGGTGACCCAACTTCCGGAGACCATAAGTCATCACCCGTTGACCCGATTGACTATTATAACCCCATTTCGAAAAGGGCACGAGGAGCTCTACAACGCTTAAATCAACGCTTCATTTAGCTAAAAATTCAACCTCATCCGGGGCCTCTAAAGCCTTCAAAATTGAGTTCAAAGTTTCTGTACCCTATTTCCAAAACTGAAAAGTTTCAATATCTTCAAAACCAGACTTGATCTAGCAATGAAACTTTACAAGCAGGCTGATATGACTAAGATGAACCTCCAACTGTGAAATCAGAACATTCTGAGATCATATGACCAACTTACTAAAAATAGAAAGTTTCCATAAATAGTAGCTCTACACAAGATAGCCCTTATTGAAAAGAAACCAAAAATATTTTTGGGTGATGCAAGATTGCTCTTACACCCAGGATGCTCCTGCATCAGACACCCGAGGTAATTTGAGAAGTGACCCTGTCACAACTCAAGTGTGAAGAGGGAAACCAAGATGGTTAACCTCCTACTTTTTCAGCCATGATGAATCTTCAACAGGTCATCCTTTCCACTTGACCAGATATTCTTCATATGTCCTGTTCCTTGTGCTTCTGCCAACACAACTATCTAGTATATCCTCGATCTCCTTAGTATCTGAACTAGTTGCTGGAATACTCCACTGTGCTGCTATGATCTCATCTTCAACACCTCCTTCATGATACTCTATCAAATCTAAAATGTTAAACACTGGTGAAATATTCAATTTAGTAGGCAATTCTACTTCATATGCATTTCCTGAATCATGCTTCTTCAATATCTTACATGACCCAAACTTCTTCATTTTCAGCTTGTTGTATGTACCAACTAGAAACCGCTCCTTCCACAAATGAACCATGACTTCATCTCCAACCTGAAATTCCTTATGCCTCCTTTTCTAATCTACCTTAGCCTTATACTGTGCATTCATCTTGGTAATGTGCTTCCTCACCTCCTCATGGATGTTCTTCAAATGTTCTACAAAATCCTCAACTTCAGCACTACTTATTTCTCCTTTATCTATCTTCCTCAACTCAGATGCATTTCTGGGAATACTTCCATACATAATCTAGAATGGTGATTTACCAGTGCTCTTGTTGACAGAATTATTATATGCAAATTCTGCCTATGGTAAAATCAAATCCCATCTTGTTGACTTATCTCCAACCAAACATCTCAGCAAATTTCCCAAACTCCTATTCACCACCTCTGTCTGTCCATCAGTCTATGGATGATGTGATGAACTGACCTTCAAATCTATCTTCAACTTCTTCCATAATGTACACCAGAAATATCCAACAAACTTAGTGTCTCAATCTGAAACTATGGTCTTTGGCAAACCATGTAGTCTCACTACTTCTCTGAAAAACAATTATGCTACATGAGCAACATCATTAGTCTTCTTGCAGGGAATAAAATGTGTCATCTTCGAAAATCTGTCAACCACCACAAAAATTAAATCATGTCCCCACTGAGTCCTCGATAAACCAAGAACAAATTCCATACTGATATCCTCCCAAGGCTTCTCTAATATAGGTAATGGCTGATACAACCCTATATTCTACTTCACTCCTTTCGCCATCTGACATACTCTGCAACTCTATACAAACTTCTTCACATCTTGCTACAACTGTGGCCAATAATAATTCTCACTAACCAAAGCAAGGGTTTTGTCACAACCAAAATGTCCAACCAATCCTCTACTGTGCTTCTTTTTGATGAGATTCTCCCTCATAGAACTTCATGGAATGCACAACTGACTCCCCCTAAATAGCATATCATCTTGAATGATAAAATCCAACCACTTCATTCTATCTAGAGTAACAGGTTCTTTACAAGCTTTCTAAGCTTCACCAAAATCAGGATCCTCTGGATACAAATTCTTGAGTTCCTTGAACCCAACCACCTCAATATACATCTCTGTCAACAATAGTTGCCTTCCGCTAAGCGCATCTGCAACCTTGTTAGACTTTCCACTTCTGTGTTTCAAAACAAATGTATAACTCTGCAAAAACTCAACCCATTTCAAATGCCTCTAATTCAACTTTCTTTGACTATTCAAATATTGCAAAGCTTGATGATCAGTATACAAAAAAAAATCCTTATGAAGCAGATAGTGTCTCCACTTCTTCAATGCTTGAACTATAGCATAAAATTTCTAATCATAAACAAAATAGTTTCTCTTGGCATCATTCAACTTCTCACTGAAATAAGCAATAGGTTTGCCTTCTTGGCTCATAACAGCTCCTATTGCAGTACCACTAGCATCACAATCTACTCGAAACACCTTATTAAAATTTGGAAGTGCTAAAATAGGTTGTTCTGTAACTTTATGTTTCAACAGTTTGAAACTCTTATCTGCCCCATTAGTCCACTTGAACTCTTTTCTATCCCCTCTCATTGTTTCAGTCAAGGGTCCACAAATACTGATAAATTTTTTGTAAAAGCTAGCCAAACCATGAAAAGATCTTACCTTAGTAGCACTACTTGTAGTAGGCCATTCAAGGATAGCCTGTACTTTCTTTGGATCCATTTTCAGACCTTCTACTGAAACTACAAATCCCAAATACACTAATTCCTTCTTCACAAAACCGCACTTCTTCAAATTAATCAACAATTTCTCATCTCTCAACTTCTCAAACACCATACGAATATGCATCATATGTTCCTCCAATGTCTTGCTAAAGATCAAAATATCATCTAGGTAAACAATGACAAACTTACCCAAAAATTCTTTCAGAACCTCGTTAATGAGCTGCATGAAAGTGCTCGGTGCATTGGTTAGCCCAAAAGGTATGACTAACCACTCATATAGTCCTTCTTTTGTCTTGAAGGCAGTCTTCTATTCATCTCCTTCTCTAATCCAAATTTGGTGATATCCACTCTTCAGATCTATCTTTGAGAAATACACAGCTCCACTCAAATAGTCCATAATATCATCCATTCATGGCAATGGAAACCTGTACTTGATTGTGATCTTATTTATTGCTCTGGAATCTATACACATCCTCCACTCTCCATTCTTCTTTGGTGCTAATACCGCTGGTATAGCACAGGGACTCAAACTCTCTTGAATCAACCCCTTCTGTAATAACTCATGTACTTGTCTGTTCAACTCTTCACTTTCTGCTGGTGTCATTCTATGTGTTGCCTTGTTTAGAAAACTAGCTCCTAGAATCAAATCTATCTAATGATTGATCTTCTTTACTGGTGGTAATCCATTAGGTACATTATCAGATACAATATCCTGAAACTCATTCAACAAATCTGCAACCTCTATAGGTACATCATCCATTTCCTCTTTACCAGCTTTTGGAATTAAAGAAAAACACACATGCTCATGCCTCATACCATCTAGGAATTTTCTTCCATCAAAAAAATTTATTCTTGCATTACCACATACCTTTTCTTCAATCTCCTTCAATGGCTTTAGCTTATGTCGCACTCCATCCTTTGTCAGGGAATAGGTATTCACACGACCATCATGTACAGCACATCTGTCAAACTACCATGGCCTACCCAACAACATGTGACATGCATCCATAGGTATGATATCACATAGTACCTCATCATGGTACCCACCAATCTTGAACTTTACTAGGCACTGTTCACTGACCATGACCTTGTGGTCATCCTGCACCCAGGCAATCTGATATGGATGTGGGTGTTTCTATCTCTTGAGCTTCAACTTTATCACCATCTCTTCTGACACCAAATTATCAGTGCTTCCACTATCAATAATCACATCACAACATTTACCATCACACTTGCATCTAGTGTGAAACAAGCTCCTCCTTTGTTCAGGTTCATTCTCACCACTCAGCAAGACTCTTTTGTTAATCAATGTTTCTCCTCTTTCAGAATCTTCAGAATTTGAGGATCTGGCATCTTCATCTACATGTGCCACTCTGGCCTGGCCTTTATTCCTCCTATCCATCCTTCCTTGGCATTGAGGACATTCAAATGCCCTGTGACCTTCTTCTCCGCAATGAAAACATGTTCCACGGAAACCTCCTCTTCCTGAACCTTGTCCTCTTCCTCTTCCTCTCTGATCTCTATTGTTCTGACCTTGAAAATGATTGGAGTTGTTTCCTCTCTATTTTTTATTGCTACTAGCCTCATCCTTCTTTTTCAAATCTTCATTTCAGCCTCCATATGATAGTCCACCAGATCGTCCCCTGTGACCTCTTCCATTTTGTCTGCTCTCGAACTTCTTGTTCTTCTTTTCCTCTACTTTTAAGGCAAATTGGTATGCCTCTTCAATACTATTCATTAGAACCAGATTCAGCTCCTCCTGAATGCTTGGCCTCAGCCCATTAAGGTAATGGGAAAATTTCTCCTTATCAGCTTCTGCATGGCCTATTCTGATGAGGATTCGATAGAACTCCTCTGTATACTCCTGAACAGATCATCTCGCTTGCTTCAAACTTTTCATTTTCTTCAGTAGGTCAAGCTCATAATCAATAGGGATGAACTGTTGCTTCGATTTATCCACCATCTAATCCTATCTTGTGATTTTATCTTTCTCTCTTTTATTTCGCTCCAATTGAATCTCTTGCCACCAGATCTTTGCATGACCTTTCAGTCCGGCCTTCATGAATTTGACCCTATCAGGATCCTCAATATCTTCACACTCAAAATATTCTTCACATTCATTGATCCAATCGATCAACTCCTCTGGGTTAAGATTTCCTGAAAATGTAGGAACCTCAATCTTAGGTCTTTTTCCGATCTTGGAAATGGCCCAAAAATGTCTTTCTTCCTCCTAGTTTACAACTTCGACTTCTCCTTCTCGATCTTCTTCTTCGGCTTCATCCTCACTTTCGTCTCTGACATTAAGATTCATTCCTCTAAACATCTCTTCTTGCAATGCTCACACTTGTCTTTGGAGTGCTCTAACCTCAAGTGTTACAACACCAGCTCTTCCACCACATTCCCTTCTTGGAGGCATTTTCACGATGCGCACTGAAACTCTAACCATGGTCCTGGTGCAAACTACCTCACATTCAGTGATCTATTTACACAGAAACCCTAACCCATGGTCTTGGTGCAAACTACCTCACAATTGGTGATCTATTTACACACTCAAGAACTCCTACTCTGATATCACTTGATGAAGGGTGCTCCCCTTAATACCACAAACACATAATAGAAACAGAGAAACAACAACAATATGCAAGAATAGAAAATTGGCTTCTTTTTATCTCCACAAATGTGGAATTAAAAATTTTTAGAATTACAATATGCAAAGCCACATGGGCATTCCCTTACAATATTCTGTAGGACAAGGCCTCGAATCAATACCTAGAACTATCCCCAACTGCCTAAGACAACACTATAGCCTTCCTTATATAGGCAATTTTCCACCGCTTGAGAAGATTCCAGAATTTTTAGCCAACAAGGCTGACCAAACTTAGAATTATTTTATTTTTCATTTTATTACATCAAACTGGGCTCAAAATAACTTTTGAAACCCAAACAGAAATTTTGAAGGAAAGTCATTTTCTATCATTTCAGGTGACCCAACTTCTACAGACCATAAGTCATCACCCGTTGACCCGATTGACTATTATAACCCCATTTCGGAAAGGGCATGAGGAGCTCTACAATGCCTAAATCAAGAAAGCTTCATTCAGCCAAAAATTTGACCTCATCTGGGGGCCTCTAAAGCCTTCAAAATTGAGTTCAAAGTTTCTGTACCCTATTTCCAAAATTGAAAAGTTTCAATATCTTCAAAACCAGACTTGATCTAGCAATGAAACTTTACAGGCAGGCTGATATGACTAAGATGAACCTCCAATTGTGAAATCAGAACATTCCAAGATCGTATGACCAACTTACTAAAAATAGCAAGTTTCCATAAATAGCAGCTCTACACAAGATAGCCCTTATTGAAAAGAAACCAAAAATATTTTTGGGTGATGCAAGATTGCTCTTACACCTAGGATGCTCCTGCATCAGGGGTGGTCATGAATGGAGGCCCTTACTAAACACCTTAGGACTTAGAAGCTATCCTTTTTGGTCATGTTCTTTCCTTTGTGAAAGGATTGATCTAAGTGGATTTCTCAGATCACCCTGAGACACTCACCATATGTACTCCCTTGGATGCAAATCCATGACAAAGCCAACATCACTTTGTGTGAGGGGAAGGGGTACCAAGTTGTGGGTAAAGGTTGGAACACTACCTGCTTGACCTTAGGTAGTTTTACTTGATGTGCTTTCTTGTGCTAAGACCCGTGGAGACTATTGTGAACATACACTAAAAACATTTATATACCTTGTTGACTTCATAAATACTTGTATCCCCAAAGTTTCTTTGTCCTTTAGTGGATTGTTTTAAGACTACTCTATGTTCCACACTATTTTCTTTCTTGGAAACATTCAAATTTGATTTAGGGACACTCATTGATCGATGATTCATGGCTTTGGTGGATGTCTACATCAAAAATTCAAAAAAATTCAAAAAAAATTCAAAAAATTTACTCCAACTTGGCAAGACCATAACTTTTGAGTTGGTGCTCGAAATTATGAACCATTTTCATCGTTGGAAAGATAATCACATTCTCTAGTTTTGTCTCAAAAATAGCATGCCTTTGGCAACCCAATTGTAGAGACGAATGACAGTTTTAACCCCCATAAATGAGTAGAAGGCCTTCAAAAATGCAAATTACTAAAACATCAAAAAATTTATAAAAATTTTACATTTTTTATTTTTCTCAAAAATTAGCATACATTCTTATGGCTTTCTTAGCACATAAAATTCAAAATCCCAATAGATTTCTCTCATGTGTTATCTTGGCTTCTTCTATCTACAAACGGGTATCCTCAATAGACTGAGTCCTTGCTTGTGATTTGATCTATCTTTGCTCTTGTTCTAAGATCTTGGAAGTGCTCTAGTCTTGTCTCAAATATCTTATCTAATATTACACTTTACTCTAACTTAGTCACAAGTGCCACTTGACAGGCATTCAGGCCTCATTCTTGGTACCTTGTACTTAGTTCTCTTGGTTACTTTATCTATCTACTTATCTTTGAGAAAAAATCTATCATTACCCTTATCCTCTTACATTAGCTTAGTAATCTTATTACTATAAATTTCTCAATCCCCTCTCTCATGGCTGCAAACAAGTGGACTAGATCCTATGACTATAACAACAAGGAAGAATAAATTATTATGGCATGCTTATCTAAGCAAGTCTGATCTTTGAAAACTGAACTTCAAGACTTGAAGAAAGAAAGAGAAACATCCTCTAAATAACATTCTTGGAGATCGGTCTATCTTTTATCTTCATCTTCTTCAAGCAAAGCCATGTCATACTCTCACATAAAGTATATCTTTGAGAAATGTCAAATTTCTAACAAACCTATCTTTGATTGAGAAAGTGAAGACACATAAACCTCATATTCACTTAAGAGTCCTACCTATCTGCAAGAGAATCAAGAAAAATCTAATCATACCTCATAAATAATCTTTACACCTTTGGGAGAATCTTATGAATCAACATTGAAAAACTTCTGCAAAATGATCTCATCATGTTACCTCTAGTTACTTTAAAGGGAATTTCATGCATGAATCTCTACTGTGTGTATCATTAGAATAATGAACATATGACTTCACATTGCATAGAGTTGAAACATAAAATCCAATATCTCATTGATGATGGCATAATTGGTGTTGAAGATCCTAATGAATTACCTAATGAAGATACTACTCTCAAGCTTAATAAAAATTAGGAACCCATGTCTAGTAATGGTTCTCATGCTGTATCTACCTCTTCCACCATTTTTCTATCTCCTAAAAATGAAAAGCCATCCAAAATCCCTATATTGAACAAAGGACTTAATAATTTTCAAACTACCTATGCGTATCCTCAAGGGCTACCTCTAAAAGAGATCCAAGCTAATATACATCTTTCTCCAAGCCTCTTCCATAATTCAAAGGTCATAGACCCCAAGATTCTTTGTGTTTCAATGCCTATCATACCTATCCTAAATATTCCTTCATTAACCCTTCATGAACCCCTCATGCATATTCAAACTCCTATTTAATCCTTAGAAGTGGTTCTATTTCAAGAGGAAAATCTAAAGTGTGAAGAAATTAATGTCACTAAAGATCAAGATACCAACCATCCTTATCCAGTGGTTGACCAAAGTACCATATCCCCAAAGCCTCATGATGATTCCTTCCAAGAAGATATCCCTCCACCTCCTTTACTTTCTCCATCTCCTAAGAAAGATCAAGATACTCCTTCCACCGACTCTAATGATCTTATTGAAAATTGAGAGAAGATTTCCCTCCCTATATTATCCAAAGATCCTTGTCAAGATCATAATATCCCCACAACTCCTTGTCATAATCCTTCGCATCCATCTCAAAAATATTCCATTCTCCCTACTCCTTTGCATAAGAATAAATACCTTCAAGCTTTTATTGTTCCTATCAAACTTTCTCCTATTAAAGTTACTCATGAACCTATTGGTATAAATATGGACCTTATAGATCAGAACCTTGGCCATGCTCCTCACTCTATAGATGTTGATATTCCTTATCTATTTTCATCTTCCAAATCCATCATTGGTCCTTATAACTCAAAGCTGAAACCTTTAAACCTTCCATCTATAGTAGGACCCTATGTTCCTCCATCTACCATACCTATTGCTCCTAGCTTACCTAAAGATCAACAAAGACATACATCATTAGGAAATTTTCATATATTCACCCATCTAAACCCATCATATGAGCCACATTCATCCACAATTCCCAAGTATTTTGGAAGTAATTTGGATGTGCAACATAAAAGCCAAAAATACAAGAATCCACTTACATATGAAAATCACTATATGTCCTATCTAATTGACATGTGACTACAAAAAAAATTAAATATCCAAAAGAACACAAAGGTCCTCTAAGAAAAGAAGAAAATCAAATAAAATATGGGTTCCTAAATCCATCATTGATGAATTGTGATCAAAAGTATCTAAAAGTAAAGAAAAATCAAAAGCTATGTGGATTCTCAAGTCTCTCTTAAAGGACTTGAATATAAAATGAAAATAAAATTTGACATTCAAGCTTCCAAATACTTCCACTCCATATTCTTCCAAACCTCTTCCATCATGTCCTTCATCAATCTTGGGTCCTCGTGTCCCGAGATCCACATCACTTCCTATATCAAAACCTCAAGATAGCCAACTTATTCTCCCTCCAATTGTTCACTACCTCTCAAGGTGTGTGTAAATGTTGACCTTTCCATCATCTCCACATACTCCTATGTAATCCTTAACTATTTTCCTACACCTACTTCTTATCCTCTCATTCATTATCCTTCCATTACCCTTATCCTATCTTACACATAAATCCTTAGCCATCATCTACCTTATCCTTCATGCATTTTCCTATCATTACCTTATTAGCATCTTTGACACATCTCTTAGTAGCATTGGCCTATCATATCATTTATTTCCAAAGGAGCATTATCCAAAGAACATCAGGCTTGAGTTCCTTCAAAATTAGAAAATACAAAAAAAATTCAAAAATTTCAAAAAGAAAAAAAGAAAAAAATTGTACCTTGGTGAAAACCTGGAAATAGGCACCTTGGTAGAAAAAGTAAAGAGAAATAAATTTATCCTATGGTGAAAACCACTCCTTGTGGCACCTTGGACAAGTACCATGATTAAAACCTAACAAACAAGCATCATGATTATTTCGTCTATCCTACGCTCTACACTTGAGGAAAGATTCATCTGCACTAGATATTTCATGTACACTCATACTTCCTCTTTTACCTTTGATCTTGACAAGGTTGAACTATCCACGAACATCATTTATTTTTCCATCTAACATCCTTTCCATCAGCTTACTCACTTTCTTACATCCATGCTACCCTATCATGATCTTGCTTATCTAGAATTCACCATCACTATTCCTAAGAATCTTTTTCATTATCTTCAACCATTCACTCATATCCTCTATCGATGTTTATCCTAGTCATGCTACTATATCACTAATCTTATCCAATTTACCCCTTTGTCTTGATCAAAATAAAAAAATAAAAATGCAAAATTTGTTAACAAGTGTCTCTTGACCTGTCCACTCTTTTGGGCCACATTCTTTCATGACATTAGGTTACTATTCTATATGTTATCCAACACCACTTCATGGGCTTACATTGTCATATTTTCTCTTTCCCTATCTTAGATAATCTTGAGGAGACTCTCCCTAAGGGTTGCATTTACTCACCTCATCCATCATGATCTTTCTCCTTCATCCATTAGCTTGCTAATTCATCCATCATGTCCTATACCTTGCTAGACATTAGGGAAAAACCAATGTGATCTTTATTGAGAATTGGTGATCTCTAAAAATCTTAAAAATCATAAAATGTCCTTAAAAAAATCTTTAAAATTGATATATGTTTCTAAAAAAGTCTAAAAATCCTAAAAATCCTAAAATCTAAAAATCTAACAAAATTCTTACCACTTGATCAATCTCTTGAGCTTAATCTGAATCAGTTTATTAGTCCTTCCTTATGGACAATCTTATCACTGACACACTACTTGGTGTTTCTTAACACCTCAATCTTATAGTATTTCTTAACACTACCAATATGGACATTACTATGTTTCTTAACACGTATCAGATCTTGCATTATCTTTTGCACACAAACTTCGACACTAGCACAAAGGTGTTCCTTAACACCTAGTGCACCTTGTACACTGAAAATGTGCACTTCTCTAAGTCATTACTTCCAAGAGAATCTATGGATTGGAAACCTTGAGAAAGCGACCTAGAGCTCCCTAGGCATGGAGTCATAAGGGTGTTTAGAATGCTCTCAGCTAGAGCTATTAAGCCAATAACCTTGCTAGTAAACCATGCAATGGGAGATTCAAAGAGACAAGGGCAAGAATGCCAATATCTTCAAGAATCAATATGAAAATGCAATGTAGCTATGCTAGAAATGAAGATGCAAGAATGAAACTATGCTATGAAAATGAAAGTATTACAAGCTTTTGCTAATTAAGCTAGGTGAGTTAAGTGAGAACATGAAAGGAAAGTAAACTAAAATGCCATGAAAGCTAAGCTAAATGCAAGAAGATCTCCAAAGCTCCAAAGTCACCAAGAAATCCTACAGCATAAGATTAGTATGAAAGAATTGAATTCTAGAATGAGAAGAGAGCTCTTCTTTTATAGAAAGTGAGAATCAACAGACGATGGAGATTAAGAGGCAAAAGATTTGATCAAGGGTGGAGTTTGAAAGAGGAATCAATCCATGTGCACAAGTCTCCTCCAACAAGAAAGAAGTGTTGACTTTTGAGCCTCATGTGAGACAAAAAGGTCTTTTCTTCTTTTTATAAAATAAGAAAAATGGTTTATTTGTGCAACTTAGGATAAGAGGAAAGTGGGGGCTTTTTATTTAATAAAAGGGGAGGGAATTCTTTTTAAATAAATAAAGACTTAGGATAAAATGGTTAGCCCATAGAATAAAATCAAATAAATGATAGAATTAGGATTTGATCAAGGAAATTGATTTGAATTGAAAATATTGATTTAAAAATATTGATTTAGAAAATTGATAAATTGGTTCCATCATTTGATAAATTGAAGAATGGGGCCCAAAGTCTAGGTGACCATTTTAGGGTGCATACATTTTCCCCTCTTTGACTAATGTGAGATCGATCTAGGATCACATGTAGTCAAAGAATAAATTTGAAATGTGAGATCAATTTGGGATCACAAAACAACCCAGACATGTGTTCGATGGATGGGAACACATCTAGACAAAGATAAGCTGATTGAAAAAGACAAGACCAACACCCCTGTGAATAGCTAATTATCAAGTCTCAAATAAGAGATAAGAATTTCAAGGTTCGGTTGATAAGCTAAATCAAGGATTGAAGTTTGATAGGTACTACCCCCTCGAAATCGAAATTGAAATCAGGTAGAGGAGAAATAGTAAATTGATAAATTTGATCAAATCACTAGAAATCATAATCGAAGATGAAAGATGATTAAATAACCATCAAGCAGTGAAGATATGCCCCAGTTTGACTAGGTATGACTAAGAAAGATAGAGGATTAAGATAAAGTCAAAACCTTAGAGAGATGAAGTGAATGAAAATGAATGAGAGACTAGAAGGTTGAAAGAGATGGGGATGAAGAAATGAAGATTCCCCAGCGAAGATCAAACGATCAGGCCTCAAAATGGTCAGCCAACTGAGCAGAAGAAGGAGAAATTTTGAAATGTGATTTTGACCATCAAGATGAACTCAAATTTCAATTTCAATTTCGAAAATGGATCCAGGATGTCGAAATTAGCCAGGGGTGCAATTTTCACAAAATTTTGAGATGTTTTGAAAATTGGTCAAAAAGTCAAAATGCTATATAAGGGGTAAAAAGGTCATTTTCAAATTCATTTGTCTTTTGTGATATTGAGAACTTTGATAGCTCAAAGAAAGATTATGGCTTAGCAAGAAACTATTCCAGTCCACACACATTGATTCAAGTGTGGTTGGTTGCACAACCGGCCTCCTCACTATGGTGCCTCGGTAAGTTTTCAGAAAAACTAGCCTTTTGAGTCATTAATTGCATTTATAACACATTTTTAATGTTTTCAAATTACATGCATGTGAAATATCATACGATAGTTTTAAAGTATCACACACCTTTGATACTCTATATCGTGCGATAGTTCGTGGGTCCACAAAGTATCACACAGATGTTCAATCCAGTATCGCACGATACTGGACAAAAAACATCATGTGATCTTGTGTGAACTATCGTACATGAAAAGAGTATTTCACTGCTATTGAGGAAAGTATCACATGATACAATATCAAAAAATAGTATCACACTAGTATAATGAGAAATATCACATGGTTTTAATTTGAACAATATGACATGGGTCTAGACAATTTTTGCGTTTGATATTATTTGTACTATTTTTAGACATCCATCATGATATGTTCTAACATCTAGGTTATGGGTTATGGCTTGTAAGAGGCCTTTCTAGTGCTCATTATCAAATCTCCAAGAGTGACAGGTCTACACTATGTCATGGATCTAGATACTCCTAGTAGAGATGATCTGATCAGCATGGGATTCAAGTTTTTGTTGGATATGCCTCATATTCGGGCAGATCACAGGTTGCTAATAGCGTTGGCTGAGAGATGGCATAGTGAGCACAAAACCTTTCATCTACCAACTGGAGAGGTGATGATCACATTAGAGGATGTCTATCAGCTCCTACGAATACCCAGATATGCAGATCTAGTGAGTATAATCATGTTTTTAGATGTTCATAAATGTAATGTTTCCATATGATGAAAACTGACATGATTTTCTATTGGCATAGGTATACTATGATCAGACTCTGATAGAGGGGTGACATGCCATCTAGGACCTATTCCAAGATGTTACCATCATTGACAGACATCTCAGCTGGGACCGGCTGGTAGAGGAGTATGGTCATGATTTTTCGGTTCCATGTATTGTGTGCTCAATGGTAGCACAAGCCTTGGTTACTGATAGGAGCCAGAGAGGGTTCCCACTAGGTTGGGGCAGGTTAGTGGTAGATTTGGTAGCACATCCAAGGTGGATGGCATGGGGCTGGCTATCTTAGCAAATATTTACCATGAGCTACATGAGATAGTGTATAGGGACAGTAGGACTTGGGCATGTGGGGTCATTCTCGCATAGATATGGGCATGGGAGCACATAGACATTGTGCAACCATGAGTATAGCCTTGGGAGTGGAGATGCCCCTACATCTATAGGTATATACATTTTGTCAGCCAGCCCCATAGTGGAGACCTCACTTACTACAGGAGGCTTCTAGATGAGCTCGCAGCCTTTGAGTGGAGACCATACTAATAGTGTGAGCAATGGAGTGACTGAGATTAGGAGTTTGGATATATGTTGTATAGTCAGCCACTACTTGGTCAACATTTAGAGATTGTTGAGCAATTTGTGATCTCTTGAGTGTGGAGGCAATTTGGGCGACAGTAGAGGGTACCAATAGAGACTACAACATATGCCCGGTGTAGGGAGGATGAGGGATTGGGATGGTTGCCAATGCTGGACTACTAGCAAGTGGCATAGGAGACTGTAGGTCTACGCAAGGAGCCGTGGGACTATCTCCCCAATATGGTGGATGTAGGAGTTGATGCAGCATATAGGGCAGAGTGCAGGAGATGACCATTCCCTAGATTTATAGTTCCAGATGCATGGCTAGAGGCATCTGATGGGGATGGGGATGATGATGATGGGGGAGATGAAGAAGGGGGAGGAGGATGGATGAGAGTAGAGAGAGGATAGGGATCTTGATTAGGTGGCTGGAGATAGTCATAGAGATAGGTTTTAGATGATGATGATGCGGCAAGATCATCTCACCAACAGGTGGATGCAGGATAGGAGCAGCCTGCGGACAGGGGGGAGAGGACCTCCATGCTTGGATACAAGTTTTGGAGGCTGAGGTCTAGTAGTTGAGGATGACTATTGCTATATGTGATTAGCAACTCCTAGATGCATGAGCTAAGATAGAGCGGCGGGATAGAGCAGCACGAGAGGATGCCACAGAGATCCAGAGAGAGGTGGCACGAGTAGCCTATTACCAAGGGTTATACATAGTAGTCGTACCTTAGGGACAAAGGGTGCCACTCTACTCTGAGAGGGTGAGGAGATTAGATATGGCAGGTGACAGGATGGGGCCACCACCTCCACCACCACCAACTCCACATGATGGGGCGAGTGAGTCCTAGGTCTAGGGCTTAGATGTACAATTGTATCTTGAGACTTTGATCCAGATTTTGGGATCTCACATTGTACTTTTATCATTGATATATATATGAGATTACTAGATTTATGATTTGTCTTATGTACTTGTCTCACTTGTGATGGATGTTTCAGTATATTGTCTTGTTATATTTCTCAAATGTATGATGTATACTTATATATGCTCATGTATAGTCTCTCTCATAGATGTATGTTTAGTTCTCATGTTTATGATATAGACTCATGTTTCTAAAAATGATCTCTTTATGAGATAGACATGATGATAAGATTAACCCCTTGTGATGACAAGAAAAGGATGTGATGTGAAAGACAAGGAGTGAAAGACATGATTGAGAAAAAGTGAAAGGTGAGCGTAGTTGACTGACAAGTCTGTGAAAGATGAAAGGAGAGCTCTCTCCATATGCAAGATGCAAAACTAAACTAACATGAACCTAAGAATGTAAGCTACAATGAAAAGTGGTTTACTTGCAAGGTTACAAAGCCATTAGACTCTAATAATCATCATCGAGCTTTATTGGTAGCGTCGCAAGATCATACAATACACACTAGTATGACTATGGGTATATGAATATGATCTGTATCAGATAGATATGTAGGAATCCCACCTAAGCATCAAAGACACATAGGTCAAGATGATTAGTGCAGTGAAGTTCCCTAAGTTTAGTATAGCAATATTAAGCTCGCATCAAGACACAAGAAAATCAAGATGACTATAAGCATGCACTTGTGGAAAACAATCAAGGATAATACATTGTAGATCCTAGTGTCAAGTGGAACAAGCATAGATGCTCATGACAGTTAAGATCAACAAAATATACCCACAAAAAAAAAACAAATAAAACATGTCCTCATGCCCCCAGTCTTCTAGTCATGCATCATCAAAAACTATTAGGGAGAGAACACTCATCAAAGAAATCATCATAGATAGCACACAAAGAAATAAAGTCAAGCAAGTCTCAGTGAGTCAAGTGTTTAAGTGTGTGTTGTTAGAGTTGTCATATTATAGCTAATAATTAATTTATTTAATTATTAGTCTATTATTCTCTACACTTAAGTTAGACTTAGGCATCTCATTATTCTTTAGGGTTTTCACCTTTAGGGTTTTGGTATCCTTTTATAAGGATTCCCTCTTTGTATTTCATTAATTCACTTATTGGATCATAATTGTTGTTGGAATCATTTGCCGTTGCACCAAAAGCTCGAACTATCAATGCCCGATACAAATGCCAGATTTAACCCGATCCAAGGGAGGCGGTTAAGCCATGTCACGAATCTCTAAGGAGGTGCTGACCACCAAGTCAACAATCTCAACAATCTCCCCCTTAGCATCGATTGAGCCTTCAGCCCCAACTGAAGGGAGACTCGAACCCGTGACCCAAGGCTCTGATACCAATACGGAATCAAAAATCAACATATGATATATCCCCGGAAAGGTCTTTCCGAGACGGACGCAATGATGCTGGTTTGGTTTGCTGATTCAACCATTTGAGTTCTTTTTTTTAGCGTCAAAGTCAAAGCTTCATTTCTCCTCCTATTCGGCTTTTGGAACTCAGGTTTTCTTCTCATTTTTTGTGTGCTTTCAGTAATTGATTATTCGTGGTGCTCAGGGGATAGAATATATACATTGTGGGGGGGTGTTCCTCATTTCTGTAATTTACTTCAGAAAAGACCCTTCTACTTCTGTCTTCTTCTTCTCTCAATGTCGGACCCCTCTGTGGCCCGGCTAACACCGCACAATTACCACACATGGAAAGCACACATGACCAAGCTGCTCATGTCACGTGGCTTATGGTCATGTCTGGATGAACACCAACCTGTCCTGCAGCATCCCTTTGAGGTTCTTCAGCACAGGAACAAAATGGATGAAGCCATGGGTTTGATTGCACTGAACATCTCTGACAGTCTCTTATTTCACCTGGAAGGTTTGACCACTCCTAGGGCTATTTGGAGCAAATTTTCAGCCTTGTTTGGTACAGTCAACGAATTCTGAAAGCTTTAGATTGATGCAGAGTTGACCTCTTTGACTCCTTCTGATTTCCCCACTATAGAGGACTTCTTGATGAAGTTCAAGTCTTTGCGTACAGTTTTGCAGGGATGTGGAAAAATCAAGACAGATGATGAGTGTATCTATTTGATACTCTCAAAGTTGCGAGGACAGTACCAGATCTTTTCTTCCACTTTCTACTCCACCATGGATGCTTTGGGTACCAGACATGTTATGCCCTCTTTTGAGAATTTCTGTGACAGGTTGACTCGTGAGCAGTCCAAGATCACTCAGATAGATTCACTTGCAGGTTCACAGTCACAGGCATTGCTTGCCAAGTCATCTCAGGACACACAGAAGCCGAAGCTGAAGCAGATATCTGACTCCTCCTCTCAGCACTCTACTGACACACCATCTTCTTCTAAGAAGGAGAATCAGAAGACTCAGATCCCCACATGTTCCTATTGTCAGAAGAGGAACCATGATGAGTCACAGTGCTTTCAGAAGAGATGTGATGGTTATGAGAAACAGATTGTAGATTTGCAAGCTCTCCTTCAGAAGAGCACTATTTCCTCTCCATCCTCTTCCACCTCACAGGGGTCTGCTTTTAAGTCTTCTGCATCTTCTTCGACATCTGGACAGGATTTTGGACAGGGTCATGCATTACGGGCATCTGTTGCATCCCCTTTACAGGTCCCTTGGATACTGGATTCCGGTGCTTCTCACCATATGGCATCTTCTCAAGAGTTGTTTTCTTCTTTTGAGACTTCTCCTATTCCTCATATTCTCATGGGGAATAACACTGTACAGACAGTCTGTGGGACAGGTTCAGTCAACATTCAGGATGG
This sequence comes from Chamaecyparis obtusa, assembly GCA_027943335.1. Lineage (NCBI taxonomy): Eukaryota > Viridiplantae > Streptophyta > Pinopsida > Cupressales > Cupressaceae > Chamaecyparis > Chamaecyparis obtusa. The sequence goes on from BSBK01002112.1 coordinate 436,656, forward strand.
CACATTCCATGATGTATTGTATGTTCCATCTCTCTCTGCAAACCTTCTCTCCATTTATCAGATTACTCGAAGTGGGTCAGGGAAGACAGTTGAGTTCACGGTCGATTCAGCCTTCATCAAGGATAGTGTGACAGGAGGCATTATTGCTACAGGGACAGTTGATCATTCCTCCTGTCTCTACATCTTTTCTCATTTTGGTCCACCATCTCCATTGTCGGAGCTCAGCTCTCCTCTTTCACGAGAGCATCATGTGGTGCAGTCAGGTAGCTTGAACCTCTGTGTTGTTCCTGAGACCCGTGTTGTGACTGCTACACCACATCCTGAGGAGTACTTTTCTCTTCAGCCGGATTCTTCTTCAGCACTGCTTGATCCTCCAGCTCCATTCATCGAGCCACCAGGTGCAGTTGTTGAGGATTCTTCAAAGGACACTCATCTCCTCTCTCATGACAGTGTCAGCACACCTGTCATACCACTTGCATTGGGGATTCCCTTTCAGGATCCTCGTGTCTTCACATTTGAGCATCAGCTCGGCCTTCCAGTGACACCTCATCCTTCGAGGTCACCTCTTCAGCACCCACTGACCTTCACTCCTCTGCATTGGAGTCACAGTGGTTTGCTCATTGCTCCAGGGGTTCTTTCATTCTGGGGGGCTTTGGAGCATCGACCCTCTCTCTCCGGGGGGGTTAGCAGCACGCTTTGTACTACTGGCTTTGAGAGAGTCTCTTGAAGTCATGCCTTTTATCTTTGCTTTCTTTTATATCTCTTTTCGGAGAGGGGTTTTTCCCACTGGGTTTTCTCCTTTGTCTCCGGTTTACAGAGATTTCCTTGTACTGGGTACCTGATCAGGCCTTGTTGCCGAGACCCATTTCTTGCTTTCTTAGTCTTGCTAGGTCTGCTTTCTCCCTGCGTTCAGCTTAAGGGGGGGTGTTAGAGTATTATTTCTTTTTACTCTAGTTGCTTAAGCGTCTCTTAGGTGCATTATTAATTAATTCTTAATTAATAATGTGTAACCTAGTATTTCCCCTTTAGGGTTTCATTCACCTTTTTAAGGTTGAACTTTGTAATTGTTTTGTTAATTCAGTTGATAATTTTGCTCTCACATTTTGAGTAAACATCTGAGTTCTTCTTTTTCATCTTTTTGCTTCTACTTTGTATCAGGTTCTTGCATGCAGGTGTATTCGGGGTCTGTGGATTTGCATGTTAGCAATTCCTTAACAAAACCGAGGCGAAATCTTAAAAATCGAGGTGAAATCTTTTTTTTTTAAAAATAAAGGGCTTTTTCTTTACAAAATTCGGCGGGCCGCCACCGCGCCGCCCGCGCTCAGCTAGCGCGCCGCCCGCGCGCAGCCGCTGGGCAGCGCACCACCCGCGCGCCCCCGCTACACCGCCAGGCTCCACCGCTGAGCCGCCGCACTCGGCCGCCGCCTCCTCTCCGCCAGCGCGCCGCCCGCGCCCGGCTCACCCGCCGCCCGAGCTCCGCCTCCTCCGGTGCCGCCGCCCGCTGCCCGCCGCCGCCCATCCTCCGCCCCCAGCAGCCTGCAGCAGGTGACGTCACCTGCTGACGTCACTTGCTGGCATATTCCGTCACCAAAAAATAAAAATCCGGTGAGCGGAGGAGGCGGAGCTCGGGCGGCGGGTGAGCCGGGCGCGGGCGGCGCGCTAAAAAAAAAAATAAAAAATAAAAAATTTTGAAGCTATTTTTAGGGGTAATTGGGCCTTTTTTGCCATATCTTCTTCATCTGGAGGCGTATTTGGGAGTTTTTTATATCATCGGAAAGCTCTTTCCGAGATGAACGCAATTATGGAGGTTTTTTTTCAAGTTTTTTGCTTTGTTTTTCGTATCATGCTTTCGAAGGCAGGACTGCTTTTTTGCCTTCCTGGAGCACTTGATACTTTTTTTGGCATAACTTGCTCATACGGAGGAGTTAGTGGGCGAACGAGACATCATCGAAAAGATGATTCCGAGACGGTCATTTTATATGAAGATCTTTTTTTTAGATTCTTCTTCCATTTTTCGCACCAGGCTGTTGAATTCAGAGGTTTTCTTTTTCAGGTGCCTGCCAGAGCACCTGTCACTGTTTTTGCTGTAACTTGAGCATACGATGGCATTTTTTGCCAAACGAGATATCGACGGAAAGCTGGTTCCAAGACCGTTCTATTTTTTTTAGTTTGGTTGTTTTATTTTGCTGTTTACAGGGGTTTTCTGCCAGTCAAAGTCACGGGTACCTTTTGCATTCCGGACACTATATCTCTCACATTCGGGCTCAGTTTTCCGCAAACTTGGTATTTTCGAAAAGCTTGTTCAGTGTACTTTTTAGTTTCAGAGGTCTTATTTCCAGATTCTATACCAGGTTCTTCCTCCATTGAGTTTTTCTTTTCTACACTCAGATGGACTACTTGGCTTTTACAGGTCCACGGATCTCCATTCTTGGGATGACTTCTGCTTCTGTTCTCACTGTTCTTCTTTCCTTCTTCTTTTGAGTATTGTATATATCTCCACTGTTACATTTTTTTTTCTGTAAACGCACTGAGATAAAGTGCCTACTTTTGCATATCTGGGATCTTGTACTCCTTGTGTTTGTTTGTACTCGCACTCAGTTATAAAGTGTCATGGGGGGTTATGATGTTTTGCCTTTTGTGCTCATCCACCTTTGTCAAGTGAGTGTACCTTCCATGACATTAGCCCATGCTGTATGTCCAGAAGATCTATTCTTCTTCTTCGACACCGCCCTTCATCCTGTGTGTGTACTTCTGTTGCACTGTTGGTGTTCCTGATTCTTCTTCTTGCAGATGTTTCTGGCATTGCATTTCAGTGTTCCTGTCACCCCTCTACCAGTTTAGCATTATGGGGGGGTTCACCTGTTGGTTCTATTACTTCCTTGGTTTGGTTGAGTGATCTACGTATTCAATTTTTGTTCCTATGTACTAGGCGGATGCAGTGGCTAGGCACCTATGCATTTCGGTGAGATGGTTCATCTACTATATAGACACTCGTTCATTCCTTTTTTTGGAGGTCACCTCTTCGATTGATCAGCTCTTTAGACTTTGTCTTCTCTACCTGGTCATGCACTTCAGTGGGGGTTCCAGCAGTATCTTCTGACAGAGTTTTCAGACATGCTTCGGAGATGCTTCATGCTCTTTCTTGTTCCTTTCTTTGGGACATTCCCTAGATTGGAGGCTTTGTTTCCTTCATCTAGTTTATTTTATTGTACTTGGGTACCTGATCAGGCCTTGTTGCCGGGACCCATTGCTCTTTCATGCATTTTTGTTTTCATGCATCTTTTAGTCCTTAGTTGTTTAGCTTCTCCCTAAGTTACACTTAAGGGGGGGTGTTAGAGTTGTCATATTATAGCTAATAATTAATTTATTTAATTATTAGTCTATTATTCTCTACACTTAAGTTAGACTTAGGCATCTCATTATTCTTTAAGGTTTTCACCTTTAGGGTTTTGGTATCCTTTTATAAGGATTCCCTCTTTGTATTTCATTAATTCACTTATTGGATCATAATTGAGATTTCTCTTTGCATGTCCATAAGATGTCTCTGGCTTTTTGGCCTCCATAGATTTTTCTTGCTTCTATTCTTTGCTTCTTCCATGTGACAGGGTTATGCATGCAGGTGTTCTTGGGAGATTAGTATTTCACCTAATCTAACATGTGTGTGTGGGTCATAGAATCAAACTTTGAGTATCGCATCTACCAGTGGAAAATATCATATCATGGTAGACTGTGGGTAAGATATTTGATAAGTGTTGAGAAATACTTGACACTAGGGCAGTGTTGAAAAACATAGTTGGGGTGGTGTTGAGAAACACTGTTCGCAAGATGTCCTAAAGACTAACACATCCAAGAGACCAAAGCTAACACAGTTATGCCCCCTAGACAAAGATGAATACCAATTCCAAACTAAGGCAACAAGGACAAGGCATGATGGAGAAAGTCTAAGTGTCGAGGATGTGTGCTAAGAAACAAGGGTGCAAAGGCCTCAAGTAGCGCCCATTTCTAGGTTTTCACCACTTGACAGATTTTTTGATTTTTTCAATTTTTTTGTATTTTTGCTACTAGGGCGCCTGTTTCTAGGTTTTCACCAAGGCACTTTTTCTATTTTTTTTGAATTTTTTGCAATTTTTTATTTTTTTGTATTTTTTCAGGACTTTATATACTTTTTAGCAATTTTTTAGCATCATATATGAATTTTTTTGGAATTTTTTCAGGATCAATAAATATGTACAAAGGATGCCCCCAGACAGGACAGGCATCATGGATAGAACTTCTTCAAGTGCAAGACATTAATAGGATCAGGGAGTTGTTCTCCCTCTTTAGTAGATAACAAATAAGCACCTGTCCCAAAAGCGGTAGTAATGATGTAAGGTACAAGCCAATTAGGTTTGAATTTTCCCTTTTGATCTCTATGTTGTTGGTTCTTAGGATTTTCACGTAGGACAAGATCTCCCACTTGGAATTCTCTAGGGTGAACCTTTTTATTGAAAGCTTTAGACATGCACTTTTGATAGACCCTTATATGGTCAAATGATGCTTTACGCTTCTCATCTAGAAGTTCTAGCTCTTGGAGTCTCATGGCACAGTAGTCTTGATCTGTAACTAGACCTTTGAGGGAAACTCTGAGTGAAGGGATCTCAACCTCTAAAGGTAACACTGCTTCAGCGCCATATGTAGGAGTACGAATACTCATTCTATAAGCCCACAAAGCTGGATTTATCTATAAATGCTAATCTCTACCATTCTTATGAACTGTTCTATGGAGAATTTTAAGAATGGTTTTATTTGAAGCATCTGCCTGACCATTTCCTTGCGGGAAGTAAATGGAGGACCAATGTTGTTTAATCTTGAATTGTTTGCAAAGTTTCTTAAGGTCCTTATTCTTGAACTGACCTCCATTGTCAGTGATAATCTTAGAAGGCACACCATATCCACAGATGATATTGTTTAGGATGAAAAGAGAAACTATCTTGTCCAAGACAACAGAAAGTGGGATAGCTTCTACCCATTTAGTAAAGTAGTCAGTAGCAGTGATGATAAATTTTTGTCCACCTGATGAGTTGGGATGAATCTTCCCAACAAGGTCAAAGGCCCAGCACTAAAATGGCCAATGAGATATAGAAGGAATAAGCTCCCTGCCTGGAGCATGTATTAGGTGACCATGTTTTTGACACTTTTCATGGGATTTTGCAAAAGCTACTACATCCATCTGCATGGTAGGCCAATAGTACCCTTCTCTAAGCAACCTTCGAGCCATGGAAAGACCATTGGAATGTCCCCCACAGATGCCCTCATGAATGTCAACTAATGTTTGATTGGATTCCTCCTTTTCTAAGCATCTAAGAAGTGTCCCATCTAGACCCCTCCTATACAAATCACCAGAGATAAGGGTATGGTGAGAGGCATTTTAGGTAAGGTTTCTTCATTTAGAGTGGTTAAAAGTATCGAGGATAATGCCATCACAGAGGTATGAGTAAATGGCACCATCAGGATGAGTCATGACCAACAAGGGTACAAATGACATGGCTTTCCTAGGAGTCATAGATAGGGTAATGTAGCTCTTCCACTAGGAATTCAAATCTAGACTCATGCTGCTCTAACTGGAGAAGTGAAGCAAGTGTAGCCATAGCATCAGCTACTTTGTTTTCTGCTCTACTAATTTGCTGAAATGTGACAAATGTGAAATACCATCTCAATGAATCAACCATTTTCTTGTAAGGTACCATTTTTTCATCTTTTGTTTGATATTCTTCATTAACCTGGTTGATTATCAGCTGTGAATCCCCATAGATATGTAGCTCTATGATTCTCCATTCTATGGCCATCTTGAGCCCATTTGTCAAAGCTTCATACTTAGTAATGTTGTTTGTACATGAGAACAATAACTTGTAAGACTTGGGGATCATGTATACATGAGGAGAAACAAAAAACACACTAGCTCCTAAGCCATTTTGCATAAAAGAGCCATCAAAGAACATCTTCCATGTTATCTCAGTCATGTACATGAGGTGCTCATCTAGAAAGGCAAATTATTGGTACACTATCTTGAATTGGGAAGTCAGCCAATTGATCAGCTATGGCTTGTCCTTTTATAGCTTTACGCTCAACGTACTCTATTTCAAATTTTGAAAGAATCATCATCCATTTAGCAAGTCTACCTATGAGAGTAGCCTTACCGAGCAAATACTTGAGAGGATAAATTTTTTCTATGAGATGTATTGTGTGCGGAAGCATGTAATGTCACAACTTTTGGGAATCAAACACCACTGCGAGGAAATATTTTTCAATATTGGTGTAGTTAACCTCATATTGAACAAGAGTTCGACTGATGTAATATATGGCTCTTTCTTTCCCATTTTCATCAAGTTGAGCTAGTAATGCCCCCAAGGAAGAGTATGTTACTAAAACATATAGTATAAGTGGCTTCCCTAGGATAGGAGGCATTAAAATAGGAGGATTTTTCAAGTATTGTTTGATTTGGTCCATTCTTTTTTGACAATCCTCATTCTAGATACATTTAACTCCCTTATGCAAGTTCTTATTGAGAGGTTGAGCTCTATCTGCCAGTTGTGAAATGAACCTCCTTATAGATTGAAGACATCCCTAAAGACTCCTCATTTGATTGATGTTTTTAGGAGGTGGCATATCCATGATTGCCTAGACCTTTTTAGGGTCTACCTCTATTCCCTTTGCTGAAATAATGAACCCTATAATTTTTCCAAAGGTAACACCAAATGCACACTTTTTTGGATTTAATCATAGTTGGAATTGCTCCATGTGATCTAGAATGACTTCTAGATCCCCTAAGTGTGTGTCTCTTTTTTTAGATTTAGCCAAGGTGTCATCCACATAATCTTCCATGTTCTTATGCATCATGTCATGAAAGATAGTTGTCATAGCTCATTGGTAGGTAGCTCCTACATTCTTTAATCCAAATGGCATAACATTCCAACAATAGGTACCCCATGTGCAAGTGAATGCAGTCTTTTCCTGGTCTTCAAGAGCTATGTTGATTTGATTATATCCAGAAAAACCATCCGTCAATGAATAGATCTCATAACCCACAGTCATGTCCACTATCATGTCTATGTTTGGGAGTGGAAAATCATCCTTTGGGCATGCTCTATTGAGATCTCTAAAGTCTGTGCAGCTGCAAATGGATTTTTCATGTTTTGAAACTAGTACAATATTGGATATCCATTCAGCATAATCAATAGCTCTTATGAATCCTACGCTGAGGATTTTTTCTAATTCTTCTTTGACTAAAAGAGCTATATGAGGATGCATTTTTCTCAATTTTTATTTGACGGGTTTCACACCTGGAGCTATGGACAAGTGATGCATAATGAGATTAGTGTCCAACCCTAGCATATCGAAATAAGTCCAAGCAAAATTAATCTTCTTCCTTTGTAAGAACTTGGTGTATGCTTCTCTTTCTAGAGGTGACAAGGACTAAGCCAAGTGCACTATCTATGGAGTTTCATCTATACCCAAGTTGACTGCTTGTGTTGACTCAACAAGCACTAAAGATATATCTTTAAAATAACTCAGGAGATGATCAAGTACCTCATCCTTAGGTGCCTCAAAGAGGTTTTCACCCTTGGATACATCATTTATTTTTGCTATTTTTAGTTCTGACACCGCCACACGGTGGTTTTCACCATCAAAACTCTTATTCTTTTTTTCTTTTCTTTTTATTTTTTGACTAAGGTACTTGATGTCTGGCTCTGTCATGCTTGTAGCTAGTTCACTGGTGGAAGAGACTATGGGTTTGATTGCATTTAGGTAACAAGTTATCTCATAGTCATTCTGGAATGTTAAGAGCTTAGGCTATTGATAACGTTTGGACCAATCAATGAGGTGAGGATTAGCAAGAGGTAGGTCAATGGTAGGTTCAAGATTGTGGATATGAATGGCATTATCTCTAGTGACTAAAGAGTCAGAGTCTATCAAGTATCCATCTAAGTTACCCAAATCAAGATCCATCCTACCAAGTGAAGAATCATCCACTAAAGTGACCTATGGATTCAAATCTGTAAATCCTACATGTGACTCATTAGCTACCTCAGGATGAGAACTATAAGTATGGAGAACATCAACATTCATGTCAACTATGGAAGAATCAGAGAGAGACTCCCACTCATACTTGTGTGAATCTATATCTGAATCCCGATTGGGATGTTTACACCATGCATGTTTTCAACGTCTTGATGTGGAGGCTCTAATATCACCAAGGGTGACACCTTCACGAGCACCATTCGTGTATTGATGTTCTTGGATAGGATCTTCAACAGTGGATTCTTCTTGTTCTAGGCTTGAAATTGTTGTATGGGCAACTCAATTGTCTGAATCTCCCTAAAGGAGATTGGTGGAAGGGACCCAATCTTCACACCTATCTTGTTGATTTGTCAAATTTGGCTTGTATCTTGACTCATCTTCACTATCTGAATCATCAGGGATAGGAGCAATTTTCTTGTCATAACTTTCAAACCATAGGCCAACCATCTTCTTAGAGTTGCATCCAAAAAGAGCATGATCGAGAGGTTCAGCCCTAGCATCTAATTTGTGACTAAGAGGGCCATGTCCTAGATAACCCATATTTTTGACAAAAGTGTACCCTCTTCCACATGCCTTAGGAGAGGGAGAGAATTTCTCATTGTGCATGTACTTATCTTCTCTATAAATCCAGTCCTTAATAGCTACCTCTTCTTTTTCATCCTGGATAGGAACTGAGGACTCTACAAATGTGTCAAACAAGGTCATGGTCGAAGAGGAAGGTTTCATCTCTTGGGAAGGCTTGCCATAGGACTTGGGTGAAACTGGAAGTTTTGTAAAGGAGTCAAGTTGATACCCCCCCATACCAAGGTCAATTGATTTGAATTTATCTTTGCACTATGCTAGAGTCGCATTAAAATCCTCTGCTTCTTTGTTGAGGGGAACATGAGTCCCTACTGAAATGGAATTGACAGATAATGTGATATCCCTAGGTATATAGATTTCTACTCCATTGTAGGGGAACTTAACACATTGGTGGTAGGTGGATGGCACTACTTTCATCTCATGGATCCATGGCCTATCAAGTAAAATGTTGTATGCTAAATGACCAGCATCAATAATTTGAAACAAAATGTCCTTCTCCACGAGGCCAATCCTAACAGGAAGGGCAGCCAACCCCTTGGAGCTCCTTTTTGCCTCATCATAGGCTTTTATTGTGATCTTCTTTCGGGCATCTATGACCTCTTCTGAGTAACCCAATGTTTTCAACAAACTTAGGGAACAAATATTGAGCCCAGCACCCCCATCAATCAACACACACCTGACATGGGTTTTATGGATCATGACTTCAATGTGAAGGGTGAGATTATGTGGGTGGCTCAAAGCTTTGTCATCATCTTCTAAAAAAGTGAGGTAATGTGGGCTAGCAATATGATTGACCATGCTTTGGAATTGATCAACATCTATTTTGGTAGGGACATTTGTTGTGCACAAGGTATCCTCAAGGACACACTTATGTCTTGGGGACGATTCCAAGAGTTCAAAGATTGAGATTTGATTTGAGGTTCTCTACAATTGGTCAACAAGATTATATAGCTCATTTCAAGATTAACTGATGATTTGGTGGTGACATTCTTGGATGCCACTTGCTTTGGTTTACTGGACTGGTTGGAACTAGGACCTCTAATAACCACAGGACCTTGGCTTCTTGTGACAACATTAAGCACTTGGGATGACCTTCTAGAGTGAGGACCTCTTAGCACCACCACAAGTTCTTAATCAAATATAGGAGGAGAGCCCACATCATAACCATAAGGATCCCTTTCCCTCATCATGTTGACATTTTCCTCCACAACTTCAATCATATTGACCACGTTTTCTAGAGCTGTGTAGGTATAGTTGATTTCAGCCTTGCCATTCTTTGGTTTAGAGGTTTCCCCCTTCTCATATTTAGGAAAAGGCTCCTTGAAAGCCTTGTGATTAGCATTAGTGTTCAAACCATCCACCTTAATTTTTCCACTCTCAATGAGGTCTTGGATGATATGTTTTAGTTTCCAACAATGTTCGATATCATGTCCAATACCATTGTGGAATTTGCAGAAAGTTTTCTCATCCCACCAATGAGGTTTAACGTCAAGAATATGGTGCTTTGTGGGATCTTGAGGATGTGCAAGATTGTTGGCAATAATTGTTTTGAAGACATCCTCATAGGAATCACCAATATTTGAAAATTGATGCCTTTCTTTCTTAGGCTTTTCCTGGTACCTTGGCTTATGTTCTTGTTGGTTGGATGTGTTGAGCTTCATTGTTTGAACAACGCTAGATAAGTGAAGAATACCTTGATCCTTAGGTTGAGAAGAGTCCACCACTCCATCATTAACCACTTGCTTGTTCTTATTCCAGTGCAAGTTTTTTCCTTTGTCCTTATTAGCATTGTGGTTGTTTTGACCATTGTTGTTATTTTTGTTGTTGGTCAAAATTCCTTGCTCTTTCAACATGTCCTCAATTCTGCATGCAGTTTCGACCATGGTGTCAAAGGAGTCAAAGATCATTTTCCTCACTTCATAACACATCTCAAGAATCAAGTTGCTAATAAGAATTTCAAGCTTCTCCTTCTCAAGAATGGTCCTGGAGTAATGAGAACATTGATGTCTCCATCTTTCCAAGAAAACCACAAATGACTCCCCTTGATTTTGTTTCAAGTTACATAGGTCCAACATGGTGACAGATCTCAAAAGATTGTAGGTGAAGTGTTGGATGAATCTATGAACAAGTTCTTTGAAGGTCTTAACGGGGGGAGTTATGTTGGTAAACCACTCCATTGCTTGACCTTTGAGACTCCTTGGGAATAGCCTCATCAGATAGGAGTCATCTTGATCAAATTCAAAGCTCATAATGTAGAATTGGTGCACATGGTCATGTGGATCCCCATTACCATCATACTTGTCATATTGGGGGATTTCTACCTTCCTAGAAAAATCCTTCATGCTCACACTCCTATCAAAAGGATTAGGATAGATTGAGTCAAGTGAAAAGGAACTCTTAGGTACCAACACCTTTTCCTTCATATGCTTGATTTTCTTGATCTCCTCTTCTTGAGATGGTCCTTGCTTCTTGATCTTTCTATCCACATCAAAGTTGTAAGGAACCCTGGCACCCTTGTTGATCAATCTCTCTAGGAACTTATCCTTGTTTTACTCTAGATACCTCTCCACATATTGTTGGAAGAGTGGTTCTTGTTGCATCCTCATGAAGTCTTGAGCATCAAAACTTGAGCTACTTCCTCCATGTTGGGAGCCATGATGATCTTGTTGGGATGGTTTTCTTGAGTTCCTAGGAGGTGTTTGTCTCCTATAGTGAGCATGTTGTGAATTCCTTCTTCCTCTAGGACTAGGAGATCTTGAAGGGGTCCTTGAACACCTTCTGCTTTGTGGGGTTTCTGAAGGAGTAGATGGTGGAGAGTTGTTTCCACTTTTGATACCCCTGTTGTTGAATTAGGCATTGAGTTGTTGGGATAAAAGCCTATCTTATTCTTCTTGAAAGGATTTTCTTTCCAATTATAACAAGGCTTGTTGCTCCACCTCTAGGAGTCTAAACCTCTCTTCTTTTGCAGCTTGTTCATCCAAAAAGGATTTCTTTTTGCATTCAATTCTTTTGAGACTTTCACTCGTATACCTTGAGGTTTTTTGGAGAGGAGAACTTGGCCTTGAATGTTTGAACAAGTCATTATTAAATGTTGCATTCACATGGGCATCATAAGATTCATTGTTTTGGTCTTTTTGTTGTGATTGTTCATCTTGGTGAGCTTGTATGTAATACCTTTTATCTCTCTAATGGGCATCTAAATATCTGGTGTTGATAGGGGGTGATTCTGGTTGATTGTCATCACTAAATAGCATGTTGTCCCTATGTCTCTAAAATATGTCATCAAGATTTTTATCCATTGCTTCTCTCTCCTTTCTATTCATGGTGTAACTCATGTCCATATCTGATTGAGAAGGTGCTAAGGAGGTACTCAACTCACTAGGATTGTTCTTAGGTTTAAACCAAACTTTAGACTCACTCCTAGGTGATTGATCAAAGATGGGCTCTTTTCCCTTACGCTTTTGATGAGTTTGGACTAAGGGTAATTGGTCAAAGACAACTTGAGGTCATTTTCTTTGGTTGACTTGATACCTTGTCATAACCGACATGAAAGAAAAGACCCTTGGTGATAAGATGACCCTATGAAATGTCGATACCAAACTAGGATAGTAAAAGCATTCAATTGTCCAAAAAAAGAGATGGTAAGATAGAAAATTGCAAAAGGTGTAAACCAACACTACTACAAAGGTGCCCCATCAAAGGATAAGTATCCTAGCACATATGGATCAGGAGAATGATTTACCCAAATTATATTTGAAATTGAAATTGATTTTTGATGGAAATGAATTGGACAAGAGACTACTAAGACTCTCCAAGTGTGTTACCAAAGAATCTAAAGGTTTACTTTTTCAACAAGGATGACTTCTAACTTACTGATTCCAAACAAGGTCACTTGTGAAATCAAAGAATACTAATTCAAGGAGTCAAAACATAGGAACCCAAGGTACAAACAGGCTTCCAACTGCAAGGTAAGAAACCTACTAAAATCTGGATCGACCAAAAGAAGACTGAAAATGACACAAATCAGACAGATAGAAAAATTACTCTGTGTGATAGTTCGTAGGGTATTGGTATGATACAATATGTCCAGATGATATTTCACACTAAGGGCGTGTGACAGTTTCTAGGTAGTAGGTGTGATATTTTCCAAGCAAGTTGTGTGATAGTTGTTCAATATCATATGATATTTGACCAGTGAGTGTAAAAATTTTAGTTTTTGAAGGCAATTCGTCTAAAGTCTTAGTTTGATGGTTCAATTTCTTGACTCCAAACACAATAATAGCAAAGAACAGATAGGTTTGCAAAAAGTAAGTGATCAAACATGTCATAAAACACTTGAATCAAGGGCAAAGGCAACCTTGTCAAGACAAGCACTTGTGATATCAAAGCGAAAAATCTTATGAATGCTACCATGATGTTTGATGTTTGAGAATGTTTGCACGGGTAGATCACAATGAAGACAAATCAAGCACTTACTAGCCTAGAAAGACAAAGGCTCAATACTTAACAACTTGGCCCACACTTGATGTCCCATCACCTCACACAAAGTGGTTGCCCACAATAGATGTTGGCTTTGTCATGGAAGTGCCAATGACACAACCAAAGGAACATAGATAGTGAGTAGTCTTGGGTTGATCTAGGTTAGTCCACTAGGATCAATCCTTGCACTAAGATGCTAAGAAGAAAAATTGGGTAGCTTCTATCTATGGTTCGTAGTAAGGGCTTCCATTCGTAATACCCCTCTTGCTCCCCAAGGGGACTCCTTACCTTGCGGCAAGTAATGGACCTCATGGCCACAAGAGTACCTTAAGCATTCTTGCTTAGCATTTTCCTCATGGTCACAATCCCACAAGTACTCACACCAAGAAAAGACAAGTACTACGTCTACCAAGGTTTTGTGTCCTTGATAGCCTTGATTTTATAGTGGGTCGGAATAGCTCGGTATTAGCTTGTCTCCACTTGGGTCATTCCTCTTGATTGCTCAAGAGTAGGCCCGCTAAAGGATTCTAAACTAAACAAGAAGTGGATTAACCTTTGAGGGTCAAGATTTATGGTTCACCTCAAGGGTGAATAGCATACTCTCCTATCTCAAAAATCTTTCCCAAACACACCAAGCAATGTTCAATTAACCTCTTTCTTTCAAAATCTAGAAGTGGGTCAAGATTTCTGGTTCACCACAAGGGTGAAGAGCATACTCTCCTACCACCAAAAGACTCCTACAACAAGATATTAAGTGCCTAAGAAAATAATCAACTAGTATATGCCACACTTAAAAATGAAAGCAATGAACAAGCACTTGATTGTTTTTATGCTCTAGGCAACCCTGTAAGAAAGGTTAGTAGCCCTTGTGCATTTGAAGCTTTGACATGCATTGTTTTTGGAAAATATTCAAGCAATGAGGGCACACCTACAAGCACAACTTGTTAGCCCCAAAAAGGTTAGCACAATAAAATCAAGAATAATCTACAAATGAAACTATGTCTTAACACAGCAAATAGAAACCAGCAAACAAACAACCCAAATCTTGCAAAGAAATAACCAAAATCACTCACTGTCAGGCCTGTGTGACAGTTCTATCAGAAAATGAATCACATGATACTTCGTAGTATACGGGTGTGATACTTTTTCTCTGAATGATACTTCATGCTACCTACATGCAACAAAGCGTAAAACACCAGTGCGACAGAATCCTATATAAGCGTATGATACTTTTACTAGAAAAGTATCACACGGGTATATAATAAACTATTGTACGATACTAGAAGACTATCGCATGATACTCTGTCAGAAAAATGTACAAAATAGCCGAGAACAGCAAGCAAAATATGATGAAAAATTAGCAAAAATGCATGAAAAGAAAGGACAAAACAGAGTGTTCTGCCCCACGGTGGGTGCCAAAAATGTACACTCAAAATGTACAGTTCTCTAAGTCATTACTTCCAAGAGAATCCATGGATTGGAAACCTGGAGAAAGTGACCTAGAACTCCCTAGGCATGGAGTCACAAGGGTGTTTAGAATGCTCTCAGCTAGAGCTATTAAGCCAATAACCTTGCTAGTAAATCACGCAATGGGAGATTCAAAGAGACAAGGGCAAGAATGCCAATATCTTCAAGAATCAAGATGAAAATGCAATGCAACTATGCTAGAAATGAAGATGCAAGAATGAAACTATGCTATGAAAATGAAAGTATTACAAGCCTTTGCTAATTAAGCTAGGTGAGTTAAGCTAGAACATGAAAGGAAAGTAAACTAAAATGCCATGAAAGCTAAGATAAATGAAAGAATGAAAGCTAGAATGCAAGAAGATCTCCAAAGCTCCAAAGTCACCAAGAAATCTTGTAACATAAGATTAGTATGAAAGAATTGAATTCTAGAATGAGAAGAGAGCTCTTCTTTTATAGAAAGTGAGAATCAATGGACGATGGAGATTAAGAGGCAAAAAATTTGATCAAGGGTGGAGTTTGAAAGAGGAATCAATCCATGTGCACAAGTCTCCTCCAATGAGAAAGAAGTGTTGACTTTTGAGCCTCATGTGAGACAAAAAGGTCTTTTCTTCTTTTTATAAAATAAGAATAATGGTTTATTTGTGCAACTTAGGATAAGAGGAAAGTGGGGGCTTTTTATTTAATAAAAGGGGAGGGAATTCCTTTTAAATAAATAAAGACTTAGGATAAAATGGTTAGCCCATAGAATAAAATCAAATAAATGATAGAATTGGGATTTGATCAAGGAAATTGATTTGAATTGAAAATATTGATTTAAAAATATTGATTCAGAGAATTGATAAATTGGTTCCATCATTTGATAAATTGAAGAATGGGGCCCAAAGTCTAGGCAACCATTTTAGGGTGCATACACACCTTACATCTTAGAAAAATGAAATGACTGAAACATGTTTTAACTTATTTGACTTTATATGTTGATTGACTTATGATTTTCACTGAGTGCTCCCTCCTTAGTCTCTCCATGATGTTTCTACTAGAGGACTGGTGGTAGGGGACACATTTTCTTTGATTTTTACATGTGGGTATCACTTTAATGATCTTAAGTGTCTCTTTCTTTGTTCCCATGGATACTTGGGAGACTTAAGGCTATATCCTTGACTGCATTGTGTTTTCTCATGCAAGACTGTACTCATGGTTATCTTGGCACTTATGCTTCAATACTAGTATAACCTTGCAACATTAACTTGTAAATTGTGTTTGGGTCATCTCAACGCTTATGTCTTGATGCTTGCATGTGTTTCCTACATTTCATCTAAT
Source organism: Chamaecyparis obtusa (assembly GCA_027943335.1). Taxonomy (NCBI): domain Eukaryota; kingdom Viridiplantae; phylum Streptophyta; class Pinopsida; order Cupressales; family Cupressaceae; genus Chamaecyparis; species Chamaecyparis obtusa. The sequence goes on from BSBK01002112.1 coordinate 452,559, forward strand.
ATAGATCATATTCATATCTCCATAGTTGTCTTTGCACTAGTGTTGGTTGTATAATCTTGTGATGTCCCTTAAATAAGGCTTGATAATAAAAACAAGGACCTATCTAACTAACCCTTGCAAAATCGCACATTGCATTTTCATGATAACTTGCATTTCTTAGGTGCATTCTTAGTTGCATTCAAGTTTGGAGAGAGTCTCCTTCATCATTATTTTGGAAAAATCAATCAGCTACGCTAGATCACATATCTCCTTTCTTCTATCTTGACCATGTCTCTTTCATCTCCTCTGTATTTCACTCTTTCACCATTTCCTGTCATGACAAGGGGTTAATCATATCATCATATTTAATCTACCCTTATATAGTATTTTGACCTAATTTTTTGAAGTCTTGAATTTCTACAAAAATTACACCCTTACCTAATTTCGATGTCCTAGATCCATTTTCGCGATTGAAATCAAAATATGGCTTCATCTTGACTATCAAAATTGAAATTCAAAATTATTTCCTTCTATACGTAGCTGAATGACCCTTTGAGGCTACTTTCTTCGATCTTTTGAGGCAAATCACCATTTATCTCTCTTCCATCATCATTTCATCTCCTTTCTTCTGATCTTGACCCAACATTACCATTATCTCTTTCTAGTCAACCTTATTTCAAACTGGGGTGAATTCTCATCACTTGGTAGTCAAACTTGGTCTTGTGCACTTAAATCGATCATCTGGAACCTTATCTTATCTTGATTTTGATCATATCTATCTATCTCATTTCTGCATCTCCTCTACCTTATTTTTATTTTGATCCCAAGGGGGCAAGAATAATCTATCAATCTATCTCTTAAACAGCAATCTTATCTATCTTCTCTAGTTCTCGTTCGATCAAGTTCGGAGTAAAATCTATCTTATCTATAACTTTTCTAGTTCTTGTTCAATCAAGTTTGGGATTAGTTATCTCTCAATGCTCTATTTGATCAAGTTCAGAGTCAAATATCTATCGACTATCTTAATATCTATTCTTTGACTTAATGTGTTCCCAAATCACTCACACATTAGTCAAAGAGGGGCAAATGTAATCACCAAAACAAGGTCTAGTAAACCTTGAGCTCCACTCTAACATTAAACATTTTTAATACTAGACCTTATCTTGCGTATTGATTCAATATCTTATCTCTTGATCAAATCATAACTTTAATCATTTATTCAATGATATCCTAAAGTTTGACCACTTTATCCTAAGTCTTATTTGATTAAAAGAACATGTCCCCTTTTAATTAAATAAACCCCACTTTATCCTATGTGTGCACATGAAAAAGGGATTTCTTAATTTTTTTTTAAAAAGAGAAAAAGACAAAAGTGTAATCTCTTTTTCCTCTTAATCTCCACCACTCATTTCTACCTAACCATTCTCGTCCACTTGATTTTGCCTCTTGAGAATCTTGTGCCCTAAATTCAAAATGGGGATTATTCTCCACCCTTGGATTTTGCCTCTTAATCTTGACCATCCATTCATTTCTAAATTCTATAAAAGGAGACTCTCTCCTCATTCTTGGCTAGTTATTCAATGAGTTAGTTAGTCAGTCATAATCATATAATCTAGCATCTTAATCTCGCATTCTTAAGAGCATTCTAGTTTATCTTGCATTCTTAGCTTAGTGTTTCCTTGTTGTATTTAGCTTGAATCACATAGATTAACTAGGAGGCATTGTAATATTGTTAGATTAGATTTAATTTCTTGTTCTTGCATTTGCATTCTAGTTTAGATCTTTCATCTCATTTAGATCTCTCATGCTTGCATCTTCATTTTCAATCTTCCATTCTATGGTGCACCTTGCAAGGGTTTCTTATTGAGGTTCATTTGAGACCCACTATCCATAATGTTTAAATTCTTGCACATCATAGATAGGAAGCTATAAGCCACCTCTTGGGATCTCCTCTCCATGGATTCTCTCAATAACAATGGTTTATAGAAGTGTGTCACCTTTTGATCACACAACTATAAGCCTTGGAATCAATTTATTTTTATTAATGTTATAAATTGATTTCCTTATTATTGGAATTTAATTTGAGAATGTAATTATAGTTTTGTTAGTGATTATTATTAAATTCTTGTGAATGTTTTTCCCTCTACATTTATGGGTTTGGAGGGAATCTTTTTATGTCCTCATTTTAGGATTTTTACCAGAGGTGGGGTTAGGATTAATGTGTTGTATTTGTTTCCCTTTCATACTTTTGTAGCATTCAATTTTGTTATAATCCAACCTTATGAAAGCTCTTGATTTTTTTATGACAGAATTTTGATTATGTGTGTTCTTGCAATACTTTGGAACTAGGTTTTTACTTTTATGATTCATGATGATCTATGAGATATTTTGAGAGTTGTGAACTTAGGGTAGGTTATCTAGGTGTTAAAGGGGAAGTTGCTTGCTTTGAAGGTGTCGGTGCCCAAAGTGGCTACCTGGGTATCCTTACTAGGTTACTTAAATAAGTGATAATATAATACATTAAATAGGGTTTTAAAATGAATTAATAAGATAATAGCTTCCTCGCCCATGCCTTGACTGCTAATATAGGTTAAGGATGGGAGCAGGAGAAGATACTTTCATGTTTAGTGGTGGCAATGAGTTATGGCATGATCAGTTATCCTTGTCTAGATTAGAGGATTTCAGCTTTCTCATATGTTCACACTTGGGAGTTGGAGTCTAGTTAGATCATTCCAAGGGGTTGACATATGTGATGACAATTCCTTTATTTCATCTTAGGTTTCCTACACATATTGGTTTCCTCTGGATTAGTATGTGTACCTTTGAGTTATTGAGTTGTACCCTTGAGATAGGAACTTATAGGACCCTTGCTTAGTATTACCTGATGATTGCTTTTGGTATTGTTATATGAGTGGGGTCTGATATTATCTCCTCAGCATGGTTGGAGTGGAACCACAGGTTTCCATGAGGTCAGGAGGTTGTGATTCTCTTACCATTTTAGACTCTGACATTCCTATACCAGTGCTTAATGATCCTTGTTATGGTTGCTTCTTATCATATCTTCCTTTGAGATTTGTACCTATTATTTCTTTGTTTGTACTTTGTATTCAGTTGTATTTACATACCCTGTGACTTGTGTAGTGGATGTGTGTTATCATGTATACTTTATAGTTTAGATGTATTTGTTTATTTTTTAGATGGTTTACTATGTAGAGGATTTATATGATTATTGTACTTAGTAGATTAAAATTATATTTATGTAATTCTATGTCAAGTAACCCTTGAGATTTGTAATTTGTAATCGAGATTGTGTATATGATTATATATGGAATTTATGTTTTACTTTCGCTTTATTATTTAATATTGTTTGTAAACTCTTAAGGAAAAAAATATTCTATAAACTTAGTAACAATTTTAGGTTAATCTCTCATGGGTTCCCTAGTGGGGCATTACAAGTAAGTTGAATTAATCGTGCAAGTGAAATGCAAATAAATTGTTGATCTTGATCCAAATGATTGATGATTATGTTCCTTATATTTGTGGGTCAAAGGGGATCCACAAGCACAATCACTAACAATTAAACCTTTGTAATCATATGATTCACCCAAAAGGGATGACTTCACAAGGGTATGATCCACCATTGACCATTGGACTATGTCGCTATGCTCTTTACCTTTCCTGCAACTTTATTTTTATGTACAAGAACGCATCATTTTGGATCATTGATTTGATTGAAGATGATTGAGAGATAACACCTTTGACTTATTGGCTTCTCCCTAATGCTCTTAGCATTTGGTGATCATTAAAATTAATCACATACATTTGACACGTCCTCAATAATTAATCCTAAAAAAGAAGACCAAATATTACCTTTCTTGTAATTGAGAGGTGTTTGGGACCCATTAATATCATCATTGAACATTAGACACTTGGCATATCCTTATTTGTCAAAGAAGATGAGATGACAAAGTGGGGCCAAGATAGACCAATTAACTAGTTGACTTCACCCTTGTTCTCTTACTATGAGAAAGTATGTTTTCTTAATTGTCAAAGCATGTGTTAATATGAGTCATCCACGTGCCTTGATGAAGCTGATATTTAGAGTCAAGAAGATAGTCGAGAGTGAAACTGGCTTAGCAAGTGACTAGGCTAGGAAGGGCTAGTAAAATGAACGACTTAATAAGCTCAAACTGATAAAAACTAATAGGTACATTCAATAGACCAAAAACATACATATGCAAAGGACATAATATTTTTAACCAATTAAACTAAGGGAGAAAGGTCAAGGAGTTGGTTTCCCTAATGACATGATAGACTGAAATCTTAAGTTAAGTAATCAAGAACCTTATATTAATATTCAATGATAAAATAAAATGATGAGGCTTTTTTATTTACTAGGGTTTAGGATTTTAGGAACTTTCTAAACCATTGAAGGGTTTTAGAAATTGCAGAGGACTTTTGTATTACCAAGCCAAAAAAATTGCAAAATTTGACAATTCCTAACAAGACCTAAGAAAAACATTATCTCCAAAGGAATCCACTAAGTAATTCTTAGGGGCATGAAAGGATGTTAGTAATTCATTGTAAGTAATCTCAAAAAAATTGGATTACAAATTTGTCTTTGTGGTGTGTGTGAAATGTGAAACAAAGAGCAGAGTGTATTCCCCAAAATTAGAGTGAAAGAAGATGCCTTAATGAGATAAATGACTTTAATGAAGCATACATGCATCTAAAATAATTTTCCATAATGATATACCCCTGAGGGAGGAAAACCCAAGGGAAATAAAGCACATAAAAAAAAAGAGCACATAGGATTCTACTAACTCTGTGGTCAATATGATCATATGATAACTCATGTATATCAAGAATTATTGCAAATGAACTAACATCCTTATCCATATGTAGTAGAACTATGAGCATAATGGAAGGACACACAATATTTACAAAAATAAGTTTTTTTGGGTCAGCATTATGGGGACTAAAAAGAATAGATGGTTGCTACCACTTTGCATTGTCCCCAATTAGACAACATAAAGGTGTATTTATGACAAAAAAACATGCACAATATAACATATACACAACATATAGAAGAATTTTTTATTTGACAAAATCCTCTGCAAGTTACTACAAGTTATTAATGAAGATTTTGCATATAGTTGTCATTGCTCGAAAATCACATAAGCAAGGTTTATTGCATAAAATGTAATAAAAAGAATAAACTTAAACAACTAAGCTCATTCTTGCATATCTATGCAAACCTCAAAAACTATGGAAATAAGCATGTGAATGAGAAGAAATAACAATGTGAAATAAAATTAATCTACTCAATATAACATGTAAACCTCCAAGAATGAAGAGATGTTTGATGTTTTTGTGGTTGGTATGTGGTTGCTCACAAATCCAGCAGCATGACAATGTATGAAAAAGGCTTGTTGGATGAGGAAGGGGGCTCTCAATTTATAGGATTTTGAAGGAAATGGACGGTTGAGATTGAAAGTTGGATGGAGGGTCAAGATTTCATAGGATTGATGAAGTGGACATGAGGTGGAGGCCAAGTGGAGACCAAGTAGATCACATGTTGATTAGGGTTTTGACCATTCAAAGGAAGAAAGATTCTCACACGTGTGAGAAACCTTTGAAAGTAACATGTCCATGACAATGTGTAAGAAGGTGTAAGAGGGTGAAAGTTTCTCACACATATGTGAGCAACTTCAAAAACTGATGGCTCAATGACAAAGGTCAAGAGATGTAAAAGGATGGGAGAACCAAGGTTTCTCATGCATGTTTGAGAAACTTTGGAAAATGACATGTCAATGACATGGGTCAAAAGGTGGAAGAGGATGAGAGAACCAAGGTTTCTCACACATGTGTGAGAAATTTTGCAAAATGATATGTCAATGACATGTGGGAGACAAGTGTGTATTGGTGTGTAAGAGCCACATGTGACTTGTAAGAGTCACATGTGACTTGGGTTTGCTAATCCCTTGATTAATATTGTGCAAATGATTAGCGATTGATTAGGTGGAAGATTATGATTAATTAGTGAGAAATTGGGTTGACTTGGGTTAGAAGGATGGGTTAGGTTAGGGAAGTGAGGTTAGGTGAGGGTTAAAGTTAGGAGCCATGTGCTCAAATAGAATTAAATGCAATATTTAATTCCAAGTAGTATAAAAATGGATTAACTAAGTAAACTAGGTCACTTAATTAAATGGAGGATTAAGATTAGGGGAAACTAGGCTAGGATAAGATTAAATAAATGTAAATTTATTTAATCAAGTATAGGATAGAGGCTAAAACTAAATAAATGTAAATTTATTTAATCAAGTATAGGATAAAGGCTAAAACTAAATAAATGTAAATTTATTTAATCAATGATAGGGGATAAATATGATTTTAATTAAATAAATATGAATTTATTTAATTAAAGGTAGAATAAGGCTAATTATTAAATAAATAATAAATATATATTTAATTATCTAGAATAAGGGTAATTGTGAGGACAAGTTTTGGTGTCTACATTTTGCCCCTCTTTGATGTACCATCATGAAGTGATGTTAGATCAAAGAAGATTGAGGCATAGCGGATAAAAGGGGTAAGACTAGTAGCATGATGCCCCATTCATAGAGGGATGAGGAAGGATGACAAGGAAGGAGTGGTATGCCCCCTCGAGAGGACATGTAGGTTTGGAGAACACAGGTGTGCTCTCAAAAAAGATAGGAGTTTAGAGGGAAAATGATAGAGATGATGAAAGAATAATAAAGTCATGTTGCAATGGTGTGAGCAACCTAACTTTGATATTGTATTTGAGACTATGCACCAAGGTATGAGGAACCAAGATGACAATGTGTCAAGTACATGATTAAAAAAGGGCCAAATGAAACCATATGCATATGACACCATGATATGGAATACCATGATTTCATTGGGACAATAGGATGCAAAGACCATGATAAATGCAAAAAATGCTAACACTACAAGAAACAAGCAAGCATGCACAACAAAGAAAATGCAAACCAAAATTTTGCCCCTAGTCAAGTTTAAAACCAATTGATGGATTGATTGATGATGATTGATTGAGGATGGAAAAGTTAATGATAAGAACAATGAACATCCAAATGATTGGGAAGGATACATCCCATGATGATAATTTGATTAAAATTGGGATCAATGGATTATCATCTGATTTGGATCAAGATGATGGGTTGATTAAGGAGTGATGTACGAGATTACAAGATTGGATTTATTAGGTTAGTATTTATTGAAATTGATTACACTAATTTGGGATTTTTTGATTTATTGATGAGTGGATTGGATAGAATGGGATTGGAGGGGAAGATAATTTGAATTGGATTGGAGGATTTGGATAATATAATAGGAGTATAAATGAATTGGATGGAAGAGGATAGGAAGAAGGGAAATTGATTATATTAGAATAGATAAGATGGAAAATAATGGAGTAGAAGGGAAATGTTTGGATTAGAAGATAAAGGACTTGGAAAATATTAGATTGGAAGATAAAGGATTTGGAAGAGAGGAAAAGAAGGAAGGGGAAATGATTTAGAAGATAAGTAGATTTGATATAAAAGGATGAGAAGAAGGGAAATTGATTAGATTAGAATAGGAATGAATTGGATAGAAGAGGAGTGAAAGAAGGGAAATATTGGAAGATAAATGAAGTGGATAATGAAAGAAGACAAATTTATTGGATCAGAAGACAAATGGATTTGGAAAAGATTGGATTAGAAAATAAACAAATTAGATTGAAGAATATAGGAAGAGGGGAAAGGGATTTAGTTAGAAGATGGAGGACTTGGAAAATATTGGATTGGAAGAAGGGAAATTGATTAGATAAGACTAGAGTAGAGGAATTTGAGCAAGTGGATTTAGAAGATAAAGGAATCAGATTGAAGAATATAGGAATAAGGGAAATTGATTAGATAAGACGAGAGTAGAGGAATTTGAGTGAGCGGATTTAGAAGATAAAGGAATAGGATTGAAGAATATAGGAAGAGGGGAAATTTATTAGATAAGACTAGAGTAGAGGAATTTGAGTGAGTGGATTTAGAAGATAAAGGAATTAGATTGAAGAATATAGGAATAAGGGAAATTGATTAGATAAGATGAGAGTAGAGGAATTTGAGTGAGCGGATTTAGAAGATAAAGGAATAGGATTGAAGAATATAGGAAGAGGGGAAATTGATTAGATAAGATGAGAGTAGAGGAATTTGAGTGAGTGTATTTAGAAGATAAAGGAATCGAATTGAAAAATGTAGGAATAAGGGAAATTGATTAGATAAGATGAGAGTAGAGGAATTTGAGTGAGGATTTAGAAGATAAAGGAAATGGATTGAAGAATATAGGAAGAAGGGAAATTGATTATCTTGGAAGATAAATGAATTTGATTAAGTGGATTAGAGGAAGGTAAATTGAGAGGATTAGAAGAAGAATAGATTGGAGGAGATTATATTGGAAGATAAATGATTTTGAGAAGATGAGATTGGAGGAAGGGAAATTGATTGGATAAGAGGAGATTAGAGGAATTTAAGTGAGTGGATGGGAAGAAGGGAAATAGATTATATTAGAAGATAGATGAATTTTATTTAGTGGAATTAGAAGATAAAGGAATTTGATAGGAATAATTTGATGTAAGGATTGAATGGTATTGAGTTGAAATATGGATAAGGAATAGAAGGGGAATAAATGGATTGGATTAGAAGGTAAATAGATTTGATATAATAAGATTAGAAGACAAGGTGGATTGAATAGGATAGAAGAAAGATAAATGAATTAGACATGAGAGGGAAAGGAAAAATAGATTTTATGGGGGGAAGTTGGAAGATGGATAAGAGGATTGAATGGGTCGGGACCGATGACAAGGGAGAACCAAGGTATGGTAGAGGAAAGGGGGATGAATATAGTTTATGTATGGAAGGTAGATGGAGGGAATGGATGATAATAAGATAAATGGGATTAAAATATGGGGAATAGGTGGATGGGGAGCCAAGTACTATGGTGAAAAGGAGTGAGATGCCCCACACTAGAGCTAGGAAAATGAATGGAAAGATGGTGGATAAAGGATGTGTAAAATGGATGGAATGAAGTCATGTATGTTCCAAATCATGCATGGGAATGGGGATGGATAGGATGAGGGGTATGGATAAGATAGAGGATGATTACATGGAGGATATCAATGGAAAAGGATAATGGATAATGCATGGATAGAAGCATAGAATGGAATGGAGGAAATGCATGGGATAATCAAGACCAAAGGCATGGAAAGGAGGATGAAGCTTTATAAGATTATGGATGGAGGATGGGGGATGTGGGAAGTGAATATAACAAGGAAAATGAGAGGAAGGATATACATAAGTAATTCAAGACCAAGTATGAGAAAGTGGATGGACTAATGTAGGACAATGGATAGATAAGGAGTAAGGGATATAGGAGGTGCATATGGATGGATGGAATAAATAGGATAGTCAAGATCAAAGATAGGAAAGGAAGATGAGGAATGTAGATAGGATGATGGATGGTGGATATGAAATGTGGAAGACATATAGGGTAGCATAGGGTGGATGGAACTTGCCCCCAAGTGTAGAGGATAAGGGGATGAGGATAAGTGAATGGATGGAAGATGTGGATTTTAGAAGACAATGGATATGTGATAGGAAGATGGAGGGAACGACTCAAGCATATAGTTCCTTGATATTTCTTTTTTTGTTCTTTTTTTTGTATCAAGGAATTTTGGATATTTTCTCATGGATGTTGGTAGGATGGTTGGATGGTAGAGTAAATGGACCAGGGGAAGGAGGATGAGGATTTATGCAAAATATTGGAGTAAAGGGGTGGATGGGTATGGAAGGATTGGGGGATATTGGATGGTAGGGTAGAAGACTTGTGAATAAATGGATGAAGGAGGTGGAAAGATCATCATTGACACACATCTTGAAGGGTGGTGGAGTAGTGGAGGAGGAGATTGAGGAAAAAAGGTGGATTTGGGATATAAGGACCCAAAATAGATGGAGGTAATGGAGTTGGAAAGTAGAGGATTTTTTAGAGGGAGGATTAGAGGACTTATGAGTGGAGGAAGCTTTTGGATTAGCAAGATTGGATGCCAATTTAGATTTTTCTTTGAGATACATTTCTTAAATGAGTAGCCTAGGAATCCACATGATTTTTTAATTTTTTTAATTTGGGTCCTTTGTGGCCTTTTGAACTTTTCTTTCTTTTGGATCATATTTTTCTTTGCTTGAACATGTCTTTTAGATAGGACATGTTGATCCTTTGATTTTTGTGTGGATTTTTGGCTTTATGCATCTTTGTTTTTTGTTTTGGCATCTATATTTCTCTCATTAGCCATGGTATGGGTGCATAAGGAGGGATGGTTTAAAGATTTTATGGATGAAATTATGAAGGGTGAATGGTGGAAGCAAATCAAGGATGTGTGCCTTTGTGGATCTTTCTTAGGGATGTGAGGTGAACTTGGATATGGAAGATGGATGGATGTAAGGACCCAAAATGGATGGAAGGGATGAAGGATTAGGTTTGGGAACATAAGGACCCAAAATGGTTGTGTTTGAGGAAGGGAGGGATTTTTGGACATAGGGGCCCAAAATGGATTTGGAGGATGGGGGGATAGAGCTTTGGACATAAGGGCCCAAAATAGATGTGGAGGGTTGGTAACGGGAAAAATTGAGTTAAGATGGAGGGATTTTATATTTACAAGGGGTGGAAGGTGTACCAACATTTGGAGACATGATTTTTGCAATGGGACACTTATTATTTTCAACACAAGATGTGAGTCCATGTGTGTGGGGTTCGTGGATGGATTGGATAGGTGTGATGGGATTATGTGGAGGATTAGGATCAAGAGGGGGATTTGGGGGGGTAATATTATCTTGAGATGGATTAGTATCATGACATGGAGATGAAGGGGTAATTTGATCTTGACTTCTAAGAGGATGATGGGGTGAAGTGGAAGGGATAATTGGATTTTGAGGTGGAATGGGGTGAAAGGGACAGAATCATGAGATGGAGTGATTTGATCATGACATGGAGGGGGATTAGTGGATTGGATAGAAGGAATATCTTCATGAAGTGGAGGGTAAGTGGATGTTAAGGCTTGAGATGGAAGGAGATCATTGGATGGGGTGGAGGGGATGGGTTCATGAGAAGGAGGGGAATCAATAATGGATGGGATAATAGGGATGTCATGATCTTGATTAGGAATTGGATCATGAGGTGGATTAAGAAGGATAAGTGGATCTTGAGATGGATAGGGATAATGGGATGGAGAGATTCTTAGATCTAGAGGAGGAGAGGAATCCATGGTAGCATGATTTGGAACAAGGTCTTGACATTTTTGGACTTAGGAGGATGATGGGATGGAGGAGATGGAAGATTCAACTTGAGTGGATGGAGGGATGAAGGAATCATGAGACTTAGAAGATTTAGGTGTGTCTTGACTTGGAGGGAATGATGATGAGTGCATGACTTGTGGAGAGTGGGAAACTTTGTTTAAAGTTGGGGATTTAGACTCATTTTGCTCGTAGCCTAGCCCAATTAAAGCAAATCTTCTTAGAAGATGGGGATGATGATGGTTTTGGAGGATTAGGATTATGTAGAGGTTTAAGATCAGGTGGAGGAGTGGGGTTGGATGAGGGATGAGGATTAAGGATTTGGATGAATGCAGAAGGACATATGTCTTCAAAGAGAAACTTTTTCTTTTGAGCCCCACTTTTTAAGTTAAGGACAATATTTTCAAGCTCTTTAATCTCTTGGGAAAGGTTGGGTGTGTTGGAGGCATGATGTGAGTTATGAAAGGAACCACATGGGGGTGAAGGATGAGATGGATTTCCCTTTTCAAAGGTAGAGGAAGGATAAGAAGTGTGAGATGCATTGGGGTTTATTATGACATGTTGAGGTGGACTGGATGAGTTGGATGAATGTGATTGATAAGTTTTTTGGAGTAGAGGTATGGTGTGATATTGCATTTGAATGTATTTAATCATTTGGCGAATCCAATCTCTATCCATGATGTTTAAATGAAGGTTTGGAGTTGGATTAGAAGAAGATGTGGATGAATATTTGAATTAAGAATGAATTAAGTGAAAGATTTGAGGATGGATGAAATATGAACTTAGGACTAGGAGAAAGTTTGGACTTTTATTTTGATTTAAGAGGGTAGGGCCTCAAGGATTTGATTTGATTTGATTGATTAAGAGGGAAAGGTCTCAAGGATTTGATTGATTGGATTGATCAAGAGGGCAAGGCCTCAAGGATTTGATTTATTTGATTTGATTTTGATTTGATTGATTAAGAGGGCAAGGCCTCAAGGATTTGCTTGATTGGATTATGGATTTGATTGATTGTGAGGGAAGGGCCTCAAGGACTTGATTGGTTTGATTTGAATCTATTGGATTAATGTGAGGGCATGGCCTCAAGGATTTGATTGATTTGATTTGATTTAAGTCCAAAGATTATGATGGTTCTTATGAGCCAAAAGTGGAAGATTTTATGAAAAAATGAATTAGAAGATGATGTGGATATAGAGTGGAATTAAGAATGAAAGAAATTTAGAAGATAAATGAGGGATATTTGGATGAATTAAATGGATTGAATTAGGATTGGGTTGGAATAATAGAAGGTTGAAAAGTGGATTGGATTAGGAAGATAATGATGTGATTAGATTGGGAGGAAAATGAATGATGAAATTGGATTAAGCAAGTAGATGTTGATGTGGATTATGAAGGATGATTAGGATGAAGAGTTAGACCTTGATTGAATGATTAGGAAGAGGATGAAATGATTTGGATTAGGTTTGATTAAGATTACAAGAATGATTAGAATGATAAAGATAACTTAGAAGAAGTGATTAAGGTGATTAGGAATAGAATATGGATGACTTGGAAGAAGTGATTAGGATGATTAGGAATAGAATAAGAATGACTTGGAAGAAATGATTAGGATGATTAGGAATGATTAAGAAGGAAGACACTTAAGATGATTAAGAGATGAAAAGGAAGGATGATTAGGATATGGAGGAATGATTAAGGATGTAGAGGAATGATTTGGATGAATAAATGACTAAGGATCTTATGGATGATTTAGGAGATGGTGACTAGGATGATTAGAATAGAGGAATGAATAGCATGATTAGGGGAGATTGCAATTGGAGGAATGATTTGAAATGATTAAGAAGTTGATTAGGATAAGAAGTATGAAGAAGATGATGAAGTTGATAGATGGAAGAAGTGATGTAGAGATAATGTGGAAAGCTTGACTAAGTGGATTTAAAATGAGACTTGTTTTTGTTGTTTTTGCAATGTTTTGATTTTTTGAGTTTTTTTGAGTTTTTTTGAGTTTTTGAATGTTTTGGATTTTTTAGTTTTGTAATGTTTTTTATGTTTTTGGATTTTTTTAAGTTTATGTTTTTTTGGATTTTTGAACTTTATAATTTTTTGGATTTTTTATTTTAAAATGCAAAGCAAACAAATGAAATTATATACAAATACAATTTCTAAGGCTTAATGTGGATGGTGTGTCCCTTTTGGCTACAAATGGGGAGGGTTTTAAACATTCAAGCACATCAAACACACCAACAATTCTATTGAGGCTTCAACTAGGATTTACAAGCTCAACTAGGGGATGTCCACGATATATGCAAGGTACGTGAGGCCCAAATCCGTAGATGAAAGAGAATAATGCCACACAGTCACGAGGAGATGGTAACTCAAATCTCCTCCTTTACTTTCCAAAGGTATAAAGTCCTTTGGCGCTTATCCAAGAGTGACAAGATTCTACTTCCAAGAGAGGTGTCTTTGGATTCACCTCCCACTATTTATACTCTGCCAAAACATGAGAGTTGAGGTCATCCCTTGAGGTGATCAAATCCCCATGAAGGCCTCCTAAAAAAGAAAACAAGACCACGTGTTTCTTATGCACTCAATGTCACCCAAAGGCGCAAGAGGAGAGAATACGTATGTGGCCTTGGGTTTTAAAATACACTTAATCTTTTTAATTCCAAACCCAAATGTGAAGATTAATTTTAAGCCCAAATTGAAAATGTGTGGAAAACACTTTAAACAGGATGTCTAAGGCTAAAAATAATTACAAAATCATATTCCTTACATTTTTTTGATGAATTTTAATTTTTTTTGCTGAAATTCAATTTTTATGTCTAAGTTATGAGTGTTTGAAGTTGAAAAGGAGGGCTGAATTTGAATGAGTGCACCTGATTTTTGGGATATAATCTAATAAATTTGTTTGTAGATCTGGATAGATCTCATAACCATATTTTTTATGCTTCTTAAATCATCAAAATCCAAGTTGATTTGCAAAAGTTATAGTTGTTTTAGTAAAAGCGCCTCTTTATGGCTTGCAATGAGGTAAAGGGCTAATATAAGCCCTCGACAGTCAGCCCATGTGACCACAAGTTAGAGGAAAGGGGGAAGAACATTTAGTAGATCCCCTAGTTGCTCATATGACCAAGGGCTAAATTCCTGCAAAAAAAAATAAAAATTAAACACTCATTAAAAATAATGACATTTGAAATAATAATAAAAAATGGATTTGAAATTTTATTGGAAATAACATAAAAAAGAAAAAATTTAAAATTTTTTTTTTTAGAATGCACATTTTTATTTTTTGGGGGTTTTATATTTAATGATTTTGGGGGAGCTCTCTGGGACCATAGCCCTTTGAGGACTATCGTAGCCACAGTCTCATGAGGACTGTGTTACCACAGTCCCACACGGGCTATGGAAACATAGTCCCGTGGGGGTTGTGATATCACAGTCCCACGAGGGCTAGGATATCACAGTCCTACGAGGGCTGGGATATCAAAGTCCTGCGAGGGCTAGGATATCACAGTCCCTTGTGGACTATGGTAACACAGTCCCACATGCATTGTGCTATCACAGTCCCGCGAGAGCTGGGATATCACAGTCCCTCATGGACTGTGGTAACACAGTCCCACGTGCATTGTGCTATCACAGTCCCGCGGGGAACCTCTTTTTTTTTTTCTTTTCTTTTCTTTTTTTTCTTTTTTTTTATAAGAAAAAAAATATTGATTTTTTTGTTAATATATTTTTTATTTTTAAAAAAAAAAATTTAATATAAATATATATATTTACATATATTAGAGATATGCAAAGTGTATATATATTCAATATATATAGATATATATATTTTTCTAAAAATAATAATAATAATAATAAAATGAAAGATTGAAATAAACAAGAGATTTTTTATCACAAATTAAAAAATGTTGAAAAGGAGGAAATCTAAGACATATACAATGAATATACTTCCTAACATTTGAAAATAGCAAAATGAGCAATAATGTAGAGTGTTATATATCAAACGACTTCTCTTGTGTGCTCCAAGCACATTGGTGAGCTTGTTGGCTTGATTTGAGGTCTTTCATGAAACTTGATCTCCCAATGCAAGCCTTCAACCTACAAGCTTCAAACACTCAATAAAAACACTCAAAAACACATTAGACATTAGTTTGAACCCGCAAAGTGGGTCCCACCTGGCATGTCAAATATACTGCATAAAACTTAATCAAAAGAATAAACTTAAACAACTAAGTTCATTCCTACATATCTATACAAACCTCAAAAGCTATGGAAATAAGCATTTGAATGAGAAGAAATAACAATGTGAAACAAACTTAATCTACTCAATACAACATGCAAACCTCCAAGAATGAAGAGATGTTTGGTGTTGTTGCGGTCGGTACGTGGTTGCTCACAAATCCTATAGCATGACAATATATGAAAAAGGCTTGTTGAGTGAGGAAGAAGGCTTTCAATTTATAGCATTTTGAAGGAAATAGACGGTTGAGATTGAAAGTTGGATGGAGGGTCAATATTGCATAGGATTGATGAAGTGGACATGAGGTGGAGGCCAAGTAGATGACATGTGGATTAGGGTTTTGACCATTCAAAGGGGGGAAGATTCTCACACATGTGAGAAACCTTTGAAAGTGACATGTCCATGACAATGTGTAAGAAGGTGTAAGAGGGTGTAAGAGGGTGAAAGTTTCTCACACATGTGTAAGCAACTTGAGAAAATTATGGCTCAATGACAAAGGTCAAGAGATGTAAGAGGATGGGAGAAACAAGGTTTCTCACACATGTGTGAGAAACTTTGGAAAATGACATGAGTAAAAAGGTGGAAGAGGATGAGAGAAACAAGGTTGCTCACACATGTGTGAGCAACTTTGGAAAATAACATGTCAATGACATGTGGGAGACAAGTGTGTAAGGGTGTGTAAGACCCACATGAGACTTGTAAGAGTCAAATGTGACTTGGCTTTTCTAATCCCTTGATTAGGTGGAAGATTATGATTAATTAGTGAGAAAGTGGGTTGACTTGGGTTAGAAGGATGGGTTAGGCTAGGGGAGTGAGGTTAGTTGATGGTTAAAGTTAGGAGTCATGTGCCCAAATAGAATTAAATGCAATATTTAAATCCAAGAGGGATAAAAGGGGATTAATTAAATAAACTAGGTCATTTACTTAATTAAATGGAGGATTAAAATTAGGGGAGACTAGGCTAGGATAAGATTAAATAAATGTATATTTATTTAATCAAGGATAGGATAAAAGCTAAAATTGAATAAATGTAAATTTATTTAATCAAGAATAGGGGATAAATATGATTTTAATTAAATAAATGTGAATTTATTTAATTAAAGGTAGAATACGGCTAATTATTAAATAAATAATAAATATCTATTTAATTGGATAGAATAAGAGTAATTGATAGGATAATTTTTGGTGTCTACACAAGGTAAATCATAAAGAGGTAATACAAGTCAAGCATTAAGGTAAACAGATAAGTCATATCGGAGAATTGAAGCTACTATCGGTAAAGATAAAGAAGGAGAATGTTATCGGTGCACAGGATATGAAGAAAGCTATTTGGAACAAAGAGCCACTATCGGTGAACTATTGAATCTAGATGAACAAAAAAGTAAAGGAAATGAGTCAAGGAATCATGGAAAATGGTTTAGAGAAAAAGCTGAAGAGATGAGTGTTGAATTTAAAGAAGGATTAGCAAATGAAAATAAAGTTTATGGAAGATTTGAGATGAAGTTTTATGGAATCCTAATTAGGTTTAGGGATGTGTTAAGTACAAGGAATGATATAAAGAGATAAAATGAGAGAGAGAGAGAGAGAGAGAGAGAGAGAGTTGTGCATTGCCAAAAATTATAAAGTGAAGAATAGAGTTATAGAATCAAAGACGCAGAGCAATTGAGAAGAAAAGGAGTTGAACGGGTCTAACAAGTTTTAGGTGAAAGCAATCAAAGGTCAAACTCTTTTTAATTTATTCTTTATTGTCTAGCAACAAGATTGTAAAATTCTTTAACCAAGTAGTCTTTAATCGAACATAGGAGTTCTATTTGGAACTTATTGTAAATTCCTTAACAGGGTGAACACTACATAAGTGGGATAAAATATCTTAACACCGTAGTCTCTAACAAGACTCTAGATACTTCTAACAAGGTATCATTCACTCCTAATAGGGTGAAGTCATTCAGAAGATGACATTATTGTAAGCTCTTAATTGGGCACCTTATTACTGTAGTGATGAGTTATGGGTACCATCCCCACTGTAGTTTTTCCCTTTATTCAAGGGTTTTGTGTGAGACCAAAATAGTGTGTGAATATTTATGTTACATGTTGACTACTTTGAAAAGCTTTATATTTCAGTAATAGGTAATAAGTCATTTCATATTGGTACATTAACTGTTGAAACAAAAAATTTCAGTGAAAGTGAAGTGAATTATAGTTTATCAGTTTATAATTGAAAGGCTAAAACTTGGAAAAGTGTGTGGTACTAATTCACCCCCCCCCCCTCTCAATACTTGGCCTGAATCTTTTCAACAATTGGTATCAGAGCATTGGCTCTCTAGAGGAAATTTTAATAGCTTGAGAGTAGATCTGGGATTATGGAAAGTTACAGGTATCAAAAGCAACTAGAAGAAGCCCTAGATCATGCTAATGACCAAATACAAGATCTGAAGAACAAACTAAAGACTTAAATTTCAAAAAGAAAGGAATTGAAAAAAAAGTTACAAACAATCCTTGATTGTCTTAAACAATTATTTGAAGGAAGTGTTAATTCTGAGGAAGTTGATGTTGCTATTGCAAATTTGTTGAGAAAGAAAAATGAACTACTTGATGAGATTAACCAAATGAAGAAAGAACATGAAATTCAAGCCATAAGAATGACATAAGTATTAGAAAGGATGAGAGCTACTGAAAGTTCTAATTAAATCCTTTAATCAGAAAAAGGAAATGCTAAAGGAACTATTAGAAATAAAGACGCATTCTTGCAGAGATAAAGACAAGATATCCAAGCATGAATTGAACAATTAGAAGGAATAGGTGATAGGAACTTGCAGTTACAAGCTAAAAATCAGAGACTAAAGTAAGAGAATGGAGAACTGAGGAATAAACTGAAAGTTGAAAAGGAAATCAATGAGAGACTCACAAAGTTTGAACAAACCATACAGAAAATTGATGAGCAATTGAAAAAGTTAGAGGAAACCTGGTGAGACTACTAGATTAGGACATATAGGCAACAATAAACTGGAAACTAGAGAATCATCAAAATCTTGAATTGAACAACAAAAACAACCTCTGAAGATTCCAATAAAGGTAAGAATCCCTATAATTGTACATGTTATAATTGTGGAAAATTTAGTCACACTGCAAATGTTTGTAGAAGCAGCCAAGTGAACACTTCAAGAGGTGCATCTTTTAATGGTTACCATTACAATTGCAATAAGTATGGTCATAAATCTTGTAAGTGTAGATCTAGAACACTCAGTAGGATATCTGAGAAAAGCTTTACTAGATACTGTTATAAATGCAATCACTATGGACACAAAGCTGAAGAATGTAGAACTAAGATGCCACCGACAAGGAAGTTTAGCAAATCAATGAACTATATAAGAAAAGAAGGTAACAATCATATTATGTGTTTCAAATGTGGAAAAGTAGGAAATATGACATCAAAATATAGATCGGGAGATACTAGAAGAAATTTTGAACCCTGGAGAGAAATGAGATTTCCTTGTTATATTTTTCAAAACTTTGGTCATGTTGCATACAATTGCAAATATCGGTTCACTACCGACAAGGATAACAAAGGAGAGGGAATTGCAATTCAAGAACAAGTCAAAGAAGTAATGAAAAAAATATGTGTAAAGAAGGAAGAATGTGTTGCTTCAATGAAAGACCCTTTGTCATCTGGCATGGGGAATTCATCCACCAACTAAGCAAGTAAGTAAGTGTTGGGCTTAGGGACTTAGAATTTCATTGAATTATCATTCAGTCCCTTAAATCATGTGAGCTATAAAATATATCTACATAAATAGATGCATTGGTAATAAGTGTTAAAATGGAAAATAAATTCGAGCTAGGAACAAATTAATCCAATTGAGTAAGGAAAAAGGAGGATTATCATGAATCAAGCTAATCCTTAGAGCATACACCAAAAATGAAACAACAAAGGAGACAAGAAGTTTTGAAGGGGGAAAAGCATTAAAAAAACCCCCGTGAATTATGAATGGGCAAAATAGCCAAAAAGAGAGAGAGAGAGAGAGAGAGAGAGAGAGCTTTAGCTCATACAGAATTTTGAAGAATGAAAGAGAGAATAGAGAAGAAGTGTTGAATGAAGAGAGGAGAAATATCTCTATATGAAGAGATAAGAGAAGGAGTTCAAAATGTAACTCCCATGTGCATGCGAGCCACATTCAAAATGTGTGTGCCACTTGTGCTATTTCCTCTTAAGGAGGAATCTAGGAATAAAAAGAGATTACAAATAAATATTATGTCCTCACACATGGAAAAGAGGACAAGTGTTCATGTAGGGATTCTATAGGAATCTCCTACTTACATAATAAATAAACTAAACTAAACTACCTTGGTTTATAATATATATCACCAAGGAAAGATTATACTTCTAACACCCCCCTTTAATCTTTACTTGGGGTAATTACATCAATAGGTATTAAACCCAAATGTTTAGAATGAATCTGAGATGTTTCTTTGGAAAGAGTCTTCACTAGGATGTCTTTGGCCTAATTATCTTGCATTTCTTCAACTTGTACTTTGGAGCTGGGATGGTACATAGGAGCTTGAATAGCATGTTGAAGAGAGCCCAAATTTTTAAGAGACCATTGAGATGCTTGAGATGCATTTATGCAATTTGTATATTCAAGTCTATTTAAAACTAGAGGTGGAGCATAATCAGAACTTGAGCCTGCAAAAAGGCAAGAAACACTAGTAGAGTGCCCATCATTGGGATCACCTAGTGCTGAATCAGTAACATTTTGGAAGAAATCATATTGAGAATCATAAGCATAAACCAAATTTGTAACATTTTCATGAGTTATAGATTTAAAAATACAATCATTAGTTGTATAAGATAAATATGTAGTGTATTCATCAGAATATGAAGTATTAATAGGAGAGTTAATAGAAGCATCATTATCATCAATCATAGCACTACCATCAGAAATTTCATCTTGAGTAATAGACATGTCTTGCAAAGTATTATTAAGAAATGTAGATATAATTTCATCTTCTTGGTCAAACATATCATCAACAAGAGAGTAAAACAGATTATTATCATCACAACTAGGAGAAACCAGATTATTAGGAGTATCAGTACTATGTGCATCATTATCATTAGGAAGAGCAAGAATAGAAATATGGTTAGGAGTAGAAAACACATGTAATTTATCATTTTGAACAGAAATAATGCCAGTTTCTTCAACTTGACAGCCATTATTAGCTAAAGGGATATGCATAGAATCAGGTTGGAAAGAATCAAAGACTTCCTTGTGGTATTGGACATGTTGAGATGTGTTATGATCAATAATCCATTTAGGTGGTCTAGAAGAATTAAAACAGACAGTAAAAGCATAACGAGATTGATTTCCATTAGAGTAATTTTGAGAATTTCGTAGATCTTCTTTCTGTTTCTTAAAACAATTATGAATTAAATGACCATTTTTACCACAATAAGTGCAATAAGGCCTATTTGAAGGGTTATTATTATTGTTATTATTATTATTATTATTATTATTATGATTGTTATTGTAATTATTATTATTAGGTCTTTGATGATTTTGATTATAGTTGGAATTGTTTGATCTCTGATTATTTTGATTGTTATTTGAATTATTACTGGCTCTATTATTATTATTATGAGATTGAGAAACATAAGCATGTTCATGAGATTTCAATATACCAAATTGAATTAGTTTAGCCTCCTCTTGACACAACATAGTTTGAAAAATAGCATAAGTTAATTGAGTTGCTAAAGAAGGAATAGCTAACTGAGAATAAATATTTGTAATAAATTATTGAAACTGCCTAGGTAAACATTTACGAATTATAATATGAATTATCCTTAAATCAGAAAGAGGAACTTGTAATCCAGTGAGTAAATTTTTAATTGAATCAAACTTGAGCAAGAAATCATCAACAGAATTAAAATCTGTATACCTAAGATCTTCAAGCTGGTCTTGAAGTTGGATTTTACGGGTCTCATCTGCACTATCATAGGTGTTTTTCAGGATGTCCCAAGCCTGATGGGCTTCTGTACAGGAGGAAATAAGGACATACATTTCAGGGCTTAGGGATATGCCAATTAGACCAAGTGCTTCATCGTTCTTAGCTTGCCAAGCATCTTGGTCAACTTGAGAAGCAGTGGTAGGAGGTTTAGTGCTGGCATTAGTGGCAATGTCTAACAAATGGCGGAATCTGAATATCCAGGTCATGTGGGTTTTCCAGGCATGATAGTTGGTGCTGGTTAGTTTGATCTCAGGCAATAAGGTAGACATGATGGATGCAGGAATAAAGCAGAAAGGGACAGGGAAGATTGAAAGGGAAACACTTGAGCAAAACAGGGGGCAGAAATAAATAATAAAAAATAGATTCCTAATTCAATAAAGAATCAATTAAAATGAAAAAACAAATATCAAATTAAAAGAACTTAATTTATTTTATTTTTAAAAAAAACTTAATATTGATTAAATCTAAATCTAAATGATAAATATTGATTAAAAAGTGATATTGAAAAATTCTAAATCTTTAAGAAACCAATTTTAATGATAAATTCACAAATATATATTTAAAAAAACTTTAAAAACTTTCTAATTAAAATTATAATTAAAAAAGGGACTTTATTATTTATTTTGTCATATAAAACAAAACACTTTTAATTTTAATATATAAAAAATTTAAAGGGATAATTTGAAAACTTAAATGAAGTGAATGAAAATTAAAGGCAACTTTTTAAAAACTTTCTATTTCAAGAGGATATACGTTCACTTTCTAATTCATAGAGGATAAACTTTCTAATTTTTAATATTTTAAAAGCTTCCTTCTAGTTTTTAACGATAGAAGATTTTAAAATTTTTAAAGATTTTAACAATGCAAACATTAAAAAAAGCATGCAGCAAAGAAAGAGGTCAGACGATAATCTAAAAAAAAAGAATGGTTATTGTAATGATTAAAAAAAAATGTATCTGAAACCAAGAGCGGGATTTAAGACATCTGCCAAGACGTAACAAAAGGTGAGTTTTTGTGAAGAAGTGCAGTGAACAGAAACGTTAGTATAAATGTCTGCAATGATCAAAATGTTACTACCGTTAATAACTTTAATAACTATCAATGATAACTTACAGCACGGCAAAGCCCTCGCCAAACTTAACTCAGCACTGGATTTTTATTTCATAACATATCTCAAACAAAAATAATATTCAAAACATGTAAAGACTATTTGATAAGTCCTACTAACAAATTACTTTTACTTTAAGACTTCACACACAGAAAACAACATTATAAACATGTAAAAACAATTTGGTAAGATCTGCAGATGATTTTGACCTAAAGTAACAAGGCAATAAAATAAAGTTCAGGTATATTGCAAACTTCAGCACCATAGCATTATTTAGATGTTTTATTTTTATGGGAAGTTTCGCATCATGCCCCCACCATAAAACATTTTCACACCATCCTTAAGCATCTACCAATACGACACCATGTAAAGAGATCACTGGAGGTAGAGTAACCGAAGGCAAAAAAAGAGATTAGGAATGAAAACCTACACACAAGAATCGTTAGAACTGATAATAATGTGCATGCAGAAAGAAAACACTAGATAGCAAAAAACTTAAAACTTTATTTTATTGGATCGTCAAATCTATAAGAGAACGGACTTAAAAGGAAAGAACTTAAAAAGAAACGTATTAAATTAAAGAACTTAACGTTGAACTTTTCGCTATACGCGAAGATTAAATTAATGGAAAGAACTTCAAAGCTATAAAATAGCCCGAAACAAACCAAAATAAATGAATTTAAAGCTATAAAAATGGGATCAATATAGCTGGAAACCGTAAAAGGCCTCCAAAAAACAAAAAACACTGCCCTCCAACCAGAAAATAAGTTAAAAAAAACCAATGTACCAAGAGCTCCAATTTCAAGTGCCAAACTCTATCAAGCAAAGCTTAAAGTGAAAAGACAACGGATAGAAGAGACCAGGCACCGAAACCCTATACAAATTGCAAGAAAGCTAACATATCATCAATCTATTAAGGATAACACTAAAAATAGGAGTAAGAATGCCACAAATCCACGGTTTGAAGAACTATATTGCAGCATGCAAAACAAAAAAAACACAAGAAATGGCAATGAGACCGCTAAAAGAAGACAAGTCCGCTTCCACATATTCGAAACCCTAAAGATAACACCTGTAATAACGCACATAATAAATGCGAAAATCAAAATGCCTACAAGGAAGGAACTGAAATTAGAACTAATGATTGAATATTTAAAAAAATTCTATTCATGTAAGAACCGTATTTAGAAACTTCCAAAATATTTAATATATAGTATTATTTTCTTTAAAATTTAATATTTTGTTAATATTTCTAGTGTATAGAATTTTGAATAATATAAATGAAAAGAAATTAGAGACTAAATTAAATTCTATTATTTAAACTAAATTATTTAATATAAGAAATTAGATCTAAATAAATTAAATAAGAACTTTTAATACAAATTAAAATCTAGGAGCAATATTTTTTAAAAAATTATTTTAAAAAACTAAAGCCAAATAGAATTTTTTTATTAACTCTTTGGCGGCACGCCTTCCAAAGAGGGTAAGAAAAATGAACTAAAAAACTCTCTCAAATTAAAAAAGATGAGTCTCTGAATTGGAGTGCTCCGAGATATGATAATCGCTTAAACCTATGAACTCAAAAATGGATTAAACCTGCTCTAATACCATGTTAAAATGGAAAATAAATTTGAGCTAGGAACAAATTAATCCAATTGAGTAAGGAAAAAGGAAGATTATCATGAATCAAGCTAATCCTTAGAGCATACACCAAAAATGAAACAACAAAGGAGACAAGAAGTTTTGAAGGGGGAAAAGCATAAAAAAAACCCCCGTGAATTATGAATGGGCAAAATAGCCAAAAAGAGAGAGAGAGAGAGAGAGAGAGAGAGCTTTAGCTCATACAGAATTTTGAAGAATGAAAGAGAGAATAGAGAAGAAGTGTTGAATGAAGAGAGGAGAAATATCTCTATATGAAGAGATAAGAGAAGGAGTTCAAAATGTAACTCCCATGTGCATGCGAGCCACATTCAAAATGTGTGTGCCACTTGTGCTATTTCCTCTTAAGGAGGAATCTAGGAATAAAAAGAAATTACAAATAAATATTATGTCCTCACACATGGAAAAGAGGACAAGTGTTCATGTAGGGATTCTATAGGAATCTCCTACTTACATAATAAATAAACTAAACTAAACTACCTTGGTTTATAATATATATCACCAAGGAAAGATTATACTTCTAACAATAAGAATAGGAAGCAAGACAAATATGACTACTATAGAATTGTAATATTGGAAGTACACTCTTATTGGATAAAGAGATGAACTATCAAATTGAAAGAATACTATCAATAAACTAAGTTATTATCGGTAAGAAAGAATCTTTTTGGCTAACAATATTTAATGATTGGTACACATAGCCATTGAACAGCTTTGGTTACTATATATAGGAATGTCTATTTCACTATTGTTGCATTATTTCAAAGAGCTATTGTGTGAACAAAGATCAAATGTGAAAACATAGTCTAGTAAGTGATTCATCATACAAGAAAGAATTTGAAGGAACTAGATCGATCTAGTTGTAAACCCTAGTTGTACAAAAAAATTTGGGAAATTGAAGAAGAGAGGAAAGATTGATGGTTGCAAACATGAACACACCAGTACTGATTGAGAAATCACGGGAATGCAAACCTAAATACCAGTTTCATCAATTGAAAGCTACAAAAGAGAACAAAATTGGAGCCTTATCTTTGATACCACCGAGAGTCATGTTGACAAAAGATGTTAGTACCTTCACTCGCTGCAAATTTATTAAACTTGGAGATGTAGAGATGAACAATGCCTATAAGGAACTCTGTAATGAAGATGGAAAACTAAAGCAAGAATTTTGTCATCTTGAAATGAAATGATTAACTCATATGGTATATTTTCCTAAGACATTTGATGAAGAATGGATCAGATATGTTTTGAGTCCTATCCATGGAGAACACATTTGGATGGAAGGAGACAAGCCAATTAAAATAACTAAAGATATCATTAACGTGATAATAGGTTTATCATCTGTTGGAAGAGAATGTGTTATGGAATGAATTTCCAAAATGGGAATTGAAGGAATAACAAGCTACAAGAAAGATCATGGAATAATTATTGTAAGAAGTAATCTAGATCAAGAAGTAAGATTTGCATCAATGATTATCGGTTATAAAATCTATCAATCAAGCTATTTGGACAACATACCAGGAGGTAAACTACAAGTTGCATATGAAATTGTTAAATGAGGCAACAGATATGATCTAGCAAGTATGGAGAGGAATCAACTAATGTTGAACCTGAGAAGAATCAAACTAGCCAAGAAGCAAGAATTGAAGTTTGGAGCATTATTGGTATGTATCTTTTTATATGTTCAAGACTATTTTTCAAGTATCGGTAAAGTTAATTGGAACTTAGATAGACCAATTATTTATCAAATCAATGAGTACATAAAACAATTGGGAGGAAACTAAAATATAGTTATGAGGACATATTTCAAAGAATTTCGACAGAAAATGCATAAGAGAAATAGGATTCCACCTCATATTGTGGAAAAGTATAAAGATGATATATGCTTTTTGATGAATACGCATTCATGTATAATTAAAGTCGTAGAGCTGAAAACATCATAGTTACCACCCCTCAGCTATTAAGTAAATGAAAATGAATTAGTTATAAGTATTGAACGGTTATTAAGTCTACCAAAATATTTAGAAGAAAATAGATTTGGAACCTATGAGGAAGTTTGCAGAAAAATAATCTTAGAACAAAAGAAGTTACAAGATGAGAAAGGTGAAGGCAGTAGCAAACCAACAAGACATAAATCCATAGCTACACCTGCAACATATGAAAAGATAAAGAAGAAAATTGCTAAAAAGAAACTAGAGATACACCTGCAAAAAGAACAAGGTCAAGGACTGAAAGAGCTACGACACCACAATCTAGAAGAACAACAAGGATCCAAACCATATCAACAACTAGTACACATAGTAGGAGAAGGAAAACCAAGAGTGGTGATGTAGAGAGAAGTAGAGAAATAGTGAGAACACTACGAACAACTACACACAATGTTGAATCAATTAGAGGATATGGAACTGTTGGACTAATAAGTGAACTTAGATATAGACTATGGTCTGATGAAGATAAAAATGTTGTGGAAGATGCAATCATATTTCACTTTTACAAATTTAGAAGATTTGTAATTGAACTTAAGCATGTTGTCCTCAAGGTATTATTTGACAAAATCATCATTACATGGGAAGAAGTCGCGGTGAAAGAGAAGGAAAACAAAGAGAGGACATTGATTCTTACAAAACCTAAGATAAGTATTGAATAGATTGATGCACAAGTGGAGAAATACAAAAATAAAATTACTATAGGAAGAAGAACTGCAAAAATATTAGCAGGATTAAATCAAGAAGTAGAGGATGAAGCATTACAACTTTGGAAGATAATACTTGATGGAAATTTGCACCAAGAACCTGAATTTGAAGAATCATTACAAATTGGAAAAATGTATGAACCAAGTAAAATAATTGGACAAAACATCAGAGATGAGGTACATATTGAATTGACATAGGAGAAATATGATGAAGAAACAGAAAGTGATTACACACTGATAAGAGAAGATACTATTCATATTGAGGATGGACAGCAAGAAGATCAATCGATTGAAATTCGGGATGGTATAGATGAAAATACAAGTGTTGAGAAACATGAAAAAATTGAGGAACTACATGAATCAGAAGTCACAAATATAAAAAAACAAGAAATGGATACAAGCATAAGAACCAAGGAAGAACAATCCATCGATAAGGTATAGGCCCTAGGAGCAATCAAGAAGCAAAAAGAAGATACAAAGACAACCAAAAAGAAACTAATAAACACTAAGAAAGATAAATAACAAATAGTTGAAGTAGAAGAAGTATAATTTTCAAGAACCTTACAGAGTATGATTGAGATAAAAAGTGAACAAGAGAAGAGGAAAAGAGAAGAAGAATTAGATGAAGAAGATGAAGATTTGGATAATGACCCTGAAGATTTGGATAACAACCCTGAATATGCTATACTAAAGAAGAATCCAAATAAATAGAACTACAAGGAGAAATATATTTTTAAAAAAGTTTGAAGAAAAGACAGAAAAGAAAAGAGTAAGAAGGAAGAGACAAAAGAAAAGAATTTTGAAAAAGACTATTGAAACATTTTTAGAATTACTACCAAAAGTTAATCTAGACATGAATGAATCAGTTATTGATCAGTTGAAAGTATTTGTAGATACAATTCAGAAGGATCAAAATATGAAAGCCAAAATCAGAAAGAATATTAAGGAGAAATTATGAAATGATGAAGATGAAAAGAAAGTACAAAGAATTACACAAAACATGACAACATTATCGGAGGAGATACAGGTAATGAATGAAATTTTGTCTGAATCTATTGAGCTATATAGAAAAACATGCACTAATGGAGATGTCAATGAGAAGATTGAAATACAGTACATAATTACACCTATTATAGACATGATGCAAAAACAATTAGAAAAATCTATAGAACTACCATCTATAGCAGGACAGAGTAGTACCGAGAAGGCAACAAAATAGGTAATAGAAATCAGGAGCAATATCACTGCTTTAAATCAACTCAAACAAACATGGAGAAAATTTATCATGAATATAAAGGATAAGTACCCTAGAATATTCAATGCTTGATATAGTCTTTGGCATTACTACTAAAAAGGGGGAGAAATAGTAATCAAAATTTTACACAAAAATGGGAGAATATGATAAAAAAGGAGGAGACGCACCTATATCAAAAATGGGGAGCAGTATGAAACACAAATACTTGACAGTATGAAAATTTTGATGTATATCACATTTTTTCATCGATGCCAAAGGGGGAGACTATTATTTGACAAAATCCTCTGAAAGTTAATACAAGTTATTAATGAAGATTTTGCATATAGTTGTCTTTGCTGAAAAATCACATAAGCAAGGTAAATCATAAAGAGATAATACAATTCAAGCATACAGGTAAACAAATAAGTCATATCAGAGAAGTGAAGCTATGATGGGTAAAGACAAAGAAGGAGACTGTTATTAGTGCACATGATATGAACAGAGCTAATTGGAACAAAGAACCACTATCGGTGAACTATTGAATGATAAATCGGTAAACGAATGAACATATTGGTAAAAAAGAGATAAGATCATCATAGAGGGAGATTCATTGAATCTAGATGAAAGACAAAGTAAAGGACACAAGTCAAGGAATCATGGAAAATGGTTTATAGAAAAAGGTGAAGAGATTTGAGTGTTGAATTCAAGGAAGGATTAGCAAATGAAAATAAATTTTATGGAAGATTCAAGAGGAAGTTTTATGGAAACCTAATTAGGTTTATGGAAGTGTTAAGGATAGGGAATTATATAAAGAAATAGAGAGAGAGAGAGAGAGAGAGATTTTCTATTGTGTGTTACCAAAAATTAGAAAGTGAAGAAAAAAGTTACAGAATCAAAGAAGCAGAGGAGTTGAACAAATTTGACAAGATTTACGTGAAAGCAATCACAGGTCAAAATCTTGTTGATTTATTCTTAACAGTCTAGCAACATGATTGTAAAATCCTTTAACCAGGTAGTCTTTAATCGAACATACGATTTCTTTTTGGAACTTATTATAAAATCCCTTAACATAGTGAACACTACATAAGTGGGATAAAATCTCTTAACATAGTAATCTCTAACTGGATTCTAGATACTTCTAACAAGGTATCAGTCACTCCTAACAGGATGAAGTCATTCATAAGATGACATTATTGTAATCTCTTAACTGAGTACCTAATTAATGTAGTGATGAGTTGTGGGTACCATCCCTATCGCAGTTTTTCCCTCTAACCAAGGGTTTTCTACAAGACCAGAATAGTGTGTTAAGTGTTATATGTGTGAATGTTTATGTTACATGTTGATTACTTTGAAAATATTTATATTTCAGTAATAGTTGTACACACAAAAGTAGTGCACTTCTATGAATCCTTACATGCAAGGAAACTCAAGAATGAGCCCTCACAAATCGATCCATAGCTCTCTATGCATGGAGTTTCAAGATTATGAATTTGCTCTCAGCTAGAGCTATTGAGCTTGTGACCTTGCTAGTCAACCATACAATGATAGATTTGAATGAGGACAAGGGCAAGAGTGCCAATATCTCCAAAGAATCAAATGGAAATGCAATGCAATGCAAGCTAAGAATGAGAATGCAAATGTGCAAGCTATGCTATGAAAATGGAAGTACAAACTAAGCTATGAAATGGAAATAGCAATGTGTTACAACCCTTCCTATTAAGCTAGATGAGTTATTCTAAAGCTTGAAAGTGAAATCTAAGCTATGAAAGCATAGACATGAACTACTATGCAAGAATGGAAACTAAACTATGAAGCAAATGAAGAACTCTAAGATTTAATGCAACAATGATCTCCAAAAAGCTCCAAAGTCTTCAAGAATTACTGCAGCATAGAGTTAGCATAAAAACAAGTGACCTAAAATGAGGGAGAGAGCTCTCCTTTTATAAGAAATGAGGTGAAATGGACCAATGAGATTAAGAGGAAAAAGTCTTAATCAGCGGTGGAGCTTGAAAGAGGAGCAATCCATGTGCACAAGTATCCTCCAATAGGAAAATAGGAGTTGACTTTATGTCCATATGACACAAATAGTGTTTTTCTCCTTTTTATAAAATAGGAATAATGTTTTATTTGTGCAACTTAGGATAAGAGGAAAAGGGGGGACTTTTTATTTATTAAAAGGGGAGGAAATATTCCTTTTAAGTAGATAAAAGCTTAGGATAAAATGGTTAATCCAAGGATAAAAATCCAATATATGATCGAAACTAAGATTTGATCAAGAAATTGATAATGTTGAAAATATTGATTATTGATAAAACTAATTCAAGATTGATAAATCAAATAAATGGGGCCCAAAATATAGGTGACCATTTTTGGGTGCATACATTTTCCCCTCTTTGACTAATGTGTGATCGATTTGGGAACACATGTAGTCAAAGAATGAAGTTGAAATGTGAGATCGATCTGGGATCACAAAACAACTCAGATGTGAGGTCAATTCGGGATCACACTCGGACAAACATAAACAAAGGCCTTTGAACATGAGGTCAATTCAGGATCACATTCAAAGTAAGAGATAAGAATCTCAAATTTGAGCAAAAGCTAACAAAAGATGTCTGAATCAGGAAAATCAAGGAAATCAGGGATGAGAATCCCATAGGTACTGCCCCCTCGGAATCAAAATCGAAATCAAGTAGAGGAGAAGTAGAAAATTGATAAAGATGATCAAATCATAATCACAATTGAATATAAGGTTGATAAGATAACCATTAGGCAATGAAAACATACCCCAGTGATGAAGTAGAAGAATAGAAAATAAAATACTAGAAATAGAGTGAATGAAAGACTAGAAAATGTGAGAGACATGGAAGGAAGAAAGTCCATCGAAAATCAAATGATGCCTCAAAAGGTCAGTCAACTACTCAGAAGAGGAAGAAGAATTTGAAACACAATTTTGACTAGAAAGATGACCTTAGATTTTGATTTTGAGTCCGAAAATGGATCTAGGATGTCGAAATTAGGTAGGGGTGCAATTTTTGCACAATTTTGAGGTGTTTTGAAAATTAGGTCAAAAAGTCAAAATGCTATAAAAGGGGTGAAAATGTCATAGAAAAGAATGTGATATGAAAGACAAGAAGTGAAAGACACGATCGAGAGGAAGTGGAAGGTGAGCACAGTTGACCGACTAGTCCGTAGATGATAAAAAGGAGAGCTCTCTCCATATGCAAGATGCAAAAACTAAACCATGATGAACCTAAGAATGCAAGCTACTATGAAAATGGTTGACTTGCAAGGTCACAATGCCTATAGACATCTAATTATCATCATCGAGCTTTATTGGTAGCATCGTAAGATCATACAATGCACACTAGTATAACTACGTGGATATGAATATGATCTTTATCAAATAGAAATGTGGGAATCTCACCTAGGCATCAAAGACATGAAGGTCAAGATGACTAATGCAGTGAGATTACCTAAGTTTGATATGGAAAGATTATGCTTGTATCAAGACACATGAAAGTCAGGATAGCTAGAAGCATGCACTCGCAACATAGTCAAGGATGATACCTTGTCAATCCCTAGTGCCAAGTAAGACCAGCATAAATGCTCATGACAGTTAGGATCAACAAAATATACCCACAAGCAGATAAAGAAAGAAAATATGTTCTCATACCCTCAGTCTTCTAGCTATGCATCATCAAAAACTTCTCAGGGAGAGACCACTCATCAAAGAAATCCTCATAGACAGCACACAAAGAAAAATAAAGTCAACATATCTCAACAAGTTGATTGTTTGTGTGTGTGTGTTTGTGTTGGTCATAGAGTCAAACTCTAGTTATCACATCTGCCAATGAGCAATATCGCATCATACTTAGACTATTGGGTAAGACATCTGATAAGTGTTCAGAAACACTCGACGCAAGGGTAGTGTTGAAAAACACTGTTTGGGGTGGTGTTGAAAAACACCTGTTCGGAAATGCCCCAAGAGACAAACACACCTAAAGGA
Organism: Chamaecyparis obtusa; assembly: GCA_027943335.1. Taxonomy (NCBI): domain Eukaryota; kingdom Viridiplantae; phylum Streptophyta; class Pinopsida; order Cupressales; family Cupressaceae; genus Chamaecyparis; species Chamaecyparis obtusa. Next base: position 484,837 of record BSBK01002112.1, read on the forward strand.
CCAATGCTAATAGTTATGCCCCCTAGACAAAGATAAAGACCAATTCCAGACTATGCCAAACAAGGTCAAGACATGATGGAGAAAGGTTCAGTGTCAAGGACGCATGCTAACAAATAGGGGTGCAAAGGCCTCAAGTAGCGCCTATTTCCAGGTTTTCACCACTTGGATTTATAGCAATTTTTTCTTTTTTGATTTTTTTTTTTTGTATTTTTGCTACCAAGGCGCCTATTTCCAGGTTTTCACCAAGGCAGTCTTTCTTTTCTTTTTTTCTATTTTTTCAATTTTTTGATTTTTTTTTGTATTTTTTTAGGACTTTATATGCTTTTTAGGATTTTTTTAGCATCATATATGAATTTTTTTGGTATTTTTTCAGGATCAATAAAATATATACAAAAGATGCCCCCAGATAGAAATGGGCATCAAGGATAGAACTTCTTTAGGTGCAAAATGTTGATGGGCTCAGGGAGCTATTCTCCATCTTCATTCGATAGTAAATATGCACCTGTACCAAAAGCTGTTGTAATAATGTATGGTCCAAGCCAATTAGGTTCGAACTTGCCCTTTTGTTCTTTGTTTTTTTGATTCTTAGGGTTCTCTCTCAAAACAAGATCACCTATTTGAAATTCCCTAGGGCGAACCTTCTTGTTGAATGCTTTGGACATGCGCTTCTGGTATACTCTCATGTGATCAAAGGAAGCCTTACGCTTCTCATCTAGAAGTTCTAGTTCTTGCAACCTCATGGCGCAGTAATCCTCATCTGTAATTAAACCTTTGAGTGAGACTCTAAGTGAAGGTATCTCTACTTCTAAAGGCAACACTGCTTCAGCGCCATAGATAAGAGCAAAAGGAGTAGCTCCTGTAGGTGTACGAATGCTAGTTCTATAGGCCCATAGTGTCGGATTGATTTGTAAGTGCTAATCTCTACCATTCTTGTGTACTTTTCTATGAAGGATTTTAAGAATGGTTTTATTAGAGGCTTCTACCTATCTGTTTCCCTGTGGAAAATAGATAGAGGACCAATGTTGTTTGATTTTAAACTTTTTGCATAAATGCTTTAGGTCCTTGTTCTTGAATTGTCCTCCATTATCAGTAATAATCTCAGAAGGCACTCCAAATTGGCAAATAATATGATTCAGGATAAAGAGTGAAACTATTTTGCCCGAGGCAACAGAAAGAGGGATTGCCTCTACCCATTTTGTGAAATAATTAGTAGCTGTGATGATAAACTTATGTCCACCTGATGAGTTGGGGTGAATTTTTCCAACAAGGTCAAAAGCCCAGCGCTAAAATGACCAATGAGAAATGGAAGGAATTAGCTCCCTACCTGGTGCATGAATCAGGTTTCCATGTTTTTGACATTTCTCACAAGACTTAGCGAAAGCTACTGCATCTGTCTGCATTATGGGCCAATAATACCCCACCCTAAGCAACCTTCAGGCCATGGCAAGACCATTAGAATGTCCACCACAAATGCCCTCATGGATTTCTGCTAACGCTTGGTTGGATTCCTCCTTTTCCAAGCACCTAAGAAGTGTCCCATTTAAACCCCTCCTATATAAATCACCAGAGATAAGGGTGTGGCGAGAGGCATTACGGATGAGGTTTTGACATTTAGAATGGTTGAAAGTGTCAGGGATGATGCCATCGCGTAGATATGAATAGATAGCACCATAGTGGGAAGACTCATGTGTGACAAGGGTACAAATGACATTGCTTTCAGATGAGTCAAATATGGGATGGTGTAGCTCTTCCACCAGGAATTCAACTCTTGATTCATGTTGTTCCAACTGAAGGAGTGAAGCTAATGTGGCTATAGCATCTGTAGCTTTGTTCTCTATCCTAGGGATCTGTTGAAATGTCACAAATGTAAAGTAATGTCTCAATGATTCAACCATCTTTTTGTCAGGTACCAATTTATCATCCTTGGTTTGATACTCCTCATTGACTTGGTTGATAATTAACTGTGAATCCCCAAAGACATGTAATTCTGTTATGTTCCATTCTATAGCCATTTTCAATTCATTGGTCAAAGCTTCATATTCAGCAATATTATTTGTACATGGGAATAAAAGTTTGTAAGACTTTGGAATGTTGTACCCATGTGGAGAGACAAATAATACTCTAGCACCTAATCCATTTTGCATGTGGGAACCATCAAAGAACATCTTCCAAGTGTGGGTAGTCATATATAGTATGTGTTCATCTGGGAATTCTACCTGAATAGGCATACTATCCTTAACTGGAAAGTCAGCTAATTGGTCAGCAATAGCTTGCCCTTTTATGGCCTTTCTTTCAATGTACTCTATATCAAATTCAGATAAAACCATCATCCACTTGGCAAGCCTACCCGTTAGGGCAGCCTTACTAAGCAAGTACTTAAGAGGATCAATTTTTGCAACCAAATGTATAGTATGAGCAAGCATATAGTGTCGCAACTTTTGGGAAGCAAACACTACTGCCAGACAAGACTTTTCAATGCTATTATAATTGATCTCATAAGATACAAGAGTACGACTAATGTAGTAAATGGCCCTTTCTTTCCTAGTATCATCTAATTGAGCCAACAATGCCCCTAAGGAAGACTCTGTTGCTGAAATGTATAAAATCAATGGTTTCCCAGGAATAGGCGGCATCAAAATTGGAGGATTAGCCAAGTATTGTTTAATTTGATCTAGGCTCTTTTGGCATCCTCATTCCACACGCAAGAATCACCCTTATGCAATGTCTTATTAAATGGTTGTGCTCTATCTACAAGCTGAGAAATAAACCTCCCGATCGACTGAAGACATCCCTGAAGACTTCTCATTTGACTGATATTTCTTGCAGGTGGCATATCTAATATAGCTTGGACCTTTTCGGGATCAACCTCTATTCCTTTTGCTGAAATTATGAATCCTAGGATTTTACCTGAGGCAACTCCAAATGCACACTTTTTTGGATTCAATCTAAGCTGAAACTGTGCCATGCAATCTAGAATTACTTCCAGATCATCGAGGTGTGTGTCCCATTTTCTAGATTTAGCCAAGGTATCATCCACATAATCTTCCATGTTCTTATGCATCATATCATGAAAAATTGTGGTCATAGCTCGTTGGTATGTTGCTTCTGCATTCTTTAGGCCAAATGGCATGACGTTCCAATAATAGGTTCCCCATGCACATGTGAAAGATATTTTCTCTTGATCTTCGGGAGCTATTTTTATTTGGTTATATCTAGAAAATCCATCCATTAAAGACTATATCTCATAGCCCGCGGTCATATCCACTATCATTTTTATGTTAGGGAGTGGAAAGTCATCCTTTGGGCATGCTTTGTTGAGGTCTCTGAAGTCTATGCAAATGCGAATGGACCCATCATGTTTTGAAACTAGAACAATATTGGAGATCCACTCAGCATAGTCAATAGCTCGAATGAATCCTGCACGTAAGAGCTTTTCTAATTCAGCTTTAACAAGAAGAGCTATGTGAGGATGCATTTTCCTCAACTTTTGTTTAACTGGTTTTAATCCTGGAGCTATAGATAGATGATGTATAATAAGATCAGTCTCAAGCCCCGGCATATCATAATATATCCAAGAAAAGCTGATTTTCTTCTTTTGCAAAAATTTTGTATATGCCTCTTTTTCTCCAACTGATAGAGACTGAGCTAGGTGCACTATTTGGGGAGCCTCTTCTATATTCAAATTGACTGGTTGTGTGGGCTCAATGAGAACTGATGACCTATCTTGGAAGTAACTTGGCAAGTTATTAAGTACCCCATCCTTAGGCACCTCAAAAAGGTTTTCACCTTCGGATACGTCTTTTCTTTTTACTATTTTGGGTTCTGACACCGCCACAAAGTGGTTTTCGCCATCAGAACCATCTTTCTTTTTTTCTTTTTCTTTTATTTTTAGACTGAGGTACTTAATATTAGGCTTCGTCATACTTGTTGTTGGTTCGTTGGTGGAAGAGACTACAGGTTCAAGAGCATTTAGATAACAGGCAATTTCATAGTCATTCTGAAAAGTGAGAAGTTTAGGCTCTTGATGTCACTAAGACCAGTCAATTAGGTGGAAATGAACAAGGGGTAGGTCAATGACTAGTTCAACATTGTGTATGTGGAAGGTGTTATCTCTGGTGACCATACAATCAGGATTCATCTGGTCCCCTCCTAAGATACCTGACTCAGGATTTGTCCTATCAAACAAAGCGTCGTCCACTAAGGCAATTTGAGGAGTCCAATCCTCCAGTCCTACACTAGGCTCGTTGGTCACATCGGGTTGAGTACTATAAGTATGGACAACATCCATGTCCAAATCAACTGTTGCATCTGAAAGTGAGTCCCATTCGAACTCATGTGAGTCTATTTCTGAATCATTATTTGTGTCTTGTGATATAGAAGCCTCAAGATTGGGAAGAATTCCCCTTCTCTAACACTAGCATTGTTACTATCCGTCGCAGCTAGGATAGCAACACTGTCCATTGTCAATCTAGCATTCATACTGCCAGTTGTCAAATCTTGTGAATCTCCCCAAAGGAGATTTGTTGAAGGCACCCAATCATTAGACATGTCTTGTTGATTAGAGAGATTAGGTGTGTAGTCTGAGTCATTGTCACTGTCCGTCGCAACTGAGACAGGGACACTTTTTTGTTTCTTATTTTCAAAACCTAAGCCAACTATTGACTTATTCCTTCATCCAAAAAGGGCATGGTTAAGAGGTTCAGCCCTAGCATCTAGCCTATGACTAAGGGGACCATGTCCTGGATAACCCATATTCTTGACCAATGTATACCCTCTCCCATAAGCTCTAGGGGAAGGTGCAAAATTCTCATTATGTAGATATTTCTCTTCTCGATAAATCTAGTCCCTAACAGAAACCTCTTCTTTTTCTTCTTGAATCAGAAATGAAGATTCCACAAACTTATCGAACAATGTCATGGCCGAAGACGAGGGCTTCATTTCTTGAGAAGGTTTGCCATAAGACCTAGGGGAAATTAGCAATTTTGTGAATGAATCCAATTTGTAATCCCCCATACCAAGATCTATGGTCTTGAATTTATTCTTGCATTGTTCAAATGCAGTATCAAAAGTGTTAGCCTCCCTATTCAAAGGAATGTGAGACCCTACTAAAATTGTGTTGACTGACAGTATGCTGTCTCTAGGTATGCAAACTTCTATTCCATTGTAAGGGAATTTTACACACTAATGATAGGTAGACGGGACCACTTGCATCTCATGTATCCATGGTCTACCTAACAAAATATTGTAAGCCAAAGGACCGGCATCAACAATCTGGAACAAAATATCTTTCTCTATAGGACCAATTCAGATAGGAAGAACGGCCAATCCTTTAGAACTACGTTCCACTTCATCATAAGCCTTGATAGTTATTTTCTTCCTTGTGTCAATGACTTCATCTGAATAACCCAAGGCCTTCAATAAGCTCAAATAACAAATATTAAGCCCAGCACCCCCATCTATCAACACATGCCTAACACGGGTCTTGTGGATCATAACCTCTATATGAAGGGTCAAATTGTCTGGGTGGCTTAATGACTTGTCATCTTCTTCTAAGAATGTAAGGTAGTGAGGGCTAGCCAAGTGGTTGACCATATTCTAGAATTGATCTACATCTATATCATTAGGGACATTAGCCACTCGCAAGGCATCCTCAAGGACACGCTTATGCTTAGGGGACAATTCCAAAAGCTCAAAGATTGAAATCTGCACTGGTGTACGTTGTAATTGGTCAATAAGATTATAATTCAACTCAGGACCAATAGAAAATTTTGGAAGAACACCCTTTGACACTGGCTACTTAGACTTACTAGAGATAGGACCTCTAATAACAATGGGAGCTTGAGACTGGCTTCTAGTGATAGCATTGAGGGGTTGAGACATCCTTCATGAGTGAGGACCTCTTAGGACCACAATGGGTCCTTCATCAAGCATAGGATTTGAATCCACATCATATCCATAAGGGTCTTTCCCTCTCATCATGTTGACATTGTCACCAACAACTTCAAGCATATTAATAACATTTTCAGCATTTGTGTAGGTGTAGTTGATAGCAGCCTTTCCATTCTTGTTGTTAGAATTCTCTCCTTTCTCATATTTGGGCAAGGGTTCTTTAAAAGCTTTATGATCTACATTAGTGGTTAAACCATCAACTTGTAATCATCCACTTTCAATGAGATCTTGGACAAGATGTTTAAGTTTAAAACAATTTTCTATATTATGTCCAATTCCATTGTGAAAGACACAAAAGGCCTTCTCATCCCACCAATGAGGCTTAGGATCTGGTATGCGGTGCTTTGCAGGATCTTGGGGGTGCACCAAATTATGAGAAATTAACGTCTTGAAAATGTCTACATAGGAGTCCCCAAGTTTGGTAAATTGCCTCTTTTCTATTTTAGGTCTCGCTTGATACTTGGGTTTATTCTCTTGTTGTGTTGACAATGTTTGTAGCTTCATGGCTTGGACTGCATTGGAGAGATTAAGAACTCCTTCATTCTTAGGTTGAGATGAGTCAACAACTCCATCATTGACCACTTGCTTATTCTTGTTCCAATAAGGGTTCTTTTTGTCCTTATTACCATTATTGTTATTGTTTTGGCCATTGTTGTTATTAGTTGGTTTAGCCAAAATTCCTTGTTCTTTTAGGACATCCTCTATGCGACATGCCACTTCCACCATGGCATCAAAAGAATTAAATGGGATCTTCCTGACCTCATACCTTAGCTCTGGTATTAAAGTGCTCACAATGATGTCTATTCTTTCCTCCTTAGGAATTATCCTTGGATATTTCGAGCACAAACATCTCCATCTTTGTAGAAAGGTAACAAAGGATTCCCCTTGATTCTGCTTGAGTTTGCACAAATCAAGCATGGTGACCAACCTTGATAAGTTGTAAGAAAAATGTTGGACAAATCTTTCCACAAGCTCTTTAAATGTCTTTACTGGAGGAGTAAGGTTAGTAAACCACTCCATGGCTTGACCCTTGAGGCTCCTTGGAAATAATCTCATCAAATAGGAGTCTTCATGGTGAAAAGAAAAGCTCATTATATATAATTGTCTAACATGGTCATGAGGATCACCAACGCCATCATATTTGCCATAGGTTGGAAACTCAATTTTCTTAGGAAACTCAACCAACACCACACTCTTGTCGATTGGGTTGGGACATATGGAATCCAAATTAAATGTGCTCTTAGGAGCCCTCATCCTTTCTATATCCCTTTGAAGTTGTTTGATCACCTCATTAGCTGATGGATCTTGCTTCTTTACCTTTCAGTCCACATCAAAATTGTATGGGACCTTAGCACCTTTGTTGATGAGACTTTCTAGGAACTGATCCTTGTTTTGTTCCACATACCTTTCTACATATGCTTGAAAGGATGGTTCTTGTTGCATAGTCATAAAATCTATATGATTGAAGTCAGCATAACTTCCTCCATGTTGTGAGCCATGATGTGCTCATTGAGAGGGTTGTTTTGAAAGTCTAGGAGATGATTGTCTCCTATGGTGATCATATCTTGAAGTCCTTCTACCTCTAGGACTTGGGGATCTTGAGGGCATCCTTGACCTTCTTCTAGGACTTGGTGAAGGGGTAGATGGGGGTGAGTTGGTCCCACTATTGGTACCCCTCCCATTAAATTGATTTTGGAGTTGTTGTGCATAGAGCCTATCTTCTTCTTCTTGGGTGACTCTTTTTCTTATGTCCAATAATGCACGTTCCTCTTCCTCTAGTTGTCTAAATTTCTCCTTTTTGGTAGCTTGTTCATCTAGATAGGCTTGCTTCTCCCTTTCAATTCTTTTCAACCTCATATTCACATATCAAGAGGTATCGTTAAGTGGAGAATGTTGTCTTGAATGCCTTATTGCGTTGGCTGCATTGATGTGGTGGTCACTAGACTCATTATTTTGGTCCTCGTGTTGTGACCCTAAATCTGAGTGAGTTTGTTGGTAATGACTCACATCTTGTTGGTGAGCATCAAAATATCTTGTGTTGTTGGGGGGTGACCCGGGTGGACTAGCATGAGAAGAACCACCATGCTCTCTAGTACTCCTATGTCATTGGAAAATATCCTCAAGATTTTGATTCATGGCTTCTCTTTGTTGTTGAGTGAAAGTGTAACTCATATCCATACTTGATGAAAGTGGTGCTAAAGAGGTGCTCACTTCACTAGGATTACCCTTTGGATTAAAACAAACCTCAGATTCACTCTTAGGAGATTGATCAAAAAGGGGTCATTTTCCCTTATGTTGTTGATGAGTCTTAACTAGTGGTAACTGGCTAAAGACAACAGGGGGTCACTTCCCTTAATTGAATTGGTACCTTGTTGTAACTGACATGAAAGAAAGAGACTCTTAATGATAAGATGACCTCTCAAAGTGTCAACACCAAACTAGGATAATCAAAGTTCTCTACTGTCCAAAGAGAAATGAAAAGATAGAAATATCAAAGGGGCTCTACCAGCACTATCAAAGAGGTGCTTCAAATCAAAGGGTGACTACCCTTGCACTTTTGAACCAGGAGGTTGGACTAGGCCAAAATATAATTGAAATTGAGATTTAAATGAAAGCGATTTGGACAATAAGAGAACTAAAATTTTCCAAGAATGTAGCTAACAATCCTAGAGATAAACTTTGTCACCAAGAATGGCCTTCTAACTTGATAATTATTCCCAAAGTGACCTCGTAAATCAGATGATGCTATCCCAGAGGAGTAAAACCAAAAATTTAGAGCCAAGACAGGTCTCTAATGATAGAGTAAGAAACCTACTCAAAGACCTAACCTGACTAACAGCAATTGAAACTGACCAAACTAAAAGCACGACAGAAACTACCCAGGTGATATACTCCAGGCTAACAGGGTGATACACCTATAACTGGGTGATACTTCACCTTACACCAGGTGATAGACCTCATGATAGCTGGGTGATAAACACCTGGCAAGTCGGGCGATAGTCCAACAAGGGTGAACTATCGCGCAATGTTTCTTATCAAAGCAGGCGATACTGTTGCAAAATTGTTTAACTCTTGACGAAAACTATGTAAAATTTGCATTTTTGGGTCTGTTTGGTCAAAAATTTTGGTCTGAGGGTTGATGTTTTTTATCTCAATCACAATATCAGCAGAATTTTGACAAGTTTGCAAACAGTGAAGGATCAAGCATGTCTCAAAACACTTGAAAAAAGGGCAAAAGCAACATTGCCAAGACAAACACTTGTGATATCAAAAATAAAATTGCACCCTATGAATGCTATCAATTGTTTGTATATTGAGAATGTTTACACTGGTATCACACAATCGAAGACAATTCAAGCAAATCTATCCTAAAAAGTCAAGGCTCACTACTTACCAACTTAGCCCACAACTTGGTGTCCCCTTGCCTCACACAAAGTGGTTACCCACAATAGATGTTGGCTTTGTCATGGAAGTGCCAAAGACACAACCAAAGGAACACATATGGTGAGTATCTTAAGGTGATCTGGGTTGTTCCACTTGGATCAATCCTTGCACTAAGAAGATAAGCGGCTAAATAAGGTGGCTTCTATCTAAAGGTTCTTAATAAGGGCTTCTGTTCACAACACCCCTCTTGCTCCTCAAAGAGGACTCGAACCTCATGGCCTTAAGAGTACCTTAAGCATTCTTGCTCAATGTTTTCCCCATGGTCACAATCCCATGAGCTACTCATATCAAGCGAAGACAAGTGTTATGTCTACCAAGGTTTTGTGTCCTTGATAGCCTTGAGTTTATAGTGGGTTGGAATAGCTCGGTATTAGCTTGTCCCCACTTGGGTCATTCCTCTTGATTGCTCAAGAGCAAGCCCACTAAAGGATCCTAAACTAAAAAAAAAGTGGATGATTTTTGAGGTTCAAGGTTTTTGGTTCACCACAAGGGTGAAGAGCATACTCCCCTATCTCAAAAACTTCTCCCAAACACACCAAGCAAATTTAATTACCCCCTTGCTTCCAAAACCTTAAAATGGGTCAAGATTTTTTGGTTCACCTAAAGGTGAAGAGCATACTTCTCCTACCACCTCAAAATCTCTTTCACAAGGTATTAAAGTTCCTAATACAATTAGTAAATGCCACACTTGAAAGGAAATAAATCACAAACACTTTAAAAAAATTTCTTTTTGCTTTTGTTTATGCTTTGGGCAGCCCTGCAAAAATGTTAGTAGCCCTCTTTGACATGCAATTTATAATGATTTCCTTTCAAGCAAAGCTCCTATAATCACAACTTGTTAGACAACTAGGGTTAGGAAAACCAAAATCTAAGTGAAAGCAATGTAAAAACCTAATCAATTTAGACTAAGAAATGTAAATTAACCCTGTTTAAATGCATCAAAGTAAGCCAGAAAACTAAATATGATCAAATTCAGTTGATAAAACTCAAAATCCAGCTCTCTGCTATATCAGGCGATATACTTTAGACTTCACCAGTATCACGTGACACAGTTTCCTGTATCTGGGTGATATACCTCAATCTGGGTGATATACTACACAATAGGTGAGTGATACTTCACACGACACCAGGTGATAAACCTCAATACGTGTGTGCGATTCTTCTAAGACGTGAAGTGTTGCACTGGTATTATAAGATATATCACGCGATATACCTAAGAAGTGTCGTGTGATACTCTGAGATAGAAAACCAGAGAATGTAGAATTTCCGCAAATTAATCCAAAAAAAAATGATGAAAATGCAAGAAACTAAAAGACAAAGTTTATCTACTCTGCCCCACGGTGGGCACCAAAAATGTACACACAAAAGTAGTGCACTTCTATGAATCCTTACATGCAAGGAAACTCAAGAATGAGCCTTCACAAATCAATCCATAGCTCTTTATGCATGGAGTTGCAAGATTATGAATTTTCTCTCAGCTAGAGCTATTGAGCTTGTGACCTTGCTAGTCAACCATACAATGAGAGATTCAAATGAGGACAAGGGCAAGAGTGCCAATATCTCCAAAGAATCAAATGGAAATGCAATGCAATGCAAGCTAAGAATGAGAATGCAAATGTGCAAGCTATGCTATGAAAATGGAAGTACAAACTAAGCTATGAAATGGAAATAGCAATGTGTTACAACCCTTCCTATTAAGCTAGATGAGTTATTCTAAAGCTTGAAAGTGAAATCTAAGCTATGAAAGCATAAACATGAACTACTATGCAAAAATGGAAACTAAACTATGAAGAAAATGAAGAACTCTAAGATGTAATGCAACAATGATCTCCAAAAAGCTCCAAAGTCTTCAAGAATTACTGCAGCATAGAGTTAGCATAAAAATAAGTGACCTAAAATGAGGGATAGAGCTCTCCTTTTATAAGAAATGAGGTGAAATGGACCAATGAGATTAAGAGGAAAAAGTCTTAATCAGTGTTGGAGCTTGAAAGAGGAGCAATCCATGTGCACAAGTATCCTCCAATAGGAAAATAGGAGTTGACTTTATGTCCATATGAGATAAAAAGTGTTTTTCTCCTTTTTATAAAATAGGAATAATGTTTTATTTGTGCAACTTAGGATAAGAGGAAAAGGGGGGACTTTTTATTTATTAAAAGGGGAGGAAATATTCCTTTTAAGTAGATAAAAGCTTAGGATAAAATGGTTAATCCAAGGATAAAAATCCAATATATGATCAAAACTAAGATTTGATCAAGAAATTGATAATGTTGAAAATATTGATTATTGATAAAACTGATTCAGGATTGATAAATCAAATAAATGGGGCCCAAAATCTAGGTGACCATTTTTGGGTGCATACAATAGGTAACAAGTCATTTCATATTAGTACATTAACTATTGAAACAATAGATATCAGTGAAAGTGGATTATAGTTTATCATTTTATGATTGAAAGGCTAAAACTTGGAAAAGTGTGTGGTACTAATTCACCCCCCATCTTAGTACCTAACCTAAATCTTTCCAATAGAATTTAGATACAAATAGATGAATGTCACAATAGGTCAATTCCTTTATCACCTTGTCCTAATAAAGCAATAAGGGTCATCTAAAGAAATCTAAACAAAGCATTTTTCAAGTAGCACACCATGGGAGAAACACGACATGAATAATAAAAAATAAAATAATCCACCATACAAGAGGAGCTATTCAAGCATATTCCCTACCCCCCATATTATTCTTTACTATCTAGCGAAGGTGGACAATATGCAATAGGTGCAACATCGAACATGATAGCTGAAACCATGACAAGTTCTAAACAAGGACCATGCTCTAATGATGAGTCACTTTATTTATCAATGGGAGCTAGGGATAACATTTTTGAAAATCTAGCAGATAGTTCATGATTAATTTCAATAAATTTATATATATCATAAAAATCATTATCATTAACATCCTTTTCATTCAAAACATTTTTATCATCGTCAAGAGTATCTATTCCATCAAAATTAATCACAATAGGATCTTTGATATGAAGAGTAAAATTGTCATGTTTATTCAATATGATTTTCTTTAGATTAACTTCCTCCCTTGGGCTATGCATTGGTTTGTCAAAGGGATTCAATCCATTAGAAGGTGTCATATGGGGGGGGGGGCATGTAAATATTTTGGGAAGTAAGTTCACATACCCTAGCATGACATCTATGCTAGTGATCATGAGCAAAATGGTTGCATTTATTTTTTCTTGAAATTTGGGTTGGTTTAGGATCAATCAACATGGGGTCCTTTTTCCCTAGGGAATGAGAATAGAAGGAACCTCACTAGGTTGAGAGATAGAATATGCAGGGATTTTTTAAGATATGGGAGTTGGTACTTAAGCATAAATAGGAGGAACAAAAGTGTAGGAAGGATTTTGTATCCATGATAACGAAGTGGGATTTCCTTAGGGTTGTTGGATTATAGAGAGGGGTAGCTAAATTACTGATCCTTGATTCTCAATACCTCAAAAACTTTCTCTAATTAACTCGGTGTCAACTCAGGCAAACATAATTCACTATTTACTGACAACAATAAATAAACTTTAACAATCAACAATAACATTCACATTAATCAGTATGAAGGCTTCCAGCACCAACCTCAAGGCTCTAGTCAATCTGCTGGATAATGCTTTGGAGGAAGATAATGAGATCAGGAATGCTCCTCTAGTGGATAGTGGTGGCCCTAGCTCTCAGACCCATGGGAGCAATAGGAAAAAGTCCCCTCTGATGAAGAAGAACATTGATGAATTGAAAAGTGTCATTGGCCGGATGGACAACATTCAGGCCAAGATGGAGAAGACACTAGATGAAAAAATAGGGGTTATGTATGTGGATGTTTAAGCTGGCCATTTTGCTGGTTTTTTGTGCTCTCTGCTATCTTTTGGTCTAGTTTTCTATCCTTTTTGTCGCAATCTATGCAGTCCCTGTCTTGGGCAGCGCGATGTTGTATGCCTCTTTTTTGGTGTTATAATCTCTTTTGTCAATCTTTTGGATCTTGGTTTGTAAAGGGTTTCATGTCCCTTCAAAACCTATTTTTTTCAGTAATCAGAACATTCACATTAATCATTAATCACATGTAACACCAGTATTTAACGTGGAAACCCAAGTTTGGGCAAAACTACTATGGGAATTGTCACCCACTAAAGAAAATACTCTTCTGAAGTATGCTCAGTTAAGATCCAATCTGGTTAAAGATTACAATACACACTACTAGGTGTGACTCAGTCAAGGGATTTACCCAATATCTATTAGGATATTCACCCTATTAGGAGTGGCCTTGTTAAATAGCTTTTTAACACTCTTTAGAATGTTACCTTTTGCAATGATTTTACAATAAGACTGTTAATTCCACTTTGTTAAGAGATTTCTCTATTACAAATGCTAATAAGCAACAATAAATAAATTGACCTATAAATTCACAACTATCATTTTCATAATCAGATCCTTTTTGCACTCTCTATCTTCACTTTAATCCTTCACTTTCTTCTGGGTTTGACACTTCATCAAACTCTTCTTTCTGACTCCGAATCTATCTTTTCCTTCTTCACTGCATGAGTCAGTGACTTATCAACCCTTCAGTTTTCCATCCATTTTTTCATACAAATTCATCCTTTATATAGACTTTTTTTTGCTTCTTAATATCCTTTATTACATTTTCCTTTGATCAATCTTAGCTGTTCAATTCATTTTACAAATAAATTCAATGTATATAGCTCTTGATAAAACATTTTACCTTCACTTCAGAACTTGAACTTTCTTGAAACTTGTTCCTTCTATTTTAACCATGTAGATCTAAGGCATAGATCATCATCATGACTTTTCTTGATCATAGGTCTCTCTAACTAACTTTCCTTATCATCATAATCTTCCAGCTTATCATAGCTAATCATTAAATATCATTATGATTAAACAGTCTCACAATAGGTAATGATAATCATGTCATTTTCTCTCTTAGGAATAATGTATTCATACAAAGGATTACTTTTCCCATCATGAAATGCATTTAGATTGTCAACCCAGGGACGTATACTTGAAATGGGATAGCACAGTTTGTGCACTAAGTCCCTCAAAGAGTCATACTACCTATGCTATAGGAAGATAAAGTGCATGAAATAAACCTATGCTATTGCTATAGGAAAGTAAGCACACTTAACTACTTAATGAAATTACTATTGAAATATTGTAAACTTAACCTAAGCCTATTTTAGCAACTCAAAGCATTCACTATGTCTATCTTTGCAAGTGTTGCAGGAACATTCACAATAATAATGTTGCAGGAGTAAAATAGTAACTTCTACTTGAAAGCATGGAAAATATAGAAAACAATTCTACTCTATCCTAATCTACTCCACCTCCCAAGTGGGCCCCCTTGGTTGGATTATGCTAACTACTAACACAGAAGATACTTCAAAATCACTCTTTCGTTATATTCTCATAAACTGATTACATAGTAATGGAACAAGACATGAAAAATAGAAAGAGCAGATCTGCTATGCTAAAAACAATAACCGTATATATTTTCTCATTACACAAATTAACCAAACAAATCCCTTTATATAAAGGATTGATGCTTATTGAAAGCATGAAAGTAAGTTCTGACTAAGTCTCACCATAGAAGAAGGAAATATAACAACCCATGACAGAGTACAATAAAGTCTAGATAATTGATTCAACATAATAATGAGCATTGAGGAAATATAGAAGAGTTGTTTCCTATATTCTTTGGGATGGTGGCTCCTCCCAGTAGCGGCATGATCCGCAGTGCTATGTTGGCTCTCTCTATCATAGCTAGAACTTTCACATTTTTTCTTTAATGTAGTCGATCCACTCTCCAATTATTCCTTGTTTTCTTGGCAGGTTAGTAGCACGCAGATATGTATACAAGTCAACTAGTCAATCCTTACCCAAATATTAGAACATAGATTAAAGTAGCTATATGAAGTACTAAAATTTATATATAATGTTTAGCAAAACATGTCATATCTAACTACCCATAATCTTGGTGGTTCTAACTGTACTTATCACAAGTTCAAATAGTTATAGGTCCATGAATGTCTTGGAAATGTTTTAACAAAGCATAAAGATTATCACAAAATAGAGACAATAAATTGTCTCATCATCTTGTTAGAAAGTAAAGTCCACCAAGATAACTGAGAGGTGGGGGGGTGAATCAATTATTAGATAATTATAACTTTTATCATCTTCAATAGTATTAAACCATATAAGAAATATAATTACCAACCATAGAAAGATATTCATACACAATGACACAAGATATGTTGACTAGGGAACCTCTTGATCAAAGAGTAAACCCTGGTGGGAATGATGCCCACAAAAGATGCACTAATATGAATATTCCTTGTGAAAGGATGGACTCTATTAGGAATCTTATGGAATACATTCAATACATATGAATCCATGTTAGGAGATTTTGAATCCCTGTTAAAAGATTCTAACCCTGTTAAGAGTTATGGAAGACAAAAGGACCCGCTGCCCAAACAACTTCAGGGTAAGATCACTGAACACACTGTCCAAATAATATTTGTATTACTCAATAAAATAATATGTTACCTCTTCTCTGACTATGCCAAACCGCACTCACTGTTACACCAAATCTCAATTTCAGATATCTATACCTCGCATGTCTTCCTTCACAAATTCACTTTCACACTTAGCTCTTTTCTTCACTTCATGCATACAACATCACACTCAACCACACTACAACAAGGAAATACATTCCTTCCTTTATACTACACTCAAATAATTACAAATGAGTCGACATACAATTACAACATAAAAGTTTCCACACGCTACAACAAAAATTACACAAAACTGTCGGCTTCCAAATACAATAATTATTCACTCATGCAACCTCAAAGTTTGCATTGTCATCCACATCACTATCAATGTGTCTTCAACTTCCCTTTAACTCTGCAAAACTAGATTCCATCCCGATTAGGAGATTTCATCCGATTTCCACAAACCGCTACTCAGGAACACTGCCTAAATACTACTTCCACAAAAGTGCTCATAACTTCCATGAATAAATGAATTATTGTCTACACTCTTAACCATAAACATATAACATATCAAAGAGTATACCCTAAATATCGCTTAGCTCCAACTGCAATAACCCACATACGCTAATCCAAACTCCGTCTGCTTCTTTGTAAGTCTCCGGTAAATCATCGTGTTGACATCAATGACAATCATAGTCATGAATGCAACAACTGCTACAGAATGGCTACCAAACATTTAGCATTCATTCCTAACAATCTCCCCCATTGGCATTGATGGCAACATAGATGAAAAAACATCCAATGTTCCAAAAATCCAATACTACAATACTGTTGCTTCAAATCCTCTTCATCAATCAAATCTTGCTTCATTTTCCTATTCAGTTCTCTCCAACATATGTTTCAGATGGTTTTTCATGTATACTTCTCCTCCATTTATATCAATGACAAAAATTTCATCATTATGTCAACAACAACTCCAATGTCAAAAGACACTATTCAGAAAATACATTCACTAGAGTCCTCATGACTCAGCTCAGATACACATACTCCCCCATAAAGGAAGTACCAACATCCAGTCCAGAAGAAGGATAAGGCTCATATACCACTGGAGGGATGCAACCAACTGCATCACTTTTCAAAAGTAGGCTGGGGCATAACCCCAAGCATACCTCTCAGATACTCAAATGTATCCTTAGGGAAAGGCTTTGTGAATATATCTGCTATCTGCTCCTTTGTACTTATGTACTCAAGTCTGAGATCTTTCTCAGCAACTTTCTCTCTTACAACATGATACTTAATCTCTATATGCTTTTTCTTAGAATGTAATACAAGATTCTCAGACATACTAACTGTGTTGGTGTTGTCACAATGTATGACGACAGGTTCAACAAACTTTATTCCAATATCCTTCAGCATTTGCTTCATCCAAATTATCTGGTTACAATTATTTGTTGCTGCTACATATTCTACTTCTATTGTGCTTTGTGAGATACAATTTTGCTTCTTGCTTAGCCAAGAAACCAATCTTCCTCCAAGGAAAAATGGTCCACCACTGGTGCTTTTCTTATCATCAACACTACCTCCCCAATCAACATCTGTATAAGCACATAGGGTAAAATCATCATATTTTTCATACCATAATCCATAGTCCATTGTGCCTCTTAAATATCTCAATATCCTCTTTACTGCTACATAATGTGATTCTCTGGGTTCAGCTTGAAATCTTGCTACAATTCCAACTGAATGTGCTATATCAAGTCTTGTATGAGTCAAATACTACAATCCTCCAATCATGGATCTGTATTTCTTCTGTTCCACTGTAGGAGTCTCATTTGTGCTAGATAACTTATGTCCAGTCACCATGGGTGTTCCAACTGGTTTACAATTCTCCATTCCAAATATTTTCAACAAGTCATTCAAGTACTTTGTCTGACTTACAAAGATACCATCATTGTTTTGTGTTATCTGTAGTCCCAAAAAGTATTTCATTTTACCAATCATACTCATTTCAAATTCAATCTTCATTTCATTAGCAAATTTGTCACTAGCTTCATCTTCTCCTCCAAAGATAATGTCATCAACAAAAATAACTATAACCAACAAACCATTTTCAATTTCTTTTGTGTACAGATTGCTATCAGTTGTTCCTTTTGTAAATCCCAATTTTAACAAATACTTATCCAGTCTTGCATACCAAGTTCTAGGTGCTTGTTTAAGTCCATATAAAGCTTTCTTTAGTTTACATACCATGACTCCTTCTTGAGTCAAAGGAAAACCTTCAGGCTGCTCAATGTAGACTTCTTCTTCCAATTCTTCATTTAGAAATGTTGACTTTACATCCATCTGATATACTTTGAATTTCTTATAAGCTGCATAAGCCAAAAACATTCTTACTACTTCAATTCTTGCAACAGGTGCAAAGGTTTCTTCATAGTCAATTACTTCTTGCTATGAGTAACCCTTACATACCAATCTTTCTTTGTTTCTTACTACTTCTCCTTGTTCATTCATCTTGTTTCTGAATACCCATTTAGTTCCAATAACATTCTTGTCTTTAGGTCTAGGGACCAATTCCCATGTCTTGTTCTTTTCAATCTGATCTAGTTCTTCTTTCATAGCATTAGTCCAACTTTCATCTTCACAAGCTTCATTAGTAGTCTTAGGTTCAATTTGAGAAATCAAACATAACTATTCTTGTACCTTATTTCAAGTTAGAAATCCTCTTTTGATGCTTCCAATAATTTGTCCAATAGGATGATTTCTTAACAAACTTTTGCTAGGTGTCACTGTCTCAGATCTCACTTTAGATGTAGGTTCTTCAATGACTTCACTATGGCTTTCATTCCACAAATCACTATCAATTTCATAAAATAATTCAGTAGATCCAGTGTTAGGTTTAGGATGAGCTTCTTCATCTGATTCATAATAAAGCATTCCTTCCTGAATTTTGAACTTTTCATCAACTTTAACATTTGCGCTTTCAATAATAGTCTTAGTTCTTTTATTCTAACATCTATAGGCTTTTCTTTTCAAAGAATATCCAAGAAATATACCTTCATCACTTCTAGGATCAAACTTTCCAATATCATCATCTCTCTTTATATAAAATTTGCTTCCAAAAATTCTAAAATACTTAACTGAGGGTGCATGTCCAAACCATAATTCATAAGGTGTATTGTATGTGTATGCTCTGATTTGTACTATGTTCATTATATACACTATTGTGTTCACTGCTTCTCTCTAGAATATCTTCGCCAAATCATTCTCAAATAACATAGCTCTTGCTGCTTCAGTCACTAATCTGTTTCTTCTTTCTGCAATGTCATTTTGTTTAGGTGTTCTAAGGTCTAAATACTGTCTCTTAATGCCATTTTCTTCACAAAAGGTGTTAAACTCTCTAGAAGTAAATTCTCCACCTCTATCGAATCTCAAACATTTGATCTTCATCCTAGATTCATTCTCAACTTTATTCTTAACGATCTTAAACTTATCAAATGCTTCAGATTTTTCTTTAAGAAATGCAATCCACATTATTTTTGTAAAATCATCAACAAGAATCATAAAATACCTTTCTCCATAGAATCCTCTAGTCCTGGTAGGACCTCTCAAATCTGTATGAACAATCTCCAGCTTTTTCTATAGATGTAAACTTCTTACTAGGAAAATATGTTTAGCCATTACACATCCTTTGCAAATCATGTTAGTAGGCTTCATAATTTTAGGCAAATCTCTTACTGCAAGTGTAGTACTTACTTTCACAATGTTGTCAAAGTTTATATGAAAAAACCTTCTATGCCATAACCAACTATCATCAATCTTAGTAATCAAACATGTCATCTCAGTAGGATTCAACTGAAATACATTACCTCTGGTTCTAGATCCAGTTCCAATCAGATTTCCATCTTTATCCTTTATCACACAAGTTTTCTCAATAAACCAAACTTGATATCCCTTATCAACTAACTGTCCAACACTCAAAAGATTATGTTTCAATCCATCCACAAAGTAAACATCATCAGTATTAGTCTTTCCATCAAGAGTAATAGATCCTATACCTTTAATCAAACAAGGTGCATTGTTTTCAACTCTAACAACTCCTCCATCATATTCATTAAACTTTATGAACTTTTTCATGTCTCCAGTCATATGATGTGAACAACCACTATCTATAATCCAATTAGCTTTCTTTTCAACTTGAGAAACTAAGGCTTTTTCTTCCTTAACATTAGTTTCAGGATTCTCTTCTTTAATTGCTACAAATCTTATGTCATCATTATTCTCAGTATCACTTTCACTTAAAGTTCTCTCTATACTAGCTTCATGATCTTCATCATTAGCATAATAACATTCCTTAGATCTTTTAGGTTTGAAATTATTTCTGTACTTTTTAACTCTCTTAGGACATTTAGATGCAAAATGACCATATTCTTGACAAGACCAACATTTAAATATTTTCTTACCGTCTGGTTCTCTTTTCACAAGCAAGGCAATACCTTCTTCAATCTTCTTGTCTTCTTCATTTCTAGATCTATTGTTGCCATCATAATCTCCACTCACATTGATGCTTCTTGACAAAGTACGATAAACACTAAGAGCACTAAATGTTGTCTCCATTCTAGGTAAGTCTCCTGATAATCTCAGGTTCATTTCTGTTGCTTCCAATCTTCCAAGAAGAGTCTCTCTTGTAAAGTTTGTAGTACAAGGTATAACTTGTTCAATCATCTATGTTGTCTACTTAAATACAAGGGTCAATATCCTCAGAATTTTCCATATCACTTCATTCTCTATCTTTGTTCCTCCACAAGATTTTATACCTGTAATAATTTCTGACATTCTACCAATATAGCTTGTAATAGATTCATCTTCCAACATTCTTATATCTTCAAATGTGCATATCCAATTATGTAATCTAACTCTTTTTGCATGTTCATCACCTTCAAAAGTAGAGTGTAAAGCATTCCAAATTTCATGATATTTTTTCAAATATTTTACCTAACTGTACTCATTCTTCAGAAGGGTTGTCAAAAGTGCTTCTCTTGCAAGTATGTTACACATGAATAGATCTCTCTCATTAACAGTACATGTTTTAAGATTGTCCTCTTCAATGATAGTATTATCATTATTTGTAATCAACCAATAACCTAGTCCTAAACATAGTAGGTGTGTCTTCATCTTTTCTTTCCAGCTGTCAAAATTTACTCCATCAAACTTAGGGCTTTCTTTCCTAAAATTCACCATGGATCTCCTTAAGTTGTTAAACTTCTTTTTCAAGGACCTACCACTCTAATATCAATTGTTAGAAAGTAAATTCAACCAAGATAACTAAGAGGGGGGGGTGAATCAGTTATCAAATAATTATAACTTTTATCATCTTCAACAGTATTAAACCATATAAGCAATATAATTACCAACCATAGAAAGATATTCATACACAATAACACAATGACACAAGATATGTTGACTAGGGAACCTCTTGATCAAAGAGTAAACCCCAATGGGAATGATGCCCACAAAAGATGCACTAATATGAATATTCCTTGTGAAAGGATGGACTCTATTAGGAGTCTTATGAAATACATTCAGTACATATGAATCCCTATTAGGAGATTTTGAATCTCTGTTAAAAGATTCTAACCCTGTTAAGAGTTATGGAAGATAAAAGGACCCACTACCCAAATAGCTTCAGGGTAAGATCACTGAACACACTATCAAAATAATATTTGTATTACTCAATAGAATAATATGTTAGCTCTTCTCTGACTGTGCCAAACCGCACTCACTATTACACCAAATCTCAATTTCAAATCTCTGTACCTCGCATGTCTTCCTTCACAAATTCACTTTCACACTTAGCTCTTTTCTTCACTTCATGCATAAAACATCACACTCAACCACACTACAACAAGGAAATAGATTCCTTCCTTTATACCACACTCAAATAATTACAAATGAGTTGGCATACAATTACAACATAAAAGTTTCCACACACTACAACAAAATTACACAAAACTATCGGCTTTCAACTACAATAATTCTTCACTCATGCAACCTCAAAGTTTTCATTATCATCCATGTCACTATCAATGTGTCTTCAACTTCCCTTTAACTATGCAAAACTAGATTCCATCCTGATTAGGAGATATCATCTGATTTCCACAAACTGTTACTTAGGAACACTGCCTGAATACTACTTCCACAAAAGTGCTCATAACTTCCATGAATAAATGAATTACTATCTACGCTCTTAACCATAGACATATAACATATCAAGGAGTATATCCTAAATATCACATAGCTCCAACTACAATAACCCATGTGCGCTAATCCAAACTCTGTCTGCTTCTCTGCAAGTCTCTGGTAAATCACCGTGTTGACATCAATGACAATCATAGTCATGAATGCAACAACAACTGCTATAGAATGTTTTCCAAACATTTAGCATTCATTTCTAACACATCTACCCCCTGAAAATAATAATGCTTGTCCTCAAGCATTACACTTTCAGGCTATAGATTTGAAATCACCAACACTTGTCTTTCCCTTCTTTCCACTCTTAAAAGTATAATAGAATCCTCTTGTCCTCACTGATTAATCCGCATGATTTTCCTCCTACAAATGGTCTAATCTAGTAGCATTGATATCATACAGTGGCTATAAGAGCATTGGTGGTTGGAAAGATAGGGGAATCCACAATTCTCTTCTAATTTGTCATCCTAGCTACATGTACCTAGTTTCTCTATTCGCAGCTACTTCAAAATTTATTGGGCTATGTGGCTCAGATTTCTTAAAGACCTCAGTTAGCCTATTCCATCTTCTTCTTACCCTAGTGAGAGCTCTCTGGAATGAAAAATAGGGTAACCCTTGATACTCCCTATAAACCCTATCTCTGAGTGCAAAGACCTTTTCTCTGATTTTAGGTTTCAGCCTTCCATAGGTTAGGTTAAGCCAATCTCTTAGGAGGACATCAAGTTTTCTCAATTCAACCCTTAAGGGTAATGGTTCAAAATTTTCTAGGTCTCTTTAGTTATTTAGGTGCCTTTCACAATTTGCCTCATTGTGCATCCATGACATTAGGGCTCTCAAATGGATATCTCCTATGTAAAGCAAAGGGTTCCATTCAATTTCATGAGGAATGACAAAATTATGCAGATAGAGCTCATAGAGTAAGTTTTGTTGCCATGAAGGAAGGGTCTAGTACAATCCATAAAATTCTTGAGCTGATTTAAACTCATAGTCTATATCCTTCATAGTCATCATTAGCTGAAATAGGAGGAACTGTTATTTCAAACAGATGCAATAAACTCTGGGAGGTGGTCTACAAGCTATAACCTGATTAGCTAGTTTGAGAGCATGATCCATTTGTTGCTTCTACTTCTTCACCTATTCAATAATAACTTCTATCTCCTCTTATTGGTCATCTATCTCTTTTTGCATTATGTTTCTTTCTTGTTTCCACCAAGTTTTCTGGAAGACAAACTGGTTATATATACTGAAGAGGATAGATTGTAATGTTGGAGGGCCAAATTCTTGCAACTGGGTGCTTTATTTTCTCCTTTCCTTAGAAGTTTGTTCAAAATATTCAGTAAACCATGTTTCTTTATAAGGCATAATAGACATATGGGAATAAACAGGGTCTGGTGGAGGAGTCAGCTGGACATCTTCAGCAATGTTTTCTTGTGCTACATTAGGGTTTTCCTCAGATGCACCCAAATCATCATGTGATATATTACCATAAGGTTCTTGCAGATTTTGGGGAGATCAAGGCACTTTTGTTTTCTTAGGGGAAATGTCATAGATATACTCAACAGAAGGCTCCGTGGTAGGTTTTTCTAATGGAACACTTGGGTTTTCTGGGGAAATTGGAGACACTTATCCTCACATCCGAGGACTTCTCTGCATAGTTGTTTTCACAACCTCTGCAGTCTTCTTTTTTAGGGTTCTTTTTGGCCTTTCTACTGCAGGAACATATGTTGCAGGATTTGACCTTTTTCTTTTACTTTTTGGAACCGCTGGGTTTTGAACTTCACTCTCAAGGTTAGGGGTTTCTTCTCCAATTTTCCATTTTCCTTCCCTTGTGGAAGAAGTAGGGACATTAATTTCTGGAACAGGTGAAGGCTTATTTTCTTGAAGTAATTTTGGTTTTGTTTTTTGTGTAGTTGTTTCCACAGTGAGCTCAGAAGGTTCTGCATCATTTTCAAGGGGTTGCTCAACAAGGTCAACTTGAGGTTGCAGTGTTTTATGTTGGACAAATTTTGACCATGCTAAGGGAGAGAAATCCCTAAGGGATTTTTTGACTAGAAGCTTAATTAGGGCATGGTGGGTGACAAAATTTGTATTCCCTTTTTTAGTCTCCTCAGTGCTAATACTTGGCATATTATACAAGAAATTAGAGAGATTTATTGGGAGACTATGCCTTATGCAGCTAAGTAGCTTAAAATGATGAGCATGCAAATTTGAAAATCTTCCCTCACATGTTAGGTACCTGATAATATGTGTTGCTAGATCATTGTGTGGTGGAGGAAGAGACATTCATTTGCACCCTTGCTTGGTAATCTCCACAAGAGGATCATTTGGAAGGGAAAACTGGGCTCGTGATGACCTAGTGTCATGTTCATTGGGGTAATGTTCCCCAATTGCTGGTAACCCAATTACCTATGTTATTCTCTTTTTTATCATAGCCACCGTTAAACCCCATATGATCACCTACCCTTCCTCAAAAGCATTCATAAACTCAGCTGCCACCTCTTCATTAAAATCTGATAATTGCAGGAAATAACCCAACCAACCACATGCATTAAACCTCCTAACTTCTTCAATGTATATAAGAAAAAGGCCATGATCCACTGGCTCACATCTATGCAGCTTTCCACCCATTTGTTTCCAAATATTCTACCTCCTAATTTCTACTCACCGTAGCTTGTTAATCTTTCAATCCATCTTGTTCTACAAATATCATATTCCCTTCTTGAATTTAAAATTCTCTTCTTGAAAACACAGACCTTTCTCTTGCAATTCCTTTGTTGTTTTTAGCATGAAAAAATAATAATGGCATTTTAACATAGGACATTATAACTTTAACTACGAGTTGCCACACAATCTAATTATAATCTTTTTCAAGTCACATCAACTTTAGAAAATCAGGAATTATTCAGGATTTATAGTATGGAAAATGTGTGAGAATAAAGGGAACTTAATTAAACAAGGCCTAAGTACAGTTTTGAAATGACAAGGAAGTGACAAGGATAGCTTAGAAATGATATTAGAACTTAATACACTTCCCCTACCCCCTACAAAATATTAACAAGTGTCCACACTTGGCACATTTAGCATGGGATGGGGAACTGGCGTAACATCGTAATTATACATTTATTGTAGTACTAAATATAATTACCGAAATCTAAGTGCTAAAAGTGGAAAGAGATTTTAAAAGTTGTACCTAGAAGTTGATTACTGTATGCACAAAATAAAAGGTGGTGAGAGTGAAACGATGTTGGCAGCTGCATATGTCAGCTAACGTGGCTCTTATTGAAAACATAAAAATAGAAAAAGATGATGATGTAGAAGTGGATGGATGGAAGATAGAGAAATGAAATCAATTGGAAACAAGAATAAGGAAAAGTGAATAGAGAAGTGGACTTCATGTGGCATGAATTTTTATTATGGTCATACTTAATTTGAAGGCATGTTATATTGAAGCTGTGGGAAGAAGGTTTTTACCTTCTGCTGTAGGAAGTGTTACATGTTGCACTGTTGAAGTGTTATTGCGCAATTATTGCAGGAAGTCCTCCTTTGTTTGGGGCTGATGATACAGGTGTAGCTAATGTCTATTGATGAGTAATTTGAATTACATTGGATCTATTGTGGTCAACTAGACTGATCCATTGTCGAAGACATATTCAATTACATAAGGTCCCAGCCATATTGTCTATAGCTTCCCTAGAATTTCTTTGAATCTAGAATCATACAATAATGCCCAATCACCCACATGAAACTACTTGCTCTTAATATGGGAATCATTCCACCTCTTTCGTTGTTTCTATACCACCTCCATGTGCTCCAATGTGGATTTACGCATTTCATCTAAGGAATTGAGGTGTAGAAGGCGTTCTTTCTGTGCTGTAGGAAGATTGATGTTTAATTCCAGTGTTGTACACAATGTCTTGTGCTCAAATTCAATTGGTAACATTGCCGCCTTCCCAAATACTAATTCAAATGGAGTGAATCATGTGGTTGTCTTCCAGGTTGTGCGATAGGCCCAAACTATTTTTGTGAGTCGGCTACTCCAATCTCATTGGTGCAGATGAACTGTTTGTTGTTAATATGGCTTTAATCTCTCTGTTTGTGACCTCTGCCTAACCATTTTCTTGAGGATGGTAAGGGTTGGACTTCTAGTGCCTGATATTGTATTCCTTCATGAGTTCATTGATTAGATAGGATGTAAACTATGCTCCCTAGCCAATTACAAGTTCTCTTCTTACTACATAGCGGGTGAAGATATCCTCATATAAAAACTTTGCTACCTTTTGATCTTGTGCATGCTGCATGGCTTTTACTTCCACCCATTTGGTCAAATAATCTATGCATACCAGGATGTAGGATTTCCCATTGAAAGGAGGATCTATTGGACCAATGAAATTCATACCCCATTTGTCAAATGGTGTTACCACCACTTGTGGGTTTAAGGGCATTTCATCTGATTTGGTCGGACGACCCATTCTCTAGAATTTGTCACATTTTCTTATATAGCTAGATGCATCCTTGTGAAGTGTTGGCTAGTAGTAACATGTTTTTAGGATCTTCAGAGCTGTCCTCTTGGCTGCAAAGTGGCCTCCACATGGCTAATCATGACAAGCATGGAGTATATCATATGTCTCATCCTCTCACACACACCTTCTCATGATTTGGTCTGAACCAGTATAAAATAAGGTGTTGTCAATCCAGGAGAATTGGAAACTTTTCTTAACAAGCATTTGTATGTCCTTTGGACATAAATGTGGGGGCATTTTATCAATTGCAAGGTAATTAGCTATATTAGCATACCATGGATTTTTCACAGCAATATGAAATAGGTGTTCATCAAAGAATGTATCATCAACCATAGTAGCTTCTGAGTCAGCATTTTGAATTTTGGATAAATAGTTAGCCACTACATTTGCCTTCCCTGGCTTGTCAATAATGGTTATATCAAATTCCTACAAAAGAAGAAGCCATCTTGCTAACCTTCCTTTGATGGTAGGTTTGTTCATTAGATACTTGATTCCTGCATGGTCAGTATGAACAATGATGAGGTAACCTATTACATAATGGCAAAATTTGTTTAAGGCATAAACTACAGCTAGTAATTCTTTTCCAATTACTGTGTAATTTAACTCTGGTCCATGTAGGCTCTTGCTAATATAGTAAATGGCATTTTCAAGGTTACTGGGCTTTTCTCCTAGCATAGCACCTATTACATAGTCTAAAGCATCTGTATGTATGTGAAATGGGAGAGACCAATTAGGTCCTTTAAGGATTGGTACAGTTGTTAGAAGTGACTTGAGCTATAGGAAGGATTCATCACAAGTTGATGTCCATATAAACTCAACCTCTTTGCTAAGCAAGGTGTATAGAGGGCTAGCTATATGACTAAAATTTTGAATAAAATGCCTATAATAGCCAGCATGTCCTAAGAAGGATCTTACATCTTTTTTCTTAGTAGGTGTAGGTAATGTAAGGATTACCTCAATTTTTGTTGGGCCTACTTGGATACCTGCTGCTGAAATGAAATGTCCAAGTACAACACCTTCCTGCATCAGCATAAAACATTTCTCACTATTGAGAGAGAGATTGTGTTCCTTGCATCTAATGAGCATCTTTTCCAGATTCTACAGAGTTTCTTCAAAAGTGACCCCAAATTTAGTAAAATCATCCATGTATATCTCCATGCAATCATGTGAAATGTTAGAAAAATTACTAATTATAGCCCTCTGGAATGTTGTTGGAGCATTAAACAATACAAATGGTAGGACAAAATATGCATAAGTTCCCCAGGGACATGTGAATGTCATATTTTCCTAATCCTCTAGAGCAATACTAATCTGATTGTATCCACTATATACATCAAGAAAAGAAAAATACTTTTTACCAGCTAAAGTATCAAGTACTTGATCAATGAAAGGTAAGGGAAAATGATATTTCTTTGTGGCTCTATTTAATTCCCTATAATCTACACAAATTATCCATTTACCCCCCTTTTTAGGCACTATGACCAAAGGTGATACCCATTTTCTATCAGATATATAAAACTAGCATCTAGCAGCTTTTGTAACTTTGTTTTGACTATTTCTCTTAACGTTGGGTTAATCCTCCTCTGAGGTTGGTGGAGTGGTATACTTCCTTCATTGATATAAATCATACAAGTACAAAGTGTGGGGCTTAGTTCCTTCATATCCCCATAGTCCCATGCAAATGATTTTTTAGGTGTTTGTAGGATTTTGGTTAATTGCTCCAACTATTGTGAGGGAAGCTTGTTATTAACATGAAGGGTATGACCCTGGGAAAGCTCAATAGTAGTGGTAAGGTTAAGCATGGATACTTCAGAGATAGGATCAGAAAATACTTCACAGGGTAGTAACTGATGGATAATATTAGGTTCTGATGGAAAAACATAGTCCTCAACATGGTCTTCATAGGTAGACAACTCCAATACAGAGCTCTTAGAAATGTCTTTTATCACAACACAGTCATTAATAAGGATGCTCCTAATCACTGTATCTTCCTCATGCAACTTCAGAAAGGACTGCCTATGTAACATCATGAGCTGAGCCATAGAATTCAACTCTTCTTCTCCATCTCCTAAATTTGGCCATATAGGGGCACTTAAATCTAGCTGAGGTTGAGGTGGAGGATATAATGCTAGTTTCATAGTTTCTTGCCCATCTAAAATTGTCATGTTCCCTGATCTACAACTAATGTTGGCATCAAGAAAAGTTGTTACTAACCATGGACATCCTAAAATAACAGGGTAACCAGCAAGATTGACCTTGGGTGATAAAATCATAAAATTTGTAGGATATTCCCAGGAGTCCAAGGTAACTATTATGTCCTCTATCATGCCATCAGGGGTAACAGTAGAACTATCTACAAGTTGTAAGATTATTGGAGTAGTTCACAATCCTTTTATACTTAGTTTATTCATGGTATCCTTAGTCATGACATTAATGGTAGTGCCTAAGTCTATTAAAGCATTTTTAACAGACTGACCATTAATGATGATAGTAACAACTGGGCTCCCAAGATCAGAATACTTTGGAATTACAAGCTTTCCCAACATAATATCAGCTAGTTGTCCTATAACTTAAACTATTTTGGGATCTATTTTCTTTCATCCAAGATTTTTGATACAAGCTTCCTTAATTTATTTTCCATAGACAAGGACATCTTTAATGGCTTGAAACAAAGGAATCTGTATATGCATACTTTTTAGTTGGTCAAGGATATCAAACGGTTGGTCTTCTTTGGGTATAGGTTTGTCTAGCCTAAACCTCTAAGGAAAAGGAGGTTTTATTAAGGTCTAAACATTAGCTGGATTGGAGACATTAGCTGAGGGAAGTGTATTTGTCAAAGCATTCTCTAGAAGTGGTATTGATTCTCTAGAAAGGTCTGGCACTTCTGTGATGAGAGGGGGTTCAAGTGTAGGCAAGGTAGTACCCGATCTTAGGTGTATAATGGCTATGTTGAGTGCATAAGCAGGGTACTGCTAACCATCAGTAGCATACATTTTTTTTTGATATGGTTGACTATTTGGATTTGATTGTGGCTAAGCGGGTAACTATGTCTATTTTGGAGGACCTATATTTGCAAGAGGTGGCATAATTGCAGGTGGATTAACTGGAGGTGGCAAAGGTGGATACCCAGGATTCTAATTAGGCCATTGTTGATGTCCTCTCCATTCGTTAGTGGGTTTCCAATTTCCTTATGGTGATTGCCATTGGTTTGGAGGTTGTGGCCATTGGGGTTGTCGATTGAACCATTGGTTCTATTGATTATTGGGCCAGGTGTTATTCCAAGAAGACTGAGTATACTGAGGAGGGTTTTGGACATTCTAGTTTTGCCATTGATTATTATAAGGATTTGAAATTTGTAGAGGGTCTTGAGGTGTACCTTGTCTCATGGCTCATGGCTGACATTGAGAAATAAAGAACACTTTCTCATCCTCTCTATCTATCTTCAAATACTCAGTTGGAAGGTACTGATTCTCCAGGTTCACAATCAGCTTGCATTGGCAATCCTTCTTTTACTTGTGACAATGGCGACAATATTCAGTGATTTGTACCTCCGCATCTACATGCTTCTTTTTGGTAGTCATCATGTCCAAGTGTGTAGTGACATCATTAATGATGTCCTTCTTGAAGTCTGACAGTAGGTTTGAGATTTATATCTTGGAAATGTCAGAGCCACTTCCTTTTGCAAGTATTGGATGAAATCCTTTTCCCTTCTTTACTGCTACCCAAGAATAATTCAAACAAATCTTCATGAGATCATCCCAAGAAGACTGAGATACATCTCCTCCAACCATAAGGTCCAATGCTTCCAAATAGTTATCATTCACTCCTCTCAAAAAGATTAACTTTTGTGAATCCTCCTGTAGTGCATGTTGAGGATTCTTCTACAAATTGTATAAGAAGCATGATATGTAGTCCTCCAGGGTCTCATATTCTTTTTGTGACATTTGATAGATGTCATCTCCTCTTAAATCACCTCCTTTGTAATATTCCTTATATTTCTACAAAAACAAATCTCTCATCCCATCCCAATTAGTTATTGCATTTTCTCCTAGTCCCATAAACCATCTAAGAGCTTACTCCTTCAATGTTGCTAGGACAACTTGAGCTTATGACTATCAGTATTATAGTCAAAACATCAACACAAAATGTCAAATTTGAATAAAAAGGTGTTAGGGTCCTCAGTAATAAGGTCATAAAACTTTGGAAGGGCCAAAGTAGGTATGTTCTTGAGATTAGGATTGTTGATAAGGCTTAGAATAGGAAATGGAAAGGTAGGGGTTTCCATTACTGGAGGTGTTGGGTAATGAAACCGTGGCTGGAAAGTATTATTAACCAAAAGGTTTTGGCCAACAAATGGTCCTAGATTAGAGCTATCAAGGAAACAGGCTAATATCTCTGCAAAAGGGTGAAGGTCAAATGGAACAAGAGGATCTCCTTCTATTGAAGATGATGCACCAAACTTGGGACTTGCATCAAGAAATGGTAATTCAAGTTCTTCAAATTCTTATTTCAGGTGAATAGGTTCTTTTGGGAGAAATCTACCATGAACATCTCACCTTCTTTGATGCATGCAAGTAAGTTAATGAGCTTTTGAAGCAAGCTCACAACTACTAACTATTGACTAAGAATAGAAAACTATCTTAAAAATGACTCATTAAGGTTCTCAGTTTGACACCATCCCTGCCAACGGTGCCAAAAATGAATAGTCTCACAATAGGTAATGATAATCATGCCATTGTCTCTCTTAGGAATAATGTATTCATACTAAGGATTACTTTTCCCATCATGAAATGCATTTAGATTGTCAACCCAGGGATGTACACTTGAAATGGGACAGTACAGTTTGTGCACTAAGTCCCTCAAAGAGTCATACTACCTATGCTGCAGGAAGATAAGGTGCATGAAAGAAACCTATGCTATTGTTGCAAGAAAGTAAGTGTTAACTCCTAGAATTTGCACCCTAAACTAAGCACCTAAACACTTAGAAATTTTTGAGAACATGGGAACAATCACTAGCTTGTGGGTAAACTATGAAGGCGACTAAACCTCCAGATTCTAGGCTAGTTCCTTTTGAAAGTGACTTGATACTTCTCCTAACTTAATGAAACTAAAACTTGATGGGAAAAGGGGTAGAAAGATAATAGGAACAAAAATATAACTTATGGTGATGCACCAAACTAATAAAATTCACAAAATACAGATAACTAAGCTTTTGGAACTATGAAACTGATTTGGTAAAAAACACTAAACTCTTGCATAAGTTTGCATAAATATTTCATAACAAGGTCCTGAACAGAACTTACTAAGAGGAGGCTAACATCACACTTATGAGTTCTATATCTTGAACACTAATTATAACCTACAAGAAAAAATGCACTTCTACAAATAGGTGCTGAAATGAGATAGGATTATAAGGAACAAATCATTCACTAATAATTCTCTCAATCACTAAGATGCACACAAATAAGCAGAAAAGAGATAGGAAAAACAACTCAATCTCTAAACTCCAAAAAGTTGTCCCTGGTATTCATGAACTTGGAATGAGTTACAAAGAAATGCAAAAAATGCATTCACTTCCAAAGGACTCCAAAGTCATAGAAGCCAAAAATTGCATAAGGAAGAACTGAATCAATAAGTGAGTCCAAAACTCACTAAGTACAATACCCTCTCCTAGGGTCGGATGCTAGAAAATAGCCAGGAAAATAAGACCTAAAAGTCCAAGAAATAAAGTCTCCCCTATGAAAAAGCTCCACTAAGTCATAAAGCACCCTATGACTCATCTCTAACTAACCTCAAAAGGCTCAAAAAGGCCACAAAGATCTCCCAACTGACTCAACAAAGTCAAAATTTGAAAATACACCTAGAAACCCTCCAACATCTCCTAAATACTCTCCACATGTTTGCAAATTGTTACAACCTCCAAGAAGAAGTCTTTAAGGTATAAACAACCTTATCTCTCCACTTTACATCATTACTATTTTCCTTTTAAGCATTTTTAATATTTATTAACTGATTTATAAAATACATCAGTCAATAAATATTAAATTACATTATAGCTCAAAATATATTAATAGTTACTAATTGATATATTAAATAAATCAATTAATAACTATTAATAATAAAATGCTTAAAAGAAAAAAATACACAAAAATAAAATGGAAATATTAACAAACACCATCAAAGGCATTAGCTACGGACCTCTAGCATTATGCAATATGCTTCGAAAAGATCAACAAAGTGTCCAAAACCTAAAACACCTTATCATTATTTTCATTTCTCTTGCATTCTCGTGGAAAAGGGTTTGAAAACCCTAAGCAACTACCTATGAATTGAGGTTTTGTGCACTGATTGAGGTGTTAAGTTGGATTTTGACATGCTAAATGTTGGAGCCATGGCCACTTTTCCCTGCAATGTCTTTGAAGATTTGTGGGGTCAAGTTGGAGCTTTAATGGCTCATTTCTCTTGCCATTTACAATGCTAGAAATTTGGAACACGTGCATTTTCTCACCATTCTCTGGAGCTTTTCTTAAGACCGTGACTGGGTTTCTTTTAATGGCATAGCTGAAAAAGACCTCATGTTCTTTTCACGAAGACTCTAACACATTTTTGGAGTCTTTTGCGATTGCAATAAGTTCTCCAATACATCTTTTGCGTAAATTATACCTATTCATGTTGTACACACTAAATAGTGCACTTCTCTAAGTCATTACTTCCAAGGGAATCCATGAATGGGAAACCTTGAGAAAGCGACCTAGAGCTCCCTAGGCATGGAGTCACAAGGATGTTGATGGTGCTCTCAGCTAGAGCTATTGAAGCATGCAACCTTGCTAGTAAACCACACAATGGGAGATTCAAAGAGACAATGGCAAGAATGTCAATATCTTCAAGAATCAAGAATGGAAATGCAATGCAATGAAACTATGCTAAGAATGAAGATGCAAGCTAAGCTATGAAAGGAAAGTATTACAAATCCTTGCTAATTAAGCTATGTGAGCTAATCTAAAGCATAAAGGAAACTAAGCTAGAAAGCATAAACGTGAAGCTATGATGCAAGAATGAAAGCTAAATGCATGAAGATCTCCAAAGCTCCAAAGTCTCCAAGAAATCATGCAGCATAAGATTAGTATTCAAAGTTAGGATCTAAGAATGAGAAAAGAGCTCTCTTTTTAAAGGAAATGAAAAGGAATGGACCATAGAGATTAAGAGGTAAAAGATTTAATCAAGGGTGGAGCTTGAAAGAGGATCAATCCATGTGCACAAATATCCTCTAATGAGAAAATAAGAGTTGACTTTTGTGTCCATATGAGACAAAAAGGTCTTTTCTTCTTTTTATAAAATAAGAATAATGCTTTATTTGTGCAACTTAGGATAAGAGGAAAAGGTGGGGGCTTTTTATTTAATAAAAGGGGAGGGAATTCCTTTTAATTAAATAAACACTTAGAATAAAATGGTTATCCCATAGAAAATAATCAAAAATGATAAAAATAGGATTTGATCAAGGAAATTGATATAATTTAGAAAATGTTGATTTTTTAAAATACTGATTCAGGGATTTGATAAATTGCTGAATGGGGGCCCAAAGTCTAGGCGACCATTTTAGGGTGCATACATTTTCCCCTCTTTGACCAATGTGAGATCGATTTAGGATCACATGCAGTCAAAGAATGGAATTGAAATGTGAAATTGATTTGGGATCACAAAACAATCCAGACATGTGTGCGACAGATGGGAACATATCAAGACAAAGATAAGCATAAGCTGACAAAGATAAGCTGAAAGACAAGACCAACACACCTGTGAATAGGAGATTGTCAAGTCTCAAATAAGAGATAAGAATCTCAAGCAAGGTTTGATTGATAAATCTAAATCAAGGATTGAAGCTAATAGCTACTACCCCCTCAGAATCAAAATCGAAATCAGGTAGAGGGGAAATAGTAAATTAATAAATCTGATCAAATCACTAGAAATCACAATCGAAGATGAAAGATGATAGGATAACCATCAACCAGGGAAGATATGCCCTAGTTTGACTAGGTTTGATTGAGAAAGATATAGGATAAAAAGAAAGTCAAACCTCAGAGAAATGAATCGAATTAAAATGAATGAAAGACTAGAAGTTTGAAAGAGATGGGGATGAAGAAATGAAGATGCCCCAACAAAGATCGAAGGATCAGGCCTCAAATGGTCAGCTAACTGCGCAAAATGAGGAGAAAATTTTAAAATGTGATTTTGACTATCAAGATGAACTCAAATTTTGATTGTGATCCCGAAAATGGGTCTAGGACATTGAAATTAGCCAGGGGTTGACTGACAAGTCCATGAAAGATGAAAGGAGAGCTCTCTCCATATGTAAGATGCAAGACTAATCTAACATGAACCTAAAAATGCAAGCTACTATGAAAACGTGGTTTACTTGCAAGGTTACAAAGCTTTTAGACTTTAATATTCATCATCGAGTGTTATTGGTAGCATCACAAGATCATACAATACACACTAGTATAACTATGTGAATCTAAATATGATCTATATCAGATAGATATGTGGGAATCCCACCTAAGCATCAAAGACATATAAGTCAAGATGACTAGTGCAGTGAGATTTCCTAAGTTTAATATGGCAAGATTATACTCGCATTGAGACACAAGGAAAGTCAACATGGCTATAAGTATGCACTGGTGAAAATAGTCAAGGATAATACCTTGTAGACCCCAATGTCAAGTGGAACAAGCATAAATGCTAATGATAGTTAGGACCAACAAAATATACCCACAAGCAGAAAAAGCAATAAAACATGTCCTCATGCCCCCAATCTTCTAGCTCGGCATTATCGAAAACTATTAGGGAGAGAACACTCATCAAAGAAATCATCATAGACAACACACAAAGAAATAAAGTCAAACAAGTCTCAGTGAGTCGAGTGTTTAAGTGTGTGTGTGTAGGTCATAGAGTCAAACTTTGAGTATCGCATATGCCAATGAGAAATATTGCATCATTCGAGATTGTGGGTAGGATATCTGATAAGTGTTGAGAAACACTCGACGCTAGGGAAGTGTTGAAAAACACAATTGGGGTGGTGTTGAAAAACACTGTTGGAAGCAAGTTGTCCAAGAAACTCGGATGCACAAAGAGACCCAAGATAAGCTTAAAACAACGTATGCCCCTTAGACTAAGACAAGAGTCAATTCCAGGCTAGGAGAGGCAAAGTGAGAAGTGGAGTGAATGAGCGCTACGCAAGACTGATAGACATAGGTGCAAAGGTCTCAAGTAGTGCCTATTTCCAGGTTTTCACCACTTAATAGATTTTTTCAGGACTTTTTTATATTTTTTTATATTTTTGCTACCAAGGTGCCTGTTTCCAGGTTTTCACCAAGGCACTTTTTCTATTTTCTTGAATTTTTGCATTTTTTTATTTTTTTGTATTTTTTTCAAGACTTTATATGCTTTTTAGGATTTTTTCAACATCATATATGACTCTTTTTTGTAATTTTTTTCAAGATCAATAAATATATACAAAGGATGCCCCCAGATAGAATGGGCATAAAACTCCCAAGCAAGATCACATCGTGTAGTCCCAATTTCTAGCAAGGTGGAGAAAAAGAGGGAATAGCAAGCTAGTGGAAGAGATGGAAAATAAGAGAATGAAGGAAAGAAATCCTCAATGGCAAACTCCTCAAGAGTACCAAGTTAGGAAAAAAAATGTCATGTAAAGCACATTTGGACAAGCAATGAAAGGCCAGCATAGGATAAGTCACAAAAGTGTAATGCAAAAGAAGGAAAGGATGTAGTCCAAAGGAGTAGACATGTCAAGAGGCTTCATAGCATCATGTTTTACTTTTTTTTAATAGATCAAGACCAAGGGGAAAATGATAGCGAAAGGCTAGAATGAATGGAGGAAAATAAATATGAAGGCTAAACATGAATGGAATGAAAGCAAGATCATCATAAGATAGCTCACAAGATAGCCAAATGTTCGTGTATAGGTCAACATTGTCAAGATCAAAAAGAGAAGATGGAATGGATGAAATATGTAGAAGAACTACGCATGATGCCTGATTGCCAGGTTTTCATCACGGTACTTATCCAAGGTGCCACAAGGGAGTGGTTTTCACCATAGGATGAATTTATTTCTCTTTACTTTTGCTACCTAGGTGTCTGTTTCTAGGTTTCCACCAAGGCACATTTTTCAAAAAAAAAATCTTTTTTTTTTAATTTTTTATTTTTTTATTTTTTTTTATTTTTTATTTTTATTTTTATTTTTTTTAATTTTTTTTGGAAGAAGGCAAGCTTTTTAGATAATGCTCCTTGAAAGGATAAACCATGATATGCCAAGGATTCAAAATGATATGCTCAAAGATGCTGAGAGGGAAAGGAAGATGGAAGAGAAAAAAAATAGAGGATAAGGTTTTATGTAAAGTGAATGAGGTTGGAAGATAGGAGGAATAGGCAAATGAGGAAAAAAGATAGAAGGTAGAAGGATAATGAATGGAAGGATTGTGAAAGGGTAGACGGAAAGGAAGGTAAGATCAACATCAACACACACCTTGAAGGGTGGTGAGAGGATAGAGGAAATGTGAATGAAGGAATATGGTGAATGGATAGAAGAGGTTGCAGTTTAGGTGCATGGAATGGAAGAATATTTTTGGAAGAAGATGAAATGGAAGCCTTTGGAAGCATGAATGTCAACTTCACTTTTTCCTCAACATCGGACTCTTTCAAGAGAGACTTTAGAATCCATATAGCTGTAGGCTTTTCATTTCTTTTTGATGATTTAGAGAGAATATCTTCAATGATGGATTTTGGAACCCATACTTGTCTTATAGTTTTCTTCTTAGATATCTCTTTTGACTTTATGCCTCCATGTCGATTAGAGGAGACATGGTGATCTTCTTTTTTTGATGGATTCTTATGTTGCTTCTTTTTCTTGTATTGAACATTCAAGTTACTTCCAAAAGACTTGAGACTCATGGAAGAAGGAGGATATGACTGGTTTAGATGGGTGGATGGATGAAAAGGATTCAAGGGTATGCATCTATGTTGATCTCGAGGAAAGATAGGAGATGGAGGGATGTAAGGACCCAAGATGGATGATGAATTAGGAGAGTTAGGAGGGGAAAGTGAAGGTAAATAAGGGCCTATGATGGAAGGAAGACATGAAGCCCTTAGTATTGGTGGAGGAGGTCCAAGGATGGACGTGGAAGATACAAAAGGATAATCAATAAGTTCATCAACATCTATATGACAACCAAGGACATCAGCAATAGGATCATGAACATCTTGAATAGCAGCAACTTCTTTGATAGGATTGTTCGAAGCTTGAAAAGACTTAGGAAGAGTAGAAAGTGGAAGCAAACATGGAGTGGTAGAACAAGAAGATGGAAGGCTTTGATCTTGACAAGGAGCTTCTTGATCTTCGATAGGCTTAACATTGGAAGTAACAACACTATTTTTAATAACCTTAATGGAAGTATCATCTTTGGAAAGCGCAAGTGGAGTAAGGTTATTTTGATTGTCAATAAGCTCAATGGTGCAAGTAGTAGCTTGATCTTGCTTAGGAGAAGACTTAAGACATGGTGGAATGAATGAGAAAGGGTGTAGAGGATCAAAAGAACCATGAAATGGATAAGAGACATCATGAAAAGGATTGGATGACATGGAGGGTTCTTGATCTTGATCTTTCTTTATGTTCTTTTCTTTATTTTTAGAGTCCTCTTGACATGGAGCCACTTCTAAGGACAAGGAAGCATGTTAGAATTGTATGGAAGACTTTGGAAGAGATAGTGAAGGACTAGCTGAAGTAGGCATTGTAGCGTATAAAGGCTTAGGCTCTTTAGGTTTAGCATTATTGAAATTATTTGCAGCCAAGTGAAGGTTAGCTTGATTTTCTTTAAGAGATAGCCCTTGAGGATAACTATAGGGTACCACCTGAAAAGTATTAGGATCTTTTTTGGATGAAGGATTTGTGAAAGATTTGAAAGACTTGGAAGCTTTAGGAGATGTATGGGTATTGGAGGAAGTAGGGGATAGAAGGGAACCATCATAAGAAAAAGGTACATCATTAACATAATCTTTCTTGAGAGTGTAATCTTTATTTTCAGCATGAGAGTTCTTAGAAGAAGGATTCTTATAGTATTCACATTTTAGATCAGCGCAGAAAGCTTTCTCTTCCTCAAGTGAAATAGATGTATCATCTAGGTACTATTCATAGAAATCATAAAATTCTCTTTCAAAATTATAATCATATGGATCACCATCACAATCTATCCAATGTGATGACCCATTTCCAGTAAGCATGAGCACAGGACTAGGAGGACTCTTAGGAATAGAGGCGTCATAGGTATCACTACATTATCCATCATCATAGTCATCAAAGATGGGCGTATCACTCTTCATGGAAGAGGTATCACATGGGCTATTATATAACTCATCATGGCATGTCTTGAGACAAGGAGTAAGACTCTTGGGAGAAGTAGAAAAGGAACGAGATCGTGAAGAAGAGGAAAGTGAAGACCTAGTGGAGGAAGAAGACTTGGATAATGAGGAATGCGAATAATGTCTAGAAGAGTCATGGTAAGATTTGAAAGATGAGGAAGGATGAGAAGAATTAGAAGATGAAAAATGTTTGGAAGAGGGAGGTCATGACATGATCATGTCTATGATCCTAGCAAAGGCATCTGATTCATTCAACTTTTTTTTAATTTTTGCCTTAAGTTTATCACTCGTGCAATATATAGAAGGACTATTGGAGGAATAAAACTCTTTGAATTGAGCAATGAGTTCAAGATCATCTATTTTCAAGAGACGTTCCATAACAAGATAGTTGAAGTTCATGTTTCTGGAGGAGGAGGAATCAAGCATGAAAATGAAAGAAGAGATGAATAGAAGAAAGTAGACTAGATAATAAGAGGAAAAGAATCAAGAAGACATGAAGAGTCTAGGAAGAAGAGGAAGAAGAGAAATGATGAAAATGGGAGACTAGGAAGACATGGGAGATGTGGAAGAAAGAAGACCAAGAGTCATTTTGTGCAAATTGATGTTAAGCGGCAAAATTGATACCATTTGAGTTCATTTGGATATTGAGCAACATGTCACAGTACCTAAGATCCAACCTAGACCAACCAAGGAAAATTGGAAGTGACACAAATCAGTAAGACAGAAAGCAACAATGAGATAGAAAAATAACTCTGTGCGATAGCTCTCAAAACAACAGGAATATACAATGTAGCAGGATGATATTTCACATAAGGCAATACGATGGAGTCCAGGCAGGTAATGTGACAGAGTTTATAGTACGCAGGCGATGAAAAATTAGGAATGATATATCACACAACAATTCTTAGGAGGGTGTGGGATGATGTTTCAGTATCGTACAACTCTTGACCAGTGAACGTGAAAAACTTAGTTTTGAAAGCAATTTGGTCGATGTTGTAAGTTGATAGGTACAATTTCTTGGTTTCAAGCGCAATGATATCAGGAAATAGACAAGTTTGCAAATAGTAGGTGATCAAACATGTCATAAAACACTTGCACAAAAGAAAAAGCAACCTTGCCAAGACAAGAAATTGTGATATCAAAAATGAAAAATTCTATGAGCACTACCGTGATGTTTAATGTTTGAGATTGTTTACATGGGTAGATCATAGCAAGAACACTTCAAACACTTACTAGCCTAGAAGGACAAAGGCTCAATACTTAACAACTTGGCCCACACTTAATGTCCCATCACCTCACACAAAGTGGTTGCCCACAATAGATGTTAGCTTTGTCATGGAAGTGCCAATGATACAACCAAAGGAACATAGATGGTGAGTAGTCTTGGGGTGATCCAAGTTAGTCCACTAGGATCAATCCTTGCACCAAGATGTTAAGCGGAAAAATTGGGTAGCTTTTATTTATGGTTCTTAGTAAGGGTTTCCATTCATAATACTCCTCTTGCTCCCCAAAGGGACTCCTTACCTTGCGGCAAGTAATGGACCTCACGGCCACAAGAGTACCTTAAGCATTCTTGCTCAACATTTTCCTCATGGTCACAATCCCACAAGTACTCACATCAAGTGAAGACAAGTACTATGTCTACCAAGGTTTTATGTCCTTGATAGCCTTGAGTTTATAGTGGGTTGGAATAGTCAGCGAAAAGCTTGTCCCCACTTGGTTCGTTCCTCTTGATTGCTCAAGAGAAAGCCCACTAAAGGATTCTAAAAACTAAACAAAGAGTGGATCAACCTTTGAGTTTCAGGATTTTTGTTTCACCTCAAGGGTGAAGAGCATATTTTCCTAGCTCAAAAATTTATCCCAAACACACCAAGCAAAGGTTCAATTACCCTCTTTCTTTCAAAATCTAAAGATGGGTCAAGATTTTTGTTTCACCACAAGGGTGAAGAGCATACTCTCCTACCACCCAAAGATTCCTAACAAGATATTAAGTGCCTATGAAAAGAAACAACTAGTATATGCTGCACTCAAAAAGAAAGCAATTAAACAAGCACTTGATTATTTTTTATGCTTTGGGCAGCCCTTCAAAAACCATTAGTAACCCTTGTGCATTTGGAGATTTGACATGCATTCTTTTAAGAAAATATTTCAAGAAATGAGAGCACCTACAAGCATAACTTGTTAGCCCCACAAAGATTAGTGCATCAAAAACCAAGTACAATCTAAAAATTTATCAAAAAAACTATATATAAAATTTAGGTCCACTTGGAGAAGGCATAACTTTCTCATCCTAGCTCCGAATTACGAACCGTTTGATGCGTTGGAAAGGTATTCAAATAATCTTGAACCAAATTTTGGAAATAGCAATGCTCCATCCCTATTTCCATGCACCATTTTTGCTCAGAAATGCACCGAAGACCCTCAAAATTGCAATTTACTAAAACATATGAAATTTTTGAAAAATTAGATTTCAGTATTTTCCCAATTTAATCCTAATCAATGAATCTCTATCCTAACATAGCAAGTCAAAACCGGCAAGCAAACAAATCCAAATCTTGCAAAGAAAGCACCAAAATCGGTCACTGCCAAGCCTAGGTGATAGTTCTATTAGCAGAAGAATCGTACGATACTTCACAGTATACTGGTGCGATATTTCTTCTCTGTGCGATAGTTCGTGATACCTGCATGTGACAGAGAATAATATGATAGTGCGATAGAATCTGCAAGGGAACATGATACTTTAACTGGTAAAGTATCGCACTGATATACAAGGAACTGTCATACGACACTGGAAGACTATCGCACGATAATTCTATCAGAAAAATAGAGAGCCAAAATAGAAAGCTAAAATGATGATGAAAATTTGACAAAAATGCATAAAAAGAAGGACAAAACAAGAGTGTTCTACCCCATGGTGGGTGCCAAAAATGTACACACTAAATAGTGCACTTCTCTAAGTCATTACTTCCAAGGGAATCCATGAATGGGAAACCTTGAGAAAGTGACCTAGAGCTCCCTAAGCATGGAGTCACAAGGATGTTGATGGTGCTCTCAGCTAGAGCTATTGAAGCATGCAACCTTGCTAGTAAACCACACAATGGGAGATTCAAAGAGACAAGGGCAAGAATGCCAATATCTTCAAGAATCAAGAATAAAAATGCAATGCAATGCAACTATGCTAAGAATGAAGATGCAAGCTAAGCTATGAAAGGAAAGTATTACAAATCCTTGCTAATTAAGCTATGTGAGCTGATCTAAAGCATAAAGAAAACTAAGCTAGAAAGCATAAACATGAAGCTATGATGCAAGAATGAAAGCTAAATGCATGAAGATCTCCAAAGCTCCAAAGTCTCCAAGAAATCATGCAGCATAAGATTAGTATTCAAAGTTGGGATCTAAGAATGAGAAAAGAGCTCTCCTTTTAAAGGAATTGAAAAGGAATGGACCATGGAGATTAAGAGGTAAAAGATTTAATCAAGGGTGGAGCTTGAAAGAGGAGCAATCCATGTGCACAAATATCCTCCAATGAGAAAATTTTTGGAAAAATGGTCAGCACTCCCCTCGAGATTCATGACATGGTTTAACAGCCTCTTGTGTCTTTTATAAGTCTAGTGGTTGTATCGAGCATTAACAAGTTGATCTTTTGGTGCAACGGCAACCGCTACTTGTAACAAGTGGTATCAGAGCTTGGTCATAGGTTTGAATCCTCTCGGGTAACGCTGAGGGGGAGATTGTTGGAAAAATGGTCAGTGCTCCCCTTGGGATTCGTGACATGGTTTAACAGCCTCCTGTGTCTTTTATAAGTCTAGTGGTTGTATCGAACATTAACAGGTTGATCTTTTGGTGCAACGGAAATCGCTACTTGTAACAAAAATAAGAGTTTACTTTTGTGTATATATGAGACAAAAAGGTCTTTTCTTCTTTTTATAAAATAAGAAAAATGCTTTATTTGTGCAACTTACGATAAGAGGAAAAGGTGGGGGCTTTTTATTTAATAAAAGGGGAGGGAATTTCTTTTAATTAAATAAAGACTTAGGATAAAATGGTTAGCTCATAGAAAATAATCAAAAATGATAAAAATAGGATTTGATCAAGGAAATTTATATAATTTGGAAAATGTTGATTTTTGAAAATACTGATTCAGGGATTTGATAAATTATTGAATGGGAGCCCAAAGTCTAGGTGACCATTTTAGGGTGCATACACATGCATTTGAGTAAAGGTGTGGTTGAGTTTCTTTTGTGAAAATATAACTGTAGCAAACAAAATGATTAGTAATTTACGTTTGTCTTGGCTAGGGTCATGAGTTGTATTTTACTTTTCCATTCCTAAAATTCTAAGATACTTTACTGGCTATCATTGTTGAAAGTTTCATTCATTAGGGACTGTACTTTTCTTCCTCTGTTGTTATGAAACTTATGGTTGTTATCTCTATTCTCACATTGTCACTTCATGCAGCCATGATAATCTAATAAAATATCTTAGAATCTCCTACATTAGTAGAAAAATGATTCTTCTATAACTACACAATTTTATGGTGAATGTAAATCAGAAAGCTCTCCTT
Organism: Chamaecyparis obtusa; assembly: GCA_027943335.1. Lineage (NCBI taxonomy): Eukaryota > Viridiplantae > Streptophyta > Pinopsida > Cupressales > Cupressaceae > Chamaecyparis > Chamaecyparis obtusa. Next base: position 528,541 of record BSBK01002112.1, read on the forward strand.
TTCCATTATGAACTAAAACATGTGCTTATTCATTGCAACTTATTCTCATGTTCTCATTGCTTTATTTTCCTTAAACTTCTCGGTGGTGTTTCACTTTTATTCCCTAGCATTGTCTGATTGCATTGCATAGATTTGGGATTATCCTTTCATGGAGCTGCTATCTTTCCAAAATAACTTTTATGACAATTTATTTTGATATCACAATGAACACTTTTGTTAGCATACTACTTTTATGCATTGATCTAAAAATAGCATGAACTTTGTAATTGGTATGTAAAATATTCTGAAATAGCATTGGCTCTGTGAGTGACTTTCTATTTCTATTCATCTTGTGCTCCTGTAGCATGCCTTTCATGATGTATCTATACTTTCTTTTAGCTTTGCTCATATCCATGACTTAGCCTTCAATATTGATCCCATTCACAATCATTGTGCTGCTACCTCATTGTTTCCATGACTGAAACCCCTTGAAGAATAGTATCTTGTTCACAAGACTTCTGGCATCTCTGTTAATGTTGAATACTTCCACTATTTGCTGCACTGAATTATCTCATCCTGAAGTCTTCTTGTAGCTGCATATTTGTACTATCTTAGAAGATTGCTTATTTCCAATAGTATTTACCAACTAAGGCTTCTTATCATCATCAGACTTGTGAGGTTCTATCTTCTTGAATCTGTTGTCCAGTGATTTCTTTTTACCTCTTAAAATTATGCAAGTAGAGGCTAAAAATCATTAATTTCATGCTCCTTTTACAATTTTTCTACCTCTTTGGAAGTTCCCTATCACCAAGAAACTTTATTACTATCTTGTTCTTGACCCACCATTCTTTGTTCATATGACACTGCTTTTCATAATCTCATTGTCTACATCATTTTTTTTTGTGCTTGGACTCTTTAACTTACAGATTATGTTTAGAATACATTTTTGAGTGCTAATTTACATACAAAAAATTAGATTTATCGTACCTTTTTCTGATCTCCTATTGATATATTCCTTTTATTCTATGTAAATGTATAATGAAGCATTGGAAAAGGATATGTATGCATGAGAATGAGGTACTAGTATTTCTTAGATCCTTGAGATCTAATTCATCCTTCTTTTCCTTGTAGGACACAGTTGATAGATTGGAGCATGACTTGAAGCAGTTGATGGGATGACACAATCAGGATGACAACATGACCAATTATTCTCAACAGGCAATAACTAGTTACCTATGAACCTCTTTCATACCTATCCTATTTTCTTTTCCCAATGCTCTTTACATTTGCATAGAATAGGTAGTATTAGCAGTAGAGGCTAAGGTTACTCTCACAGCCTTATTGTGTGGGAGATGCATATGTAATTCAGCATTTTACTTTCCCATTTCATCAATTGTTGAACAATTGTATATCAAATGTATAAACTTATGATGATTAATACAAAAGAAATTATTGTGTGAAATGATTGGCATTTGTACCATATCTTTGTATTTACATATGTGCAAAATTTCAGTAACAGTAAGCACACTTAACTACTTAATAAAATTAATGTTGTAAGCTTGTAAACTTAACCTAATACTGTTTTAGCAAATCAAAGCATTCACTATGTCTATCTCTGCAAGTGTTGTAGGAACATTCGCAGTAATAATGTTGCAGGAGTAAAATAGTAACTTCTACTTGAAAGCACAGGAAATATAGAAAGAAATTATACTCTATCCTAATCTACTCCACCTCCCAAGTGGGCCCCCTTGGTTGGCTTCTGCTAACTACTAACATATAAGTTACTTCAAAATCACTCTTTCATTATATTCTCATAAACTGATTACATAGTAACAGAACAAGATGTGAAAAATAGAAAGAGCATCTCTGCTATGCTAAAAACAAAAACTGTATATATTTTCTCATTACACAACTTAACCAATCAAATCCCTTTATATAAATGATTGACGCTTATTGAAAGCATGAAAGTAAGTTCTGACTAAGTCTTGCCATAGAAGAAGGAAATATAACAACCCACGATAGAGTACAATAAAGTCTGGATAACTGGTTCAATAGAATAATGAGCACTAAGGAAATATAGCATAGTTGTTTCCTATATTCTCTGGGATGGTGGCTCCTCCATAGTAGTAGCATGATCCTTAGTGCTATGTTGGCTCTCTCCATCATAGCTGGAACTTCAACATTTCTTCTTTAATGTAGTCGATCCACTCTCCAATTGATCCTTGTTTTCCTGGCAGGTTAGGAGCATGCAGATATGTATACAAGTCAACTAGTCAATTCTTACCCAAATATTAGAACACAGATTAAAGTAGCTATATGAATTACTACAATTTATATATAATATTCAGCAAAACATGTCATATCTAACCACCCATAATATTGGTGGTTCTAACTGTACTTATCACAAGTTCAAATAGTTATAGGTCCATGAATGTCTTGGAAATGTTTTAACAAAGCATAAATATTATCACAAAATAGAGACAATAAATTGTCTCATCAATGATCCTTGAATTAAATTTATGTTCCTTTCTCAGTGGATAACTCTGAACTTCAGTTAACTTTTCTTGGTTCTTAAAACCTTATGCTTAGTGTCTTGAGTTCCTTTCCTTTGCCAAAACTTACTTTGCATTTACCGAATTACTTTTCTTCTTTACCAATTGACTTTTCTTTCTTAGTAGCCAAAACTATTTTGCTTACCGACTTGATTAATCTTCTTTACCATTCTTTACTGACCTAATATAATCATATGTTAGGTAGAAAAAAATTATATCAACATAATCTGTATCAGTTTCCCATTTAAGTTCTTCAACTTCATAACATCTCACTTCTTCTTCTCCTTAACTCGTTCAACTTATATCATACTCTGAATGATATGGCAACACAATATAAACCAAAGGTAATAACTGATCTAACCTATCTACTATCTTGTATTCCTCTAATCTTGGTCGGTCTTCATCATCATCACCATCAAATATAGTAACAAGGGTTTCTTAGCTTAAAAATATTTTATATTTTAAGTTTTTGGTAGGATAAGAAGAGATGGTCTTGGCAAGGTTGTAATGGTTGAAGATGCTAGGCCAAAATAAGTCAAGTTCAAAGTTATCAAGACTTGCTAAAGGTTGATAAAGGCTATGATAAATTGTGATGATTTCTCCATTATGGGGAAATTTCAAACACTTTGAATAGGAGAGACAGTATATTTCATGGAAGTGAGCCAAAGGAGTCCAATTCTCACTTGGAATTGGTATGAGGTTGGGATGACAAGAAAGGTGACATATAAGGATTTCTTACCAACTTCAATTGGAAATGTAATGGAACCATGGATAGGAAAAGTAAAACCTTTGAAAGTTTTAATCATCACATCTTATAATTTGTTATATGAGTCTCAATGAAAGTGTCTTGTTTAAAGATGTTCTTCAGTTATAACATTCACCATGCAAGTGGAATTGATAAGCACTACACAAAAAATATAAATGGGAACATTGAGTTTGTTGGTACTTTCAAATTTTTGAGATTATCATGATGAAAATTTTGCTAAGGCATGAAAGAACTCCTTTATGCATTGTTTGAGAGGCCCTTTTTTGACATTGAATATCTAAATACTTTGTCACCACTTTGAAGTTAGAGAATTTCAAATGGCCAAATGTAAAGCTGGATTCCTCAGGCTTCTCAAACATCTTTCATTCCTTGAGTCATCATTAGAGATTCATGGTAGGTTTATAGACCAAATTCACAACGTCAACCAGTATGATTAGCCACGGGTTACACAAATGGTAGGGAGATTTTTCAAATGTTAAAGTATAAATTCCTTGGAAGATATAATTGAAAAATGATGGAATTTTAGACAAGGAAGGTAAATTATTTTAGAATGCTCAAGATATATCATCTCATGGAGTGTGATGTCTTCTAGGTGGGCATCGATGGCAAGAAGCAGCTAGGATTTATTGAAAAGCTTTGGAAAGTTTGCAATGTCGAATTATGTTTATGTTTTGTTATAAGTATCATATGGGCCTTTATCCCACATTTTTAGTATGGGATCTCAAACTATTGTTTATATATGTGCACACACATAAGGTAAAGTGCCAAAAGTGAGCCACTTTTGGCAACTCGTTCATGTGCAGGGGCAGTTTGGCGAGTGGCATAGTAGGCCGAGGCTAGACAATATTTTATGGGCCTATGCTGACATGGTAAGATGACATAGATAGTGATGTGGATTAGTGAGAGAAAATCAAGAAGTGACACATGGCATGAGTAGGCAAGGCAAATTGGTGAACAATCCTCCACGTGGCATGATCTTGTGATCTCGCGATCCAGAAGGCCAAGGAGAGATAAATGGTGTGGGATCGCGAGAAGGTACCACAAAGTGCAAATGAATGAGATAGACAACAAGACCAGGGTAACATGTGGATTTTCCCCATGATTCCATAATCAAACTGATTGGGAGAGAGAAGGCTCGTGAGATTGTGGAAATGTGACATGTGGTGGGGCCAAGCAACTAGGCTAGGTGGTGTAGTGACTAGCAGGAGATAATATAGGGATAAGGTGGTGCCAAGGTAGATTGACAGACAAATCAAAGGCTACCATGTGGTAGTCAAAGGGAGATGTTGACCAGTTGACCAATGGAATCTAAGTGGGAAACTAAAATTAGGTATGCACTCATTTCTAAATATAATAAATGAATAAAATAATAAAATAAGGGATCACATATAAACAAAAGGCATGGGCCTATAGTAATATAGAATATTATTCAAAATAGTTGGAATTATGCACACACAAAGAGGAAATCAAAGGGGGTGGTTTCTAAACCCATATCAAGTGTAGTAGCATGAATTTTATCATGGGTTTCTCTCAAGATTTCACTCAAGACATTTTATAGGGTATTGTTACACATATTTGTGGGGCCAATTTTATGTTGTTACAAAGGGGTGAAGATCATAATATTCATGCAAATATTTTCTGGTGAGATGGAGTGGGAGAATTAGGGAAAATTTAAGAAGACAAGTGGCAACATCAAGTTAAATATGGAGTTCTCTTCTTGTCTTTATATTCTTTCTTCTTCTCATTTGTAAGGGTTCCTATTTTTTCTAGTTTTTTAGCTAATGTAATTGTCTTGTATGGGATAGCTTAAGGTTAGAGATTCAAGTTAAATATGGAGTTCTCTTCTTGTCTTTATATGGAGTTCAAATCTAATTCAAGGTTTAGGTTTGGGCTTGGTTTTGTACGCATGGAAAAGGGAAGAAATGTAAATCAAGTAAATTACCTCTCCTTTTCACAATTGCACATTTAGAAGGAAGATGCCCTAAATAGGCTCAAGAGGTGACTTAAGTGCTAAATAGGGAAAATTATCCTGCTAAAAATATGTAATGATGAAGCTTGGAAGAGTGGAAATGATAAGAGGATGTAATTTAGATGATTAATTGAACAAGTTACTGAAAAACTAAATTTAATAGACTGATATGGATAGATAGGAGTAGAATAGTACAGAAATGGAAAAACACATATATGACCTATGGGTGAAACCTAAGCTGAAAATGTAGGGGACAAGGTGGGAACTCACTATGTACCTAGGGAAAAAATGCCAATGGAATTCTATACCAGGTGATTTTGGCTAAATTTTTTGGGGATCCTTTAACTGTATCTAATCTTTATAATTCCTGTCTGATGGATCCATAACCTTTTCTTTCATAGAAAAATAGGGAAAGTTGGATAGAGGGGTTTGCATTAGTCAAACCCCCATTTAGGAATCAACCTTGAAATGAAATAAAATGAGTAAAATGTGTTGTCATGTAGCAGAGGCTAGATCTAGAAAATTAAGTATATCATACCTTGAAAATGTAAAGGCTTCTTTGAATGTGATCAACTATGTTGATGCAATAGCTTTCACTAAACTCAAAAAAACAAAAGGAAATGATGAAAGACAAAACCTTATAGATAGATGTTTTAATTCACCATAATGTTTGGTTAAGGAGGAGGAGAGAGAGAGAGAGAGAGACTTGAATGAAAGTTAATGGATGGGGATCTTCTTCCTTGATATAAAACTCCTTTTCTTGGCCTCCAATGGGTAAAGAAGCTAGATATACAAAATAAAACACCTTGAATGCTTGAGAATAATGTTAGATCTTGAATTCTTGGCTCTTTACCTTTATTTTCTTCCTTACACTTGATAGCTTGATCAAAATAATAGATTGTTAAAAATGGATAATGGATGCAAAAATGAGGAGGTATAGGGTGTTTATATACATCTCACATCATTTTGGGGGCTAAAATTTAAGCAGGTCGACCACGGGACTAGATTTACCACCAAAACTCCAGGTAGCGTAGACATCTAGGCCAAAATCTTTGAGGAAAGAATACCAATGCATTTTGTACCTTAGATAATGAGTCAAAATTTGGTCTAGGTGTTGGGAGAATAGGGTAGATGTGGTATTTCCAAGCATAGCTCATTCTAAAGTTGAGAGAGGTCATGAAGGCCACAAATAATGATATAGAGCCTAGGTGATGAAATGAATTATAGGATTGGAGGAAAAAGAGAAGAGCGCACTTGGAAATAAGAGCCAACCTCTATTTTGAACAAGTTTGAAAGGAATGAAGGACCTGTATTTAAATCTATACATCCATTAAGTTCCATATGAAGTTAAGAACACACTAAGGTGGGCACAAAATAATTCTTAAATTGTATACAAATTAGTTTCTTAAAATTTAGGACAGTATATTTAGCTTCCACTTTAGTAGGAGTATGAGACAAACTCATGCTCATGATAAAAGAAGAAAGAAAAGAGAGGAATAAGAAAGAGAGATTATCATTGGTGAATTGGAAAGACATAAGACATCACTAAGTTTGAGGATGCAAGCCCCCAAATAAAGGATCTCAACTCATACATCCATGCACAAGGGCATGAAACAAAACAAAAGAAAAGGAAAATCAAAGAAAAAAGACAAAAAAAAATAGAAAGAGTGGTTGGTACTAAAAACAAAACTCCAAATCAACTAGTAGAAGAGACCTTAATTGAAAATTTATCAACCACTTATATCATGTTCAGAAAGCTATTCCAAGTGTTAGAATAACTGAGAGGGGGGTGAATCAGTTATCCAGTGTCCCAAAACAAAATGTATAATCCAAAACAAATTCTTCAACTTCTGCTACTCAATAAACATAAAATACTTTCACTGTCTGTGCTTTTACTGATTATCAGTCTAAAACTTATAGTAGTTACCGATCAAATCTAACATGTAACATGCAAAGTATGATAACAAACAAATATCACAATCAACACATAACACAAGAGATTTAACGTGGAAACCCTGTGAAGGGAAAAACCACCTGGGACCGGCAACCCAAAAATGTTCACTCTTCTGAAGTGAGTTTGGTGAAGACCCAACCCTATTAAAGGTTACAAACACACTGTTAGGTGTGACCTTGTTAGAGGATTTTAGACCAAAAGTTATCGTCCAACCAACAGTCACTCTGGGGTTGACAAGATAACAATGTTCACTCTATGAATGAAACATAAAAAGACTTTCTTAGTCCACTCGATTAAGAGATTTGATTGTAAACAATGGTTAAATATGTAACAGTAGATGATCTTCCTTGATACAACTTCAATTGCAGTTTATAGATCAATATTCAGCTCATACAAATCTTTCTGATCAATATATCACTTCAGATTCAACACTATATCAACTTATTGTCCGTCGGTAATTACTCTTTGTAGCTTAGTAATTATTCTATAGTTCAGTTCTCACTAACCATTATGATCAGAATGCATGAAAACTTGTTCACATGATAATTTTGCAGTATCTTCTTCTTCCGGCATCGTTTCAACAATGAAACCAATGTCTCTTATATAGACGAGTAAATCATTTTCTTTTTGTCCATCAGATTTTTCCACTTAATCTCATTCATTAATTTTGCCACTTTAACCTTCTTTGGTTGACATGTTAGTAACACATTTCAATCTGCTCCATTAGATCTTCCTTGAATTATGTTAGCCGTCGATCTTCATAACAAACCTTATCTGTTACCTAGATTTCATAGTCTTTCCAGCTCATTAATTTATCAGCTAAACTAATCATTTAATTCCTTTATGTTCTAATCAATTAACAAAGAAATGCGTCAGTGAACACAAGTTCAGTTAACATTGTACTCGGTATACACTACACTCCGTCGGTGTATACTAGAATGCTTCATTTACCGACAACACTGCTTTGTGTCTTTCAGCTCTATTCTTCATCATAGATGAATGCAACATAATAAATTCAATATCATCAAGTCATAGACTCATCAAAAATTTACTTAGTGTATTCCTTATCCTCATCTGACATATACATCTTCCTCATGTAGATGCTTTTGTTCTTCATCTCTTTCACCTTTTTTTAGATGTTTCGGTATAGTAACTTACAAGATAAGTATTGTCAAGCTAGTTGACATCAATGACAACATAATACTAATTTAATCATCTTACATATCTAATCAACAACTCCTGAGTGATCTTTAATCATAGATTCTTCATTCAGGTTCTAAATCAGTTGTAGTTCATCAATCTCTCCCTTTGGTATTGATGGCAACTCAAGTAATATGAAGTGTACCATACACATACCAAACATGTATTCTACAACTCTGTGAACAAATGCTATACAAGCTCTCCCTAGCTTAATATGTTTAATCACTATGTTACTAAACAACATTATAAAATACAGCTTTGTCATTCTGTAGATATGATCTTTTCATCTCTCAGGTTCCTGCTCCTGTTCTCTGTAACTGATCTTCAATGTTTTATTTCTTTTAGATTATCTCTCCCTTAGATAGTTCTCATCGGTGCATGTTTTGACTTTTCTTCATATTATTTATCTATCCCTTTGACAACAATGCCAAAGAAACAAATAAATAATCAGCTCTGTAGTAGCTAAGTAACTCTCTATTGTCCAATACAGTCTATGTATCTCTGTTATACTAATATCCCAATATGTTTCAGTTCTTCAAACTTAATCACAACCTTGAACATTATTCAAAGTGTGAACTATGTTGCATCAACATGTGTGATCTTTTGATAAGGTTAAGTTGATGCAACATCCAGATCACATTAGTGACCAGTAGATAGGGGACGGACCCCAAGTCTAGTCCTCAATTATTCACATGTGTCCTTCGGTAGAAGCTTTGTAAAAATATCTACAAGTTGTTCTTTAGATGTAACAAATTATAACTTCACTTGCTTCTCTTGCACTTGTTCTCTTAAGTAGTGATACTTAATTGATATATGCTTTGTCTTAGAGTGCATCACTGGCTTCTTTGAAATATTAATAGCACTTGTGTTGTCGCGGTATATAATCACCGGGTCAGTGATTACCTCATTCATTCCTTCCAACACTTGCTTGATATATGCAATGTTTGAGCAATTAGTAGTAGCAGAAACATACTCTACTTCAGCTATAGACTGAGAAATGCAAACTTGTTTTTTACTTGTCCAGGTTACAAGTCTTTCACCAAAGAAGAATGCTCCTCTGATGGTGCTTTTTCTGTCATCCACATTTCCAGCCCAATCAACATCGGTATAGACCTTCAGTTCAAACTTACCTTCCTTAGGATACCATAATCCATAATCCTCTATCTTTTTTAGGTATCTTAAGATTCATTTAGTAGCAATCATGTGTGATTCTCTAGGGTTAGTAGAAAATCTAGCAACAATTCCCACAACATGTGCTATACCTGGTCTACTGTGAACTACATACATTAGCTTACCAATCATGGATTGATAAAGTGTCTAGTTTACCTTTGTAGTTTCATCTTCCTTTGTCAATTTACATCTAGTAGCCATCGATGTTCCCACAGTTTTAGCATTTTCCATGCTAAATGGCTTCAAGACTTCCTTTATGTATTTTGATTGTGAGATAAATATCCCATCACTCTGTTGAATCACTTGTAGTCCTAGAAAGAATTTAATCTCTCCGAACATAGACATCTCAAACTCTTTTCTCATCTCATCAGCAAAATATTTACATACATGATCTTGACCTCCAAAAATAATATAATCAACAAATATCTCAACAATAATAATAGTGTCATCGGTATCACCTTTCATGTACAAATTGTTGTTCTCACTAGTTCTAACAAATCCAATACTTAACAAGTAAGTATGAAACCTTTCATACCAGGCTCTCGGTGCTTGCTTCAAACCATATAAAGCTCTATGTAATCTACATACCATGTCTTTGTTGTCTAGATCAACGAATCCATCAAGTTGTTCTATGTAGACCTCTTCTTCAAGTATACCATTCAAAAATGTTGACTTCACATCCATTTGATAAAATTTAAATTTCTTGTGTGAAACATATGCAAGTAGCATTCTAAATCCTTCCAATCTAGTAATAGGTGCAAATGTCTCACCATAGTCAATGCCTTCTTCCTGTGCATATCCCTTGCATACCAATCTAGCTTTATTTCTTGTCACCTCACCATTTTCATTTAGTTTATTCCTGAATATTCACTTAGTACCGATAACATTTTTATCTTTAGGTCGGGGTACTAAGGACCAAGTTTTGTTCTTCTCTATTTGTTCTATTTCCTATTTCATTGCATTAACCCATTCTTCATTCTCTAATACAACTTTCACATTTTTTGGTTCAAATTCACAAACTAGACATGTATCTTATCTTTCTTTGCTTCTTGTCTGAAAGCCAACTTGTCTGTCTCCAATCATTTGTGTCTTAGGATGATGTCTCCTGACAAAACAAGCCATTACTCAGTTTCTTCTTTCTTTTTCATCCTTTTTAGGTTCATGTGCTTGCTCGGTAGCTCCATCTTGTTCATCAGTTTCCCTTTCCTATTCCTCGGGGTTATTTTCCTACTGACCGGTTATCATAGGTTGTGACTTTAGTAGATAATTAGGATGTTCAATGTGATTGAATCTACCATAGTCTTATGGTTCCTTTCTACTATCTTCTGTGTTCTTGTCATCAAACTCATCAACACGGACATTAGTACTTTCAATTATCTTATTTTTAACCTTATTCAAACATTTGTATGCTTTACTCTTAGTAGAATATCCTAAGAATATTCCTTCATCACCTTTAGAATCAAATTTCCCATTTCTCTCATCTTTCAAAATAAAACATTTGCTTCCAAAAATTCTGAAATAACTTGCAGTAGGTTTGTGTCCAAACCATAGGTCATAGGGTGTTCGGTTGGTTTCCTTCTTTAGTTGTACTCGATTAAGCACATATATAGATGTACTAATAGCTTCCCTCTAGTATGTCTAAGAAATATTCTTTTGCAACATTAGTGTTCTTGCACAGTTAATTATTGACATGTTCCTTCTTTCAGCAATCCCATTCTGTTGAGGTGTTCTCGGTGCAAAGACCTATCTTTTGATACCATGCTCATTACAGAAATTAGTAAATTCATCATATATAAATTCACCTCCTCTATCAGATCTTTAGCATGTTAATTCTTTTCCAGTCTCTTTTTCTACCTTTGCCTTATACCACTTAAACATCTTAAATGCTTCAGATTTTTCTTTTAAGAACATAACTATCATCAGTCTAGTATAGTCATCAACAAAAAGAATAAAGTATCTATCACTATAATAACTCTGAGTTCTCATAGGACCACATAGGTTGATATGAACCAACTCAAGTATCTTCTTTTTTGAGTAGTCTTTGCTTTTAAAACTAGACTTAGTCATCTTACCTTTCTGACATTCATGACACATAGCATGATCAGGTTTTGACAAGTTAGGCAACCCTCTAACTCTTTTCTTCTTACTAATCTTGATCATGTTATCAAAGTTCACATGGCATAACCTTTTATGCCACAACCATGCATCTTCATCCTTCATTAATAAAAAAGAAGACTGATCAATATCAAGATAAAATAGATTACCTTTGGTTGTGTACCGGTTCCGACAAGTCTTCCTCCATCATTATAGATTTTTACCTTTCTGCTCTCAAAAGCAAGTCGGTGGCCTGAATTATTCAGTTGTGCCACACTTAACAAATTATAGTTCAGTCCATCTACCCAATATGCATTTTCACATTTTATTCTATCATTAATCATCAGTGAACCTTTACCTCTTACCATACAGGGTGCATCATTTCCCATCTTAACAGATCCTCCATTGTATTCATCAAGTAGGTCAAATTTATCTACATCACCAGTCATATGATGTGTATAGCCACTATCTATGATCCATGTATCATTTATGCTTACTTTAGAGATCAGTGTTGTTTCTTCATGTTTCTCTTCTTCCTCTGAGTCATCTTTCATAGAAACAAATACTACTTCTACATCATCATAAGTATCAAATTCAAATTCAATATCTTTAGCTATGTAACATACCTTTTTCCCTTTGTCATAGCTATCTTGGTTATCTCTTTTTTTGTGTTGGTAGCCTCTGTTGACTCTTCTCCCATAGCTTCCTTCAGATCGGTCTTTGGATCTATCATCATCTTTCTTATTCGGACATCTAGCAGCGATGTGGCCAACTTATTTACATTTAAAGCATGCCAAAGGTAGTTTACCTCTATACCTTCCTTTACCTTTGGGTAACCTTTTGGCCATAAGAGCTTCAAGTTTATCAAGTTCTTCATCGGTACCACTATCACTATCATTATTCTTATTATTCATTCTACTAGATTTACCAATCTTCAAAGAAGACATGAAAGTGGATTCAAAAGATGGTACAATACTATTGTCAAAGTTATTCAATTCAAAGGTTGTAATCTTACCAATCAGCGTGTCAAGAGTAAGGTTGGATGTAGCTCTTGTTTCATGAATTGCAGAGATCCTGATGACATAAACTGGCAGTAAAGTTCTGATAATCTTGCTTATCACTATTTCATCCTCACTAATTCCATCTAATGCTCTAATAGCATGTACTACTTCTTTTAGTCTATTTGAGTATTGCATAATGTTCTCACCTTCTTTCATCTTCATATCATCAAATTGACCTCTTAGGCTTTCTGCTTTGGCTCTTTTAACATTCAAATCTCCATTGTATATTAGAGTCAATTTATCCCACATGGCTTTGGCAGTAGTACATCCCTTAATGTCTTCAAATTTGGCATCAGTATAGGAAATAGCAAGTTCCATCATAGTAATATTGTGTTCATGCCTGTCTTTCAGTTGGTTAAGTGTCAGGGGACCTAGTGTCGGTTCAATGTAGCCATTCTCCATCAGTTCTAGTGCTCCCAATTCTAGATATGTGCAACTTCATCTGGCTTTTCCATACTATGAAGTTCTCTTTGTTCAGCTTTGGTACTTCCCTCTTATACATCTTGAGATCTTTGTGCTGGAGTCCTTAAAACTCTATTCTAAGTAACCAAAGCTCTGATACCAATTGTTAGAATAACTGAGAGGGGGGTGAATCAGTTATCCAGTGTCCCAAAACAAAATGTATAATCCAAAACAAATTCTTCAACTTCTACTACTCAGTAAACATAAAATACTTTCACTATCTGTGCTTTTACTGATTATCAGTCTAGAACTTATAGTAGTTACCAATCAAATCAAACATGTAACATGCAAATTATGATAACAAACAAATATCACAATCAACACATAACACAAGAGATTTAACATGGAAACCCTATGAAGGGAAAAACCACCTGGGCCCGGCAGCCCAAAAATGTTCACTCTTCTGAAGTGAGGTTGATGAAGACCCAACCCTATTAAAGGTTACAAACACACTATTAGGTGTGACCTTGTTAGAGGATTTTAGACCAGAAGTTATCATCCAACCAGCAGTCACTCTGGGGTTGACAGGATAACAATGTTCACTCTATGAATGAAACATAAAAAGACTTTCTTAGTCCACTTGGTTAAGAGATTTGACTATGTACAATGGTTAAATATGTAACAGTAGATGATCTGCCTTGATACAACTTCAATTATAGTTTACATATCAATATTCATCTCATACAAATCTTTCTGATCAATATATCACTTTAGATTCAACACTATATCAACTTATTGTCCATCGGTAATTACTCTTTGTAGCTCAATAATTATTCTGTAGTTCAGTTCTCACTAACCAGTATGATTAGAATGCATGAAAACTTGTTCACATGATAATTATGCAATATCTTCTTCTTTCGACATTGTTTCAACAATGAAACCAATGTCTCTTATATAGATGAGTAAATCATTTTCTTTTTGTCCATCAAATGTTGCCGCTTAATCTCATTCATTGATTTTGTTGCTTTAACCTTCTTTGGATGATGTGTTAGTAACACATTTCAATCTGCTCCATTAGATCTTCCTTGAATTATGTTAGTCGTTGATCTTCATAAGAAACCTTATCTGTTATCTAGATTTCATACTCTTTACAGCTCATCAATTTATCAGCTAAACTAATCATTTAATTCCTTTATGTTCTGCTCGGTTAGCAAGAAAATGTGTCGGTGAACACAAGTTCGGTTAACACTACGCTCGGTATACACTACACTCCGTCAGTGTATATTGGAATGCTTCCTTTACCGACAACACTGCTTTGTGTCTTTCAGCTCTATTCTTCATCATAGATGAATGCAACATAATGAATTCAATATCATCAAGTTATAGACTCATCAAAAAGTTACTCAATGTATTCCTTATCCTCATCTAACATATACATCTTCCTCATGTAGATACTTATGTTCTTCATCTCTTTCACCTTTCTTCAGATGTTTTGGTATAGTAACTTACAAGATAAGTACTGTCAAGCTAGTTGACATCAATGACAACATAATACTTATTTAATCATCTTACATATTTAATCAGCAACTCCTCAATGATCTTTAATCACATATTCTTCATTCAAGTTCTAAATCAGTTGTAGTTCATCAAAAAGAGCATAAGTGATCACATAGAAAGAGCTAGAGCATAGTCAAAGACAAAATAAAACTCCATGATCTAACCCACTAGTATAGCTATGAGATCATGCAAATAAGAGAGAGAGAGAGAGAGAGAGACCACAAATCCAACAAAATAGCAAGTTGTGTTATGCTAGGTGATCCATGGGAGAAGAAAAGAAGGAGAAGAGTAGAGAGGCTAGCAAGTTATGCTATATTGTTTCCACTTATCACAAAGAAAGAGGGAAGGATAATTGATGGTCTAGAAAGTTATGTTATTCTAGTCAATTGTACATTAAAATTTTACACATGGAGGCGACTTTAAAAATTTCTTGCTTAGGGGTGGCTTAAAAAGTTTTAGCGCATAGGGTTTGTGCACATGGGTGGCTTAGGGGATTAGTCTTATGGAAAGCATTGTCTTTATGTGGATCCATAAAAAAGATGATCAAGTCTAAGGAAAGTATTGTCTCCAAAGTGATCAATAAATAGGATCAGTCCTATGGAAAGCATGGTCTCCTTAGAGATACAAAAAAAAAAATCAGTCCTAAAGAAAGTGTTGTCTCCTTAGTAATCAATAAAAAAATGGATGCATAATATACAAGGGAGGTTGCATGTATGCCCCTCTCCTTATGATGAAAACATAGGTGGCATCATAAGGAAAAGAGAACAAGGATACCTATTTAGAATAAATAAGGATATATCACTTAAAACAACAATGTATTCCATAACCTTAACAAACACTAACATTTCTTGTTAGCTCAAGGAAATAGATATTCTGTTAGAATAACTAAGAGGGGGTCAGTTATCCTACAGTCCCAATCTCCTAGATGTACCTTACAAAACAATTTCAACAATTTATGCAACTCGATAACATAAAATATCAATCTGTCTATTCACTTTACCTAATACCAGTAATTATCCAAACTGTGATTACCGACTAAATCAACTATGCAGTATGTAAAGTATGATAGAAAAAATCATAACAAACAACACATAACCCAATGATTTAACATGGAAACTTTGCTAAGGGAAAAACCACCTGAGACCAGTAACCCAAAATAATTCACTCTTCTGAAGTGAGCTCGGTAAAGAGCCAACCCTGTTAAAGGTTACAATGCACACTATTACGTGTGACCTAGTTAGAGGATTTATCACTAACAATTAACTTTTGACCAGCATTCACTATGGGGTCAACAAGATAACAATTTACATTCAAAAAATATCATAGGATAATACAATAAGACTGTTAAGTCCACTCGATTAAGAGATTTTCTGAATCAATGGTTAAACTGATACAGTTCTGATTTGATTCAAATACAACTCAATTACAAATATTCAGATCTATGCTATGCTCATAAAATCTTTTGATCATTAATCAATTCACTTCCTTAATATTTCTTAACTTACTTCACTCAGTAAATAGTTCTCCGACGCTCGGTAATGTTTGCAACTTGGTTCTTTCTGTAACCAGTTTGATTAGGAATGCATGAATAAAATCTTCACTCGAAATCTCTACAGTCTCCTTTTGTCTAGCATGTTTCAACAATGAAAATCATATCTCTTAAATAAACAAGTAAACCATTTTCATACCAGCCATCAAATTTTGCCTCATAATCTCCTTCGTCCATTTTGCCGCTTAAACCTTCCTCAGCAGATGTGACTTTAACATGTTTCAATCTCATCCTTTAGATCATCTCTGAATTATGTCAGTCATGGATCTCATAACTAACTTCATCCTTAACCTCAAAATCGTAACAATATCTAGCTCATCAATTTTAGTCAGTTGTTCTTAGCATTTAATGTTTTCATCCATACTCAGTTAATACTAAAATGCATTGGTAATATCTAACTTGATTATTACTGTCACTCGGTATACACTGCATTGGCTCAGTGTATACAGAAGTCTTTAATTACCGACCACATTGACTTGTTCAATTCAAATCTCTTCTTCATAATAGATTAATGTAACATACTCAAGTCAACAATATAAAGCCATAGACTCATCAATAAATTACCCAATGTTTACCTTATCCTTATCTGTCATATCCATCTTTTCCTTATGTAGATATCTCATTTCTTCATCTTTTCTTCCTTCTACAGATGTTCAAATGTTTTTAATTATCATGATAAGTACTGTCAAAACTAGTTGACATCAATGACAATATATTGACTGATTTAATCATCTTACATATCACTTCAGTAGCTTGGTGATCTCTAATCACTGTTCCTTCAGTTCATCTAGATATTCAACCAATTGTAGATCATCAATCTCTCCCTTTGGCATTGATGGCAACACAAGCAATATGAAGATATACCATACATACCAAACATGTATTCTACAACTATGTAAGTAAATGATGTAGCTTGGTAAGCTCCCCCTAGCTTGATATTTAATATGTCTAATCACTACAAAATAAATAGCATTCCATGCAGACTCTCCCTACGGATTTGATCTTTTTCAGTTCTCAGATTCTTTCTCCCGTATATGTTCTCAGCAATAGATATTCCAATATGAAGTCTCTCTCCCTTTTTATTCTCACTAACTGATTTTTGATCTTTTTCAGTTCTCAAATTCTTTCTCACATATATGTTTTCAGCAACAAATATTCCAATATGAAGTCTCTCTCCCTTTTTATTCTCACTAACTAATTTTTCATATGCAGTCTCTCTCCCTTTGACAACAATGCCAAAGAAAATAAACAGCTCTTCAACAGCCAAGTTATTCTCTATTGTTTGGTCCAGATCAAGTACCTTCATGTACTAATAAATAAATTCCTGTTCCAACTTCCACAATCTTTCACAACCTTAGAAAAACTAAAGTGTGAGCTATGTGCATAAACATGAATGATGTTCTGATAAAGTGTAGGTTGATGCAACCTCTTGATCACCTTAGTGACCAATAGACAGGGGATGGACCCCTAGTCTAGTCTTCAAATATTCAAATGTGTCCTTTGATAAGGGTTTGGTAAAAATATCAACAAGTTGTTCTTTAGATGTTACAAATTCCAGTTTCACATGCTTCTCTTGAACTTGTTCCCTTAAGTAGTGATACTTAATAGATATATGCTTTTTTTTTAATGCATCACAGGATTCTTGAAAATATTTATAGCACTAGTTTTGTCACAATATATAATCATCGGGTCAGTGGTTACCTCATTCATTCCTTCCAACACTTGTTTAATCCAAGCAATATTTGAACAATTTGTAGCAGCAGCAACATACTCTACTTCAGTAGAAGACTGAGAAATGCATGCTTGTTTCTTTCTTATCCAAGTCACAAGCCTTTCTCCTAAAAAGAATGCTCCATCACTTGTGCTCTTCTGGTCATCAATGTTTGCAACCCAATCTGCATTTGTATAAACTCAGAGTTCAAATTTACCTTCCATTGTGTAACATAAACCATAGTCTTTTGTCTTCTTCAAGTATCTCAAAAAAAATTTAACAACAACCATATGTAAATCTTTAGGATTGGCAGAAAATCTTGCCACAATCCCAACTGTGTGTGCTATATCAAGCCTAATGTATACCACATACATCATTTTTCCAATCATAGATCTGTATAGTGTTTGATTTACTTCTATAGATTCATCATCCTTTGTCAACTTACATCCTATTACCATCAGTGTTCCTACCGGTTTTGAATCTCCCATGCCAAAAGTCTTTAACACTTATTTAATGTATTTTTATTGAGTGATGAAAATCCCATCATTCTATTGTATAATCTACAAACCTAGAAACAATTTAATCTCTCTAAACATTGACATCTCAAATTCCTTTCTCATTTCATCAGCAAAAGATTTGCAAATCAGATAATGTCCACCAAAGATTATATCATTGACAAATATTTCAGCAATCAAAATATTATCATCAGATTCTCCTTTCATGTACAAATTACTATTTTCACTAGTCCTTACAAATCCAATACTGATAAGATAAGTATGTAGTCTTTCATACCATGCTCTCAGTGCTTGCTTCAGTCCATACAAAGCTTTGTGTAGTCTACATACCATTTTCTTTTGATTTGCATCAACAAAACCTTTTGGTTGTTCTATGTAGACCCCTTTCTCAAGAATTCCATTCAGAAAAGCTGATTTCACATCCATTTTATATACTTTGAATCCCTTATGTGCAGCATATGCAAGTAGTATACGGACTCCTTCAAGTCTAGAAATAGGTACATGATGAACTACAACTGATTTAGAACCGGAATGAAGAATCTGTAATTTGAGATTACTAAGGAGTTGATGATTAGATATGCAAGATGATTAAATCAGTATTATGTTGTCATTGATGTCAACTAGCTTGACAATACTTATCTTGTAAGTTACTATACCGACACATCTGAAGGAAGGTGAAAGAGATGAAGAATAGTAATATCTACATGAGGAAGATGTATATGATAGATGAGGATAAGGAATACATTGATTAACTTGTTGATGAGTCTATGACTTTATAAAATTGACTTTATTATGTTGCATTCATCTATGATGAAGAATAGAGTTGAAAGACACAAAGCAGTGTTGTCGGTAAATAAAGCATTTTAGTATACACCGACGAAGTGTAGTGTATACCGAGCACAGTATTAACCGAGCTTGTGTTCACCGACACATTTCTTTGTTAACCGAGAAAAATATAAAGGAATTAAATGATTAGTTTAGCTGATAAAGTGATGAGTTGTAAAGTGTATGAAATCGAGGTAACAGATAGTGTTTGTTATGAAGATCGACGACTAACATAAATCAAAAAGGATCTAATGGAGCAGATTGAAAGGTGTTACTGACACATTAGCTGAGGGAGCTTAAAGTGGAAAAATTTATGAATACGATTAAGTAAAAAAATCTGATGGAGGAAAAGAAAATGATTTACTCATCTATATAAGAGACATTGGTTTCATTACGAAAAAGATGCCGGAAGAAGAAGATACTGCAGAATTATCATGTGGAGAAGTTTTCATGCATTCTGATCATACTGGTTAATAAGAACCGAGCTACAGAATAGTTACCGAGCTAAAGAGAGTTATTATCGACGGATAGTAAGTTGATATAGTATTGAATCTAAAGTGCTATATTGATCAGAAATATTTGAATGAGTTGAACATTAATCTGTAAACTGCAAACTGAAGTTGTATTTAGGCAAATCATCTACTGTTACATATTTAACCATTTTACATAGTCAAATCTCTTAACCGAGTGGACTATGAAAGTCTTTTGATATTTCATTCATAGAGTGAACATTGTTATCCTATCAACCCCAGAGTGACTGCTGGTTGGATGATAACTTCTGGTCTAAAATACTCTAACAAGGTCACACCTAACAGTGTGTTTGTAACCTTTAACAAGGTTGGGTCTTCACTGACCTCACTTCAGAAGAGTGAATAATTTGGGGTTGCTAGCCCCAGGTGGTTTTTCCCTTTATAGGGTTTCCACATTAAATCTCTTATGTTATGTGTTGATTGTGATATTTGTTTGTTATCATACTTTGCATATTACATGTCAGATTTAATCGATAATTATTACAAAGTTTAGACTGACTATCGGTAAATACACAAACAGTGAAAGTATTATATGTTTACCAAGTAGCAGAAGCAGTAGAATTGTTTTCAATTATACATTTTGAATTGGGACATTGGATAACTGATTCACCCCCCTCTCAATTATTCTAACAATTGGTATCAGAGTTGTGGTTGCTTGGAATAGAGATTTAAGGACTTTAGCAAAAAGGTCTCAAAATGTATAAGAGGGAAGTGCCAAAGCTGAACAAAGATAACTCCACAGTATGGCAAAGCCGGATGAAGTTGCACATATCTAGAATTGGGAATTCTACACTAGAACTGATGGATAATGGCTACATTGAACCGACACCAGGTCCCCTGACTCTTGATCAACTTAAGGGTAGGCATGAACACAATATTACTATGATGGAACTTGTTGTTGCCTGTACCGATGCCAAATTTAATGACATCAAGGAATGTGATACTGCTAAGAAGATGTGGGACAAGCTGACTCTAATATATAGTGGAGATGCGAATGTCAAGAGAGTCAAAGCAAAAAGCCTAAGAGGTCGATTTGATGATATGAAGATGAAAGAAGGTGAGAACATTGTGCAATACACAAATAGACTAAAAGAGGTAGTACGTGCTATTAGAGCATCTGGCAGAGTTATTGATGATGAAACAGTGATAAGCAAGATTCTCATAACTTTGCTACCAGTTTATGAGATCAGGATCCCTACAATTCATGAAACAAGGGCTACATCCAACCTCACCCTTGACACTCTGATCGGTAAGCTTACAACCTTTGAATTGAATAACTTTGACAACAATGTTGTACCTTCTATTGAATCTGCTTTCATGTCCTCTTTGAAGATTGGTAAGTCTAGTAGCAAGAATGATAAGAATAATGACAATGACAGTAATACCGATGATGAACTTGATGAGCTTAAAGCTCTTATGGCTAGAAGATTGCCCAAAGGTAAGGGAAGATATAGAGGCAAGTTACCTCTAGCATGTTTTAATTGTAAAGAAGTTGGCCACATCACTATTGTTGGCTTTTAAACTTGTTCCCACACGGTGCCAGGTTTACACTATGATTGACAAACTGGTTAGTCTTCGCTCTAAAGTTTGACAGGGAAAAAGTGCCAATTGATGAGGATAGAGGGAAATCCTCCTTTTGCTTTGAGCTCCACATCACTTAGGTGTGTATTGCCTCATCTGCACACTTATGAATCTTCTTGATAACTGAAAGGTCTGCATATGTATTATTGTGGAATAGTTACCAGACTCCTATAGGTATCCTGTACCCCAATGAAACCAAATCTGATGCAATAACCTGCTTGCATGCAATGAGTTTGATAACCAGAGACCTACACTAACAACAAAAAAGGGAAAGGGTGGGACTGGATGGAAAGGATTTTAAATGGATGGAAGGGACCCCTAAGATACCCTAAGTCTCTGATAGACCAGTGCCTTATCCAATGGGCCACAGAGTCAAACACAATATTGTAAGGGATAGCTATGAAACAAGGAAACAATATACTCAATGTGTTGATGCCTAACATCAATCACACACCATGACCAAACCTCAACTTAACACCCACCTGTACATTCAAGCATGCTATTATCCATCAAAGGATTTTAACCCTCCCCTCAGAAGAGACCTATGAATCAGACAATACATTAACCAGCATCCACTAGAAGACAAGCATGACCTATCCTTGATATTTCAACTCATACATACATGAATACTAATCTTGAACCAGTTACCTCTACGAAGATAACTCCACTTGCAAACACGTAGGCAATGCAAATAGACAAATCAAACACCCTTGATGTATGATTAATGCATTCAGAATTCAAATGGAGATAGCTTGGTGACAGTAAGAATAAATTGAGTCCTCATACATAAGACAAATCACTTACAATATGCATTATGTTCTCCGAACTAGCAAGGAAAGAAGAACACTCTATATGCAGAGAGAAGGAGAAATCTGCAGAACAAAACCTTCACTAGAACTAACAAAATTTAGAACCCTTACACAGTCAAAATTTTGACTATTTATACCATTAGCTGCCTTGGAAACCCTTAATGGGTTGCAACAAGCTATGAACAGCTAAGGTATAGGTTACACCAGCTAAACCAATTGGAAACGATCAAAAAATTATTGCTGGGGCATGAAAGTTAGGCAACCCAAAAAGAAAAGATCTCAGACCGACATTAAGATCAGGCCATAAGACCAGGAGATTGCCATAAAAACTAGTCTAATCAACCACCTGCAAACACTCCTCAAGCCAAGATTGTAATCATTCCTCACAGGGTATAGATCCTTTTGCAAATGATCATCATACCCTGGACCACACTGCAATGGCAAACAAATTACTTCTTACCAGTTCCAATCACTTCTACATTGAAATTCAGTCCTTTCTATCACTGGAAACCCTCAGAAATTTCAAATTTGAAAATGAACGGCTACTTCGCACTTTGCGGGCTTTAGTTCCTCCACTGTTTTCCCTTAGTCGCGCAATCACACAATCACCAACTTAACCGCCATAGGAATCAGGGTCTCAAATTATGCTTGGTCGCATGATCGCAAGGCATCAAACTAACCCTTGCGATCATGTGACCACGGTCTCCTAGCCACAGTCAACAGTCACAAACCCTATAGAAAAGTCTTCGGCCACCACATAAATTCCCCAGTGAATGAAAAATGGGCACGTCAGTAGCACAGCACCGTGGACTCACACAACTCCACAACTATGATATGATCAATGGTCGCATGATCACATAGCCAAAAACTGAGCTACGCGAACATGCGACAAGCCTCCACATCACCGAAACACTGGCCCCACTCTATCTGGTGAATTGGCGACCGAAGAACTTTTGCTAGTTTGTGAAATGCATTCCACCATCGCCAAAAAACTTAGTGACCACGTGACCATTGTTTGCTGAATCACCAAATGAAAAAGGGCATCACCTTTATATTACGCAAACCAGTGACAAGAAGGAAATTTGTCGGGCCACCAGATCTTTATCCACTCCGCCAAACCTCTGACCCCACCTGGGTTCGCTTGATGCCACATGTCATCACGCCATTTTCTAAAACCACTGAGCCACCAACACTAGGCCCACTGCCAAGAAAAGCCTTACCTTTTTTGGGAAGATCAGACAATGGTCGCATGATCGCAAGGGGAGGAATATTCCTCACAATCATGCGGCAATCGTAGATCTCATCTGCATTGTTACTCCACTTTGAGAAATATCAGGCCCACCAACTAACTGTTGATCATTCAGCGACCATGCGACTAACCACCCGCCAGGTCATGAGATGTTAGCCGATAACCACCAAACATTCAGAGATTACGTGACTAACAGTCACCAAGTCGCTGAAGGTTAGGGGATTAATCACTAGAAACAAGAGAATGTGTGACAACATAGTCACCAAGTTGCTAAATAGAAGATGTAACCACCAGGAGATCTGGAGAATGAGCGACAAGAAACCCTGCAAGGACTGGGCCCCACCATCCATCGCACCTGCGCAATTAGGACCAAGGTCGAAAACACACAGAGTATTCGACACAGAGAATGACTGAAAACACACAAATTTTTTGACACCAGAAGACAAGTGCACAAAATAGGAAGCACAAGGTCAAAAATAATGCACAAGCTGAAAACATCATGGATTTTCAAAAATATTGTGGGTTTTCGACACTGAGATAGATTTTGAAATTTTGTCTCCTGCAGACCTTAAAGCTTGGATAACTTGGGATTTTGTAACTCAGCACGTGCAAATTGGACCAGAGCATGGTGACAACACAAGGAACACAGGGCAAGACATAATGAAGAACATAGGGCCAAGGGCGTACACCATGAAACATTGCAAGGAAATGGGCCATTTTCATAGGATTTTGCATTGAACCAAAAAATGGATTAACAGTGGCTCTAGTTGGGGATGCATTGCTCTTGCAGGCATGGCAAGGATTCAGATCTCTGGGAGAGCAGACCGACAACTGGACAAAAATAGGGAACTCAAAAAATGCAGGGAACAGGAAGGAAAAGCACACAACAGGAAAGGGAAATATATTTATAGAATTTACAAGATTTACAATTTTACTTGATGGCCCCAAGCCATCAAAATGAAATCAATGACCCTCCTGAATCAAAGGTCTGATTCTCATCCACATATGCAACCAGCCACCTGAAAATTTCATGACCACCTTGCTGCAAACATATGTGAATATTCATGGGCTGAAGAATGAAACTATGTTGATCACCACCCATTTTCTTCCAGTCACAACCATCATATTCATATTCAAACTCCAAGAAGTAAGGAACGTCACTTACTTCCTCCTACTGAATGGAAAGAATAAAAAACTCACCTTGTAATGCATCATAAAATAAAACATACTGAGCATCATGCATTACATCAAAATTACCTGGCTAAAAAGGACTTGAACCCTCTGAATTATCTTTATGCATTGCCTCAGCCACTGAGCAACCTGGTTCATCAATGACATCTTCATGAATTGGATCATGAACCAAGTGAAGGTCTTCTTTAAAGCTTCTGTAACAGGGGAACATTACATCATCATTTTCACTAAAAGAATCGCTATCCCAACTATTGAAGACTAGGTCTTCAACACTGTCACACTCAGCATCATATTTAGTAGAAACAGGAAAGGGCTTGAACAAGAAACTTGTTCATCACTGTAATCTTGATGATAGGAAAACACACTGTCATGTCCTTCTACTTCTCTTTTTGTAGAATCACTACCAGAGGAGGGATCTTGTATACATGGGTCTTCATGGTCACTTTGAACACTGGCCTCATTATTAGTGTCAAAGTGTATATCATAAGGGAGTTGCAAATCAAAGTCCAGACAAGGTGCATATCTCTAAAATTCCTCAGCCAAGAGTGTTGAAATCCTTTCACTACTTAGTGGACTTTGAGCCTCATTTTCTTCTTCATCAGCTACATCCCTATCATTGCAAACATCATTCTTATCTAAGGCAAGAATGGAGACATCTGGCCTTAGATCATCTTGTGTGAAATAATCAATGCAAGAATCATCATCTACATCATAATCAATATTCTGCCCTTCACACAAAACATCATCAATTTGGGACAAGAAAATTGCCTTCTCATGTTGACAAGAATAAAAATATGTAGACAAAAGGGGAATATTTCCATCATCAGATTCATCTTCAACATCCTCATATGCACTGATCTCAGAATCAGCTTCATAATCAACATTCTCTGCATAGTGAGAATCAACATCAGAAACACTGGCCTCCTCATGAACATCATCAGGAGCCACCAGTCTTCGCAATCTTATGTCCTCTGCTAACTATCAGTTCACCATTTTCAACCTTGCTAATTCCTTCTTGAGAGCAGCAACTTTATCAAAATGTTCAACAAACTTAGCTCTCAACACATCCCAAGAAGGGATTGAACATGAAGGTAAGGACAAGAACCACTTCCTTGCACCATCAGAAAATGTGTGCACAAATAACCTCATGGCAATATCTTCATGTTCAACATCCATATCTCTAAAAATACCCATGACAACATCAACATGTTGGCTTGCAAAAACAAATCCACCAGCCATGAATCTTGGCAAGCACTTCCCATCCTTGGCAGAGAACTCATTAGGAGCACCTTGGATGCCATCAAAACAAAAGGGCTTATATTCCTCCATGAGGAACTACCCACCAACACTCATCCCTTTACAACAATGTTACACACTTGATAGGGAAACATTTTCAATAAGAGAATACCTGAAAGTTTGCAGTAGAAATCTTGTTGATTGAAAATAGGGCAGATCTAGAGCTCACCTTGCAACTCCATCAAATAACTTTGTCATGTAGAGCCACCACCTCCTTGAGAGGAAAATGTTTCACTATTTTGTCTTCCAACCAACACAAAACTACACCAGGTATACACATTGTTTATCAGGAGGAACACTGATCAAACAGAGAAAGTCAGAGCTGCCACTCACAACTAGGTGAGAAGATATCAGCAAATGCTTTGTTTTTTATTTTTGACTCTATTCTAGACTCTCCCTAGTAGAGTCGCCATTTTGTTGGCTTTTAAACTTGTTCCCACATGGTGCCAAGTTTACACTATGATTGACAAACTGGTTAGTCTTCACTCCAAAGTCTGACAGGGAAAAAGTGCCAATTAATGAGGATAGAGAGAAATCCTCCTTCTGCTTTGAGCTCTACATCACTCAGGTGGGTATTGCCTCATCTGCACACTTATGAATCTTCTTGATAACTAAAAGGCCTACAGATGTATTATTGTGGAATAGTTACCAGACTCCTATAGGTATCCTGTACCCCAATGAAACCAAATCTGATGCAATAACCTGCTTGCATGTAATGAGTTTGATAACCAGAGACCTACACTAACAGCAAGAAAGGGAAAGGGTGGGACTGGATGGAAATGATTTTAAATGGATGGAAGGGACCCCTAAGATACCCTAAGTCTTTGATAGACTAGTGCCTTATCCAATGGGCCACAGAGTCAAACATAGTATTGCAAGGGACAGCTATGAAACAAGGAAACAATATACTCAATGTGTTGATGCCTAACATCAATCACACACCATGACCAAACCTCAACTTAACACCCACCTGTGCATTCAAGCATGTTATTATCCATCAAAGGATTTTAACCCTCCCCTCAGAAGAGACCTATGAATCAGACAATACATTAACCAGCATCCACTAGAAGACAAGCATGACCTATCCTTGATATTTTAACTCATACATACATGAATACTAATCCTAAACCAGTTACCTCTATGAAGATAGCTCCACTTGCAAACACATAGGCATTGCAAATAGACAAATCAAACACCCTTGATGTATGATTAATGCATTCAGAATTCAAATGGAGATAGCTTGGTGACAGTAAGAATAAATTGAGTCCTCATACATAAGACAAATCACTTACAATATGCATTATGTTCTCCGAACTAGCAAGGAAAGAAGAACACTCTATATGTAGAGAGAAGGAGAAATCTGCAGAACAGAACCTTCACTGGAACTGACAAAATTTAGAACCCTTACACAGTCAAAATTTCAACTATTTATACCATTAGTTGCCTTGGAAACCCTTAACAGGTTGCAACAAGTTACAGATAGCTAAGGTATAGGCTACAACAGCTAAACCAATTGGAAACGGTCAAAAAATTATTACTGGGGCATGAAAGTTAGGCAACCCAAAAAGAAAAGATCTCAGACCGACATTAAGATTAGGCCATAAGACCAGGAGATTGCCATAAAAACTAGTCTAATCAACCACCTGCAAACACTCCTTGAGCCAAGATTGTAATCATTCCTCACAGGGTACAGATCCTTCTACAAATGATCATCATACCCTAGACCACACTGCAATGGCAAACAAATTACTTCTTATCAGTTCCAATCACTTCTGCATTGAAATTCAGTCCTTTCTATCGCTGGAAACCCTCAGAAATTTCAAATTTGAAAATGAACAGCTACTTCGCACTTTGCGGGCTTTAGTTCCTCCACTATTTGCCCTTAGTCATACAATTGCATGGTCACCAACTTAACCACCACAAGAATCAGGGTCTCAAATTATGCTTGGTCACATGATCGCAAGGCATCAAACTAACCCTTGCGATCATGCGATCGTGGTCTCCTAGCCACGGTCAACGGTCAAAAACCCTATAGAAAAGTCATCGGCCACCACATAAATTCCCCAGTGAATGAAAAATGGGCACGTCAGTAGCACGGCACCGTGGACCCACACAACTCCGCAACCGCGATATCATCAATGGTCGCATGATCGCATAGCCAAAAACTAAGCTACGCGAACAAGCGACAAGCCTCCACGTCACTGAAACACTGGCCCCACTCTATCTAGTGAACTGGTGACCGAAGAACTTTTGCTAGTTCGCGAAATGCATTCCACCATCGCCAAAAAACTTAGCAACCACACGACCATTGTTCGCTGAATCACCAAATGAAAAAGGGCATCACCTTTATATTACGCGAACCAGCGACAAGAAGGAAATTTGTCAAGCCGCCAGATCTTTATCCACTCCACCAAACCTCTGACCCCACCTGGGTTCGCTTGATGTCACATGTCATCACGCCATATTTTGAAACTGTCGAGCCACCACACTGGGCCCACCACCAAGAAAAGCCTTACCTTTTTTGGGAAGATCAGATGGTGGTTGCATGATTGCAAGGGGGAGGAATATTCCTCACGATCATGTGGCAACCGTAGATCTCATCTACATTATTACTCTACTTTGAGAAATATCGGGCCCACCAACTAACTATCGAGCATTCAGTGACCACGCGACTAACCGCCCGCCAGGTCATGAGATGTTAGCCGATAACCGCCAAACATTCAAAGATTACGCGACTAACAGTCACCGAGTCACTGAAGGTTAGGGGATTAACCGCTAGAAACAAGAGAATGCATGACAACATAGTCACTAGGTCGCTGAATAGAAAATGTAACCGCCAGGAGATCTGGAGAATGAGCGACAAGAAACCCTGCAAGGACTGGGCCCCACCATCCATCGCACCTGCACAATTAGGACCAAGGTCAAAAACACACAAAGTATTCGACACGGAGAATGATTGAAAACACAGAGTTTTCAACGCCAGAAGAGAAGTGCACAAAATAGGAAGCACAAGGTCAAAAACAATGCACAGGCTGAAAACATCATTAATTTTCAAAAATACTGTGGGTTTTTGACACTGAGACAGATTTTGAAATTTTTTCTCTTGCAGACCTTAAAGCTTGGATAACTTGGGATTTTGCAACTCAGCATGTGCAAATTAGACCAGAGCATGGTGACAACACGAGGAACACAGGGTAAGACACAATGAAGAACACAGGGCCAAGGGCGTACACCATGAAACATTACAAGGAAATGGGCTATTTTCACAGGATTTTGCATTGAACCAAAAAATGGACTAATAACGGCTAGATGTCCAAATAAGAAAGATGATGATAGATCCAAAGATCGATCTGAAGGAAGCTATGGGAGGAGAGTCAACAGAGGCTACCAACACAACAACGGAAACAACCGAGATAGCTATGACAAAGGGAAAAAGGTATGTTACATAGTCGAGGAATTTGAATTTGAATCTGACACTGATGATGATGTAGAAGTAGTATTTATTTCTATGAAGAATGATTTAGAGGAAGAAGAGAAACATGAAGAGATAGCACTGATCTCTAAAGTAAGCAAAAATGATACATGAATCATAGATAGTGGTTGCACACATCATATGACTGGTGATATAAAGAAATTTGATCTAATTAATGAATATGATGGTGGATCTATTAGAATGGGAAATGATGCACCTTGTATGGTGAGAGGTAAAGGTTCACTGATGATTAATGATAGAATAAAATGTGAGAATGCATACTAGGTAGATGGAGTGAACTAAAATTTGATAAGTGTGGCATAGTTGAACAACTCAGGACACTGACTTGCTTTTGAGAGAAAAAAGGTAAGAATCTATGATGATGGAGGAAGACTTGTTGGAACTGGTACACAATCCAGAGGTAATCTATTTTATCTTGATATTGATCAGTCTTCTTGTTTATTAATGAAAGATGAAGATGCATGGTTGTGGCATAAGAGGTTATGTCATGTGAATTTTGATAACATGGTCAAGATTAGTAGGAAGAAAAGAGTGAGAGGATTGCCTAACTTGTCAAAACCAGATCATGCTATGTGTCATGAATATCAAAAAGGTAAGATGACTAAGTCCAGTTTTAAAAGCAAAGACTACTCAACAAAGAAGATACTTGAATTATTTCATACCAACCTATGTGGTCCTATGAGAACTCAGAGCTATTATGGTGATAGATACTTTATTCTTTTTGTTGATGACTATACTAGACTGATGACTGTTATGTTCCTGAAAGAGAAATCTAAAGCTTTTAAGTTGTTTAAATGGTATAAGGCTAAGGTAGAAAAAGAGACTGGAAAAGAAATTAAATGCTTAAGATCTAATAGAGGAGGTGAATTTATCTCTGATGAATTTACTAATTTTTGTAATGAGAATGGTATTAAGAGATAGGTCTCTACACCGAGAACACCTCAGTAGAATGGGATTGCTGAAAGAAGAAATAGGTCAATCATTGACTATGCCAGAACACTAATGCTACAAAAGAATGTTGCTCAGACATATTGGAGGGAAGCTATTAGCATAGCTATATATGTGCTTAACCGAGTACAACTGAAGAAGGACACCAACTAGACACCTTATGAGCTATGGTTTGGACACAAACCTATTGTAAGTTATTTCAGAATTTTTGGAAGTAAATATTTTATTCTGAAAGATGAGAGAAATGAGAAATTTTATTCTAAAGGTGATGAAGGAATATTCTTAGGATATTCTACTAGGAGTAAAGCATACAAATGTTTGAATAAGGTTACAAATAAGATGATTGAAAGTACTAATGTTCGTGTTGATGAGTATGATGACATAAACACAGAAGAAAGAAAGGAACTGGAAGACTATGGTAGATTCACTTACATTGAACTTCCTAACTATCTACCGAAGTCGCAACCTGTGATAACCGGTCAACAGGAAAATAACCCCGAGGAACAAGAAAGGGAAACCGATGAACAAGATGGTGCTACCGAGCAAGAAAATGAACGTGAACAGGATGAACAAGAAAGAAGAAACTGAGTATCAGCTAGTTTTGTCAGAAGACATCATCTTAAAACACAAATTATTGGAAACAGACAAGCTGGAATGTAGACAAGAAGCAAAACAAGACAAGAAACATGTCTAGTTTGTGAATTTGAATCAAAGAATGTGAAAGTTGCATTAGAAAATGAAGAATGGGTTAATGCAATGAAGGAGGAAATAGAACAAATAGAGAAAAATAAAACTTGGTCCTTAGTACCCTGACCTAAAGATAAGAATGTTATCGGTACTAAATGGATATTCAGAAACAAAATGAATGAAAATGGTGAAGTGACAAGAAATAAAGTGAGATTGGTATGCAAGGGATATGCACAGGAAGAAGGCATTGATTATGGGGAAACATTTGCACCTATTGCTAGATTGGAAGGAGTTATAATGTTACTTGCATATGCTGCACACAAGAAATTTAAGGTTTATCAAATGGATGTGAAATCAACATTTCTGAATGGTATACTTGAAGAAGAGGTCTACATAGAACAACCTAAAGGATTCATTGATCTAGACAACAGAAACATGGTATGTAGATTACACAAAGCTTTATATGGTTTGAAGCAAGCACCGAGGTATGAAAGACTGCATACTTACATGTTAAGTATTGGATTTGTAAGAACCAGTGAGAAGAGCAATTTGTATATGAAAGGTGATACTGATGACACTATTATCATTGCTGAAATTTTTGTTGATGATATTATTTTTGGAGGTCAAGATCATGTATGTAAATCTTTTGTTGATGACATGATTAATGAGTTTGAAATGTCTATGTTTGGAGAGATTAAATTCTTTCTCAGATTACAAGTGATACAACAGAGTGATGGGATATTCATCACACAATACAAGTACATAAAGGAAGTCTTGAAGACATTTGGCATGGAAGATGCTAAACCTATGGGAACACCGATGGCTACTGGAAGTAAATTGACAAAGGAAGATGAAACTACAGAGGTAAACTAGACACTTTACCGATCCATGATTGGTAAGCTCATGTATGTAGTTCACAATAAACCAGATATAGCACATGTTGTGGGAATTGTTGCTAGATATTCTTCTAATCCTAGAGAATCACACATGATTGCTACTAAAAGGATCTTAAGATATCTAAAAAAGACAGAGGATTATGGATTATGGTATCCTAAGGAAGGTAAGTTTGAGCTAAAAGTTTATACCGATACTGATTGGGCTGGAAATGTGGATGATAGAAAAAGTACACCTGAGGAGCATTTTTCTTTAGTGAAAGACTTGTAACCTGGACAAGTAAAAAGCAGGCTTGTATTTCTCAGTCTACAGCTGAAGCAAAGTATGTTACTATTGCTACTAATTTCTCAAACATTGCATATATCAAGCAAGTGTTGGAAGGAATGAATGAGGTAATCACTGACCCGGTGATCATATACTGTGACAACACAAGTGCTATTAATATTTCAAAGAATCCTATGATGCACTCTAAGACAAACCATATATCAATCAAGTATCACTACTTAAGAGAACAAGTGCAAGGGAAGCAAGTAAAGTTAGAATTTGTTACATCTAAAGAACAACTTGCAGACATTTTTACAAAGCCTCTACCGAAGGACACTTTTGAATATTTGAGGACTAGACTTGGGGTTCGTCCCCTATCTATCAGTCACTAATATGATTTGGATGTTGCATCAGCCTAATCTTATCAGAAGATCATTCATGTTGATGTAGCATAGTTCACACTTTGGATTTTGTTCAAGGTTGTGATTAAGTTTGAAGAATTGAAACAGATTGGGATATCAATATACTAAGATACAGAGGAAGTGATGGACAATAGAGAGTTACTTAGCTACTAAATAGTTGATTATTTATTTGTTTCTTTGGAATTGTTGTCAAAGGGAGACATAAATAATATAAAAAGAAAAGGAGATATAACACCAATGAGAACTATCTAAGGGAGAGATAATCTGAAAGGAACTTGAGAACTAAAAAGGTTACATCTATAGAATGACAAAGCTGTATTTTATAATGTTGTTTTAGTAACATATTGATTAAACATATTAAGCTAGGGAGAGCTTACACTACATAGCATTTTGATCACAAAGTTGTAGAAGACATGTTTGGTATGTGTATGGTACATTTCATATTACTTGAGTTGCCATCAATGCCAAAGGTAGAGATTGATGAACTACAACTGATTTAGAACCAGAATGAAGAATCTGTAATTTGAGATTACTAAGGAGTTGATGATTAGATATGCAAGATGATTAAATTAGTATTATGTTGTCATTGATGTCAACTAGCTTAACAGTACTTATCTTGTAAGTTACTATACCGACACATCTGAAGGAAGGTGAAAGAGATGAAGAACAAAAATATCTACATGAGGAAGATGTATATGATAGATGAGGATAAGGAATACACTAGTAACTTGTTGATGAGTCTATGACTTGATGAAATTGACTTTATTATGTTGCATTCATCTATGATGAAGAATAGAGCTAAAAGACACAAAGTAGTGTTGTCGGTAAATAAAGCATTTCAATATACACCGATGAAGTGTAGTGTATACTGAGCGTAGTATTAACTGAGCTTGTGTTCACCGATGCATTTCTTTGTTAACTGAGCAAAACAGAAAGGAATTAAATGATCAGTTTAGCCGATAAAGTGATGAGCTGTAAAGTGTATGAAATCGAGGTAACAAATAATGTTTGTTATGAAGATTGATGGCTAACATAAATCAAAAAGGATCTAATGGAGC
The DNA here is from genome assembly GCA_027943335.1 of Chamaecyparis obtusa. Classification (NCBI taxonomy): domain Eukaryota; kingdom Viridiplantae; phylum Streptophyta; class Pinopsida; order Cupressales; family Cupressaceae; genus Chamaecyparis; species Chamaecyparis obtusa. The sequence goes on from BSBK01002112.1 coordinate 562,267, forward strand.
AGATTGAAACATGTTACTGACACATCAGCCGAGGGAGCTTAAAGTGGAAAAATCTATGAATATGATTAAGCGGAAAAATCTGATGGAGGAAAAGAAAATGATTTACTCATCTATATAAGAGACATTGGTTTCATTATGAAAAAGATGCCAGAAGAAGAAGATACTGCAGAATTATCATGTGGAGAAGTTTTCATGCATTCTGATCATACTGGTTAATAAGAACCGAGCTGCAGAACAGTTATCGATCTACAAAGAGTAATTACCAACAGATAATAAGTTGATATAGTATTGAATTTGAAGTGTTATATTGATCAGAAATATTTGAATGAGCTGAACATTGATTTGTAAACTACAAACTAAAGTTGTATTTAGGCAAATCATCTACTGTTACATATTTAACCATTGTGCATAGTCAAATCTCTTAACCAAGTGGACTATGAAAGTCTTTTGATGTTTCATAGTGAACATTGTTATCCTATCAACCCCAGAGTGACTGCTGGTTGGATGATAACTTCTGGTCTAAAATCCTCTAACAAGGTCACACCTAACAGTGTGTTTGTAACCTTTAATAGGGTTGGGTCTTCACCAACCTCACTTTAGAAGAGTGAACAATTTTGGGTTGCCGGTCCTAGGTGGTTTTTCCCTTTACAGGGTTTCCACGTTAAATATCTTGTGTTATGTGTTGATTGTGATATTTTTTTGTTATCATACTTTGCATATTACATGTTAGATTTAATCGGTAATTATTACAAAGTTTAGACTAACTATTGGTAAATACACAGACAGTGAAAGTATTATATGTTTATCGAGTAGCAGAAGCAGTAGAATTGTTTTGGATTATACATTTTGAATTGGGACACTGGATAACTAATTCACCCCCCTCTCAGTTGTTCTAATAGTATAAAGGTTTCACCATAATCTATACCTTCTTCTTGTGCATATCCCTTGCATACAAGTCTTGCCTTATTCCTAGTGACCTCACCACTTTCATTTAACTTGTTTCTAAAAATCTACTTAGTACCAACTATATTTTTATCTTTTGGTCTAGGTACTAATGTCCATGTCTTATTATTCTCAATCTATTCAATTTCCTCATTCATAGCCTTAATCCATTCCTCATTTTCAAGTGCATCCCTAACATTCTTAGGTTTAAACTCACAAACTAAGCATTTGTTATGTCTTAACTTACTGCAAGTCATCATGCTAGCTTTCTTATCTCCAATTATTTGATTCTATGGATGGTGTCTTCTAACAAATATTGCTAGCACTTGTTCTCCTCTCTGCTCATCATTTGGTTCAGGTTCATTTTCCTGCTCGGTAGCTTCTTCCCGTTTCTCAGTTTGCATTTGCTGATTCTCAATAGAATTTTTCTAATGATCGGTAGACTCAGCCTGTGGCTTCAGTAGATAGCATAGATCTTCAACATATGTAAACCTACCATAGTCTTCTGGTTCCTTCATGCTTTCTTCATCATTCTTTTCAACAAACTCATCAACTTTTACATTAGCACTTTCTACCATTTTATTAGTATCCTTGTTCAAACATTTATAAGCTTTACTCTTAGTAGAATATCCTAAAAATATTCCTTCATCACCTTTAAGAGTCAAATTTACCATTCCTATCATCTTTTAGAATATAACACCTACTACCAAAGATTCTGAAATAACTTACATTCGGTGTATATCCAAATCATAACTCATAAGGTGTCTTGTTTGTGTCTTTTAGTTGAGCTCTATTCAGGGTGTATACTATAGTGCTAACTTCCTCTCTCCAATACATTTGTGCAACATTTTTCTCAATCATCAATGTTCTGGCACAATCAACAATAAATCAGTTCCTCCTTTCAGCAATCTCATTCTACTGTGGTGATCTAGGTGCAGAAACCTATCTTTTGATTCCATGCTCATTACAAAAATTAGTGATTTCATCATAAATAAACTCACCTCCTCTATTAGATCTTAATCATTTCAATTATTTCTTGGTTTCTTTTTCAACTTTAGCTTTATACCATTTAAATAATTTGAATGCCTCAGATTTTTCTTTTAAGAACATGACTGTCATCATCCTAGAGTAGTCATCAACAAATAAAATAAAATATTTGTCACCATAGTAGCTTTGAGTTCTCATAGGACCACATAATTCGGTGTGTACCAACTCTAAAATACCTTTAGATGAATAATCTTTACTTTTAAAACTAGATTTGGTCATCTTTCCTTTCTGACATTGATTACACATAACATGATCAGGTTTGGTTTTACTTGGTAAACCTCTAACTTTTCTCTTCCTACTGATCTTAATCATGTTATCAAATTTTACATGACATAGCCTCTTATTCCATAACCATACATCTTCATTCTTCACCAATAAACAAGAAGTTTCAACATTGTCAAGATAGAATAAATTACCTTTTAATTGTCCTCCAGTACCAAAAAGATTTCCATTTTCATCATAGATTTCCATCTTCTTGATTTCAAATGCAACTTGGTGACCTGAGTTATTCAATTGTGCTACACTCAAAAGATTGTAGTTAAGTGCTTTTACCTAATATGCATTATCACGTCTAATTCTATCATTCAATAAGATGGACCCTTTTCATTTCACTTGACAAGGTGTATCATTTCCCATATTCATTAATCCTCCATTATAATGCTCAAGGTGTTAAAAATTATCTTCATCACCATTCATGTGATGTGTACAACTACTATCAATGATACAAGTATCATTCTTACTGACTTTAGAAATAAGGAATGTTTCTACATACCTTTCCTCCTCTTCTGAATCATCTTTCATTGCAACAAATACCACTTCAATTTCATCATTAGTGTTAGTGTTGGTGTCATCTTCATTTTCTCCAACAAGGTAAAATGTCATTTTTCCTTTGTCTTTGTAATCTTAGTTGTCTATGTTGCAGTGTCAGTTTCCTCCGTTATTCCTTCTGCCAAACTTTCCATCACCAGATCGATCATTGTCTTTATCTTCCTCTTTCCTATAGGACATATAGCAGCAATATGTCCAATCTCTTTACAATTAAAAAATCTAAAGGTAACTTTCCCTTATACCTTCCTTTACCTTTTTGAAGTCTCTGGGCCATAAGTGCTTTAAGCTCATCAAGCTCATCTTCGCTGTCACTATCACTTTCATTCTTTATATTATGTTTACTGCTAGATTTACCAATCTTAAGAGATGACATAAAAGTAGACTCAACACTTGGTACAACACTATTGTCATAATTATTCAACTCAAAATTAGTTAAATTTCCATTCAGAGTATCAAGATTAAGAGTGATATTAGGTGCAGACCTCATTTCATGAATAGTAGATAGTTTGATTGCATAGATAGGGAACAAGGTTCTCAATATCTTACTTACTACAGTATCTTCAGAAATAGTACCTCTTGCTCCTCAAATAGCATTGACTACCTCTTTGATTCGGTTTGAGTATTGTGTGATGTTCTCACCTTCCTTCATCTTCATGTCATAAAGTCTACCTCTCAAGATTTCAGCTCTAGATCTCATTACATTCACATCACCACCATAAACTAGAGCAAGTTCATCCCACATTTTCTTTGTTGTAGTGCAATCCTTGACAGCCTCAAATTCAGCATCAGATAGAGCAACAGGAATCTATATCATAGTAATATTTTGTTCATGTATGTCTCTCAATTAATCAAGAGTCAAAGGTCCAACATTCAGTTGTAAGTAGCCATTGTCTAGTAAATGTATAGCAGATTCTCCAATTCCAGATATGTGAAGCCTCATCCGGCTTTGCCATGTGGAGAAGTTATCTTTGTTCAGCTTAGGCACTTCTTTCTTATACATCTTGTGATATTTTTGCTCAAGTCCTTAAAACTTTCCTCCAAGCAACCAATACGCTCTAATACCAATTGTTAGAATAACTGAGAGGGGGGGGTGAATTAGTTAGATCAGTTATCCTACAGTCCCAATCTCCTAGATGTACCTTACAAAACAATTTCAACAATTTATGTATCTTGATAACATAAAATATCAATCTATCTATTCACTTTACTGAATACTAGTAATTATCCAAACTATGATTACCGACTAAATCAACTATGTAGTATGTAAATTATGATAGCAAAACAATCATAACAAACAACACATAACACAATGATTTAACATGGAAACCCTGCTAAGGGAAAAACCACCTAGGACTGGTAACCCAAAATAATTCACTCTTCTAAAGTGAGCTCGGTAAAGAGCCAACCCTATTAAAGGTTATAATGCACACTGTTAGGTGTAACCTGGTTAGAGGATTTATCACTAATAGTTAACTTTTGACCAACATTCACTATGGGGTCAACAAGATAACAATTTACATTCAATGAATGTCATATGATAGTACAATAAGAATGTTAAGTCCACTCGGTTAAGATATTTTCTAAATCAATGGTTAAACTAATATAGTTCTGATCTGATTCAAATACAACTCAATTGCAAATATTCAGATCTATGCTATGCTCATGAAATCCTCTGATCATTAATCAATTCACTTCCTCAATGTTTCTCAACTTACTTCACTTGGTAAATATTTCTCTGACACTCGATAATGTCTACAGCTTGGTTCTTTTTGTAACCAATTTGATTAGGAATGCATGAATAAAATCTTCACGCAAAATCTCTACAGTCGCCTTTTTTCTGACATGTTTCAACAATGAAACTCATATCTCTTAAATAGACAAGTAAATCATTTTCATATCAACCATCAGATTTTTCCTCATAATCTCCTTCATCCATTTTTCTGCTTAAACCTTCCTCGGTAGATGTGTCTTTAACACATTTCAATCTCATCCTTTAGATCATCTATGAATTATGTCAGCCATGGATCTCATAACTAACTTCATCCTTAACCTTGAAATCATAACAATATATAGCTCATCAATTTTAGTCAACTATTCTTAGCATTTAATATTTTCATCCATACTCGGTTAATATTGAAATACGTCAGTGATATCTAACTTGGTTATTACTGTCACTCGGTATACACTGCACTAGCTCAGTGTATACAGAAGTCTTCAATTACTAACCACATTGACTTGTTCAATTCAAATCTCTTCTTCATAATAGATTAATGTAACATGCTCAAGTCAACAATATAAAGCCATAGACTCATCAATAAGTTACCCAATGTTTACCTTATCTTTATCTGTCATATCCATCTTTTCCTTATGTAGATATCTCATTTCTTCATCTTTTCTTCCTTATACAGATGTTCAAATGTTTATAACTATCATGATAAGTACTATCAAAACTAGTTGACATCAATGACAACATATTAACTTATTTAATCATCTTACATATCACTTTAGTAGCTCGGTGATCTCTAATCACTATTCCTTTAGTTCATCTAGATAGTCAATCAATTGTAGATCATCATAATCATGAAAGGATATTTTACAAGTGGGAAGAGATCCTCATTTCAATATATCAACCTTTAAGAGTTCTTGAACAAAGACAACATCTTCAAGATAGATAGGGGAAGAGAACAAGAATGCACCCTTTTAGATCCCTATTTCTAGGTGAAAAGGGTCCATTCTTGATGAAGGATGAAATACTTCAAGCCCTAAAGTAAGGGAATTTTTTTAGGATGAACATAATTTATAAATAAGGAAGAGGCTACAATCAAGGATTCACACCTCTTATATAAGAGAGAATCTTGAGTCGAAATGACACAATTCCTTCTACGCAAAGAATGTCACATGATAAACAAATGTTGTTATACCAAGGAAAGTAGATTATTAGAAAGAAAAGGAAGGATGTGATGATAAACTAGAACCTTTCCCCCCCAAGTATGATGGAAAGGAAAAATATAATATAGTGTATAACTTAAGTGAAAGTTTTCTTATAATAGACGTGCACTTTCAAGAAAAAATAACTTGTAGACTAGGATGAAAATATCTTAAAAAAGAGAAGGTCCTAATGTAAAACAAATACATTTACATAAGAAAGGAAAACATGCTATAATAGAAACAATTCAACCAAGAGGAGCATGAATGATTTGCAAATGAGACAATATTTAGTCCCTAAATAGAGGATCATTTTCGATAGACATGTCCTTTGAGACATCAAATAGATTATGTAAGGTAAGATGCAAGTACTTGTGTGAAAAAAAGAATCTCATACCACAAAGTATGTACCATCATAAAATAATATCAATCCATAAAGAGGCAATGAAGAGAGGAAAATAGGCTTGTTAAGGGGCAAAGCTAGGTTGATCTAGCTTTAAAGAAGATTGAAAAGATTGGTTGGACATGTCCTTATATAGGTTGGACCAAAACAAAATTTGATGGTGCTTTGAATGGGAACCTAGGGCCGAGTGGTATTGGTTGTGTAGCCAAGGATGGGAGTGGAAACATCTTGAGACTAGAAGAAAAAAGAATAAAGGATGGGATGAATAATGTGGTAGAAGCATTAGCTTCTCTACAAGCTATAAGGCTTGGTAGGAAAATGAGGATTCAAAAGTGACATATTGAATGTAATTCATTAATAATAGTAAAAAAAATAATGGCAAGTTCAATTCCAACATAACATTTACAAAAATACATTAATATTATTCAGGAAGAATTGCAATTTTTTAAAGAGTTTAAAATCACACATACCGAACGAGATGGTAATGATGTGATAGAAACATTGTTGAAATGAGCTTTGAGGTTGGCAATTAATGAAGTGCAAGGGGAAGATTTTAGTGATCTCAATCTAATTGATGATAATTATGATGAGGTGTAGTGTATAAGATAATCTTTCCATAAATATTTTAATTTGGAAAATGTGCAATGGGATGGCAGAAATGTGTGAGGGGTCTTTAAGAAGGAATGTTAGCAATGATGGACTAGTGTAGTTTTGATTGGTGTCTTGAGTAGAGTAGGGGAGAACACATAGAGGAAAATTTCACTTTGCTCATGACACAAAAATAATAGGCCATTTTTGGTGAGGTAAAGAGTAGGAACCTCAAGAGAGTTTTGAAATGTGAGTGGAAGAGGGTGGTGAAGGGAGTATTGGAGGCTTTAGGAGAGGAATTTTTACCAACAATAATTGATATCGCATTAATATGGATAGCCTGAGTATGATTCTTACTTAGGGAATGGAATTGGTAGATGATGAAATGATAATCAAATAAATGATGTGGAAGTTAGTGAAGGATGATATGTTACTAGGGATGGAATCCATTTTTTAATGGGCATTTATGGGTGTAGTGTTTGAAATTTTAAGGACTATTGAGGACCAAAAGGAGGCGTAAAGGCATGGCATATTACCTTTTGTTCGTTGGTTTAGCTGTGAGAACATGGCGAATACAAAAATAAAATGTTGGAGGTGTGGGAAAATTTGAAGTGAGCATTAAGGGATAGGGATGAAATAATTCTTTGGGAACTTAATGTAGAAGCACAAAGGAAGGATCCAAGAAGGGGTCATGGTTGCAGGAAAAAGCACAAATGTGAGAGGAGGAAGGAGAGTGCTTAGGGGTAGGGTTATTTTCTCATGGTGGATTTTTTGTATACAGTGGATTTTTGGGGGGTTTAATGGTTTAAATGCCCCTATTCAGGGAGTACATAACTGCAAAGGTGGTTTTATGGTGGTGTCTATATAAGTGGGTTTAGTCTGTAAACATGATATAGTGTGTAGAGTTAGATTTTGTGGTAAAAAATGTAATGATGGTCTATGAAGGGGGGTGATTTTTGATGTTGTAAATAATTTTTTTGAAGTGTAAGATGAATTTCATAAGAATGTAAGGGTGGTAGAAGGTTGATGAATGAATGTAATTTTATTGGGAGGTGAGGCTAGGGTTTCTAGTATATCATATTTTTTAAAAAAACTTTATCTTAAATGATGTACTCACTTTATTATTAATAATAAAGTATATACAAATTTATCAATAAAAAAAATTGAAGAGAGGAAAATAAGGATGCCACATTATGCAAACTTAGTGGCTAAATCAATTATGCAAGATGTAAACTTCCAAACAAGAAAGAATAATAAAGAAGGATACCAATCCCATTAGATAGAAAGATCCTAAACAAACAATTCCATGTGTAGAGGAACATCATAATATAAAAGATATAACCAACAAAGAGATAATGGATCATTTAAAATAAGAACAAAGATGAGATCAAAAGACCTTGCCCCTCAGGAAAGGAAACAAGGAAGAACACCTATTATAATGCTCTTAATGCACATTATGCAAATAAAAGAGTCCTCAATAATGTAACCTACTAATTTACATAATGGAGAACAACATAATAGGAGAAAATAATTGCTAAGGTATTGATGCATTCAAGGAGAGAGAATGTTCGAAGGAGATGTCCAATTCTTGCAGCTATAAATACCATAATGGAGATACCCAAACAAGATATAGAAAATAATCATTCAAGGAAACAATATCACATATATTATCCTCAAGTTGACATGAAAATATAGTTAAATTACATCACCATTTTCAATATACAATTGTAATACATTTAGATATGCTTGCTATCCTTAATACCAAGCTCACAAGCTAGACACAAGTGATTATCCCTCAAAATTATCTAAAGATCAAACCTCAGACTCCAACTATCACAAGCTTGCAGATCCTAACTCTTAGATCTTATATATGCCTCCTATCCTCTAAACCCATTTTCCCCTCTATAAATAAGAACCACAAGAGCTACTTAAATACAAGACCACCATCCAAAAATTGGCTTATTTGATCACAATGCCCAAGATAAAGAAAATGGTTGACAAACATATAGGTCAGGACCCAAATTCATAAGAACACCTCCAATTAGATATATCATGTCATGAAAACATACAAGGAAGTCAGCCACATGTATAAGAACATAGAAAAAGGCTCCATGAAGCTTCACATAATGTGAAACTCCATCACAAGCCAAATCTTGCACCACCTTGGTTGTTAGAATGGGAAAACTGAATAGAACCAAACCAATCATTAGATAACTTCATTTGGAAACATCAAAATAAACTATGAAGCTAGACATGGGATCTCTAGGATGTCTAGAACATAATATAAGGATTACATAAGAAAATGATCCTACTAGAATGATCACAATACTAAACACTGGAAACTGCCCAACAGGAACAGTAAACAGACAAACCGAAAGGAAATATTTTTAGGTGATGCAAGGTTGCCAACGACCCAAGGATGCTCCTGCATCAGAAAACCCGGGTGAATAGAAGACATTCCATAAAGACTTATGAACATATAATAGGATTCAAGACATAAATCCCATGTTCATTATTAACTCACATATCCTCTATATCAGAAGGAAAATAGTTTCTCTGACTTCGCACATAACTACCTGTATTGTTGTTGATGCAAGTGTTCAACCCCAACTTAGTAACATCCCTCTTAGCATTAGATGTCACTCTATCATTATACCTCTTCCACAACCATTGCTCTGATTTTCCAATTCTTTTAGATTGCTTCTATCTTTGTCACTCTTACAGTCAACAATCAATGCCTTCTTCCTTCTCTGTTGGTTGATTATACTCTCAACATCATTCAATAGCTTTTAGATTCAGCCACTGATCTACCTACAAGATTAAGTTGTACATATGATACCACTCCTCTGGTAATTTATTGTGACATCATCTAGTGGTCGGTATCCTTCCACTCTACTAGTTCAAAATCATTCATTAGATTCAACAATAATTATAATGTACCTTCTCATCTATCTACTACAAATCCAACACCTTCTAATCTAAAGGAGTCTGATCTTCTAAGGTGAAAGTTTTCATTACAATCAGGTTCTTAGCCTTCCTGCCTTTCTCCTTAAAAGGAATAAAAGTGAACTTTATACCATCATACACTATAGACACACCATTCCTTCGGCAATCATGAATAGCATAGCAACATACTGTCATGGTATGCCTAACAAGAGATGACAAGCACTAATATTCACCACATCACATAATATTGCATCATGATATGGACCAATGTTGAACTTAACCCAACACTATTCTTTAACTTTCACCATCCATATATTCATCCCAAAACCAACTTATCCTATATAGACAAGGATGTTTAAGTTTATTTAACCCAAGCTTCAGTACCATTTCCTCTCATACAAGGTTTTCAGTAATGTCAGTGTCCATGATTACTTTGAAATATTTGTTCCCTAATTTACAAATTATCTAGAATAATTGCCTTCTCTGAATAAGTTTAGTTACCTTCTTACTCAGTATAAATCTCTAGAATATCAAAGATTTTCCCATCTCAGGTGAAGCCTCTCTTTCAACAGGTTCATTCCCAAATTTCTCCTCATGTGCTACCAAGTTTTATTTTCCTCTTCTTGAACCAATCAAACATTGGTAACCCATGTGCCCAACATTACCATATTTGAAACAAGTACCCTTTAAATCCTTGTTTCTACTATCCCTTCCATAAATCTTTTGATCAGGTTCTACTTTGATCACAAGTTTATCTTTGCCTTTATCACCAACTGGTTTTTCCTTGACCCTAGGTGTAACCTGTCTTCTTTTCAACTTATCTTCTACCTTCAGAGCATATTGATAAGCATCTTCAATTGTACTAAGACTCAACATACTTAACTCATCTTGAATGTTAAGTCTTAAACCACTAACATACCTAGCAACCCTTTCATTAGATGCTTCTCAGTGTCCATATCTAATCTACATCTTGTAAAATTCTTTGGTATACTCCTTAACAATCAAGTCCTTTTTCTTCAGATTCTATAGTTTCTTAAACAATTCCAATTCATAGTCTTCTAGTATAAACTTGGATTTGAGTCTTAAACCACAACTTTCCACCTAGTGATTTTAGGTTCACAATTATCTTCCCTATCTTTTTGCAACTCTTTCCACAATAAGGTAGCATGACCTTTCAACTTAGTCAGTGCTAACCCAACCCTTTATGGATCGTTAGTATCTTCCAGCTCAAATTAATCCTCTAGTTCATTCATCCAATCTATCAATTACTCGAGATGCAATGAACCAAAAAAGTTAGAAACATCAAGCCTATGACTCTTACCCATTTGTGACATATCTCTCAATAGTATTTCCTCCTCAAAAGGAATCTTGGCTTCAATTATTTCAAGATCTTTAGGAGCCTCTTCAAATTCATCTTCAACATCAAGATTAATCCTAGCTCTAGTTAAAGCATTTTGGATTTCAGTCCTCATCTCATTTTTGAATTCCTCTATCATCTTCTCTAATCTTCTAGGATTGATCCTTCTAGGTGGCATATTCATAAAGAATCCAATCTTTATTCTCCTTAGGTTCGGTGATCTGATCACAAGTATTGATTTCTCTAATATGATCACTGCCAACAATTTGCCTCAAGTAACTAGGTTTGTTTGATACATGATCCACCAACAACTAATATCCCTTGCACAACCTTAGTAGGTTAGTTATGTTATTCTACCACCCCACAACTAGGTTAACAAGTTGTGATATTCAATCCTCCCAAGTCTTGTTTGTTCTTCAACAACTATTCCTCCTTCTGCCACCTTACACTAACCTTCAGTTGATGTAGACTAGATTCTCTTATATGTTATTCCACAACAACAAGATTTGCAAGTCAGAACTTGGAATAATGTCAACCTTATGCTCTGATACCACTTGATGGAGTCAAGGATAGAGAATATATGTAGGAGATGTCCAATCCTTGTACCTATAAATGCCACAATAGAAATACCCAAACAAGATATAGAAAACAATCATTCAGGACATCAATATCACATATATTATCCTCAAGTTGGACTAAAAATATAGTTATTGCATCACCATTGTCAATATAAAGTTGCAATATAGTTAGCTTTGTTTTCTATCCTCAATACCAAGCTCACAAGCTAGGCACAACTAATTATCCATCAAAATTATCTACAGATCAAACCTTATACTCTAGCTATCACAAGCTCTTAGATCCTAACTCTCAGATCCTCTATCTACCTCCTATCCTCTAAAACCTTTTTCTCCTCTCTAAACAAGAACCACAATACCTACTTAAATACAAGATCACCAACCACAAATCAGCTTATCCAACCATAATCCCCAAGATAAAGAAAATAGTTTGTAAACATATAGGTCAGGACCCAAATTCATAAGAACACCTCCAATTAGATACATAATGCCATGTGAACATACAAGAAGGTTGACCGTATGTATAAGAACATAGAATAAGGTGCCACAAAGCTTCACATAATGTGAAACTCCATCGCAAGTTGAATCTCACCTCCTGGCCTTTAGAATAGGAAAATTAAATAGGATCAAACTAACCATTAAATAACTTCATCTAGAAGCATTAGAATGAGCTACATAGATAGACATAGGATCTCCAGGATGTCTAGAAAACAACATAAGGATCACATAAGGAAATGAGCTAACTAGAATGATCACAAGCCTAAAAAATAGAAACTACCCAACTAGAATAGTAAACAGATAAACTGACATGAAATATTTTTGGGTGATGTGAGATTACCAACTACCCAAGGATTCTCCTGCATCAGCTATGTCTTTAGTATTGAGAAAAAACATAAGATCCATTTTTAAAGAAAGAAGAGATCTATCTTCCAAATCTTGAGAAAATTGTCTAAATTCAATATAATCAGCAAGAGAGTGTTTATTGCTATGATGAAAAAGACATAAAAATTCACCATTAATAGGTCTTTGAATCTTTGGAAAATTTATATAAGCAAAGAAAATTTTAGGATCATATTTAATTCTCCAAAAGATTCTTTTAGCTAAAGCCAACTGGTTATCAAAAGGAGGTGTGACAACAAATGGTGTTGGTAAGAGTATGTTAAGAGGAGGTTTGTGTTGTGAGGAAGAAGAATTAGAAGTAGTATCTTGAGGTATAAGACCTACACCACACCTACTGAGTTGTGTAGGAGGATCTATAGGAACCTTGATACTTTGTTCATTAATGCCAAGACCCAATTCATTGTAACCTTGTTGAGTAGTAATATGATATCCCATATTCTGATTGGCTTTTAATGTAGAAGGTGAAGGAGATTCATCTTGATCTTTATTGAAATGTGTTGTATAAAGAGGAATAGGATGAGGAATATTATCTTTAGGAAAATTCCTATCACTATTCTTATCATCTTTAGGTGGTGAAGAAGAAGAAAGCTTATCAAGATCTTCTTGTCTACTTAATTTTCTTGGAGGAAAATCATCAAGATAATTCTTGACATCAAGATTATGTATAATGCTTTGATAAAAGGAATATTATTTAAGATCATCTAAGGATTTTCATAAAATAGCTTCCCTAAGATTATCCATTAAAGTAGGTTTAGGAAGTAGAGATATAGGTCTCACCAATATTGGATCATTAGGAGCTAGATCTCTATCATGATGATCACTGGGCACTATAGATGTAAGATTAGGAAAATTTATATTAGTGTTACCTTTAGGTTCATTCACAAAGACCCTTATGTAATCAACATATTCCATGTATTTTTTAAAAATTTGAATGAAAAAGCTACATGAAATATTGATAAAAGTATTGAAATATGCCTTGTAATAAGAAAGATATTTGATAATTTCATAATACCACATGCAAGAATACCATGAAGGAATATAAACATTGTTAAATTTAAAAAATTACGATTCACTCCATGTGATTCATAGAGAGAGGTAAGGAAAAATGTAACAACATAGGTTATCACACACCAATCTAACTTAGTAAACTCCATGATAATGAAATTTAACAAGCACAAAAAGGAGATCTAACACCAAAATCAGAAGTATGTAAAAAGAGTTAGGCTCACCAAAATGTACGCATGGAAAAGGGTATTGAATAGGATGAATAAATGAGAGGGGGTGGGTTGAATCAATTATAATCAAATAATTTCCTTAACTTATGTTAATCTGGTGAATAATTAAAGCAATTTGAAACTTATAACATATATAAACATGAAAGCACAAAAATATCAACACCCCAAGATGGGAAAAACCATGGAGAAGCTAATTCTCATGAAAAGAACACTAGTTGAGGTGACATTGGTTAAGGTGATTTTTTTTACAAAGCCTCGTTGTTGATTTTATCACTACATGTAAGGCTCACTATTAGTTGGGATAACTACCTAGAAACAAAAAATGCTCTCTATCAATACAAATAGGAACACTACAATAATATAAGAAATGAAAATGAATCCACCACGGAAGTTACTATCACCAATAATCAACAATAGATAAATGATATAACAATCAGCTACCAGTTACACCAACTCACATGTACATCAATACACAGATCTTCCCTTGTCATATTTGCAATCACGTTTCTTTTTAATTGAATACACGCATACCACAACAAATAGAATCACCATTGTCTTATACCATACCATGTCAACAACTAGGTCGACCTAATGAAATTTGAATTAGGTCACATCAAATGAAGTGGTAAGGAATGAAACATGGACCACCTTGATCAATAAAACATGCCTCACTCATAAAAACACAGTACACTGTCACCTAGATCTTTGAAACAAATAAATAGAACCCATACATTACAATGAAAATACTTGGACTAAAGCACAATGACCACTTTCTAAATAAGACTAGACCCAAATACATGAACCACATTATGTTTCAAGATAAATGAGACCAACACTAACATGACTAAAGATAAATCTTCATGACACATCATCTGATGCACACTCTACCAGATCTCCAAAGCATCCAATCCACATCTAGGCATATGATATATTGACATTCATGACAAGAATTAAAGAAAACAACAATGATAGCATCAATATCACATTCTAACAAAGGGAAGAAATGTAAATTAAGTAGATCACCTTTCCTTTTCACAATTGTACATTCTGAAGCAAGATGCCCCCAATAAGCTGAGAGGTGACTCAAGTGCTAAATGGGGACAATGATCCTTCTCAACATATATAATGATGAAGGTTAGAAGAGTGGAAATGATAAGAGGATTTAATGTAGATGATTAACTAGACAAGTTATAGAAAAAAATAAATTTAACAAACTGATACAAATAGATAGAGAATAGAAAAGTACATAAATGGAAACTAGAGAAAAGATCTAATCTATGGGTGAAATTTGTGCTGAAAATGTAGGGAAAAAAGTGAGAACTTGATCTATACCTGTGGATAGAGTGAGAACTCACTCTATACCTAGGGATAGAATGCCAATGGCATTCTATACCTATTGATTTTGGCTAAATTTTTATGGGATTCTCCAACTATATATGATCTTTTTAATTCCTATGTAATAGCTACATAACATATTCCTACATATAGAAAAATAGAGAAGAATGTTGGATCGAGGGGTTTGCCTTAGTCTAACCCTTGTTTAGGAATCAAAATTGAAATGAATGAAATAAAGGAAAGTTTGTTGTCATGTAGTAGAGGCTAAATTTAGAAAATGAAGTATATCATACCTTGGCATGTAAATTCTTCTTTGAATGTGATCAAATATGTTGATGAAATAGCTTTTAATAAATATAAAATCCCAAAAGGAAACCATGAAATACACAACCTTATGAAATAAACGTTATAATTTACCACAATGTTTGATTAAGGAGGAGAGAGAGAAGACTTGAATGAAAGTGAATTGATGTGGATATTATTCATTGAAAGAAAACTCCTTTTCTTGGCCTTCGATGGGAAAAGAATTTATATCTATGGAATAAAAACACCTTGAATGCTTGACAAGAATGCTAGATCTTGAATGCTTGGCTCTTCAACTTCATTTTCTTCCTTGTATTTAATAGCTCGATCACAATCATAGATAACAAATGCCAAAATGAGGAGATATAGGGTGTTTATATACATCTCACATCATTTCGGAGGTTAAAAATTAAGTAGACCAACCACAAGACTAGATTTCTCATCAAAACCCTTCCATAGACCTTTGGGCCAAATTTGGGCCAAACTCCTTGGGGATAGATTGTCAATGGTGTTTTGTATCTTGGATAATGAGTCAAATTTTGGTCTGGGTGCTAGGAGAATAGGGTGGATGCATGATTTTTGCGCACAACTCTTTCCAAGGTTAGGAGAGGTCTCAAAAGCCATAAATAATGATATAAAGCCCAAGTGATGAAATAAATTATGGGATTGGAGGAAACTGAGAGGATCAAACTTGGTAATAAGAGACAACCTCAATTTTGAACAAGTTTAAAAGGTATGGAGGAGCCATATTTGAATTTAGGTATCCATTAAGTTCCATACGAGGTCCTACCATAGAAAATGCACTAAGCCGGGTACAAAACAATCCTTAAATTATACAAAAATTAGGTGCTTACAATTTAGGATGGTATAGGTTTGATCAATAAAATTGACAATATTGTGGGCCTTAGTACACATATTATCAGGATTCATAGCAGTGGGTTCATCAGATTCAACAACATTGGTTGAATAATTGTGTTGGTAGTGTTGGAAATATAATTGGGAAATGTGATACTGAGAGGGGGGGTGAATTAGAAATCACCTACTAAACCATTCTCATATAAATAAAAATTTTGCATAGCATCACCAATATTTGAACATAATCAAATGACTAACAAACTAAACATCATCCATGAAAGCATTCAAAACATAGAGATTTTGGTTACCAAGAAACCCTTGAAAGGAAAAACTGGGGTGGGGATGACACCCACAAATCTTCACTACTGCAGTAATAAATTTTCCTGTTAGGGCTTACAAAAATTTGATCAAAACTTGATCTACCCTATGAGGGGTCTACTCTGTTAAAAGCTAAAAGACTAATACAGTCTACCTTGTAAAAGGATTTGAAACTTACAATAAAGTAAGCACTTGGTTAAGAGATTACAAAAAATCTGTTAGGACTACTTGATTAAGAGATTTACCCTGATACACTGGCTAGAATGTCTCAGTACTTGATCTTTTAGTTTGCACTATATGCAGATAATAGATCTTCTCTTTACTGTGTGATGTTGATCTCATCTATCAGATCTATCTCTTTTATGTGCTTTCACTACTTAACTCGGTCACTGAACTCTGTCTCTGAATACTTCTCTTTTCTAAATCATACATATCTGCTTATACCCTTCACATTCGCTATCCCTTGCTACTACATTTTAGGGTTTAGATCTTGACCTTATATAATCAACAAAACATTTTACTGATTCAATATTTATGGCTTAGATTAATTCCTTTTGCCGCTTAGGTCTTAATAATTTTTTATTGGCTCTAGGTATTGCATAGGGATCAATGATTACTAAGTAGATGCATAATTACCTTTGTAATTATCTCAACAAACAAAATACAAAACATGGATGTCGGCCAAAACTATTTACCTCGATCACTGTGCCAAAACAAACTCTTATGTCATTCTCTGGCTAACTCAACAAATGCAGTTTCTGATACTTGGCATTCACTGTACTCGGCATATGTTGATAACTCTGGCACTCGGTAATCATTGCATATAAGACTCGATAGAACTAGACTTGGTATACTACAAAAATACATAGTGACCATAAATTTACTTGGCAGTACTACTACTCGGTAAGTAGACATTACATAGCTCGGCCTTTACATAATGACTCGATCGCAGTGATGACCGACCATCATTGCCTAGATATATGACTAAGTGTGAGTCACTAATAGTCAACAAAACTATAGAGATCTACAATCTTCCCCTTTGACATTAGTGGCAAAAACACTTTGTCATGATATTACATCTCCCTTTACAAAAATATGTAGTATAATCAAAAATACTCCCCTTAAGATATATATACATGCAAAAATTTACAAAAAATTTGTTACCTTCCCTCTTTGTCATGTCATGATTTTACTTCCCCCTTGATTTTGACATGACAAATGTCATCTTGAGTGGGGATCTCAAAATGCTTCTCCAAAAATGGTTTGTGCAGCATCATAACCATGTGTAGTGTAGTTTCCCATCCTCTAGCAGCAATAGTTAAAACTTCAGACTGCACTTCTAGCTCGACGGCTGATTGATTAGGCTCTCGGCAGTAGATAGATTCAGATCCCTCTGAGTTAATTCCTTAGTCTTGACCAACTTTATCTGTAATGCCTCTAGGTGAGGTGTTAAAATTGTTTGCATAGAAAGTAGGCAAGATCTAATCTTTCCATCATTAGCCATTAGCTCGGCTATCTTTCCTTGAGTATGCATTATCTTGACATAATGATTGGAACTGTGGTCCGAATAAACACTTAAAGACTGACTAGTGGTTTTAAGTTCTTGTTACAGTTGATCAATCAAATGTTGGTTCTCCTCAGTGAACTGTTCAATATTACATAGTTTGGTGAGCAGAGAGTTTGCATTTATAATGACTTCTTCGGTTTCTGCTACCAAAGTAAAAAGTATGACCTGTTTAACTGCAATCTCGGTAGATACTTTCTCCAACATTTTGGTCTCAAACTTTCTTTTCGACCACTCAAAAAATTTATCACTGGCGCTACATGCATCATTATTTACCTTTTGGACAATATGTACAAGTTGTTCCAATATAGGAGCGGAACTATTTACATTTGATAATTCATAAACATCATTAAATATGTCTTTGATTTCAGAACTTGTTTCTGCTGATGTTCTCTTCTCAATTCTTCTTGTCTACTTTTCCTCGACAATAAATCTTTCAATATTTGTATTTTCTCATAGGATAAGTTATCAGTATCCCATTTAGGAATAGTAATAACTTCATCAATGGTTACCTCAGGTGAGAAGACTTCCATTTTCTGCTTGTGTGCTTTCTTCGGTGTGCTCCCACTCGGCATCTGTAGAAGAGCTTGTATTACTTCCTGTTATGTAGGCTCTTGTACCTCAGTAACTT
The DNA here is from genome assembly GCA_027943335.1 of Chamaecyparis obtusa. Lineage (NCBI taxonomy): Eukaryota > Viridiplantae > Streptophyta > Pinopsida > Cupressales > Cupressaceae > Chamaecyparis > Chamaecyparis obtusa. The sequence goes on from BSBK01002112.1 coordinate 581,019, forward strand.
TGAATTTTCCTTGTCTTCCCTTAGTTCCCTTATCCTCCACATGAGGACTAGTAACTTTTTCTTCTGACTTCTCCTCTTTTTCCTGGTGAATCTCCTCGGCAGATGTGAGTTGAATAACTAGTGCTAGCTTCTCTGGTTCCTTGATAATACTTGTACCAGCTAACAAATCAACTGTAACAACTTTAGATTTGGCAGGGGTAGTGTTACCAGTTGGTGTCACATCAATTGATGAATAAGCTTTGACTTGCAAAAGTACTGGGTTACTACCTGGCAAAGATGTGTCTTTAGCTGTCTCAGCCTTTATGTCTTCATTAGTTAATACCAGATTCTTAACTAGTGTATCCTCTATGATATCTACAATGTGCACTTCAGGTTCCTTCTGAATTTCCTCTACCTTGGGAGCTTTTGTCTCCAAAATGGGTGATTCCATTACACTTTGTTCTATTTCAGGCTCGACATCCTTATATGTACTAGCACCTTCATCTTTGTCAATCAACAATCCATATACTATCTTCCAAATCTTGACACTTTATTGTACTACATCCTCAACCTTGTGTTGAAGGATTAGATAAGCTCTGAGCTTAGGATCAAATTTGGCTCAGTATTTCTCCATAGTTTTTCTGATGTTGGCAGGGGTGAGACTTGACTCCACTTGTGCGAAAGTGCTTTCCCTTATTTGTTTTTCAGTATTCAGGGCATATTCCCATTTTTGTGCAACCCTATTGCTTAGCTCCTTTGGGATTCGATTCTCCAACTGAATGGGTAACATCTTGAAAGTGCAAAGCATTTCAAGAATAGCATCTTCAACTTTCTCTTTCTCTCCTATACTCAAACTTCCAAACTTTAACTCTTTCAAGTCATCCACTCATGTGGAGTTTTTGATCTTGTGGCATATTTCATCCACAATAGATTTAACATCTTGTAGTGCAATCTTCTTCTTCACCTCTTCTTCACTTTTAGTTTCCTCATCATCTTCTTGTACCAATACAAGTTTCCTTCTAGGCCTTTTGTTTCCCTTACTCGGCACTGCCTTAGGTTGTGCAGGTTTTCACTTACTAGATGAAGGGGATACCTTAGGAGTTTCAGCAATTGCTCCCCTTGTTCTAGGCCTTAGCATAGGTGTTGAAGACACTCTAGGTTTTAGTATTCTTTTCTTGGTTGGGGGATCGACAATTATTGGTTTCTTTCCTTTCTTCTCTTCTATTTGAGTTTCTTCTTCTTATTCTTCTTCATTCTCACTAGATTCACTTGGCTCATCTTCTCCCAAACCTTGGGTTAACTCTAGTGGAGCATCCTTGTCTAATTCTTTCACATACTTCTCTACATTCTTTACTATCTTCTTCCTATTCCTCTCTAAGGTTGCAGCAGTTAAACCCAAAGAGATTTTTGATTTGGCTTCCTCATATGTCCCAAAGTAGGGTGCCTTGGTATCAATTTCTTCAGCTAAGAGGGTTGTGATGGTAGCATTAGCTTCATCTATATTAATTTCATAGGGTAGTGGCATGATCCATGAAACCCTAGGAAGGACTGCTTGTGCATATGTGAAATCTGTGTCAACTAGAAAGCATAAATCATTATTGTAATTTTCAACTAATGACATAGGGATTCTGCTCCTCTTCCTCATTTTCTTCTTAAACTCAACAAAATAATTATCCATTACTCCATTAAAGCTATCTCCTATTTGACCTATGAACTCACTGATTTGCACAGTAATGGATTTCTTCTTATCCCATATCACACCTCCATGAGTAGGAAAACTCTTCTTTACATAAAAGAATATTTAGATTAGAAAAGAGCCAAACTTACACATGGAGTTCTTTGCAGTCTGGATTGAGTTGAGGTTCTCAGCAAGCTGAGTCAATTGGAGCTCAATGAGATCATACGTGTGCCCTTTCTTAAAGATTTTCCATGCCTGGTCCATTGCCATACAGGGGACACTATCCAACCGACTGGATTGATAGAACTTGTGCGAGATAACCCTAACAACAAAGTCAATTTTTGGATCTGTAATGGTAGAGATCATCATTCCTCATTTGTTCCATATAGCTTATGTGTTTGCCTGTATTTCCTCTTTGCTCGAACACTTCATTGTCCATTTTCCTTGAATCGAAGGGTAACTAGTGACTTGTTGGATCATTTCCTTCGTTATCTTCACTGGTCCATCTTCCAGCCATAGTTGCATGTTGTGTACTCGACTTAACATGATTTTTATCCATTCAACCTTAAAATTCTATAGGAAATCCAGGGCATGCACTAACCCTTGCTTGGCAACTGATTTATACTCAGGCTTCAACACTCCATTAACACATAACTTGTCATATGCCTCCTTGATCTCATAATCTCTGATTTCCCCAATTTTGCACATATAACATGACCTAATGTCATTCATCATCAGCACATTTTCTAGAATTGAAGATAGGGCTCCATTCAAATCTCCTTTAACCACGGATTCCAAAATTGTCTTAAAGATTCGTGGCTTGTAGACCTCATTCCTTACCAATTGCACATTGAAAACCTCCATCCCTTGTTTCTTCACTGTAGCAAATGATGATACCATTTCAAATTTTCAAATTTTGGAAAGAAATGTTTGCTTGATATGTACCTTTTTCTCATAAGTATCCTGTAAATGATTTTTGATGATGGCACACTGTAGAGATTTGGAATCAACTTGATAAACTAGTTTCTCATGCTTGGAATCACTCAAAGAAATCTCAAATCGCTAGGTGAAATGAAATGAATGGCAACTTTCCACTTTATAGATTCTAAAAAGTGAAGTTAGGGCCTCATAAATGCTTCGTATAGAATTTGTAAGTGGAATACAGCTGTCTCGGCAAACTCATGCTAATCTCAGCTAACACAAGCTCAGACAAAATAATTGTTATGACACAACTTGATACCTATAGCATCTTGGCCATCATAGGTGCTCGGCATACATTAATATCTAGGTCAGAATATTGTCACTCGGCATAAAAAAAAGTTTTCTATTTCGCTCAGATATGTCCTAATGCATCTTTAACTATGCAGATTGGACTTCTACTTAGTCTTTATGTTAGGAACTGATGTAAAATAAAGCTTTGTAAAATTCAATTCCAAACATACCTTTTATGCTTAATTAGAAGAAGTGTGATCACCTGATCCATCGGATTGGGTGACCTCAGATGTGCCAGCTTCACTAGTGCTTCCTTCTTCTTTCTTCTTCCATGTCTTGTCCATCTGATTTTTCAATTTCTCATGGATATCTTCACTCTGATTTTGATTATTGCTCAGCGTAGGTGATCTACAGTCTTTCTTAAGATGACCTATCTTATTACATTTGTAACACACGATGCTTCCAGTCATCCAGCTTTTGGATTTTCCTCTGAAATGAGTCTTCATGCAACTTGCTCCAATGTGTCCATATTTTCCACAATAATGACAATTGTACCATGTGTTGTAATCCCAATTGTATGAGTTGTTCTTTACAAGTGACTTAGTCTGTTCATTTGATGACAATCTTGGTTTAGACCTACATTCAAATGCTTTATGCCCATACTTTTGATAGTTGAAACAATTGCCTTGAAACTTAGGTGAGGTAGGTGGGTTACTGACCTTAGACCTACATTCATGTGCCTGATGTCCATGTTTCTTATAGTTAAAGCAATGTCCATTGAAATTAGGTTTTGAATCAAACTTACCATGTTTACTTCTACATATGTTGGTTGTATGTCCTGGCTTTCCACAGTGATGGCATGTGGGCTTGTTGTTCTTTGGTTTTGCATTCTTCTGTTCTCCATTCTTTGATGATTCTCCTTCTTCAGTAGATGAAGCATGTTCATTTAGTCCAAGTCCAGATCTATCATCGGATCTTCTAGGTGACCTTAACAGTTCTTCAAAGTATTTTGTAGCTTCATTAGGTTTGTTCATCCTTTCATTGATTTCCTTTTCAGTTCTAAGTTCATTCTTTAATGATCATTCTCAGACCTCAGTTAGTTAATTTCCATATCTTTCCTGCCCAACTCTTGATTAACCAGCAATAGTTGATTTACCATGTCCAGTTGACTATTAGTCAACCTTTGCATGTAACTTGTCCTTTCATCCAGTCTCATTGTAATTTGTCTTTTGTCTTCTTCAACCATTATCTTGTCATCTTCAGCTTTCTTTTTCTGTTCAACAACTTCACAAAGTCTGATAGATTGAATCTCTCGTTCCCTCTTTAGATTCCTAATGTCATCATTCAGTATGGCATTCTTCTCCAGTAGCTCTTTTATGGCTTTGTTAGTTTCTGTAGTATTTCCATTGTCAAATAATCCATTGGTATCTTCTTCTTGATATTGTGATTCATTTTGCTGAATAGCAATTTCTCTCCTTTTGCTCAAGGATTTCTTCAGTTCGCCTTTGGCTGCTTCCAGTTGTTGTAATGTCAGTTCTACATCAATTTTCTGATTCTCTATGACCTTTCCCAGCTTATAGACTTCCATCTCAAGATCTTTTTCTTCAAGTGGTTAGACTTTCTTTGAGAAACCTTGCTGCTCTAATACCAATTGTTGGAAATATAATTGGGAAATGTGATACTGAGAGGGGAGGTGAATCAGAAATCACCTACTAAACCATTCTCATATAAATAAAACTTTTTCATAGCATCACCAATATTTGAACATAATCAAATGACTAACAAACTAAACATCATCCATGAAAGCATTCAAAACATAGAGATTTTGGTTACCCAGAAACCCTTGAAAGGTAAAACTGGGGTGGGGATGACACCCACAAATCTTCACTACTGCAGTAATAAATTTGCCTGTTAGGGCTTACAAAAATTTGATCAAAACTTGATCTACCCTATGAGGGGTCTGCTTTATTAAAAGCTAAAAGACTTATACAATCTACTTTGTAAAAGGATTTGAAACTTACAATAAAGTAAGCACTCGGTTAAGAGATTACAAAATGTTTGTTAGGACTACTTGGTTAAGAGATTTACCCTGATACACTAGCTAGAATGTCTCAGTACCTAATCTTTCAGTTTGCACTGTATGCAGATAACAGATCTTCTCTTTACTGTGTGATGTTGATCTCATCTATCAGATCTATCTCTTTAATGTGCTTTCACTGCTTAGCTCGGTCACTGAACTCTGTCTCTGAATACTTCTCTTTTCTAAATCATACCTATCTGCTTATACCCTTCACATTCGCTATCCCTTGCTACTACATTTTAGGGTTTAGATCTTGACCTTATATAATCAACAAAACATTTTACTGATTCAAGATCTACAGCTTAGATTAATTCCTTTTGCCGCTTAGGTCTTACTAATTTCTGATTAGCTCTAGGTATTGCATAGGGATCAATGATTACTAACCTCTATAATTATCTCAACAAACAAAATACAAAACATGGATGTCGGCCAAAACTGTTTACCTCGATCACTATGCCAAAACAAACTCTTATGTCATTCTCTGGCTAACTCTGCAAATATAGTTTTTGATACTTGACATTCACTATACTCAGCATATGTTGATAACTCTGGTGCTCGGTAATCATTGCATATAAGACTCAGTAGTGTAATACCCCAAAAATGGGCTATAAGTTCATTAATCTTTTATATCAACAATTCGAACGAAATCGACATCAAAGTCCTAACCTAAGGCACATCTAAACATCATCAAATCATAATTGATTATCTTAAATTCTGCATCGGGGAATATTCCTAGTAATATTCCTAATCATCATAATTATCTTTAATTTAATGATTATTTGGCGATAAATCACATTTATCCTAAAGTTTGATTAATTGAATATTTTCATATTTAATTAATTAGATTTAATATCTTGCCACTTAATTGTGTAATTAAATTTAATTCTATCTATTATTAATTGTATTATTTAATTTTGATAATAAATCCAATATCCTATGAATAATTGATTAAATTCTTATTTAATTAATTAAAGCAAGTTGTCATTATTTAATAATATAGTTTTTAATAAAAGTTTGATAAAATAGTTAATTAACCCATAAATTAATTATTTTATTTCAAAAATCAGTTAAGTTGAGCATAAATCACTCTATTTATTTATTAAATCATAATTATCCATGTGCACATTCAAGGACCAGTTAAACTCAAATTGGAAAATCAATGCAAGTTGTTAGCTTTTTGAAACTCAACATCTTTTTGAGTTTTAAAGTTGATCTAAACTTCTAATTCGAGTTGAACTATGCTTTTGCATGATTTTTGTGACTTAATTATCTTTATTTAAAAATAACTCAAAAATCAACCTGAGTTATTTGAGTGATTTATGGCTTTTTTTCATGCACCTCCAAAGCCCTAGATTTCTATAAAACCAAGGCTCAACTCTTCAATTTCAGATCTCAAAATTGCAAACTTACTCTACAGGAATCATAGCATATCAGATTTGGAGAATTTGCACAATTGGAGCTTGAAAGATAAATTTGAGGATTCAAAGCTTTGTGAGATCAATTTCAAATTCATAGCTTTCATATTATTGTTAGAATTTTCATTCTCATATCATATCATTTCTAGATTAGCATTGCATATCAATTTTTATATTAGCATAGATTCATATCAGTTTTTCATATTATTGCATAGAAAATCCAAAAAAATACCTTAATTGCATTCAATTCATATCTAGATCAATTGCATTCAAATCCTTCATTTAGGTGTCGTCTAGGTCACGTATCTCGATAGCAATCTGAGAACATTAATCTCACACCTACTAAAAGGCAGTAAATCGCTTGGTTAAATTAGATTTCAATTTTGCACGATTTTAATTTTTGCTAACCTCTAATATTTTACTGAAGTGTTGTGTCTATAGATTAGGTACAATTTTCACACACACATTTCTGGCACCCACCATGAGGCAACCCACCTTTACATGTTGGTTTTCATTTTTTTTTGGAGCTAAAGCCCTAAAGTTTCAAAGATTTAATTTTATCTCTCAAACGGCTTAGATTTTTACTCTAATATTTTTTTTGTAGGTTGGACATATATCAAAGAAGCTACAATAAAAAATTTAGAATTTTCTAATATTTTTTGTATTTTTAATCATTTTTTCTTGAAATTATGGAAAAAATTAATATCTGACGCAAATCAGCATATTTTTCAGAAATTTTTCTATTTTCAGAAAGCTCTTTAAATTCTATAGGGGGTCCATTCTTTGTATTTTAAATTTGGATACAATATAATAGCTCAAATAGTCAATTTACAAAAATTGGTTTATTTTGATAAAATGGGTCTTTAGGGCACAAATGAAAAGATGTTTCTAAAAATTTTACATTTTTGGAAAGCTCTCTATTTTTTAGTAGGGTTCTCTATTTTGAATTTCTATTTTTGTGGCCAAAATCATAAAATAAAAATCAGATCTTGTTGACTAGGTCAAATGCAGCAAAAAAAAGATAAAATTTTGTGATGGGTATGCACTTATTTTTTTTACATGATTCAATGAATGATATGGAAGTCATTTGGGTTAATTGATGGTTATTATTGCTGATAATAATTGATTTTTAGAGCTAACCCTATGGTTTTCACAAGTTGAATATATGTTGCATATCTTGTTTGCTTGTTTGCTTGTTGGAGAGTTCGTCACTTGTTTGCATGGAAAAGCTCAACAAGAATTGCTAAAAATTAGGTAAAATCTACTAAGCACGTTGTGAGGATCCTAGGTATTCTCCTTCATCTAATAACATTTCAATTTGGACTTAAAATAAATCTCTTATGTGTCTGGCTTGTGTGCATCTTTTCATGCTTTTGTCTATTTCTACACACTTGCATAATTGATACTAGGTTGTGACCCCTTAAGGATTCATTAAGTAGTCTCAGATACTTGTGATTGATCTTGATTGCTATCTTGGGTTATTGGACTCGCTAATCTGTCAGCCCCTTATTCTGCCCCGTGGTTGCAATCTCAGCGCCATAAAGGGGAGGGGTCAACAGGACAGAAGCGTTAAGTGTTCCACTTGGCAACCCTTTTGTGCTTTTAGTAACTCACTTGTTTTCTAAGTTGGGGACTCATTTTCAGCTTGTGTGAGGTGTTAAGTGTTCCACCTTGTGGAATCATCTCATATTTTCTTTAAGCGTTAAGTGTTCCTCTTTCTACTTTTTGGATACTTTTGGTAGATTTGCTTTTGGAAACATACATCTGTGCTCACATAGTAATTAGGCCCCATGAACACTATTTGTGAATCTTGAGAGAGTGGGTTCCTAGTGAAACCCTTCTCAATGAGGGATCCCTTGTAGGTGGGGAGGATACTTAGTGCGTTTCACATTCAACTTGGTTAGTGCGTCTCCTCTTATTGATCGATACATTCTCTCCCAGGAGAGGTTGATAGATCACTTGGGGTAGACATCATGAGCTTTGGTGAATCAAAATTGGTTAGTGCATCTTCCCTTATTGATTGATACATTCTCTCTCTGGAGAGGTTGATAGATCATGTGGGGTTGATATCATAGACCTTGGTGAGACAAACTTTGTCTTAGCGTGTCGGATTAATCTGCTTGCTTTGTTTGGGTTAAAAGTGAAGAGGCATCAAAACCCTGGATCTGGAGCCAAGTCCCCTTGTGGTATACTATTTTGAGTCACCTTTAGAGAGGGTTAACCATAGTAGACATTCCCTTCACAGGGTAAACTACGTTGAGGGAACCTCAAGCGGTAATAGCCATTTTCGCCATGGTAGTGACAGCCGCTATATAAATGTCCTTGTGGAAAAAATCTCCATGGGTATGGTTCATTGTTGGGTTGTCAGATCTCCCTAGCAGCTCTTGAAGATTAAGTTCTCAGACTGTGTCAAAACCCTGGTGCACCAGGATTGGAGTTCACCCCTTTGGATCATAAAAGTTGCAGAGTCAAACCATTACTAAAAACCCTAGCGAAGCCAAATTTTCATTTTATAGGGTATATGTGCGTTATTGCAAAACATTTTAGAACATACACAATTAGCACTTCTGAGGATTAGAATGAATAAGTCACTTGATTGTTCATGCACAAGGTTGCTTTTGCCCTTGTTCATTATTTTCAGACATGCTTGAAATCATGTGCTTGTTGTTTTGCATGCTTGTTTATCTATCTGGTTACTGAAAATGAACAAATCTGTTACAATCCTCAAATCTGGACATTGAAATTTGCAAACAATTTGAATCTACAAACTCAAAATTTTGCAAAAATTGACATAAAATCCTTTCTGGAGTCAAAAATCATTTCAAGAAGTCAAAAGTCATACGAGTTTTTCCAAGTGTCGTTTCATTACAACCCATCTATCGTATGATTGAGTACCCAATGTCGTACGAGTTTTGATGCTAGAAAATTCTAAGAGTCAAAATCTTGCTTGCAATTATCGTATGAGTTTTGCAATTGTCATTTCACAGCATACCCACTATCATACGAGTCTACAGAGTGTCATTTGGGAAATTTTTGAATGTTGTAAAAAAATTGTCAAAATTGCCAGATATTTAGCTTTTTCAGTCTAATTCTAGAATCTGTCAAACGAATCACTATGTCAAGAATAGAGAAATAGCTATTGAGAATCAGTACACATGTCTCAAAGAATCAGTACACAAGAGGAAGAAGCTCTAATCACCACTATGATGAAGCAGCTGCAAGCTATGCAAGTCCAGCTTGACAAACTTGAGAAAGAAAAGGAACCTAAAGAGTTCTCCATGGAAACTCTATGCTCTTTTCCATTTGATAAAGACTTGTACATGTCACCATGCCCTTAGACAAATTGTGAGCAACGTGACAACCCTTATGATACCTCTTCCACAGAGAGTGACACATCAAGCTTTGGAGACTATGATGACTATGACGATAGACAATGTAATGATACCTATGACACCTTTGTTCCTAAGAGTCATCCTCATCATGTGTTCCTACTTACTACAAATGGGCCGTCACATTGGATAGATCATGATGGTGATCCATATGATTTTGATTTTGAAAGAGATTTTGATGGCTTTTGTGGACAATACCTTGATTATGATCCATCTACTACTGCTGAGGACTATAAAATGCATCGTGCTAGCTTGAAGCATCAATATTATAAGAATCCTTCTCCTAAAGACTCTCCTGCTAAAAATAAAGATTATCTTCTCAAGAAAGATCATGTTAATGTTGGACCTTTGTGTTGTGATGGTTCCCTTCCATCCCCTACTTCCTCCAATACTCGTACATTTCCTAAAGCTTTTGAGTCTTTCAAATCTTTCACAGAACCTTCATCTGACACAAGCCCTGATACTTTTCATGTGGTTCCCTATAGTTATCCTCCAGGGCTACCTCTTAAAGAAACTCAAGCTAACCTTCACCTGGCTGCAAATACTTTCAATGATGCTAAACCTAAAGAGCCTCAGCCTTTATACGCTATAATGCCCACTTTAGCTAGTCCTTCACCATCTCATTCAAAGTCTTCCATACAATCCCAACATGCTTCCTTGTCCTTAGAAGTGGCTCCATGTCAAGAGGACTCCAAAAATGATAAAGAAAAGAACATAAAGAAAGATCAAGATCAAGAACCCTTAGTGTCGTCCACTCCTTTTCACGATGTCTCTTATCCACCTTAGGGTTCTTTTGATCCTGCACACCCTTTTTCATGCATTCCACCATGTCTTAAGTCTTCTCCTAAGCAAGATCAAGCTACTACTTACACTGTTGAGCTTATTGACAATCAAAATGACCTTACTACACTTGAGCTTTCCAAAGATGATACTTCCATTAAGGTTGGTAAAAATAGTGTTGTTACTTCCAATGTTAAGCCTATTGAAAATCAAGAGACAAATTATGCGCTTATGCTATCCAAAGATCCTTGTCAAGATCAAAATCTTCCATCTTCTTATTCTACCACTCCATGTTTGCTTCCACTTTCTACTCTTCCTAAGTCTTTGCAAGCTTTGAACAATCCTATCAAAGAAAGTGCTCATATTCAAGATGTACTTGATTCTATTGAAAATTCTAATGCTCACTTTAAAGATGCTGATATCCTTGGTTGTCATATAGATGCTGATGAACTTATTGATTATCATTTTGCATCTTCCACTTCCATCCTTGGACCTCTTCCACCACTACTAAGGGCTTCATGCCTTCCTTCCATCTTGGGTCCTTATGTCCCTTCACTTTCCCATCCTAACTCTCCTAATTCACCATCAATCTTGGGTCCTTACATACCTCCATCTCCCATCTTTCCTCAAGATCAACATAGATGCATACCCTTGAATCCTTTTCAACCATCCACCCATCTAAACCGGTCATATCCTCCCTCTTCCACAAGTCCCAAGTCCTTTGGAAATAACTTGAATGTTCAATAAAAGAAAAAGAAGCAATACAAAAATCCATTAAAAAAAAAAAGATCACCATGTCTCCTCTAATAGACATGGAAACATAAAGTCAAAAAAGATATCTAAGAAAAAAACTACAAGACAAGTATGGGTTCCAAAATCTATCATTGAAGATATTCTCTCTAGATCATCAAAAGGAAATAAAAAGCCTATGGCTATATGGATTCCAAAGTCTCTCTTGAAAGAGTCTAGTGTTGAACAAAAAGTGAAGTTGACATTCAAGCTTCCAAAGACTTCCACTTCATCTTCTTCCAAAAGCATTCCTCCATTCCATGCGCCTAAACCACAACCTCTGCTATCCATTCACCATATTCCTTCATGTATTCCTTCATTCACAATTCCTCCATCCTCTCACCACCCTTCAAGGTATGTGTTGATGTTGAGCTTGCCTTCCTTTCCATTTACCCTTTCACAATCCTTCCATTCATTATCCTTCTACCTTCTATCATTTTTCCTCATTTGCCTATTCCTCCTATCTTCCAATCTCACTCGCTTTACATAAAACCTTATCCTCCATTTTTCTCTTCCATCTCCCTTTCTCTATCAGCATCTTTGAGCGTATCATTTTGAATCCTTGGCATATCATGGTTTATCCTTTCAAGGAGCATTATCTAAAAAGCTTGCCTTCTTCCAAAAAAATAAAAAGAAATGAAAAAATTGAAAATGTGCCATGGTGAAAACTTGGAAATAGGCACCTTGGTAGCAAAATTAAAGAGAAATAAATTCATCCTATGGTGAAAACCACTCCCTTGTGGCGCATTGGATAAGTATCGTGATGAAAACTTGGCAATCAGGCATCATGCGTAGTTCTTCTACATATTTCATCCATTCCATTTTCTCTCTTTGATCTTAACAATGTTGATCTATACACAAAAATTTGGCTATCTTGTGAGTTATTTTACAGTGATCTTGCTTTCATTCCCTTCCTTTTTAGCCTTCATATCCATCTTCCTCCATTCATTTTTGCCTATCACTATCCTTTTCCCTTTTGGTCTTGATCTAAAAAATGATAAAAGAAAGAGTAAAACACAGTGCTATGAAGCCTCTTGACATGTCTACTTCTTTGGACTACATCCTTTCCTTATTTGGCATTACGCTTTTGTGACTTATCCTATGTTGGCCTTTCATTGCTTGTCCAAATGCACTTTACATGACAATTTTTCCCTAGCTTGGGTATTCTTGAGGAGTTTTTCCCTTGAGGATTTCTTCCCTTCATTCTCCTTCATTCTCTTGTCTTCCATCTCATCCACCAACTTGCTAATCCCTCTTGTTCTCCACCTTGCTAGACATTGGGACTGCATGATATGATCTTGCTTGGGAGTTTGCAATGGAAAAAGATGCTATCAAGTATACCAAGTATCAAAACAAGTATCAAAACCAGTATCAGAATAAGTATCAGAACAAGTATCAGAACCAAGTATTAGAACCAGTATCAGAACAAGTATCAGAACATCTATTGGGGCTACACCTTTCACTTTAGTTTATGGGTCTGAAGCAGTACTACCTATTGAGGTTGAAATCCCATCACTAAGAATCAGAATGCATGGTCTAGTAACTGATGATGACTACAGAGTGTATAGGTTGCAAGAACTTGAACTACTAGATGAGCGCAGACAAGCAGCGTATGATCATCTCAGAGTATATCAGAAGAGAATGTCTAGAGGCTACAACAAGAAAGTTAGACACAGAGAATTTCAGGTTGGCGATCTAGTCTTGAGAGAAAATCCAAAAAATCAATCACATCGAGAATGCAAGGGGAAGTTCGAACCCAATTGGCTGGGTCCCTTTGTAATCACTGCTACTTTTGGCTCTAGTGCCTATCAACTCTCAACGACTGAAGGAGAACAGCTCTGAGAATCAATCAACGTTCTCCATCTGAAGAAATTCTACACCTAAGGCATTCATTCTATGGTAAAATGTCCTGAAAAAAATCTTTAAAATTGGAAAATGTCTAGAAAAAAATGAACATCTTGGTAAAAACCTAGCAATAGGCACCTTGATGATTCACAAAAAAATCAGAAAAATATCAAAAATTCAAAAAAATCAAAAAATATCAAAAATATCAAAAATATCAAAAAATATCAAAAATTCAAAAAAATTGAAAAATGAAAAATATAAAAAAAATGAAAAAGAAAAAAAAAGTGCCTTGGTGAAAACCTGGAAACAGGCGCCTTGGTAACAAAAACAGAATCTCTGCCAAGATGGTGAAAACCCGGCAAACGGGCACCACTTGTTTTAAAATGCTCCATCTATCAGTGCAATCTTGGTCTTTCCCAGATTTCAGTCTTGCTTTAGTTTGTACATATCTCCCGATTTGTTTCTGCATTTCCAATTTTCAATAAGTCAGTTTGTACACCCATCAGCTCCAGCGTCTGTATCCTATCAATGTTCAAACTTGGGGGCAATCAATGTCATATCCTATGGTCTCCCATGTATCTGAGACGTATCATATCCAGTCAGATTCCTTTTGAAGCTTCATTTGAGTCAATCAAGTCTGTCTTGTCTCCAGAAAGGATTTTGCATCTACAACAACGCAATCAAACATCAAACAACAAACTGAAAACAATCTATGCTTTTTCATGCTTTTATCTCCTTGTATGCTTACTGATTCGCATTGAGATTTTTGCATATTGTGTCCCTTCGAGCTCTTCGATGATGTCCTTTACAGGATTTAGAGAGTGATGACTAGGAGCATAATCTTTTCTTTGTCTTCTGCTTGTATGTGAAAATGTAACAACTTTGAAAATTCTGGATTGAAATGGTGTCCGACTGTAAGAGCCTCTATCTTGAATTAGATGGCCATGCGTACCTCGACCATTGATACCCGAAAAATTTAAGGAAGTTTGATCTAACTATTATCTTTTTGAGTGAGTTCTTTCTCCTACTGTGAAATACAATCTTACCTAAGGATGTGAATGATAAAGGGTCACTACGGGTAATTCACATTGGATTTAGAATGATCTCTTGGCTGTTTGATGTGTTTGTCATGCAAGGCGTATTCAGGTCATCATGACATTTATGTTTTGATGCTTATAAAAATTGCTATATCAAAATGGACATGATATTCAAGTCATCCTGGCATTTATGCCTTGGTGCTTATATCTAATCCGATATTCCGAAAACAAAATCAATATTCATATGTCCATGGTTGCCTAGCCAGTGGGTGTTGTATTGATTCTTGCGAATACAAATCGATATTCATATGTCTATGGTTTCATAGCTAGTGGGCATTGTATTGATTTATCTGGTTACCTAAAAGTTCAATGATGATAACAAATCGACACATGATCAGTGACTAGGTCCTAGGTCTTAGGTTGCATTTCATTTTGCATGTCTCTTTGCATTTTGCATCTTTGCATAATCTCACAAATGGCTACACAACACTTCAAATTTTAAACGATTCTTCAAATTGCATCTTAAAATCTAACAAGAGCTAAATCTTACACGAAGGTTCCTCCAACGAAACAGCAAGTAGAATCCTTTTTCGGGATCAAAATCAAAATCTAAGATTGTTTATATTATTAACTACTTGCATAATCGACCTTCCATCATCATAGAAATTCAGTATTCAACTTAACTGATTATCTTACATCAAACTATCAAAATTTCAACTTGGTCAACTATGGTCAACTCATAGTTTCACCTAGTCAAACTTGGTCTTTTGGACCCTCTAAACGATGCAGAATACATTCCTGGACGTGTTTAACCATTTCTCAAATCAATTAACATGCTTCTGAACCATTTAACGCTGACTTCTCTTGTCAGATTTCAATTTTAATCCCAAAGGGGGTATGGTATTGCACATCATTCAAGTCTGTAATCTAATTTGAAATCATATCTTTATGGAAATCAATATCTTTCATCAGTAATCAAGACAACAACCACGTCTAGTTATTGATTCATCAAAAAAGTCCTCATCGCTTGGGGCAAATCTATCATCACTTGGGGCATATCAGATTCATCAAGATCCATATCAATCTGGTATTCTCCTAATCTTGTAAACTGTATCAATTTTTGCAACCATCAGATCATAGTGTTCTTTCCTTGGTTCTTCGACAACTGAAGGATTCGGATGTGATACCTGCTAGTTCTGCTAAGACAATCGAGTCTAGAACCGGTCACTCACTTCTTTGCAATCCTAAGGTTTGGAATCAAGCATTTTGACACTTTTTCACAATCATAGGTTCATTTGTTGTTATAGTGAACATTATCTTTGGTCATTCAGGACCTATTATCTCCATATCAAATCAATATCAATCAACTTCTGTCTCATATCAATTATCAATTTCGAATCAGTTTCATATCTTTATCAAACACAGACTGTCTTTGAACCACTGTGCTTCGCACAGTAATTCAAAGAGGGGCAAAATGTAATACCCCAAAAATAGGCTATAAGTTCATTAATCTTTTATATCAACAATTCGAACGAAATCGACATCAAAGTCCTAACCTAAGGCACATCTAAACATCATCGAATCATAATTGATTATCTTAAATTCTACATCGGGGAATATTCCTAGTAATATTCCTAATCATCATAATTATCTTTAATTTAATTATTATTTGGTGATAAATCACATTTATCCTAAAGTTTGATTAATTGAATATTTTCATATTTAATTAATTAGATTTAATATCTTGCCACTTAATTGTGTAATTAAATTTAATTCTATCTATTATTAATTGTATTATTTAATTTTGACAATAAATCCAATATCCTATGAATAATTGATTAAATTCTTATTTAATTAATTAAAGCAAGTTGTCATTATTTAATAATATAGTTTTTAATAAAAGTTTGATAAAATAGTTAATTAACCCATAAATTAATTATTTTATTTCAAAAATCAGTTAAGTTGAGCATAAATCACTTTATTTATTTATTTATGAAATCATAATTATCCATGTGCACATTCAAGGACCAGTTAAACTCAAATTGGAAAATCAATGCAAGTTGTTAGCTTTTTGAAACTCAACATCTTTTTGAGTTTTAAAGTTGATCTAAACTTCTAATTCGAGTTGAACTGTGCTTTTGCATGATTTTTGTGACTTAATTATCTTTATTTAAAAATAACTCAAAAATCAACCTGAGTTATTTGAGTGATTTATGGCTTTTTTTCATGCACCTCCAAAGCCCTGGATTTCTATAAAACCAAGGCTCAGCTCTTCAATTTCAGATCTCAAAATTGCAAACTTACTCTACAAGAATCATAGCATATCAGATTTGGAGAATTTGCACAATTGGAGCTTGAAAGATAAATTTGAGGATTCGAAGCTTTGTGAGATCAATTTCAAATTCATAGCTTTCATATTATTGTTAGAATTTTCATTCTCATATCATATCATTTCTAGATTAGCATTGCATATCAATTTTCATATTAGCATAGATTCATATCAGTTTTTCATATTATTGCACAGAAAATCCAAAAAAATACCTTAATTGCATTCAATTCATATCTAGATCAATTGCATTCAAATCCTTCATTTAGGTGTCGTCTAGGTCACTGATCTCGATAGCAATCTGAGAACATTAATCTCGCACCTACTAGAAGGCAGTAAATTGCTTGGTTAAATTAGATTTTAATTTTGCACGATTTTGATTTTTTCTAACCTCTAATGTTTTACTGAAGTGTTGTGTCTACAGATCAGGTACAATTTTCACACACACAAGTAGAACTAGACTCAGTATACTACAAAAATACATAGTGACCATAAATTTACTCGATAGTATACTGCTTGGTAAGTAAACATTACATAGCTCGGCCTTTACATAATGACTCGGTCACAATGATGACCGACCATCATTGCCTAGATATATGACTAAGTGTGAGTCACTAATAGTCAACTAAACTATAGAGATCTATAGGTAGAATGGGAAGGTAAAGGATTGGTATAGATTTACAAGTTTTGATTCAGAGAGGAAACATATTTATTTCCTTGATCATTGACACCCTCAACAACCATGACATTGGATTTGATAAGGTATTGGATGATGGTCTCAAATGGAAAGACTTCTCAGTATCATGGCCAGGTCAACAATGGTATTGACAAAATGCTTTAGGGTCATAAGTTTTAGGAAAAGTTTAGATGGGTCAATTTCTTTGATGGGAGAAAGTGTTAAAACATTAGCATCAATGAATTTAAACATCACATTATGAAAATATTCAAAAAGAGGTGTAAAATTATGAGATAATTTGAAAATAAATGGAAAAGGAGCCACATCTTTAGTTGTAGCTTCCATTTGTGAATCAATGTTGTTTGATGAGTTATTGATCTTGATGAAGCCTTTGGGGATTTTAAATGGATTTGAGGCGACATCATTCTTATCAACTGGAGCCATTGGATTGGAGGCCTCAAACTGGGTTACTTGAAGCTACTAATTGTGAAGAGATACACACTTTTGGGTAAAGGAAAACTCAAAAAGAAATATCTTATCTCTATTATATTTTTTAAAATAAGAAATAAAAATACATTAAACATTGATATCAGGGATATGATAAAACATTTGAGCATGCAATTTTTGAAATCTACTAATAAATTCAGTCACTTTTTCTTTAACACCTTGTTTAAAATGAATCAAATTAGTCAAAGAAATCTTAGGACTAATGTTATTTTGAAAATTTTGAATGAAAGAATTAGTAAGTTTTTGAAATGAGTTAACAAAATAAGAAGGCAAAGAATAATATCGTTGTAAGGCCTTATCTCTAAAAGTTTGTGTAAATAGTTTAGTCACGAGTTTATGATCATGAGAGAAGTCAACACACAATATTTGTTTTCATGTGAGTCAAGGGATCACCTTTTCCAATACTAAATCTCTAAGTGAGGTATTTCCATGTATTGAGGGATAACAACACTAATGTTATCTAAGGACAAAGGGCTAGCAATGTCACAAGTAGGAATATTGAATTTTGATTGAGTTGTGGAGGCAATTTGTTGTTTCAAGGATGAGACACTTTGGGCAAGGCTATTGATGGTAGTTTTGGTAGATATATTGGTATTGAACATGTGTGAAAGTGAATGATTTGGAAAATTATGGGAAATTAACAGATCATTAAAATATGAAAATAGGACATTATTGTAAGTAGGTATGGGTGATGGTTGGGAAATACATGGAAAAATTGTAGGGGTAGGAATGATAGGATTGGGAATACTTCCAATAATAACACATATATTATTAATGTTTAGAATAAATGTAGTGATGATAGGTGGAGTATATGTAGGAACATTAGGTAAGGAAGTAGGAATGGGAATAGAAGTCTCAATACTAGTATTAGGATGAGAGTGACCAAGATGTGGAGCACAAATTTTGACACATTTGAGATGGTCATAAATAAGATGAAATATGTCAATCAACACTTAAACACCACTTCATTTTTGTGAATCAACTTCCTCAATCCTTATACTAAGGAGATGGCTTCCCTATTAGGTTGTTCTTGGACTAACCATTGTTTAAATTTTTCAAATTCATGGGAAAGGTTTTGCATTTGGTTAGGAGACACTCTTAAGATTTTATCTTCATCATGAGAAGAGTGGGAATAGGGATTCTCAACAATAGTGATAATGTCACTAGTAGGACTAATGGTATCATCAACATTACTAGGGAACATTCAGGACTTGCGATCAAAGGAACCCATAATTCTATGACTTCTTCTCACTAAAATATTATATGTAGGACTTAAAGGTTATGATAATTTTGCAAGTGAATCTTGAGATCTATGAAGAAAAGATATAAAAATTCTTGAAGCACTTAAATGAATCTTGTAATGCATATGTAATTGTTGTATGACATACTCTTCATTTTCATGTGGTTGACTGACATAAGGTGTTAAGTTGGTAGGGGAGCTTGTTTCTAATTTCAATTCAATAATTTTTTAGAATTGTGGCTATTTATGACTTTATATGCCCAAGTAAGGCATTAATTTGATTTATATGTCTTAGTGGATTCAACTTAAATCTCAAAATTCAAAATATCTACGTTTCTAATATTTTAAGTTTGTTTTTCCTTGGTTTTTATTTTTAGGTTTAAGTTAGTTTTTTTTCATGATCACGTAATATTATTAAAATCAAGAACATAGACAAAATATTATAGATCTTACACATTCTTGATCACATATACTGAGAGCTTATTTTTTTGCAATACCCACAAGGAAAGGGAATTGGGATCAATAGGGTATTGTTTTGGGTTTACCTGCCCTAATTTCACAGAGCCTAAAATGCAAAGAGTTGTAATTAGTCCCTTATCCCTAATTTCACCCTCTTATGTTTTCCATTAACCCAATTTTTAGAGATTGAAAATTGGCTTATTTCATAGAAGATTTTGGACCATCAATTGGAAATACCAACATGCCTAATCCTTCTTTTGACATTCTGATGCAGAGGGTTTAGGACTCTAGTATTCTTTCCTTTTCCAAAGTGTTTCTAACCTCTCCTAACTATACAATGGTTACTCCTTGTAGTGTTCTTCTTCAATGTGGATCCCCAAGATCCTTTCTATCAACTTCTCCTCCAAGGTATAGTTGATTTGTAGAAGAATCAATACTTCTAGGTTCACTTAGCCCTTCAACTCTCTAGGCTTCTTCACTAGATCTCCCCTCTAGAATCCCAAACCCTAGCTTAGGATCTTCCCACACATCACATAAACTCCTAATTATTTCCTTGGCACTTCAAAAGTCCTTTGGAACCCTTTCCCACACTTCTAGATACTCTACCAAGTCTTTTGGTATCAAATTCACTAGGAGGCCTAATTGGCTCATTTCTTAGTAGGTCTATTTTCACTATTTTTGGTCTAATGCTCCCAAAATCCCCAAAAAACCTCACAAAAGTCCTTTAAAATATTCAAGGTATCTATCAAAACTAACCAAATCCAAAGTTGTAGCCTCCGGTCACACCCACAACCCCAATTGCTATCAAGCCCTAGTTTTTAGCCTATTAATTAGGCCTCTGGACCAGTCTGAACCAATTGTTACCAAATTGGTCTTCAAGATTCCTTAAACCTTCTCCCACCTTTTGATTCTTCAAGGAGACTCATTAGGTCTTCCACTCATGCCACTAATTTCCTTCTCCAAGATCATGGGTGCTCGAACCAATGCCTTCTTTACCATGTCATGGCTCACCTGTTTCTAACAATCAGCCATAGGGCTTCCTTCCTGGGCTAGATATTTTAGTGCCAAAAAAAAAAATGTAAACATAAATACTATGTATAGAGTCTAACCTTCCATCCGCTATGGTTTCAACCATTTCCACTAGTGGATGCTCAGGTTAGAGCCATTTCAAGCACTCAAGCTCTGTAAATGGATTTTATAGACCAGTGCCTTGGAATCTCTTTCAAACTTCACTATGCTAACCTAGAAACAATCTAATCAATGCATAAGAAATCTAACATGAAACTCTACACTACCATGGGTCTTGATCACCCTAGCCAATCCATACAGGTCATACAAGAACTAAGAAAAACCCTGCAATTAATGAGAACTATAGTATATCATCCGTACAGGAGGTTCTTAATTATGGTAATCACACTAAAACTTCATTAGCATTTCAAATTCATTGATTCCATGATCATATACCAAGCATGAGTGGTTACAACTGCTATAACCTCTTTTTGACAACTTTTACAAGAAGTTGCAAAAGTTGCTCGAGCAACTTTTCAAAGTTTCTAGCAACTTTTCTCATTGAGTGCTATTTGGCTCTTTGGGTCACCTCAAATAGTGTGACTGACTTCTAGGACCCTAGTTAGGACACTTAGGGTCCTAAGACATATTCTAGACCATTTCTACCCAAAAATAGCACTTTGAGTCTTTATACGCCATTTAGGCCAAATAGACCACAATAGCTTTCATGAGCTCATTTGGCTCTTACAATCATTTAGGTTGTCAACCTTGGATCCAACCTATTGGATCTTATTCCAAACCACACAAAACACCTATCATAACCCTAAACACTCACTAACTTAGCAAAATGGGAGGTTGCTCTGCACCACATTCCTATTTATCTCTTTACATGGATCATAGTAAGTCAAACCTTTCTAGGATATCTTGGTCATGGCTCCTTTTCCTCTTCTCAAATTTTTCTTTTTATCTTGGTTTTGGATTTGATGAGGGCCTAAGTCACTTAGGCGCTTGGTGTCTCCTTGTGTCCTTGACATTGATAATTTTTTTCCAATGCTTTGATTTATTTTACCATGATCATGAGGTAATATCACACTTTCGCTAAAGTGGGGGTTAAATGTTCCATCCTAAATTGTTCTCACATACAATCAGATGCTTAGTTATGTCCTATTTTAGTTTCCTTGAGCATTCATGTTCGTTATTCTTGATCCAACCCTAATTTTGCTTTCTATTCTAACATCTTATCTACAATTAGGACCCCTAGATCAAATATTGGGTCGGTCTATTCCCAGGAACATGCCAACTTGATTGGTCTATTCTTGGGAATATACCAATTTGGTTAGCCTATTCCTAATAATAGGTCACCCTAATTGGCTTATTCTCTAATTTTTGTTCCAAAATTTGAATTGGGAGTTAGTCTTAATGGTTAAGCAGGAAATCTAGATTCTAGTCAGCTCTCTTCAACTTTTGAGCTCTAAAATATTTCTGAGGGGTATATAAGAAACCTACCTCTCCTTCTTTGGGTAAGTATTCAATATTACAACATAATAATTCAAGATCTCTCCTACAAATTCACATCTCAATCATTCCAAGGTAGATTTCAAGCATCTAAGGCAATTTTTCAAGTCAATATTATCCATTGTAGCAAGATTTTCTCCCTCATTAAAGGCTAAGAAGAGGAGACATCAATCACATAACAAGATCATTTTTCAACTACATGAATATCAATATGAATTGATTCCCTTTTAAGGAAAGAGACATTAAGCATAACAACATTAGAGATTTGAGGAGCATTTGCAGATCTAAGCATTTGTGACATGAATCCTTGATTATTCTCTATAATTTAGGATCCTACAAGCACATTCAAGATAATTCAATCTTCTTCATAGAAATTGTGATACATGTTGGGATAAGGTGACTCAACCTTATCATGATTTACTGTTTTATTTATTCTTTTTAGAAAGATTCTAACTGAAGATGAAATCTTCCACAAGGATGGACTTGGAGAAGAAAACAAAATGTTTCCCTTCTTTCTCTGATTTATTCTCTTTGCTTTGTTTTTAAGGCAAGAGTTGTGCATAAAGGAAGTTTCTAAAATAATTTGTAGATGCTTTGAATGTAGATTCTTTAGAAATTATTTCTTCTTGTACGAAAACTCTATAAGTACAAGGCATTGTTGTAGAGAGAGAGAGAGAGAATTGTTTGAAGAGCGTTGTTATTCTGCCAGAATTATTCTGGATTTAGATATCATAGCTGATTACTCTTGGAGAGTTGTGGCTTTGGAGATTGTATTGTAACTTTGTTGTTGATAATACAATTGAGTCTGGCTTTGGAGTGGTGGGTTTTTTTCTTGCAAGGGTTTCCCACGTACATCTAGTGATATGTGTTTATGTGTATAATCCATTTTTCTATATGTGTTTATTTAGCTTACAATAGTCTAAGGTTTTGTGAGATAAATTTCAGCATCATCTCTCCTATTAGAATTAGCATTTGGAAGCATTTTCACACTTTGGATTCCTTTCAATTGGTATGAGAGCCTTGCCAACTTTGTTATTATTGTTGGGTAGACAGGTTTTTTGTGTTGATCTAGTTTCAGTGGGAGTTTTGTAGAGGAGTTGTTTTTCATAATCTTATTGTAGGTTAGATATGGCAAGCACATCCAATAGAGTAGAGATGGATAAGTTTAATGGCAATAGTTTTGAGTTGTGGAAACTTAAAATGGAGGACATGCTTGTAGATAGAGATATACGGGCTGCAATTTCTTCAACGAAAAGTCAAACTACATTGTAGGAAGATTGGGAAAAGATGGATCGAAAAGCCAAGGGCCTGATAAGACTTTGTTTGGCTAATTTTGTACTCTTAAATGTTCATGAAGAGAAGACTGTAGTTATTCTTTGGAAGAAGCTTGGTGATATTTATCAAGGGAAAACCTTGGTAAATAAGTTATTTCTAAGAAAGAAGTTGTATTCTCTAAGAATAAAGGAAGGAGGCTCTGTTTCTAATCACTTGAATGCATTTAATATGCTAATTGCTCAATTGAATTATGTTGGTGATAAGATTGATGATCAAGATAAATGCATGCTTATGTTATGTTCTTTGTTAGACTCATGGGATCACCTTGTTATGGCTATTGGAAGCATAACAACCACTTTCAAATTGGAGGATGTTGTTGGTTTGTTGTTATCTGAAGAGATGCAAAGAAAATCTTCTAAAATAGCTAATGAGGACCTACTTGCTCATGGTAGAACAATAGAGAAAAGAAAGAAAAAGGACAAGAAGGGAAAATCTAAGTCTCATGGGAGATGCAAGTCTCCTAGTAAAAAGTCCAAGGCAAAATGTTGGAATTGTGGTAAACCTGGTCATCTTCGAAAAGACTGCAAAGAGGAGAAGAAAAAGAAAGGTAAAAAATATTTCTCCGATTTTGACACTGATAAATCTTCTCCAGATGATGTAGATGCTTTTGTTATAGCCTTGGAAACACATGCATCAGAAGATGTGTGGTTGATAGATTCATGAGCTTCTTTCCACATGACATCTCATAGAGATTGGTTTTCAAAGTATGAAGATTTTTATGGTGGAAAGGTGTATTTGGGTAATAACTCTCACCTAAATATTACTAGATGTGGTAGAGTCAAGATTAGATTCCTTGGTGGTAGAGTGAAGGGGATTGATGGTGTAATGCATATCCCTGGTTTGGAAAGAAACCTACTTTCATTCATCAAGCTTGGTGATGTGGGTGTCCAGGTTGTTTTCTTGAGTGATGGATGCAAGATGACAAGAGGCTCAATGGTGCTTTCTAAGGGTGTTAGGATGGGCACCTTGTATAGGTTGGATGCATGCGTGACTCACTGCAATAGCACTTTTGTGAAGTCTGTTGGGTATATTTTAGGTTTTTTGAGATTTTTGCTTTAGGTCCTTGATTTTATGTCGCTGCAAATATTTTGTTCGGTCTAGGGTTTAAAATTCCTCAAAATCAGTCATGTTTATGATTGTAAATACTTGCATTAGGTCTTTTTGCCCTTGGTAGGGTCTTAATCCTTCAAAGTCTTATGTTCGCCCTAGTTCTTATGTTTTCACATTACCTTTTTGGGCACTTAAGCTTTGAAATTATGCACATGATCATTCTTTTCCTTCAGTGTTCTCTGAATCGCACAATAATCTTTTCATGTCATTAATTCTTTTAGCGAACTAGTGACTATATGTTAAATCCTTGTTAGGTTTTCCTTTGGTCATTGATTCTCCCAATCTAAGTCACAGTTAGTGTTTCTTTCAGCGAATTGGTGACTTTTTGGTCTCCTATTCTCTTAATCCCTAGCGGTTTGCTCTTGACATTCAGCGACTGAGTGTGTCAATTATCTCTTAATCGCTAAATTGGGTGGTCATGCTCTACATTTTCTGGAAACTTAGCGAGCACCATTGATCATCTCAAGGATCAAAGATGATGTCTTAATCTCACAATGAATGGGCCCTACAACAATTTATTCAACGATTCAACGATTGGTTCATAATCTCATGTTCACTAAGTTTGGCGGCTCTGACAAAATAATTTGGCAAAGGGTGAAACTTTCTTCAGTCGCTAGATCTCGGGAAAAGATGGTGACATTCCAAATCATGTGGCGACTTAGTGAATAAAGTGTTCATGCAATCTCAAAAATAGTTAGTAAAGCCCTAAGTTATTCAGCGATCTGGAGAACAAAGCAATGATAAAGGTATATTTCCTTCGGTCGCTTGATCTCAGAATAAAAAGATGAATGTTCCAAACTTTGGGAGATTCAGTGAATATAGTATTCATTGAATCTCATGATTAAATGATAAAGTTTTAAAAGATTGGGAGACTCAATGACAACCGTTGATTGTTTTCAAGATCTACGGTTAATTTAAGAAAGTAACCCAAGTTATTAAAAGTATTCAATGAATGGGAGATTAAGGTTGTTCGCCCAATCTCCAAATGTGACCATGGTTAAGGAATTCTTTTAGAGAATACGAGATGCCTATGTTCGTTGAGTCGTGGGATAAATCAAGAGTTAAGCCAAGCATTTTGAGATTAAGAGATAGATATAGTTGTTGATTCTCCAGATGTTGACTGTGGTCAAGGTTTCAAGTTCACAGGTTTATGAAAAGCTTTGTTCGCTGGATCTCCAAATTAAATCCATGGTTAACATTTCATTTAGAGATCGCGAGAGCTTTGTTCGTCGAATCTCCAAATCAAGTCAAGTTAAGAGTTCATTAATGAAAGGTTATATGACATTGCCTACGTGGAAAAGTACTCTATCAAGTTGGAAAAAAGTGTAGGGCCGTCCAATCAGGTTTTAATGAGGTTTTTCATCAGTAATTAAGGGTTTTAAAGCTAAACAGTGATCATTGTTTTTCTGCTTTATTTCAAAGTTTTCAAATCAACCTGTCAACATCCACACCACGACTAGCCTTGATTTGAAGTTGGTAATATGCAGAATTGAATGTAGAAGTGATTGAAGCTAGATTTGTAATGATTTAGCAATTGTACACATTCAATTCTTGAAGTATATAGGCAGGACTCCATTGCTTTATGTGCTCAAAGTTTTCTAAAGATAGTTGTGATTTTCAAAGCAGAGCAGTGAGTGAGAAGTGAAAGGAAATTGCAGAGCTGAGAAATATTCATATTCCAAGATGAGTCAAATAGAGCTGAGCATTGCATCATCTAGTGGAGTGGCCAAAGAACAGAGTGGTGAAGACAAAGGGAAGCCCAATTATTCAAATGAGTTCCTCAAATTGCTTCTCGGGTCCAACCAGAACAAGAAAGCTATTAATACGACTTTCGAGGATAAAATGGACAAGTGCAGAGACCCTGTCACTCCTTCTGGTTTAGGTTACTCAATATTTTCTTAATTTTACAATAATAGACATAAGGCCATACCAATTCACAATGCTTAGGCTTTGGGGATAGAAAAGTTAATTGTGCCTGATGTTTTCTTAGATGTTGATCTAATCATTGAGCTAGCTAGATTGTACGACCCTACTTCAAAAACCATCAGGTGTGAAGACTAGTTTACCTGAGTTACCTTGGATAGGGGGTCATTTATGAAAGATTTTGATTTCTATGCCTCCTCACCTATTGAGATAGACTTGAAGAAAGAAAGGCAAAAGCATGCAAGTCATATTGGGTCTATAAAGAGTCAAATGGTTATGCATATCCCAAAGCAGGGTAAATACATAGCTTCTCTCCCTACAAGCATGCATGCCCCATATGAATTCAAATCCCTCAACTTCTATATGAAGTTTTTATGTCATGGATTGTGTAGAGTTCTAGGGATGGATGGGGATGAAGAGAAACTGCCTGCCGACTTACTAATGATAATTCTAGACATTCAGAATTCCCATGCTAACACTGACTATGATTACATCCACTATGTAATCGATAGAATGCATGAGGGTTTGATGGTTGTTAAAGAGAATAAGAGGCCTATTAGGTTCATGCATTACTCCCTCCTGATGCACCTAATTTTATATTTCGATGTCAATAGTTTGGATGCAAGGATGCTGAAGCTAAGGCTTACATTTGAGGGCCATCCTAATCCAGTGCAATATTGGTTGAGAGTATGAAATTATACCTCTAATGAGTGTGATTTTTTTATTTTCTAGAATTTATTTATTTTTCCAATTCTACGGTTGTTGGGGGCAAATGTGGTAAGGTTTCCATCCAAGGTTTTGCAGCTTTTGAGGCCAATGCAGTATGAAAATAATTGGCAAGGAAACCACAATTAAGGTGACTTCTACCTAGGGGAGAATTTCATGGTTATCAGGGTTTATGGCTGCCCTCTATACACACTAGAATGTGCACTTCTCTAAGTCATTACTTCCAAGGGAATCCATGAATGGGAAACCTTGAGAAAGAGACCAAGAGCTCCCTAGGCATGGAGTCACAAGGGTGTTGATGGTGCTCTCAGATAGAGCTATTGAAGCATGCAACCTTGCTAGTAAACAACACAATGGGAGATTCAAATAGACAAGGTCAAGAATGCCAATATCTTCAAGAATCAATGAAAATGCAATGCAATGCAACTATGCTAATAATGAAGATGCAAGCTAAGCTATGAAAGGAAAGTATTACAAACCCTTGCTAATTAAGCTATGTGAGCTAATCTAGAGCATAAAAGAAACTAATCTAGATGCCATGAAAGCTATGATGCAAGAAATGAAACTAGAATGATAAAATGATCTCCAAAAGCTCCAAAGTCTCCAAGAAATCCTACAGCATAAGATTAGCATAAAAAGTTGGGATCTAAGAATGAGAAAAGAACTCTCCTTTTAAAGGATTTGAAAAGGAATGGACCATGGAGATTAAGAGGCAAAAGATTTAATCAAGGGTGGAGCTTGAAAGAGGAACAATCCATGTGCACAAATCTCCTCCAATGAGAAAATAAGAGTTGACTTTGTTAGGAATAAGGTGTCTCAACCTTGGATAATTCTTATTCTTATTATTTGTTTTGTAAATGTATTTTTTGCAAATAATGTAATTAAGTGTGAGTGTACATGTCTAGTTGGCATGTTGATGTGTCGGCATCTTGTGCATAAGGAGATCATGACTGAAACGGTCATGACGGATTCCTATGACGCGTAAGAACTATTTAAGGAAGAACTATTTAAGGAATGTGCTATGACAGGTGTAAGAGCATCTTATGACTTGGGCCTATTTGGGCACCCAAGAAGAAGTGGTTGGTGTGTGTAAGAGAATATGCCAAAAATAGGTTGGTATGACAGATTCTCTTACACTTCTCTTGTGACCGTTATTTTTGGTGGATTCTATGAAAAGCTGTCATAGTCTATTCTAGGGATGGACGCCTATTCTTGGGATTGCATGTAACAACTATGTACATGTGGCTTTGTGCATGGGTCTTGGTGGTTGTGCCTATTTTTGGGTCCAGAGGAGTCTATATATATGATGCTGCTCCTATGGGAGAGAGAAAAGAATAGAAATTTAAGTCTTGTTGGCTTTGTCTCTCATTTCCTGAAAGAACTTGCATTGCAAGTGTATTGTAATCTTTGTGTTGAAGATAATACATTGTGCAGGTTTTGGAGTCCTGGGGTTTTTTACCGAAAGGTTTTCTCTAGGGTATATCATTGTGTCATTCTCTATTTTTTTGTATGTATGGTATGTGGTTGCAATATCTTTGTTAAAGTAGTTAACGAATCTGAAATTGTAAGGATTTATAAGAATTTGCACAATACTCTCCTATAGAGATTAGCGTAGGAAGCTGTTTCTGCACCAGAGTTTCCTTACAAGTGGTATCAGAGCTTGATCAACTTTTGATCCTAGTTGTTGGGTAGGGTTTTTTGAGCTGATCTCAAGTTTGAGTGGGAGTTTTTTACAGAGCATTCTGAATCTTATTTGCAGATTAAGATGGCAAGTTCATCATATGGAAGAATGGAGGTGGAGAAATTTAATGGCACTAATTTCAAGTTGTGGAAACTCAAGATGGAAGACATGTTGGAAGATTGTGACCTATGGGAAGCAACTTCAAGTGCTACAAGACCAGCAACTATAGCTCAAGCAGATTGGGATATCAAAGACCATAAAGCTAAGGGTCTCATAAGACTCTGTTTAACCGATGCAGTCCTTCTGAATGTTCTAGATGAGAAAACCGCAAATAGTTTGTGGGAAAGACTTACGGCCATGTATCAGGCCAAATCTCTGGTGAACAAGTTGTTCCTAAGGAAGAAGTTGTACTCTCTATGAATGGAGGAAGGTGGATCCTTAATGGATCATTTAAATGCATTTAATCTACTGGCTGCATAATTGACATCAGCTAGTGTCAAGTTAGAGGAGGAGGATCGTTGCTACACACTTTTGTGTTCTTTACCAGATTCATGGGACCGTCTTGTGATGGCTCTCGGAAGCACTTTAGTCACTTTCAAAATGGATGATGTGGTTTCTTCACTGCTATCAGAGGAGATGTGGAGAAAGGCTTCTGTTTCAGAAAAAGAAGCCCTTGCTGTTCGTGGGAGATCCACTGAAAGAGGGAAGAAAAATGACAATAAGTCTGACAATAAGGGTAGATCCAAATCCCATGGGAAGTCAAAGACTTCCAATAAGTCCAAGGCAAAATGTTGGAACTGTGATAAATCTGGGCACTTTCGTAAAGACTGCAAAGAGCTGAAGAAGAAGAAGAAAGGTTCAGATTCAGCTTCAGAAAGATCTCAAGAAGATGGTGATGCATTCATCACAGCTTTGGCAGCCCATGCATCTGATGATGTGTGGTTGGTTGACTTGGGTGCATCTTTTCACATGACCTCTCATCGAAACTGGTTCTCAAAATATGAAGAGTTCGATGGTGGAAAGGTGTACTTGGGTGATGATTCTCACCTAAAGATAGTTGGACGTGGAAGGGTCACTATCAAATTTCCTGATGGACGAGTAAAGGGAATCAACGGAGTTATGCACATTTTGAGTTTGGCACGAAACCTATTATCTGTAAGTATGTTGAATGATGTAGGTGTGCAAGTTGTTTTTTTGAAAGAAGGATGCAAGATGATGAGAGGATCGATAGTGCTTGCAAGGGGTACTAGGAGAGGTACCTTATTTCAGCTAGATGCATGTATTCCTCTATGTAATAGTTCTTTATCCTCACCATCTAAACAAGCAGTGAAGAAGTCTGTGGCTTTTGGTTCTGATGGTAGAGCAAATACTTTGGAAGGTAAGCTTCCTGCAGAAAAGACAATGTTGTGGCATATGAGATTTGGCCACATTGGTGAAAAGGGTCTCAAAACCCTAAAAAATAAAAATCTCATTGAGGGGTTAAATGATTGCAATCTCGAGTTCGACTTCTGTGAACACTGTGTCTATGGTAAACAAAATCATGTTCAATTTTACTCTAGTTCTCACAAATCTTCTGATGTTTTGGATCTTATTCATTCTGATGTATTTGGTCCTGTAAAAGTTCCTTCAATCTCCAAGTCTATATTTTTTGTATCTTTCATAGATGATTATAGTAGAAGGACATGGATTTATTTCCTTAAAAGTAAGACACAAGTCTTTAGTCGGTTCAAGGAATTTAAAGCTCTTGTAGAGAATCAAACTAGTAAGAAGATTAAGTATGTGAGAACTGACAATGGTGGTGAGTTTTGCTCAGCAGAGTTTGAACAATTCTGTAAAGAACAAGGTATTGAGAGGCATAAGACAACTCCTTATACCCCACAGCAAAATGGAGTTGCAGAGAGAATGAACAGGACACTGATGGAGAAGGCTAGGAGTATGCTTAGTGGAGCTATTTTAGAACAAAGGTTTTGGGCTGAAGCTGTGGCCACTGCTTGCTATCTGGTTAACAGATCTCCTACATCAGCCCTTGTTGGTAAGACACCCATGGAGGTGTGGTCTAGTAAGAAGCCTTTAATTAGACATCTTCATGTTTTTGGTTGTGAAGCTTGTGCACATGTTCCAAAGGAGAAAAGATCTAAGTTGGAAAACAAAGTCGTTAAATGTATTTTCATCGGATATAGTGCTGGTGTGAAAGGATACAAGCTTTGGGATCTTGTGACTAGTAAGGTGTTGTATAGTAGAAATGTTATTTTCAGAGAGCTAACATCTTCTCCTATTGTGCTACAACCAGATGAAAAAGAAAAGGAAAAAGATGTTGTTCAATTGCCTCCTACCCCTGAGAAGACTGAATAGAGAGACCATGTTGGGCCTAATGATGAGGAGAGCTCTAGCAGCTCTGATAGTTCAGAAGAAGAGGAAGAACAACCTCAACCGTAGCCCTTGAGGAGATCCATGAGAAAAAGAAAGCAACCAAAAAGGTTTGGTTATTTTATATTAGATTCCAGTTGTGCCTTTGCTTTGATTACTAACATTGATGAGCCTAGATCTGTGAAAGAGGCTTTGGGCATGGAAGATGCAGGTTCCTGGATTGAGGCTATGGATGATGAGATGGCTTCATTAGAGAAAAACAAAACTTGGGACCTTGTACCTTTGCCTAAAGGGAGAAAATCTGTTGGCTGTAAATGGGTGTTCAAGAAGAAATTTTGTGCAAATGGCAGTGTTGAAAGGTATAAAGCTAGATTGGTTGCAAAGGGGTATTCACAGGTAGAGGGAATAGATTATGGTGAAATATTCTCTCCTGTTGCAAAGTTGACATCCATTAGATTTCTGTTATCTCTTGCTGCATCATATGATTTAGAGATAGAACAGATGGATGTGAAGACAGCTTTCCTTCATGGTGATTTGGAGGAAGAGATTTATATGTCATAGCTTGAGCACTACATTGTTAAAGGTAAAGAATCCTTAGTTTGCAGATTAAAGAAATCTCTATATGGTTTGAAGCAATCTCCTAGGATGTGGTACATTAAGTTTGATGCCTTTGTGTTGTCAATTGGATTTGTAAGATCAAAATTAGATCATTGTGTTTATTTCAGAGTTGAAAATGATCACCTTCTTATTGTTGCATTATATGTTGATGATATGTTGCTATTTGGGAAGGGTAAGGGTATGATTTCTAATTTTAAATCTCAGTTGTCAGCACAGTTTGAGATGAAAGATCTTGGGGCAACTAGGTACATCTTGGGTATGGAAATCAGTAGAGACAAGTCTAACAGAAAACTTTGGTTGAGTCAGAGTAAGTATGTGAAGTCTGTGTTGGACAGGTTCAGCATGGTAGATTGTAGACCACTATGTGTTCCTATTTCTATGGGAACAAAGTTATCTGTAGATGATTGTCCAAAATCTCCTAGTGAGGTGGAGGACATGAGTAGAGTACCTTATGCTAGTGCAGTTAGCAGTCTTATGTATGCTATGGTCTGTACTAGGCCAGACATTGCCCAAGCAGTGGGAGTCCTGAGTCGGTTTATGGCTAATCCTAGACGGGTACATTGGGATGCAGTTAAGTGAGTATTCAGATATTTGAGGGGTACATCAGATTACTCCATATGTTATCATGGTAACTCTTATGGATCTCTGCATTCAATTTGTATTCATGGGTTTGTGGATTCAGATTAGGCAGGTGATATTGACAGTAGGAGATCCACCAGTGCTTATGTGTTCACTATGTTTGGTGGTGCCATTAGTTGGATGAGTAAGCGACAACTTGTGGTTGCTTTGTCCACTACAGAAGCTGAGTACATGGCTGCTACTCATGCTTGTAAAGAAGCCATTTGGCTTAGAAGATTGTGTTCTGATGTTGGTGTTGATGCAGAATAAATTACTATTTGGTGTGACAGTCAGAGCGCTATTTGTCTTGCAAAGAATCCAACTTTCCATGCCAGAACGAAGCACATTGATGTGCAGTTTCACTTTGTGAGAGATATGGTGGAAGATGGAAAGGTAAATTTGGAGAAGGTAGATACTGTGAAGAATGTTGCAGATGCATTAACGAAACCAGTGGGCACTGAGAAGTTCAAATGGTGTTTGGAGTCTATGGGCCTTTTGGCCTATAGTGGTTAAAGTTCTTGTTATGTTCCTGTTGCTCTTACAAGGTGTTCGACAAGTGGGAGAATGTTAGGAATAAGGTGTCTCAACCTTGGATAATTCCTATTCTTATTATTTGTTTTGTAAATGTATTTTTTGCAAATAATGTAATTAAGTGTGAGTGTACATGTCTAGTTGGCATGTTGATGTGTCACTCCACTTGATGTGTCGGCATCTTGTGCGTAAGGAGATCATGACTGAAATGGTCATGACGGATTCCTATGACGTGTAAGAACTATTTAAGGAATGTGCTATGACAGGTGTAAGAGCATCTTATGAGTTGGGCCTATTTGGGTGCCCAAGAAGAAGTGGTTGGTGTGTGTAAGAGAATATGCCAAAAATAGGTTGGTATGACAGATTCTCTTACACTTCTCTTGTGACCGTTATTTTTGGCAGATTCTATGACAAGCTGTCATAGTCTATTCTAGGGATGGATGCCTATTCTTGGGATTGCATGTAACAACTGTGTACATGTGGCTTTGTGCATGGGTCTTGGTGGTTGTGCCTATTTTTGGGTCCAGAGGAGTCTATATATATGATGCTGCTCTTATGGGAGAGAGAAAAAAATAGAAATTTAAGTCTTGTTGGCTGTGTCTCTCATTTCCTGAAAGAACTTGCATTGCAAGTGTATTGTAATCTTTGTGTTGAAGATAATACATTGTGCAAGTTTTGGAGTGCTAGGGTTTTTTACCGAAAGGTTTTCCCCAGGGTATATCATTGTGTCATTCTCTATTTTTCTGTATGTATGGTATGTGGTTGCAATATCTTTGTTAAAGTAGTTAACGAATCTAAAATTGTAAGGATTTATAAGAATTTGCACAATACTCTCCTATAGAGATTAGCGTAGGAAGTTGTTTCCGCACCTGAGTTTCCTTACAGACTTTTGTGTCCATATGAGACAAAAAGTGTTTTTCTTCTTTTTATAAAATAAGAATAATGCTTTATCTGTGCAACTTAGGATAAGAGGAAAAGTGGGGGCTTTTTATTTAATAAAAGGGGAGGAAATTCTTTTTAATAAATAAAGACTTTAGGATAAAATGGTTAGCCCATGGAAAATAATCGAATAAATGATAAAACTAGGATTTGATCAAAGAAATTGATATAATTTGAAAAATGTTGGCTTTTTTGAAAATATTGATTCAGGGATTTGATAAATTGTCGAATGGGGGCCCAAAGTCTAGGTGACCATTTTAGGGTGCATACATTTGCCCCTCTTTAACTAATGTGAGATCGATTTGGGATCACATGTGGTCAAAGAATGGAATTGAAATGTGAGATCGATTTGGGATCACAAAACAACCCAGATGTGTGTTCGACGGATGGGAACACATCAGGACAAGCATAAGCATAAGCTGACAAAGATAAGCTGAAAGACAAAACCAACACCTGTATAGCTAGGTGATAATCAAGTAAATAAGAGATAAGAATCTCAAGCAAAGCTGATTGATAAGCTGAATCAAGGATTGAAGTTGATAGGTACTACTCGCTCGGGATCAAAATCAAAATCAGGGAGAGGAGAAACAGTAAATTGATAAACTTGATCAAGTCACTAGAAATCATAATCGAAGGTGAAAGATGATAGGATAACCATCAAGTAGTGAAGACATGCCCTAGTTTGACTAGGTTTGACTGGGAAAGATATAGGATAAAGATGAAGTCAAACCTCAGAGAGATGAATCGAATAAAAATGAATGAAAGACTAGAAGGTTGAAAGAGATGGGGATGAAGAAATGAAGATGCCCAAACAAAGATTGAAGGATCAGGCCTAAAATGGTCAGCCAACTACGCAAAAGAGGGTAAAATTTTGAAATGCAATTTTGACTATTAAGATGAACTTAGATTTTGATTTTGATCCTGAAAATGGATCTAGGACGTCAAAATTAGCCAGGGGTGCAATTTTTGCACAATTATGAGGTGTTTGGAAAATTGGTTAAAAAGTCAAAATGCTATAAAAGAGGGTAAAAAGGTCATTTTCAAAATCATGTCTTTTAGTGATTTGAGAATTTTGAGAGCTTAGAGAGAGAAAATGGCCCAGCAAGCAGCAATTTTGGTTCATAGACATTGATTTGAGCACGCCCGGTTGCATAACCGGCCTCTGCAGTATGGTACCCAGGTAAATTTTTAGAAAAACTCGCCTTGTAGGTCATTAATGAGCATTTATTTCAATTTAAAACACGTTTTTAATGTTTTTAAAAAATTTCAAATCTTTCTTGTGCAAAATATCGTATGATATTTATTAAGTATCACACTCTTTGATAGGTTTTGTCGTGCGATACTTCGTGGGTCGACATAGTATCACACCAATGTTGAATCTAGTATCTTATGATACCAGACAAAACATCATGCGATACTATGCGAAATATCACACTCAAAGATACTATCGCATTGTTACTGAAGAAAATATTACATGATATTTTATCAGAAAATAGTATCACACAGTGTAGAAAAATGACCTATTTTAATGTTTTTGAGCAAAATGACATGGGTCCAGACAATGTTTGCTTTTTAAGATGTTTTGTATTGATTTTATACATCCATCATGATATGTGTTGACATCTGGTTTGGGTTAGTGGCTTACAGGAGCACTTTTTAGCACTGCTCATTAGAGCACCGAGAGTGACCCGGTTATGATGCGTCCGAGATCTTGATGATCCTGGACGGGCAGACTTGGGGGAGATGGGTTTTGGTTACTTACTGTAGATGCCCCACATTTGAGCTAATCATGGGTTATTGACAGCATTGGATGAGAGGTGGCATAGTGAGCATAACACCTTTCACTTGCCAACCAAAGAGGCTACTATTAGCTTGGAGGATGTCTATCGAATCCTTCGAGTTCCTAGCCATGGAGATCCTATGAGTATAATCATGTTTATAGATATTCATAGATGTAAAGTTTCCATATGATAAAAACTGACATGATTGTTTGTTGGCACAGGTGTACTATAATCAAGATTTGACTGAGGGACAATAGATCATGCAGGACATGTTTCAGGACATCACATTTATTGACAGGCATCTGAGCTGGGATAGGTTGATGGAGGAGTACGACAGGGATTTCCCGGTCCCATGTATAGTATGTTCTATAGTGGCACAAGCTCTCATCACAAATAGGAGCCAGAGAGGGTTCCCATTGGGCTAGGGCAGGTTGGTAGCAGATCTTTTAGTGCATCCACAATAGATGACATGGGGCCCAGCCATCCTAGTTGATATGTATCATGAGCTCCATGAGATTGTATACTGGGAGAGTAGGACTTGGGCATGCAAGGCTGTGTTAGCACATGTATGGGTGTGGGAGCACATCGCCATTGTGTGCCCACATGTATAGCCAAGGGAGCGGAGACACCCCTATATATATAGATATACAAGTTTCATATCACAGCCACATAGCGAGGATGTGACTTACTACCGCAAGTTACTGGATGAGCTCACCTCATTTCAGTGGAGACCATACAGGGCATGTGAGCAGTGGGGTGATTGGGAGCAGGAGTTAGGTTACATGCTATACAGTCGGCCACTGGTAGGTCGACACTCTAATATAGTAGAGCATTTTATGATCACCCAGGTCTAGATATCATTTGGGTGGCAACAGAGGGTGCCTACCAAGATCACCACCTATGCTCGAGTTAGAGATGAGGATGGATAGGGATGGTTGTTGATGCTAGACTACCAGTAGACAGTACAAGATACAACAACTATCCGCAGGGAGCCATGGGACTACCTCCCAGATATGGCAGACGCAGGGGCGGATGCAGCGTATAGGGTAGAGTGAAGGAGACATCCATTCCCTAGGTTTATTGTACCTGATGCATAGTTGGATGCATAAGGAGATGATGGAGATAGATATGGAGGGGACGGAGGAGGTGGAGGGAGAGGAGAGAGGGGATAGAGCTCTAGATCGGGTGGCCAAAAATGGTCACGGAGATAGGGTTCTACGAATGAGGGGGATGACACGGTGAGACCATCTCACCGACGGGTGGATGCTGGGTAGGATCAGCCTACAGGGGGAGAGGATCTCAGAGCGAGGATCCAAGTTCTAAAGATGAAGATGTAGTAGCTATAGATCACTATAGCTATGAGAGACCAGTAGTTGATTGACCTGAGAGCTGAGATAGAGTGGCGGGAGAGGGCGGCACATGCTGATGCAGCAAAGATCCAGCAAGAGGCAGTACGAGCTGCATATTATCATGGACTCTACATATAGGTTGTACCTGAGGGACAGAGAGTTCCACTCTACTTTGAGAGGGCTGGGAGATTTGATATGGTACCTAACAGGGTAGCAGCACCACCTCCACCACCACCACCTCCACATGATGGTGCTAGTCAGACCTAGGGCAAGGATAGATGTATAGAGACATACCCTGGGACATTATCCAGATTTTGGATCCCACATTGTATTTGCACCATGACATTTATCATATATATGAGATTTATTGGATTTGTGATGTATCTTGTGTACTTATCCCACTTGTGATGGATGTTTCAGTTTTTAGATTGTCTTGTCATATTGCTCAAAATGTATGTTATATATGCTCATGTATAATCTCTCTCATGGATGTATGTTTAGTGCTCATGTTTATGATATAGACTCATGTTTCTGAAAATGATCTCTTTGGAATATAGATATGATGATAAGATTAACCCCTTGTGATGATAGGAAAAGGACATGATGTGAAAGATAAGGAGTGAAAGACATGATCAAGAAAAGGAAAGGTGAGCGCAGTTGATCGATAAGTCCATGAAAGATGAAAAGGAGAGCTCTCTCCATATGCAAAATGCAAAAATAATCTAACATGAACCTAAAAATGCAAGCTACTATGAAAAGTGGTTTACTTGCAAGGTCACAAAGCTTTTAGACTCTAATATTCATCATCGAGCGTTATTGGTAGTGTCGCAAGATCATACAATACACACTAGTATGACTATGTGAATCTGAATATGATCTATATTAGATAGGTATGTGGGAATCCCACCTAAGCATCAAAGACATATAGGTCAAGATGACTAGTGCAGTGAGATTACCTAAGTTTAATATAGCAAGATTATGCTTGTATCGAGACACAAGAAAGTCAAGATGACTATAAGCATGCACTTGCAAAAATAGTCAAGGATAATACCTTGTAGATCCTAATGTCAAGTGGAACAAGCATAAATGCTAATGATAGTTAGGACCAACAAAATATACCCACAAGCAGAAAAAGCAATAAAACATGTCCTCATGCCCCCAATCTTCTAGCTCGGCATCATTGAAAACTATTAGGGAGAGAACACTCGTTAAAGAAATCATCATAGACAACACACAAATAAATAAAGTCAAACAAATCTTAGTGAGTCCAGTGTTTAAGTGTGTGTGTGTAGGTCATAGAGTCAAACTTTGAGTATCACATATGCTAGTGTGAAATACCATATCATGCTAGACTGCGGGTAAGATATCTAATAAGTGTTGAGAAACACTTGACGTTGGGGTAGTGTTGAAAAACACAGTTGGGGTGGTGTTAAAAAACATCATTTGCAAGATGTCCTAAAGACCAACACATCTTAGAGACCAAAGCTAACACAGTTATGCCCCCTAGACAAAGACAAAGACCAATTCCAAACCAAGGCAATGAGAACAAGGCAAGATGGAGAAAGGCTAAGTGTCGAGGACACATGCTAAGAAACAAGGGTGTAAAGGCCTCAAGTAGTGCCTATTTCTAGGTTTTCACCACTTGGATATATTTTTTATTTTTTCAATTTATTTTTTTTTGTTGTATTTTTGCTACTAAGGCGCTTGTTTCCAGGTTTTCACCAAGGCACTTTTTCTTCTTTTTTTTTAATTTTTTGATTTTTTTGTATTTTTTCAGGACTTTATATGCTTTTTAGGATTTTTTCAGCATCATATATGAATTTTTTTTTGGAATTTTTTCAGGATCAATAAGTATGTACAAAGGATGCCCCCAGACAGAATAGGAATCATTAATAGAACTTCTTGAGGTGCAAGACATTGATAGGATCAGGGAGTTGTTCTCCCTCTGGATCAAATAGTAAATAAGCACTTGTCCCAAAAGCAGCAGTAATAATGTATGGTCCAAGCCAATTAGGTTCAAATTTCCCTTTTTTCTCTCTATGTTGTTGGTTCTTAGGGTTTTCTCGTAGGACAAGATCTCCCACTTGGAATTCTCTAGGGCGAACCTTCTTGTTGAATGCTTTGGACATACGCTTTTGGTAGACTCTCATGTGATCAAATGATGCTTTATGCTTTTCATCTAGAAGTTCTAATTCTTGAAGTCTCATGGCGCGGTAGTGTTCATCTGTCACTAATCCTTT
The DNA here is from genome assembly GCA_027943335.1 of Chamaecyparis obtusa. Taxonomy (NCBI): domain Eukaryota; kingdom Viridiplantae; phylum Streptophyta; class Pinopsida; order Cupressales; family Cupressaceae; genus Chamaecyparis; species Chamaecyparis obtusa. The sequence goes on from BSBK01002112.1 coordinate 620,172, forward strand.
AAGGGAAACTCTGAGTGAAGGAATCTCCACCTCTAAAGGTAACACTACTTCAGCACCATAAGTGAGGGCAAAAGGAGTAGCCCCTATTGGACTACGAATACTCATTCTATAGGCCCACAAGGCTGGATTTATCTATAGATGTCAATCTCTACCATTCTTGTGAACTGTTCTATGGAGAATTTTAAGAATGGTCTTATTCGAACCCTCTGCTTGTCCATTTCCTTGCGGGAAGTAAATGGAGGACCAATGTTGTTTTATCTTGAATTTCTTGCAAAGATGTTTAAGGTCCTTGTTTTTAAACTAACCTCCATTGTCAGTGATTATTTTAGAAGGCACTCCATACCAACAGATGATATGGTTCAAAATAAATAGAGAAATTGTCTTGCCTGAAGCAACAGAAAGTGGGACAGCTTCTACCCATTTGGTAAAGTAATCAGTACCAGTGATAATGAATTTGTGTCCACCTGATGAGTTGGGGTGAATCTGCCCAATGAGGTCAAAGGCCCAGTGCTGAAATGGCTAATGAGAAATAGAAGGAATAAGCTCCCTACTTGGAGCATGTATTAGGTTACTATGTTTCTGACACTTTTCACATGATTTAGCAAAAGCTATTAAATCTGTCTGCATGGTAGGCCAATAGTACCCTACCCTAAGCAACCTTTGGGCCATGGCAAGACCATTGGAATGTCCTCCACAAATGCCCTTGTGAATGTCAGCTAATGCTTGGTTGGACTCATCCTTTTCCAAACACCTAAGAAGTGTCCCATCTAAACCCCTGCTATACAGATCACCAAAGATAAGGGTGTGGCGAGAGACATTTCGAGTTAGGTTTCTTTGTTCAAAGTGGTTGAAGGTTCCAGGGATAATGCCATCATGGAGGTATGAGTAAATGGCACCATAGCGGGATGACTCATGGCCAACAAGGGTACAAACAACTTGGCTTTCTTGGGAGTCATAGATTGGGTAACGTAGCTCTTCCACCAGGAATTCAAATTTGGACTCATGTTGTTCTAGCTGAAGAAGTGAAGCCAATGTAGCCATAGCATCAGCTACTTTATTCTCTGCTCTAGGGATTTGTTGAAATGTAAAAAAGGTGAAATATCATCGCAATGAATCAACCATTTTCTTGTAGGGTACCAGTTTTTCATCTTTGGTTTGGTATTCTTCATTAACTTGGTTGACTATTAATTGTGAATCCCCATAAATATGTAGCTCTATGATTCTCCACTCTATTGCCATTTTTAGTCCATTTGTCAAGGCCTCATACTCAACAATGTTATTTGTACATGAGAATAATAGCTTGTAGGACTTAGGAATTGTGTACCCATGAGGAGAAACAAATAACACTCCTGCTCCTAAACCATTTTGCATGAAAGAGCCATCAAAGAACATCTTCCATGTTCTTGCAGTCATGTTCATTATGTGCTCATCTGGAAATTCAACTTGAATTGGTGCTTTATCTCAAATTGGAAAATCAGCCAATTGGTCTACAATGGCTTGTCCTTTTATAGCCTTACACTCAATATACTCTATGTCAAATTCTGATAAGATCAGCATCCACTTAGCAAGTCTACTTGTGAGAGTAGCCTTACCAAGCAAATATTTGAGAGGATCAATCTTTGCAATGAGGTGTATTGTATGTGCAAGCATGTAATGTCACAACTTTTGGGAAGCAAACACCACTGCAAGGCAAGATTTTTTAATACTAGTGTAATTAACCTCATATGACACCAAAGTATGGCTGATGTAATATATAGCTCTTTCTTTTCTAGTATCATCAAGTTGAGCCAATAATGCCCCCAGGGAAGATTCTATTGCTAACACACAATATGAGTGGTTTTCCTAGGATAGGAGGCATCAAGATTGGAGGATTGGCCAAGTATTGTTTGATTTGGTCTATGCTTTGCTGACAATCTTCATTCCAGACACATTTAACTCCTTTGTGTAAAGTCTGATTAAAGGGTTGAGCTCTATCTGCTAGTTGTGAAATGAACCTCCTTATAGATTGAAGGCATCCTTGAAGACTCCTCATTTGGCTAATGTTTTTGGGAGGTGACATATCCAATATTGCTTGAACTTTCTCTGGGTCCACCTCTATGCCTTTAGCTGAAATGATAAATCCTAGGATTTTTCCAGAGGTGACTCCAAATGCACACTTTTTGGGATTTAATCTTAATTGAAACTATTCCATATGATCTAGAATGACTTCTAGATCTCCTAGGTGTGTATCCCTTTTTTTAGATTTTGCAAAGGTGTCATCCACATAATCTTCCATATTCTTATGCATCATGTCATGGAAGATAGTAGTCATAGCTCTTTGGTAAGTAGCTCCTACATTTTTTAGTCCAAATGGCATGACGTTCCAACAATAGGTTCCCCATGTGCAAGTGAATGCAGTCTTTTCCTGGTCTTTAGGAGCTATTTTTATTTGATTATACCCAGAAAAACCATCCATCAAAGAATAGATATCATAACCTGCGGTCATGTCCACTATCATGTCTATTTTTGGAAGTGGAAAATCATCCTTTGGGCATGCTTTATTAAGATCTCTAAAATCTGTGCAAACATGAATGGACTTGTCATGTTTTGAAACTGGTACAATATTGGATATCCATTCGGCATAATCAATGGCTCTTATAAATCCTGCACTAAGGAGTTTTTCTAGTTCAGCCTTGACGAGAAGAGCTATGTGAGGATGCATTTTCCTCAACTTCTATTTTACTGGTTTTATACCTGGATCTATGGACAAGTGTTGCATAATGAGATTAGTGTCCAACCCTGGCATGTCTGAGTAAGTCCAAGCAAAATTAATCTTCTTGGTCTGTGGGAGCTTGGTATATGCTTCTTTTTCCTGTGTTGATAGAGACTGAGCTAAATGCACTATTTGTGGAGCCTCTTGTGTACCCAAATTAACTGGTTGTGTAGGCTCAACAAGCACTGAAGATTTGTCTTGAAAGTAACTTGGGAGATGATCAAGTACCTCATCCTTAGGTGCCTCAAAGAGGTTTTCACCCTCAGATACATCCTTTATTTTTACTTTTTTAGGTTCTAACACCGCCACACAGTGGTTTTTTCCATCAGAACTCTTATTCTTTTTTTCTTTTCTTTTCATTTTGTGACTAAGGTACTTGATATTTGGTTCTGTCATGCTTGTAGTTGGTTCACTCGTGGAAGAGACTACAAGTTCAAGGGCATTTAGGTAACATGCTATCTCATAGTCATTTTGGAAAGTTAGGAGCTGAGGCTCTTGATAGCGCTGAGACCAATCAATTAGATGAGGATTAGCTAGGGGTAGGTCAATGACGGGTTCAACGTTGTGTATGCGGATGGTATCATCTCTAGTGATTGTAGAGTTAGGGTCTGTCAAGTATCCCTCTGAGGTACCCAAATCAGGATTTATCCTACCGAGAGAAACATCATCCACTAAAGTGACTCATGGATTCCAATCCTCTAATCCTACAATAGACTCATTAGCTACCTCGGGTTGGGAACCATATGTATGGACAACATCAATGTCCATGTCAACTATGGAACAATCAAAGAGAGATTCCCATTCATACTGATGTGAGTCCGTATTGGAATCCCGGCTGGGATGTTTACACCAAGCATATTTTATAGGCCTTGAGGTAGAGGCTTTGATGTCACCAAGGGTAACACCTTCTTGAATGCCATTTGTGTATTGATGTTCTTGAATAGGATCCTCAACAGTGGATACTTTTGGTTCTAGGTCTGAAACTATTGGATTGGTAACTAGAGTATATGAATCTCCCCAAAGGAGATTGGTGGAAGGGACCCAATCTTCACACCCATCTTGTTGATTTTATAAATTGGGTATGTAGTTTGATTCATCATCACTATCTGTCGCAGCAAGGATAGGAGTAGTTTTCTTATTCTGACTTTCAAAACCTAGGCCAACCATTGTCTTAGACCCGCGTCCAAAAAGAGCATGATCGAGTGGTTCAGCTTTAGCATCTAATCTATGACTAAGAGGATCATGACCTGGATAGCCCATATTTGTGACAAGAGTGTACCCTCTTCCATAGACCTTAGAAGAGGGAGAGAAGTTCTCATTATGCATGTATTTGTCTTCTCTATAGATCCAGTCCTTGACAACTACCTCTTCTTTTTCATCTTGTATGGGCACTAAGGACTCTACAAATGTACCAAATAGAGTCATTGTTGAAGATGAAGGACGCATCTCTTGTGAAGGTTTACCATAGGACCTAGGTGAGACTAGTAGTTTTGTAAAGGAGTCAATTTGATACCCCCCCATACCAAGGTCTATGGCCTTAAACTTATTCTAGCATTGTGCTAGAGTGGCATCAAAATCCTCTACTTCTTTGTTGAGAGGAACATGAGTCCCTGCTGAAATTGCATTAACAGATAATGTGTTATCCCTGGGTATACAAACTTCTACTCCATTATAGGGGAACTTAACACATTGGTGGTAGGTGGATGGCACTGCTTGCATGTCATGGATCCATGGTCTACCAAGTAGAATATTATATGCTAAAGGACCAGCATCAATAATTTGGAACAAAATGTCCTTTTCAACGGGGCCAATCCTGACAAGAAGGATGACCAAGCCTTTGGAGCTTCTCTCTACCTCATCATAGGCTTTAATGGTGATTTTATTCTAGGTATCAATAACTTGCTCAGAATAACCCAGTATCTTCAACAAACTCAAGGAACAAATGTTAAGCCCAACACCCCCATCAATCAACACACACCTGACACGGATCTTGTGGATCATGACTTTGATATGAAGTGAAAGATTATGCGGATGACTCAAAGTTTTGTCATCTTCTTCTAAGAATGTTAGGTAATGAGGGTTGGCAAGGTGGTTAACCATGTTCTAGAATTGGTCAACATCTATGTTGTTAGGAACATTGGCTGCACACAAAGCATCCTTAAGAATATGCTTATGTCTTGGAGACAAAAGTGTACACACAAGAATGTGCACTTCTCTAAGTCATTACTTCCAAGGGAATCCATGAATGGGAAACCTTGAGAAAGTGACCTAGAGGTCCCTAGGAATGGAGTCACAAGGGTGTTGATGGTGCTCTCAGCTAGAGCTATTGAAGCATGCAACCTTGCTAGTAAACCACACAATGGGAGATTCAAAGAGACAAGGGCAAGAAGGCCAATATCTTCAAGAATCAATGAAAATGCAATGCAATGCAACTATGCTAAGAATGAAGATGCAAGCTAAGCTATGAAAGGAAAGTATTACAAACCCTTGCTAATTAAGCTATGTGAGCTAATCTAGAGCATAAAAGAAACTAAGCTACATGCAATGAAAGCTATGATGCAAGAAATGAAACTAGAATGATAAAATGATCTCCAAAAGCTCCAAAGTCTCCAAGAAATCTTGCAGCATAAGATTAGCATAAAAATTTGGGATCTAAGAATGAGAAAAGAGCTCTCCTTTTAAAAGATTTGAAAAGGAATGGACCATGGAGATTAAGAGGCAAAAGATTTAATCAAGGGTGGAGCTTGAAAGAGGAGAAATCCATGTGCACAAATCTCCTCCAATGAGAAAATAAGAGTTGACTTTTGTGTCCATATGAGATAAAAAGTGTTTTTCTTCTTTTTATAAAATAAGAATAATGCTTTATTTGTGCAACTTAGTATAAGAGGAAAAGTGGGGGCTTTTTATTTAATAAAAGGGGAGGAAATTCCTTTTAATAAATAAAGACTTTAGGATAAAATGGTTAGCCCATGAAAAATAATCGAATAAATGATAAAACCAGGATTTGATTAAGGAAATTGATATAATTTGAAAAATGTTAGTTTTTTTGAAAATATTGATTTAGGGATTTGATAAATTGCTGAATGGGGGTCCAAAGTCTAGGTGACCATTTTAGGGTGCATACACCCTCAACCCCCTCATTTACTTCCATAATTTGTACCACCAAGGGTTTCCTTGTTAGAATTCATTTGGCAGTTGATATGGACTGATAAGGAGCATCTAGCACCTCACAGGCAGGGCACTTTCACACCAAGACAATTCAGGATAGGTAGTTTCCTGATTGGGAAGAGAGCATTGGATGAGCTCAATAATTGGTTAAATCATTTTAAGATGATTTTTGGTACTTGCATATATATTGATCCTGAGGATTTCATTAGGACTGCAAGGATGACCTTAATTCCCAACATTGGCACAATAAGAGAGCATGAGGGCTTGGATGAGGAAGATGTTGTAAGGAACATCTTAGACAAAGATGAAGTTGGTAGGAGATGGACCAAATATTTTGATTTGCTAAGACTGGAGGCCCAACTCAAGGAGGCCAAGATTACTTTTGGAGGGTTTTTCCCTGATCTCCCTTATTTGAAGAGGATGGAAATAATGATAGAAATGTATGGCACCCTGTCTAGTCAAATGGAAGGGTTGCTTGAGGAGAAATTATATGTGGAAAGGGATTACTCCACTTCTGAACATGAGGAGTTTACTGATGAATCACAAGAAGGTGATATTATTCCTTAGGCCTTGGAATCACCAATTGTTGATTTAACTCAAGATCCACTAGAAGCAGGGGATACCTTAGAGCCACCATTGAAGAAACAGAAGCTTGAGGTAGGTGAACCTTCTAAGGAGAAAAAATAGAGAAGGATAATTGATAGAGCTTCTACTCTAGTACCTGGTGATAGGGATTACCATCATCAATTGAGAAAAGCCATCAGAGAGGGCAAGAAAATAGTGTCGAAAGAGGAAGAGGAACTGCCTCTATTGTTAGGAAAATATGAGAGAGTTATATCAAGAAGAGTTCCTTAGTGATGACCAGTTCATCAAAAGTGATGAATTCAAGAACTTCCTCATCTGGAAGAAATCACAAGAGGCTGCAAAGGCTCCGCCTGAGGGAATGGAACCAAGTGAGGAGACTATGAGGGTTCTCACATCTTATGACCCAAGCCTTGAGATGATTATTGTTGATGAGGCCAGAGAGATGGTAAAAACAAGTGGAATGCTACTAACTCCTAGATGGGACCTGACCTCAGCTTTCATCATTGATTAGATAAGAAAACAACCAAAGGGTAGCCTGCCTTATGAGGTGCATATAGGAGACATGATTAGAGGAAGTGGCTATGACCCTAAGTCTCAAGTTGTTGCATTATGGTCCCTTGCTCCTATAAATCAAAAGCCATCTCTGGTGAGTATTGAAGATAAGATGGAGGGATATAAAATTGTCTAGACTGTTCAAAATACTACTGATCTTGAGGTGTCCAAGGTAGTGACACACTTTGCCCACCTCAATGAAGCAAAGACAACCCAGTTGGCAGACAGATATGCTAAATTATTTGAGAACTCGATGAAAGTTGCAAAGGACAGGGATTTAAAGTTAATGCAAATCAAGAAAATGGAGGATGAACTAGAGGATCTGAAGATCAAGCTTGAAGAAGCTTCAAAGGCAGTTTCCCCTCCTACCTTACATATTGAAGTTGCAACTCAGCCAGAGGCAGAAATTCATGATAGGCCAGCTAAAGATTTGGAAAAGGTAAGGCTAGATGCAGCCTTAAAGACCATGTTAGATGTTGTGCAACATAGACTTGATAAAATAAAGGAGAAAATGGACTCACTCCATCAATCAGTTGTCCTGTTGCATAAAGCAAATGGAAAGGTAAATGAATCACTAGCTACTTTAGAGCCACTCTTCAGTGTTTGGTCTGGGAGGAGTACATTATTTGAGAAGCTTGATGCCTTGCAGCCACATAAGCCTGATATCCTTGAGGTAGTCATAGAAGTGTCTGAAAAGATAGGGTTGGTCAGTGCTATTTCAAAGTTTTTCAAAGGAAAATCAAATCAGGTGAAGGCCAAGCTGGCCATGTTTGATAAAGATTATAGTAAGTATTTTCCCTCTATTTATAATAATGATGGAAGTATATTAAGTATAGATGAGTGGAAGTCATTCATGGGCCAAATAATGATTAAGCAAGAGGCTTTCCTTGGTGGTGATGGCTCTTTGGACTTAGAAGGGTGCAACAGTATAATAGATAACTTGGTCAAAGTTGAAAATGAGTGCATAAAGTTTGTTGCAGATGTTAAGATTATCACTGATTCCAGGTGGGAGTTGCAGATTAAGTCATTAGAGGACTTGCATGATTATAGTTGGCCCTTAAATGATGATGTGGCAGCATGGGACAAAAGAAGAAGGCAAAAGAAAAAGAAACCAATTGTCATGGAGTTGGAAGCAGAAGAAGAAGAATAGAGTACACTTGGCACTTGATCCATAATTTTAGGGAGAGCATGTATCAAACAAAGAATGATGTAAGTTAGCCTGTATTAGTAGTCATCATCCATACAAAAAACTCAAGCAACTGCTCTGAAATATCCTCAGACGAAGGTGCCAGCTATGAAGATTCCATTTGTTGGGAACTACTTTCTGCTTTCTCTAGTCTTTGTCATCATGTTTGTACTTTTTGTCTATAGAGCAAGTCACTTACCTGGCTATTCGAAGCTTGTTGCATCTTTTCTTTGAGGATTCCAAGATAGCCAGTGATATAAATAGCATTTTTGCTTCTTTTGTAAGGGTGGTTGATAATACTTTATAAAGAGAGTTCTGAATATAGGATCTTATTTCTTGTAAGTCTCTGTCAAAATGTACTGATACAATTTGATATATTAATACAAAAATAATGGAACTTCTTTGCTAATTTTGGTTGTCTTCGCATATGGATGTTTAAGTTCTCTTATGTATTAAATTGTAAGGCTCTTTAATGCATTGTTTACAAGGTAGATATAGGGGTTGAGCTCAAGTTTCTTTCAAGGAAAGAAATAAATCTTGAGGGAGGTCTCTGGGAATTAATTATCCATGTATGAATTTGATACTAGGGTTAACAATTAGGAGAATGGAGTGTCAGGAATTTCATTTAAGTTTTAATATATCTATTTTGATAGGATTCTGTTGATGTAGGGTTTGACTCTGATGCCCAATGAATAAGGCACTGGTTATTGCTTGATTTGCATGTATTCACCATCAAAAAATCTATTCAATTTACATTTACTATATATTTATGAATTGTATCATCTATGTCAAGCACATAGATCACTATTGTAATGATTTGTAAAAGTTGTTAAGAAAGGTAAACCCGCTTGAGTTTCATACTCAAAGTGAAGAAGGTTTTTAAACCTTATCACCTTAGCATTTGAATTGTGTTAGATGGATCTTTTAGGAGTACAAGAGTTTTGATTTCAGAGGTTTCTGAATTCTTTTAATCATCTACAAGTTTAAGTGCTAACAAAGTCTAAGAAAAGGGCTTTAGATTCTTCATCCTCACCAACAAATCAAGAAAAGAAGAATACCATTGTTTCTACATCTGATGGTCATGATTTCTGGGTACCTAAGGGTGCTAATACTTTGTAGATGAAAGTCCTTATTGAGAAGATAATGTTATGGCACCAAAGACTTGGTCACATTGGTGAGAAGGGTCTTAGAGATCTGAAAAATAAGAGCTTTGTTGAAGGCCTTGATGATTGTAATATGGAGTTTGACTTCTTTGAACATTGTATTTATGGTAAAAAACACTATGTTTCCTTTTATTATAGTTCTCATAAGTCTTCTAGGGTTTTGGATTGTATTCCTTCAGATGTGTTTGGTCTAGTTAATGTTCCTTCGATATCTAGATCTTTGTATTTCATCTCATTCATGGATGCTTATAGTAGAAGGACATTTGTGTATTTCCTCATAAGTAAATCTGAAGTTTTTAGTCAATTTAAGGAATTTAAATCCTTGGTTGAAAATCAGACTAGTAGAAAAATTAAGTGTTTGAGGACTGATAATGGTGGTGAGTTTTGTTCAACAGAATTTGACAAGTTTTGTAAGGATCGTGGAATTGAGAGACATTAGACAACTCCATACACTCCACAACAAAATGGAGTTGTAGAGATGATGAATAGAATGTTGATGGAGATGGCTACGAGTATGTTGAGTGGTGTTGGCCTTGAACAAATGTTTTGGGCTAAAGTTGTAGCCACTGCATGTTATTAATTAGTAGGTCTTCTACTTCATCACTTGTTGAGAAGACACCCATGGAGGCGTGATCTAGTAAGAAGCCCTCATTGAGACATATCAGAGTCTTTGGTTGTGAAGCATATGCTCATGTGCCAAGTGAGAAAAGATCAAAGTTAGAGAACAAGGTAGTTAAGTGTATCTTCATTGGCTATGGTGTCAGTGCGAAAGGTTACAAGCTTTGGGATCTAGTTGCAGAGAAGGTGCTCTACAGTATAAGTGTGATATTTCGTGAGCTAAAACCCTCCACAGTTGATTTGCAACCAGAGAAGGAAGAGAAGTAGAAAAAGGAAGTAGTTCATATTCCTACTACCTCTAAGGAAGAAGAACTATGAGCTCTTGATGGACTTGATAATGAGGAGAGCCTAAGAAGCTCTGAAAGTTCAGAAGAAGAGAAAGAACCTAAACCTCAAACTTTGAGGAGGTCTACTCATGATAAACATCGACTTGATAAATTTGGTTATTCACCTGAGAGGTTTGGATATTCTTTGTTGGATTCCAGTTGTATATTTCCTTTGATTGCTAACATTGATGAGCCTAGGAGTGTTAGAGAGGCTATGAGTATGAATGATGTTGATTCTTGGATGGAAGCCATGATTGAAGAGATGGAAACATTGAAGAAGAATGCTACATGGGATTTGGTACCTTTTCCTAAAGGACATAAACCTATTGGATGAAAGTGGGTGTTCAAGATGAAAGTGGGTCTAGATGGTAGTGTTAAGAAGTATAAGGTCCGATTGGTCATGAAGGGGTATTCACATGTGGAGGGAATTGATTATGGTAAAATATTATCTCCTGTAGCAAAGTTGACATCTATTCAATTCTTCTTATCACTTGCAACTACTTATGAATTTGAAGTTGAGAAAATGGATGTGAAGACAATGTTCCTTCATGGTAATTTGAAGGAGAAAATTTATATGTCACAACCAGAGCATTTCGTTGAGAAAGGTAAAGAAAATCTTGTTTGTAAGTTGGAGAAATCTCTATATGGTTTGAAGTAGTCTCCTAGAATGTGGTATCAAAAGTTTGACACCTATGTGTTGTCCCTAGGATTTATGAGATCTAAATTTGGCCATTGTGTATATTATAAATCTAAAAATGGTCACATTATTATCATAGTCCTATACGTGGATGATGTGTTGTTTATTGGGAATGGTAAAGGAATGATTTCAGATTTGAAGTCTTAGTTAACAACACAATTTGAAATGAAAGATCTAGGTGCAACTAGATATATTTTTGGGATTGAGATCATTAGAGATAGAGCTAGTAGAAAGATATGGATGAGCCAAAGGAAGTATGTTAACTATGTGTTGGAGAATTTCAGCATGACAACTTGCAGGTAGTTAGTTGTTGCAATGTTACATGGAATGAAGCTTTCCAAGGAGGATTGTCCAAAATCCCTTACAGAGATGGAGGCCATGTCTCAAGTACCTTATGCGAGTGTTGTTGGTAGCTTGATGTATGCTATGTTCTATACAAGGCTAGACATTTCCCAAGTAGTGGGAGTCCTTAGTTAGTATATGGCTAATCCTGGAAGGGTGCATTGGGATGCAGTTAAGAGAGTGTTCAGATATTTGAGGGGCACATCTAAGTATTGCTTGTGTTTTCATGGTAATCCTACTATCTCTTGACATTCTATTTGCATTTATGGATATGTGGATTCAGATTGGGTAGGTGATAGTGACAAAAGAAGATCCACCAATGGATATGTTTTCATGGTGTTTGGTGGTACAATTAGTTGGATGAGAAAGTGACAGGCTATAGCTACTTTGTCCACTATAGAATTAGAGTACATGGAAGCTACTCATGCTTCCAAAAAGGCCATTTGGCTTAAGAGATCGTGTTTTGATATTGGTTTGGATGCATGATAGATTACTATCTGTTGTGACAGCTAGAGTGCTATCTGTTTAGCAAAGAATGCTACTTTCCATGCTAGAACAAAGCACATTAATGTACAATATCATTTTGTTCATGATATGGTGGAAGATGGAAAGGTGAAGTTGGAAAAGGTTACTACTTTGGAGAATGTTACAAATGCATTGACAAAGCCAGTGAGCATTGAAAAGTTTAGATGGTGTGTTGGTTCTATGGGCCTTGGGGCCTATGCTGTAATACAGTAACTCCTGTAAGGTCTTTGTCAAGTGGGAGATTGTGGGGATAAGGTGACCCAGCCTTATCATGATTTACTATTTTATTTACTCTTTTTAGAAAGATGCTAAATGAAGATGAAATCTTCCACAAGGATGGACTTGGAGAAGAAAACATAATGTTTCCCTTCTTTCTCCGATTCATTCTCTTTGCTTTGTTTTTTAAGGCAAGAGTTGTGCATAAAGGAAGTTTCTAAAATAATTTGTAGATGCTTTGAATGTAGACACTTTAGAAACTGTTTCCTCTTGTACGAAAACTCTATAAGTACAAGGCATTGTTGTAGAGAATTGAGAGAAAGAGAGAGAATTATTTGAAGAGAATTGTTATGTTGCCAAAATTATTCTAGATTTAGATATCACAGCTGATTACTCTTGGAGAGTTGTGGCTCTGGAGATTGTATTGCAACTTTGTTGCTGATAATACAATTGAGTCCGGCTTTGGAGTGGTGGGTTTTTTCCCGCAAGGGTTTCCCATGTATATTTGGTGTTATGTGTTTATGTGTATAATCCATTTTCTGTATGTGTTTATTTAGCTTGAAATAGTCTAGGTTTTGTGAGATAAATTTCAACATCATCTCTCCTGTTAGAATTAGCATTTGGAAGCATTTCCGTACTTTGGCTTCCTTTTAATACCAAGTTTGTTTGTGAAGGTATACACATTACATTTTTAGATCTAGCATCTTCTTTACATTAGCATGCTTTCAATTTATGCATATTCTTTTCAATTTCAAGATTGATTCCTCAAGTGGGGCTTCTGAGGCAAACCCCTCACTAGCAAACATTTTCTCTCTTTCTACATGCAGGAACAAGTGGTGCTAGTTTTAGGATCAAATATTGAAAGTACAAGACCTCAACTATAATCTATAATTGAAATCATCAAAAAGTACAAGGGACAAGCTGACCTAGTCGACTCAATCCTAGGAACAAGTCAACCAAGTGACCATAGTCCATCCAAAACAACATTAAACTGAATCTTCACACTAGTTACAACTTTTGGACTCTGTTTCTAATAATAGAATCGATCTTTCTACTCCTTGTTAGTCTGTGCATGCTACAAACTATATTTTTTTCCTCCTTTTAGCCCTAAATCTTGAATTTCTTAATCACACATGCATAATCATCCTCAATCACAATGAAGGATTATTGTATTTACTTAGTACTTAAGCCTTCTTGAGCCTAGTGGGCCATCTTCCTTCCAATGTAATAAACATGATAGAGTCTTTAAGTTCACAAGTTTTCCAAACAAATCCTATGTTACACTAGTATACCCATGACCCCCATCCAATCTTTTATGTTATAGGTCCAATAGTATTGTTCAACAAAATATAGTTATGAGCTACAAATTGAGTTAAATACTCTACTAACATAAAGTAAACATTAAGGAAGTGTACCTCAAGTCCCCCTCGAGTAAAACTCTGAATATAATTGACATGAGATAGAGATTGAAATAACACTTGATATATTAATTTATATAGGAAAGTAGCTTTGGAATAGTCATCTTAGTGTTCCCCCCACCAGATCTCGATGAATAAGAGTTGGGTGAGTGTGGAGAACCCAAAGGTGATTGCATTTCTTTAGAGACTACTATATTATTTTAAGGGATGAATCTTCTAAGAGAATGCTCCTTCTTCACATACAAAAAGGGAAGTCCCTTGGTTTGGTTAACCTATAAATTGTTAGTAAAATGGGCATTTTCATAGTACTTCTATAATTACCATCTATTGAAAACAACAAACTAAATTCCTAAGAAATCTTGAAAAACTATGAAGCATACTAAGTAAGACCACAAATTAGCACCATCCTCGACAATGATGCCAAAAATGTAGAGCTCCTATATCCAATTATGATTACGAGTTGTGCATCTTATAAATACAAAGATAACTTATCTAATTGAGAAACCTCTCATAGATATTGGACACATTTAGTTGTCAACCTAGGTTCGTGAACTTGAAATGGACCAACACAATATATGTATCATGTTGTTACTTAGATTGCTACTTATCCTATTAGAAAACAAATCATTAGAAAAGAGCTACTTATTATTTCAACATAATTGTAATCAACACATTAATAGTAACTACTACCATGGAATTAATTAACCAACTTAATCTAGTGCATTAATAGATAACAACTTAAATATATGAAAATGATTATGCTAGAAATGAACTAATTTCACTATATTATCAATTCACTGAAACTACTCAATGTTGTAGGAATAACATACATTTTGACAATATTGTTCAACAAAATCTAGTTATGAACTACAAATTGAATTGACTACTATACTAACATAAAATAAATATGAAGTGCACCTCAAGTGGCCCCCCCCGAGTACACTCCGAATATGATCAACAACAGATAGAGATTGGAACATCACATAATATATTAATGGATGCGTGATACTAGTGATTTCAATTAGAGATGTATTCATATACAACATAAAATACATTCCAAAAATAGTATTAGCCATTACATGCACATAAAGATTTATTATATAGAGCTCATAACAATTTGAATTATTCAACTACTTAGGCGACTAACTCCTTGGATCTAGAGAAGAGATTTAATAACCATAAAGATCAATGACTAAAATAGACAATCTTGTTAGGGCCACATAACATTAGCAGTTGAAATATAATTGCCAACTCTATGCATGGTAATAAAAGCAATAATTAGTTTGTTATAGACAACAAACAACGATGGAACAAGTCTTTGCCACCTTTATCTCTTGACAAGTAAGCAAGAACACCTCAACTTGTTGGACTAGTTTAACTCTACTTCCTTTCATGGTTGTAGGACTTTTGACAATCTGAAGGTGCATGAGACAAACCAGTTCACTATGCTTGATTATTACAAAAGCTAGTTAGTATGCCAATAACGACATTCAAAATATATACACATATTATCATCACATTTATTCCCATAATTGGCCATACAATCATATAATCATATTATCAAACTCCCCCCTCTCTATTATATATATAGGACCATGGGAGTATAGTATATATGTCTTATAGCACACCAAAACATCAAGTTCCAATATCATGAACGTAGTTCAGTAGATAAAAGTCTTAAACAAAGTTTATGAAAACCATATAAAAAGACTATAAAACCATACCATCAAAAGTTACAATGTGATGGGTCCTATACCCAACATGGTTCTAGATTTGGTATTCTTTTTATCACTCTTTAAGGAGACTTCATATCATTGAGATCCTTTAAAGTTAACCTCAACATAAACATGACAATTAGGTTGGGTTGTATAATTTTTTTGAGTTCTACTCAAACAACCTAACCCACCAAGGACACAAATTGAGAAAGAAATTACTGGAAAGGAATAGGTAATCTTACAAATTTAATGCAAACTAGGATACAAAGAGAGTGTACATTTGCAATAGAAGAGTCATAGGTCTAAGGTTTAAGCATGAGCAAAGAGGAGCATACAAGCCACAAACATTAGGAAGCAACTACTTAGACACGAGTAGCCATCACAAAGTGAAAAGGGAAAAAACCTTTTGCAAGGTTTTGCATGACAAACAACTAAATCCCACGTGGGGTTTGGATTTTGTAACCCATTCACAAGTAACACTTTTAAGTGGAACCCTCCCAAAATAATATCCAATAAGTGTGAAATTCTTAAGCCATTTACAAGCTTCATCAATTTTAGAAACTGTTAGAACAACATGAAGTGGTGGGTCTCGAGGCTTACCTCATGGAACACTTTTGAAACAAACTTTCAAGGTCATCTAGATGAGGGAGCCATTAGATGTCGCCATCAAACATTCAACTTTAAAAGTAATAATTATTACGAAGTGAAAAATTGAGATCATTTAAAAGAGTAACAAAAAATGCTCTAATCTTAACGAAAACAATAAGACATCAATAAATGCAACCAAAAAATATAAAAAATCTTGTAAAATATTGCAAAATGACACATGCCAACCCCCCCCCCCCCCACCCCCCAAAAAAAAAAAAAAACCTAAGAAAATCCATACATTTCATCTAAATTATTAGTTTTTAAAATATGAATCCCCTAATCCACCAAAATGGGGAATCTAGTGCATTTTACTTCTCTATTGTAGGGAAGGTTTTTTTTTGAAGTTAGGCATCAATTTGCTAATCGAACAAGGCGAGGAATCTTTTATGCAAACGAATAATACTAAAAGTTCAACAACCACCGTCGAATTAGCGTCTTTTCTCTTAAATCCATTTGGTGGGTTATATCCTCTATTTTTTGAAGCCAAATGTTTGCAGTAAATAGAACTCGGTATTGACTCTCTCTTCAATTGAACTGAGACGAACGGATACCTGGTTAAAACATAGACCATATATTTTGAAATTGCTCGTATCGTCGCTGAAGAGAGAGTCTTTTTGGGGAATATGGAAAATACACCACCGGAAAAACCCCCAAGAAAGGCAACCAAAGCTTCCATCAAGAGCAAATATGATGTTCATTCAAGAGCTGCCTCTGCAACAGTTTCAGTGAATGTTGGAGATCTGAAATTGAAGACCACATGCTCTGATGCCACCTTTGTCAAAGGCCCCTGCTTGGATGGCATTGTTCTGGGTGTGGAGAAGCCTGGCTTCTTTCTGATTGATTATGATCTGCCCCAAAAGGTAAGATTCCCGTTTCAAAGTTTTCAATATTTGAAGGAAAAAAATGTTTGGGGTAGAGTGAAGAATCTGTATAGGGTTTTTCTCTTTCAAAAATTTCAATGTTTTTAAGTAACAAATGCTTGGATTCAGGTTACAGAATTGTAAGATTTTTACCATGTCAAAACTTTAGGGGAAATAATTTTTTTTATGTTTAAGTTAAAAAATCTGTATAAGGTTTACCTGGGTGTTTAGAAAGTTACTAGGTGAGACGAGACTTTTCACGTGCTTTAGGTCAAATGGTCTGTAGAAACAATGACTATATATCTTATATGATTTATTTATAATTATTAGGTGAAATGGGACTTTTTATGTGCTTTCAATCCAATTGGTCTATAAAATTAATTAATACGTATCTAGTTGTACAGATGCCTGGTCTAGACAATTTTAGATGAGATGGGAGTCATCGCGTGCTCTAAGTTAAATTGATCTGTAGAATTCAGATATATGTATTTAGTTATATTATGACTGGTTTAGAAGACTATTTAGCGAGATGAGAGTTTTCATTAATTGATTTGTTGAATCCATGATTGTGTATTCTTTTATAGAGTTTACACATTCATTTATATAGTTGATTTCAATGATTTGTTTTGAAAATTGTACTAGGTGAGACGGGACTCTTCATGTGCTTTTGGTCAAGCCGGCCTGTAGAATCCATGCATATTTTTCTAGTTATTAAGATGATTATTCTCGATTATGCACTTGATCGGAGGAGATTAAGATAAGATCCACATAATTTTTGGGAAGATATATGACATGGGAATTTCTTAAGGTCATCTCAATCTCTGTTCTCCTGCTTTCCTTGTTTTATTCTACTCCAAGGCTGGCCAGGTACGCTGCCACCTTCATACATTCACCTCCAACATTGGCTTCTTGCCATCAGCCACAATCTTCGTTAACCACCAATTCTCAAATTTTGACTTTCCGTGCACTTAATAAATTCCTCTGAGTTGCTTTCAAGTTCAATGCTTGCCCCTTTTGGCAATTAAGAAGCCTTTTCTCAGTGCCTTTGCCTCAACAATTTTGTTAGTAGATATTTCCAAGGCTGCATGGTAAGTTAGTATTAACTCTCCTTTCTTGTTTCCGACTGCATTGACCAGGCTTAGATCGCCTTTCGCAACACTATCAAAATTAATTTCTAAGATGCCTTTTTTGGAAGTCCATGGATTTTTCTTCCCTTTAATAGTTTTCTTCCCATTGCCTTTATCAGGGATGCCGTCTAAGATAATTTTCCAGCAATTAAGAATACTTGCATTATTCGAGGCGACCTTTCCATATTTAGGAGGCAAAGTAGATATCAATTTTGCACACTTTCTTGAACTTTTTACTATACTTTATCCTTGGGAAGCTCCTTTATGAAGATTTTTTTCTTTCTCTTAACGATGAATTCCAGCAGATTATAATTGGCAGAAGTTAACATATATGGTACAGAGATCCAGATTTTATGCTCCTCTTCCAAGATAAAAGTAGCGCTTCTCCAAAATCTGGGTATGAAAAAAATCTCTGGACTTTGAGGACAGCTGTTGGGGTGGGGCAGTGGGTGCTGTTTAAAATAATATATACAAATTAATGTTTCAATCTAAAAAATTTAGATTAAAAATAATTTAGCTGATTAAAAAATTAAGTAGTAAACCTCCTTTATGGAACGTTTTCTTTTTGGCTGATTCAGCACAACCATCAGTTTTCCTGAGCTTGGAATAGTCATGCTTCTTGTTAGCATCTAGGTTTTACCCTTTGCTATGTCTTTCTTGCAACACTAATTTAAGATACACTAACCATATAATTTTAAACTTATTTTTTGTCTCCTGTGATTTGGCCAAATGTTGAAGATGGTGATGGTTGCATGTGATTATAAGTTTAATAAAAATCTCAAAATCTAGTTGTTTTTGTCAAGCTTGGGAATGAAATGTAGAAATGATTGACAAATATATTGGACAAGACACATATACAATGAAGTTCATAACATTTATCCATTAGTGCATTATTGCATTCATTGATAAAAAATGTGATACAATGTTCAAATTTAATAATACAAAAATGACTGTTTAATCCATCTTCTAGACTTTTCAACTTACAGTGTAGCTAGGAAATAGAAAATATAAATATTATCCTACTTCTAGGTTTATGCACATTAGTGTTACATGTCCCGCCTGATCCACACGGGAAGTGGAAAACCACTTTGTGTTACATATTGGGCAACTTGTTTATGACACCTCATTTGCTTGAGACAAAGCTTTAATGTTCTGCCAAAAGTATCATTTGAGTGATAGCTTCTTTCCTTTGGTAGTTTTCAATAACCAAGATATTGACTTGGTAAGACCTGTGTTTGTTTTCTCAAGTTGAGTCTACTTTATATGATGCTATATTCTATTTAGAGAGAATACTACACTTGTTTGTCGTGAAATTGTTACCAACATTTGTAATGTCCCCTTTTTGAAATGGGATTTAATAATAAATTATGTTATCCCATGTTTTTGGGACAGGGGGATGCATTTCCTTTTCCTTATTTTTTGAGCCATTTTTGGGGGCGGCTAGGGAACGACAAAGGGGACAGCGATATAAAATATAGAAAATTTAAAACATATAGAGAAGTTCAAAATATTCATATGAAATCATGGATAAAGCATGCATATATATATATATATATTCTAGAACCTAAACATAATATTTATGTTAAATAACTTAAATTGAGAGTTCACATTAGAGTCAAAGTCAAACAAACTATCAAAACTCAAACATTAATACTATGGAACAACTAGGAGACATCCTCGCTTTTAGGATGGGTCAAATGGGCTTGGGGACGTGTCCCAAGCAAACTCTGATAATAAATAATAATAAATTAAAATATAAAAAATAAAAATAAAATATAATATAATTAAAAAACATTTGAGTTTAATGAATGGTCAAAAGGCATGAAATAAAGAGTTATGACTATTTAAGTATTAAAAATTTAAATGTATAAAAGCAAGAAAGGAATGAACCGACTAAGGAATGATCGAGAAAATAGCTAATCAATTAATTTTGGAAATAATGATTATTCTTAAATGGAAGCAATGAAGGGTGATCTCCTTCAAGGAATGGATATAAAGGGAATCATCCATCAATCATATCAACAATTCATTCAAGCTTAAAATTATTCAAAGTAATTTCAAACATTGACTTGTCAATCCATCAAGAAATTTCAATGAGCCAAAGCAATCAGCAATAATCTGGCAAACACATCAAGTAATCAATTTTGAATTTGAGGAAGTGTCTTACAAATAGGAAGGATGAAATCTTGTCCAAGTCCACGAGAGGATAATGACAAAAACTCTTATTGCTCTTATTTAGTTTGGACAAAAACCCAAAACTTTGTCAAGGAGGACAAAAACCCTCCATGGTGGACAATGAGTTGTAAGGATGAAAACTCTTTCATGCTTTTGGCAAGTTAAGGACAAAAACCCTTGATATTGCCACTGTTGAGTTAGGAATGAAAACCTCTAATTCAGTAGATTTGTAAGTATATCCAAAGAATTCATGATATGATTGATTTTGAGAATTATTCTATGATTTCTTGATTTCAATATTTGATAAGTTTTTAATCTTTGACAAAGCTATTTTCTTTTCGAGTAAATATTATTATTTTAAGGCAAAAGTTAGAGATATTCCAAAAAGGGTCATTGCATCATTTTCTGTTTTGAGTGATGAATTTTTCAAAAGGTTGTTCAATTTTTGTCTTTGCCACTTATACAAGTGAAAATTGGAGAACCTAATAATATTAATAAACAGTTTTATATACTTGAATAGCGATGTAAAAAAAATGTAGAAAGTGCGAAATAATACAGACGTCGGAGATAGACAGGTAGGCAGGTCATATTGCCAACTCCATTAGTCAAAGTTCTCTATCACATCAAAATTTGCCACCGAGGCAAATGCGATTCTGCTTGAATTTGGTTAGCCACGAGCAAACAAGAACATAGCAGACAGGAAAAATGGCTGAATGGAAGGAGCTGGGGAAAGGAGAAGGGCTTGGAAGAATTGGAGGTTGAGCAAGAGACGGATGACTAGATTTGACTTAAGGAACAAAGCCAAATTTGCCAAGAAAAGAATGATAGGATTCATTAACCTAGAACAGAATAAATGATCGTCAAGATGGAGGAATCCAGTTCAAGGAAGAAAAAATCATATTGGAGATAAGATGAAACCACAATAACAAAGCGTCATATACCAATTCGCACTTTGAAAGATAAACCTTGGAAAAAGAAGATAAAGGAAAGAAGTGGTTTTCCCCATTCAACAAAAAATACAAAGCAATGTTTATTTCATCAAAAACCCTAGATTTGATTGTCGAGTAGTTTAAGGAATGCAAATTGTTTATGAAATGGACTGGAGGAAAATCTCAAGCGGATAATATCATCAATTGGTGGACATCACAGTATGGTGGATGGATAAGTGCAAGAGCTTTTGAAAATGGTTTTTTTTCTTATTGATTGTATTGATAAATTTATGAAGAAAGAGATACTCTATGAGAAATTGGTGTTCTATGAGGGTTTTTGCTTTTATAGAATAGATTGGGAATCAAATTTCAATCCAATAAGTCATAATCCTAAATGGTTTCCAAAATGGGTCAAACTAAGTAATCTATCCAGAAAATATTGGAATATAGAAGCCTTGAAGAAGATTGAGGAGGCTAAAATTCTGGTAGACCTAGATTGTGATCTACGGTATCTAGACAACCTGGAGATAATCACAGAATATTGAAAGTGGAACCAAAAAATTGAAATTGATTTAAAAGAAAGTGGGATGAGGTGTGTCCTAGGGTTAGGGCTTGTAGCTAGTTGTTCAAATGGGAAGAGGAGCATGATATGGAAAAAGAAATGGTCCCTATCTTCAACCCCAAGGGGAAAAACAAAATGTCTGAGTAGACAATGCAAGACAATGAAGTAGATTAGGAATGGGAAATAATGGAACCTGTTTTGGGACCCCTAGAAACAGGTAGAGAAAACATAAAAATTACCAAGGGGAAGGCCTAGGCAGATGATCGGGGCAAAGAGAAAGAAACATATAATGAGAAAGAGTTAAATTTCCTCAAGCAAGAAGCTGAAGCCCTACAAAAAGAGATTGATCGAGGAATTGAGACTTTGAGGCTTGAAAAATAGGATAAGGGAAAAGGCATGAATCTTATCAGGGATAAGAGGAAAGGAATTGAGGATAATGCATTAGAACTATGCAATGAGAAAGCTGTTAATGCCACCCAGGAGAGGGAGTCTAAGATTGGTAAACAATCAAAGCAAGAAACCCCAGAGGTTGCAAAGATACCACAAAGGGGGGAAGGAGACAACTTGGAACTAGAGGCAATAAATGAATTCTTAGGCATATCTCATACCCCAGAAATAGAAACTGAAGAAATCCTCAAGGAAAAATATGAGCTAATCAAGAAAATCTTGGATATGGATGAAATGAAGGAAGCTGATCAAGAAGCACTGTTTGGAAATGAGGAAATTGAAGAGGAGGATGAGGAGAAGGAAGAGAAAGATGAGAAGGGACTTTTTCAAAATATGGAAAACAAGAATAAACCAGATTGTGGAAAACTATCAAGGAAAAGAAAGGGTAGAAAATCCCTTTTTGAACTATGATCAAAAGTTGGCAAGGTAAGAGACCAAAGCAAATCACATCACTACTGAAGACAGGGAAGGGCAACACCCTTCCCCAAGAGCAAAAAAGATGAATACAAAGGATATAATTACGAGTGAAACTATGTTGGAACAAACAATGCTTGTCTAAAGCAAGTGCCTTTGCTTGGGCTGCATTGCAAGGGAGAATAATCATGATAGAATGGTTCAAAAGAAAAGGATTTGAAGGGCCATCAAGGTGTGCCCTCCTTAAAAATACAAAAGAAGCAATGGATGATCTATTGTTGAATTGTCCTTACTCCCAAACTTGTTAGAGATGGTTTTGCGCAAGACTAGGGTGGATAATTGCAGTTCCCAATTACATTATGAGTTTATTCAAAGGCTGGCCACAAGAAAACTAGATTGATCTTTTTGGTATTTTGTGGATTTGTAGCCCATCACTACTACTATGGGAACTATGGAAAGAAAGGAACTACAGGATATTCCGAGATAAAGCACTGGACAGAGAAATATTGTTAAGCAAAGTGGAGACAACAATTGTGGAAGTTGTTAATAGCATGAATTTAACTCACTTGGCTATGGATCTTTGCTTCATTGAGTGGGATAATAACATGAGGAAAAGATGGACTAGTCTCAAGTTTCCTCCTTTCTTTGGCAAGGGAGGGAATAAAAGTAAGACAACGAGATAATCTTGTTGTTGGAAACCTCCTAAGTTTGGATGGTTTTAACTAAACTTCGATGGGGCCTCTCGGGGTAAACTTGGAATATTAGGGGCTGAAAGCATAGTGCATCTATGGGATGGCTTTGTAGTGGCAAGATTTGCAACTCCATTATCAAAAAATACCAACAATATAGCAGAATTCAAGGCGCTCAATGAGGGACTATTGTTATGCAAGGATTTGGAAGTAGAAAGAATTGAAATTGAAGGAGATTCAGCTATAGGGGTAAATGCTATCAGGACCAGAGCCACGCTGAACTGGAGACTGAGATCTCTACTAGACATGACATTAGAAATTCTAGAATTTTTTAAAGATTTCACTATTAATCATATATATTGAGAGGGGAATAGAGCTGCAGATAAATTGGCAAATGTGGCTGCTGGCGGTCTTATGCTTGGCAGAATAGGTCCATTAGAATAACAAAAGGATTGAAGGGAACATACCTGCAAGGTTAGCTCTGTAAGTTTGGTGATGTGGTTGGCTGAGACGGATAATCCTAGGTGGCAAAACAGGTCAGCTTTTAAGTATAATCACGGGCCCAACAAAGTATCGATGTCATTATATGCTCATTTACTCTCTAGTGAACTAATTGAGGAAGTAATCACTATTTCGTAAGGCTATGCACTTCATAATAAACACGTGACAAAGATCGATCAAATCACTAGGTAGTCAAGTAGTCATACGGAACATGCTGCTAAATTTAGTAGGCATGGCTTGGATTGACTTGTAATTTATCTAGCCTTATTTAGTGGATATATTAGCAAAAGTTGGAAGATGAAGGAATTTGAAACAAAGGAAATCATATGGCACAACATTGGCTTGATATAGATGAAAGAAGCATTATGGCACATTAATTGGCCCCATATTTGAAGGATTAGGGCAAGATCCTCAACCTTTCTATAAAATGAACAAGGATGAATGAATTTGGGCATTGAGTTGGGTATTGAGTTTAGAGTAAAGGGAATTGCTACTGTAAGTTTGTCTGAATTGAGTCTCCTATTCGTTTGATTGCAAGAAAGAAGCAAATGTCGTTTATAGGAGAAATTAAGTGGAGAAGGCTGAAGGAAGTGATGAATTACTCTCATTGTTTGGTGATTAGAGTGGTGAAGAGGATCTTGTGAGGGGAGTTTATCTATATTGCCCACAAATACAGGGTTAATACAAAAATCTAGAGGTCTTTATGGCTATGCTCTTGCTTTTGGAAGGATCCAAGGAAGACGTTGTGAAGTTATGCCAAAAAATATTCAAGGAGGATTTCCTTGGAGACTTGGACGAGGTCATAGACAATATGAGGAATTCCATACCCAAAGGATTACCATGTCATTAGGTGGGATGGAAAACCAGTTTCCCAATTGCCTATCCCGATGATTGAGGATGTAGGGTATTTTGAAGTGAGGAAAGCCACCATCAAACAAAATGTGGGACTCTTGATGAAGCTCCTTGGACTCATAAAGCATGAGGGGGGAGATTGGACCCACAGCTACATGAACGCAGATGTGATTGATACTCGTGACGAGGAAGACAGAGCTGAGCTAAGAGCGGATGGACTGCAAGCCATTGGAAAAGAATATGAATCAAGGCCAAGCAATTAGTGAGAACTATGCCCAACCTACATTGTCCCAGGTGATAAAGGGAAAGAGATTGCCATGGAATAACTTGTTTTCTATTTCCTTTTCTTATAATGTATTACTAGTAGAAGAATAATATAAGTTTTTGTCTTTGTATGTGAATTTAATGTCCTGAGACAATTTTGTATACTATGTCTTGGGTAGTATGGGTAGGACAAAAACATTTTGCATATAGATCATGGTTTCTGTGTATGAGATGCAAAATGCAAATGATGTATAGACACAAGTAGTGGAGAAAGGACATTTTGTGGCTCTAGCCTCTGAAATACAGGGCATATGGCTTGAAGCATTGTTCGGTCATTCTGTAAGGAATGTAAAAACTCTAATATTTTATTAATATAACACATATTCAGCGGCTTCGTCCCTTTGTTGATAAAAAAAATTAAAAAAATTGGAGAGCCTAGGTTGACACCCATGAATAGTCAAAAAATATAGCAGTTACACCATGTGACTTGAAAATTGAACGACCCAGGCTGATTAGGCCCATGACTAACCCAAAGGTGTGTTGAAGCATGCACTGATTAAGCTGACTTATTGTCAAGCTGAAAATGTGAATCACTCATCATATATAATGTTGACACATAAAAAGTAGCTCCCATGGCAGGGAAATTTGTCGAAAATGAAGGTATATGATGGCTCCATTCATAATCATCGAAAGCAAAAATGAAGTGTGCAATCTTAGATGTTTAGGTGCTGAGTTGAGCAGTACTTGTTGAAATGTAGTGCTAAGCAACAATATGTTGCAATGACAAGTCAGTAGTGGACAACATGAAAAGTCTCCAAGTGCATACCCAAAGAACTCAAAATTTGAATCTTGATGATTCTCCTTGGAAGATGAGAGTTGGAGAGCTGTTGCAAAGCTATCTCTGGTAAGAGAACAATATATAAGAACTTGTGTATGGAGACACACAACTCAATGATGCCCTCTTTGATTTTTATCATGAGTTTCGGTTAAGTCGCCCTTTTGGGTTTTCAACTTACAATTCAAGTGAAGCCAATATCCATAACCCCAAATAATCTGTACATATTTGATGGTCAATAGCGTGCTCATCATATCCAATAGTATTCACACGAAGAGCAACAACAACATCTACATTAAGATTAAATGAACTATTATCTGAAATGGAGGATTGGACTCTCTTATTAGATTTTGACAAAAGGTGAGTCTTAGTTTGCCATTTGGAATGATCTTTCCATCCAAAATGCATGTCTCATTGGTTTGGTAGACAAATCTCTTACATAACAATGTTTTGTAGAATGTGTGTGTTAACCACAAGATAGAAACGGATGTAGATGAAAACGATCACTAGAGGTTTGCCTCAATGTCCACAAGGACAACATGTTTGGGTTTGGTTGGTTGATGACAACTTGTCAATTTCACATTGGTGATCAACAAGTGAAGACTTAACTGGCTTTTTAAATACATATGGACACAAATTTGATATGCTTGGAATATTTTGGTATATGAAAGCTCATAACACCATGTTTTTTACATTTAATTGTCTCACAAATTCACACAAGAGGTGGAGATTCAACAATGGGAGGATTGGCACGATTTTTTTTATCCATGATGGGTTTCAACAATACTTTTTTTTTAAACATTGAATTAACAATGGAGGGGCTCAACACTTCTTGAAGAAGTAATGTTAACATTTTTCTTTTCCACAACACATTTTGTGACAGAAGATCATTGTTGAGAATATCTTTCTTCTTTGTTGAGGCATTAGGTATCTAATCTTGTAATTTATCTTGCAAGCTATTGATTTCTAGCCACAACATTTTGTATTGGTTGCAAAAATTGCACAAACAAAGGCTTGTATTTTGCCAACATTCTACTATTCTCTTTGCTTTTTGTTTGTGCTGACATTAATTTGCAAGGATAACATGCCAGTGGTGTATAATGTGAACACAATTCCAAGATCATTGTAAGCTTTGTCTGTGAAGGTAGCCACCCAAGATCTAGAGATCAAATGGAAAGCACAATGACAAGAGGATGAATATGATAAGAATAAACTGTATTCTCACCAAGATGGAATACAAATCAGTACAATAGATGATAGTACATAGGAGACCCCTTGGTTATATAGCCAAGGTGAGTACAAAGGAATGAATGAGACAATGGCAAGTGTTGTTGTCTCATTACATGATAATCAAGAGACAACTTATCACCCACCCAAGGTGGAATCACATGTCCACTAGAGGTGGATCATCCTCCTATGTGTAATAAAGTATGTACAACATGTGCAACAAAGGTGGAGAGTGATAAAGTGATAAGTTCACTAAAGGCAGAGTCAACACATAAAGTGGAATGTGATAACTTAATAACACCACCTAAAGTGGAAATGCTTCCAAAAGCTCCTATGTGGTCCCTAAGTAAGCTTAAGTAAAGTGTAATTAGGACCTAGGCGAGAAATAACCAATGTAAAATGCCTTAATTACACCAACAATTACAAAAGCCTCAGAGTCAAGTTTTACCAATAATGCTCAGATCTAATACAATTCACAACACCTTATGGCTTTTACTATTAAGTGGAGATGTATGGGTTCCTTATCACTCGGATGGGTTTCCTTTGCTATATATGGCTAGATAGATATGCCAAACCTCTTGGTATGCTTGCCCTTTCGATAATACTTATGGTATGTGGAAGAAGCTCGGTCTTTAGATATACTTGTTGGTACGTGAAAGTTATGTTCAAGCATGTGAGAGTAGAGAAGTATGTGGCACTTAGGCAACATGTGAAAAGGATTCACCCTATCAATAAGACCCGCATAGAAAGAAATTAAAATTTCTTTTAGTCAAGATTTATGTCATGATAGTGATAAATGGGTACTAGAGGGAAAATAAAATGACAATGTTTGTATGTTTTTCCTACAATTTATATGATGTTTTTGGGTTTCTAAAATTTGTTCTGATTCTGGAATTTTGATTGAAAAACTAATTCATTGTTTGAAATGTATAACAAGTCAAAAAAATATCCCCTCCCAAAATATTTGAGAATGGATTAAATGGTGATCTCCTAAAACTGACCTAAATAAAAAATTTCCTGATGATGGATCATTGAGTATGATCCAAAACATTGATGCTAAAAACTCACACACAATCTCACCCAGAACCATAGCAGTAAAAAAATAGCTTTAAATTTAAATCACCTAACGGAAATTTCCCATCCTAAATGACCTATAAAAGAACTCTTAATTTTAAAAATGTCAAATTATGTTTTGATTCCAAACTTCCTTAGAGTCAAATTCTAAACTCTAAATTTAAATCCCCAAAATAAAACCTAACAATATGAGCAGTAAGGTAGTGACAGACTGGGAGAAGAATTTAACCATTTAGCATGTGAAGGGTCACAAATTGGGAAGAATCCAGGCCAGCAACACAGAGTGTTTACAGATCCAACTTGCTTGCTCTGAATTTTATTGGAGTCATTTGTTGAATCTGTGCCCTAGAAGATCATGTAACAGTTTGTGTGCATGCTCTACATTACTTTTTCTTGTTTGTCAGCAATTATATCATCTGCTGAATTGAGACCCCAGAGGAAATTTTCCAGCAATGTCTTGTGAGCTGCAAAATGCATAGTACGTGATTTTTTTTGCTTGTTCACGCATGGTTTAAAAATTAGGGCATGTGGAAGATCACAAATGAGCAACATAAATTCTAGGCAGGTATGTGTTGATGTGAGTTTTATGCCACTACAACATGCAGAATTGAATACTTAGTATTCCAAATGAAGCACCAAATCTCCAACTCTCTCTTGAATAAGGATGCTCATATGCTAAACAATGTACATGGATTGTGTGATCAAATGAGACAACCCCAAGGTTCCTTCTATTTGTGGACTTTCACTCAGTTATAATGATGTGATATGCCGATTATCACAAAGGGACTTACGTTGTTCATTCAATGGATATCAACTACTTTAAACACTTCCAACCAAACAAACTGCAAAGGGCTAAAGGGTTTAAAGAATCTAATCTAATCCTAGAATGCAAGAAACTGTGAATTTCTTTGTGACTCTACTAGACTTAGTTTAGCCATCAACATCAACTAAGCTAGTGTGATCTCCTAAGGTAGATGTAAGATGTTCAAACTATCACCATTCCATTAACACCATCCATTGATGCATATCAACGTGCAAGCAATAATCAAAGTAAAACTCATAAATATGCCATTTAACCATGCAAGACAAATTTACAATCAGCAAGCAGCTAGTGGTTTGGTCTAAGCGAGTTTATCAAAGATGTATCCAAAATATCTTCCATTCAACTAAACACTACTTCTAATTAGCATAAGTAAATTCTAAGCTAAGTGAGGAAATGTAGAAACCATGCAATACTCCAAAATGATACAAGCAATTCACCATGAAGACCAACAATGAATTACGAACAATTTGGCGGTACCTCTCCCTCTTTACAAATGATAGGAGTGGGGTTTATACAGGAGCCCCAATTACAATGAATGACCAGGATTGATTTGAAATCAATGGCCCAAATTTACCAAAGAAAACCCTATATAGGTTTTGTACAAACATTAAATGCTCATCCAATGACAATGAGGCACCACCCTAGTGGGCCAATTGGAAAATTCCGAAGGAGGAGAACCAATAGGAAGACGCTTAGTCATCCAACAACTCATTCTCAAGAATATGTATGCCTCTTTCTCTTGCAATCTTTATTTTACTTATCCTTAGGGATACTTCATTGTTCTTGAAATTCTTTCTCTTGGATGTCTTGACTTTGTGATACTTGAATCCTTTGCATTTCTACCTTCATTGTTTGGAATTCTTTGTCTTCCTCATCTTTGGACTTGATCCTTGGTCTAATCCCTTGGACATTGTTGACATCTTCCCTAGTATATTCCTCAATCCATTTCCTTGTACGACTCAATCATCATCAGGATCACCCTCTTGATGGGAATCTTGTCCTTGAATCCTTTCTTGCTCTCGACCTCAGACTTGTCCTTATGCCCTTGTTCATGTTCCTATACTAACCTAGGTGTTCAAATCATCCTTGCATATGGAAAGACTTAACCTCAAACATTATGTTGCGCCTATATTGCAAAAGTCGTAGACCTTTTGGACTTTGCATCTCCAATTCCATCTTTCACTTGAGTTTCTTTACCCATGTATCTTTGATATTACATCAACTTCTTATCCTCATGCACCCTCCTCCTTCATTCCTTGTCCTTGATCCTCTTGGAGTGGTTGAACCTCCTTCAAACTTGATCTCCTTGAGCCAATCCCCCCTCTTTGCTTAGGATTCCTAGTCATCTTCATCCTCACGGGGATCCTTCCCATTTAACTCGTCCCTGAACTTGGTCCTGATATCTTGACTTTCTTGGAGCGATTAGTTTCTCCATGTTGATCACAAACTTGTAAATTCTAATGTCCTTAGGTGTTTGATGATGACAATCTTTCTCATTTGTTGACCTTTCCTCCTTGCATAATTTGATCATCCTCGCGTGGTGAAGTCTTCCTCTCCCATTTTAGGACATCCTTGATACTTTTATCTGTTACCTCATTGGCTTGGAATCCCTTAGCCTTGATCCCTCATAGGGACAAATTGGAGTCCCTATCAACTTGTCCTTGAATTCAATCCTGCTTGATCCTTACTGGACTAGTTGATTTCCCTATAAGATAGTCCTTATTCTTTAAGCATTTAATCAAGTGGAAAGTTGACTTGCATAGGGACACATGAATATCCTTGTAGCCGACTCCCCGTTCTGCACACCTTAGTCTCTGAGTGGAAGATCAACTCATATAGGGACTTTGTGATTTACTCAAGATTCCCTCGATTGCTCCATCCTTGTCCTCTTTGCCTATCAGTGTCTCAGCAATCACTCCTGCAAAAGAAAAGAAGGCATGAACTTAATGATCATGTAAAGGAATCTGATTGAGAAATTAACTTCAGACCCTTAATCCTTTGATTTTAAAATTAATTTGGAACTTTATAGCTTAGAAAATCAAGCACCTAAGATTGTAACCAAAGTTTAAAACCAAATGCAAGATTGTGAGCTTCCAAGGAGAAATCTTAAAAAGTAAATCTGAGGACTAGGTGTGCAGACAAGTCTGAGAACAAGTCCATTTAAGAGCACAAAATTAATCCTCGATTGCTACAAACTTGGAAAAAATAAAAATTTTAAAGTCATGAGATTTGAGAAAATTTCTGAGGACACATCTTTGACAATGAAATCTGAAGACATGGTCTGCAAATAAGGTATACTCAGATAGATAAGGTATTGAAAATCATAACTTTGTGACTTACTTGGACTCCCAAATGCAAGGCTCAAACCTTTTTCTCGATGTATGAATTCTGATTTTTCTGAAGACAAATACACAGCGTGCTTACCTTGGGCACTTTCCTCTTAAAATCAGTTGGTTTCTCTATAAAAATGCCCCCACATACCCTGCAATGAATTCTGATATGAATTAGCCACTTGGGAATTTCATCTAATTTTTCTATGAAAATTGAACTTTTTTTTGGAGGTTATCAGACTCAAGTTTGAGGAACATGCACTTACAGCCCCTTTGATTGCTTGAATATTGTTTCAGATCTGTGTATATTTCTAATTTTGTTCTCCAAACACCCTGCAACAAACTCTGATACAGATCAGTGGCTTGAGGATTTTCTAGGATTTTTCATAAAAATTGCATATCTAGAGGATTTTCAGACTTGAGTCTGATCCTCACTGTGTTCGCAGCCCTCTAAGCTTTCTGATTTTGTTTTTAAGTTAGGTCTGAACCTACCTTTGCTCCTAAGACAGCCTTGTCTGCTAGGATGCTGAAACCTCTGATTTTCTTATAAATCGCAGCCTCTTATGGAAATTCTCAGATTTAATCTGCAGACTTCTCCCTTCACAATCGCCTATGCCTTGATGAGTGCTTGGCTAACCTTGAACTCTCTCTTCTACAATGGTTTTGCTATGGCACCTTCAGACTTCCTTCCTTAATGATGGCCGACTTTATGATGGCTGTAGCATCACTTGCATCAGATCTGATCGCTTCTTACTTAGGCTTCATTTCACTTTCCTCCTCCACCTTTTAAATCGCCTAGCTCCTCTTGTTCTTCTTTGACTTTGGGGCTTAGGCAGCCTCTCTTATTGTATTTTATTTGCTGCTGTAGGTGGTTTTTTAATGAGGTTTTTGTCTTGGATCCCCCTCACACAGCCAATGTGGGATTAAAATTGCATTTTAAGAATTGATTTTGAGACTCGTGCAAAGTTGAATGCAGCTCCTTGGGATTCGTTCAAAATTGATTCGTTCAAAATTGACAATTTTATTGAATCCATTGATTATTCAATTTCCACTTGCAATCCTTCAATTTTTTGATTTGCTTTAGATTTATTCTTATTTTTCATTTGATTCTAGAGGTGGTTTTTTATTTGGAAGAGAATTGCTTGCATTTTCATGGGGCTGGTGGAAAAATGACCTCCACAAGGACAAGTAAAATCCTTAAAATTTCCCCTCCTTGAATTTCTCTAAGTATCTGTAATGCCCCTTCTCAAATGACAAGCCATGGGGAGTCAAATTCTAGCCTACCATATTCCCTAGGCTAGAATAAATAATTAATAAAGTGAATAATTAAAATATGGCCAAAAGCCAATGCACAATGAACAATTATTATAATTATTCATTATAACTTAAAGAGGGGCCATCTTAAGTTATTACGTTAATTCTTCTAGGTGGCATCAACATGGGGTTATTTAACATTTAAAATAAACCTTGGTGATATTATTCAAGGCTTTAGAGGTATCAATGCTTTTTGGAGGGAGTTGCAAATAGAGGCCAAGCACAAGACGAAACCCCTGTTATCAGCAGTACTGGATGTAACCCCAGGTCGGCAACAACAATCTGTAATTTCTAGAAATAATAAAAGGGTTGTATCACTAGCGCTGAATCTGTTCATTTTGGGCGAACAAAACAAATTATCAGTCTGATTGGTATCACTGCTTCAGCCTGGAAAAATACATCTAGCGCTCAATTCAAAGGCTATCGCTGATGCTAATTCAGACTAGCCGCCATCCATAGGAACCATTTGAACAGTGAGAGCCATCTTCAGCCTTTGGTTTATATCAGCTTTGCCAAAGATTATAATCTGAACCTAATGAAATGACTGGTATGCCATGCATTCAAAGTTTGGGAATTAATGTTATCGCTGGTTGGAATTTAATTTTATAGTTCGAGAAATAAGAACACACGTTGCATGTTATCAAATACCTCATTGAATAGTCTGTAATTTGTGAAAGCTTCATGGAATAAATTGTTTCTTGGTCTGGTTGACTGTTTACATCTGTTACTAGCAAATAAATCTTGATTAAGGATATTTCTGTGGTATTAGAGCGCAGAGAACCTGCCAGCCTGTGCGGGTTTTAGATGCATGTCAGCTTTTTCAATTGCATGTCACAATATATGTTTGCATGGCACTTCTAATCAATTGCATGTCAGGATATATGGTTGCATGTCACTTCTAGTCATTTGCATGTCAGTTTGAATTGGTTCTATGCACTCTAGAGGATTAGGATCACATTGATATTTCACCAGGAGTAGGGCTGAACAACAATGGGAAGAAGAAGAGAATCCCTGGTTTGATCAAGGCAATATGGCAGAACAGAGAAATGATGGGGGTAATGGACAACCCAGTCTTCAGGACATTATGGCACAGATGGCACAACAACAACAAATGATGCAAATGTTTATGCAGTCATAATAGCTTCTTAATGCACTCGGAAATCTCAGATCGAATAGCTGCATGCACAAGATCATGATGGAGATAGAAGTGATGTTGGGAATGAAAATTATGTTAGAACAGACTCTAATGCTGTTAGGACAGCAAACACCAGATCTGATTGGCCTCTTAGACCGGTGTTCTTGCCAAGACTGGTTGAAGAAAAAGCAGTTCTAGAGGCCAAGGAAGAAACTCACATTACAGATGATGTTATGGTAGCACACGATGAGTACAAACTGCTTCTAGCAAATGTTAGTCAACTAATAAATCTAAATCAATTTATGAACCAATGAAGGGATAAAGATAGATTTCATCTAGAGAGGCAGGAAAGGAGACCTAGAGGGCCAACCAGGCAAGGCACTCAGCCTCGAGAATTCAAAGATGCTTTAAATAGGGTCCCTTTGCCCACCTTTGATGGAAGCGGGAAGGTTAGTGCCAGGTCTTGGGTACACAAACTTGATACATTCTTGTCGCTTAAGCCTATGGAGGAAGACAAGGCCATCCAATTTGCTACAATGCATTTGGAGGGTGTGGCCTATGATTGGTGGGACCACAGATTAGTGTCACAGGACCATGGTATGATACATTCATATGAGGAGTTTGTGAACAAGTTGGTCACACGTTTTGACAGGAAGGACATTGATACATTCATGTTGCTTAAGCCTATGGAGGAAGACAAGGCCATACAATTTGCTACAATGCATCTGGAGGGTGTGGCCTATGATTGGTGGCACCACGGATTAGTGTCACAGGACCATGGTATGATACATTCATATGAGGAGTTTGTGAACAATTTACTACAATGCATTTGGAGGGTGTGGCCTATGATTGGTGGCACCACAAATTAGTGTCACAGGACCATGGTATGATACATTCATATGAGGAGTTTGTGAACAATTTGCTACAATGCATCTGGAGGGTGTGGCCTATGATTGGTGGCACCACGGATTAGTGTCACAGGACCATGGTATGGTACATTCATATGAGGAGTTTGTGAACAAGTTGGTCACACGTTTTGACAGGAAGGACATTGAAGTTTATTACAGGGACATGGCACAATTGAAGCAAGTGGGTCCCTTGGAGACTTAAAATGAGTTTTAGAAGATTTCAGTCATGGTCCCCGACATGCCCCAAAGGTGGTGAAAATGATAAAGAGCAAATGTAACAGTTGATATTCAATAAACTCACTTGAATAGATTCAGATTTGCATTGGATAATTTTTCCATTACACTCATGAGGCTTATAAAGCCTTTCATTCCTGTTACAAACTACCTACGGGAATGTAACTTCCCGGAAACTAGCTTTTATTTTATTATTCTATTTTGTATTTATTAAACTAAACTAACCTAAAACTAATCTAATTAATGAAATACTCCAACATTCCCCCCCTTATTACATTAATTCGAACAAGAGTGGAAATTGCAACGATTTTAAATCCAACCCTCTGGAGACTTTGATGAAGCGCCTTCACCAATCTGCCTCGCTTGCTCAAGAAACACCGAACTGACCGCACCAGTGGATCTCTTGACCAGGCTTGCTCAAGAAACACCAAACTGTCTGCATCAGTGGATCTCCTGACTGCAAAACTTGAAGCTGTTTGCACATAATGAGTGTTCCCACCTCCCCTGCACAATGAGACACATTTCCTTTGAAATTCCATATCTCCTTCGAGTGTGTCTAATGCCTCCTCTAGTGCTGCACATGAGACGCCTTTCCTTCGAAAGTCCACATCCCCTTTGAGTGTATCTAATGCCTCCACAAGTGTTGTGCAAACAATCATCACCAATATGCCTGCACATGAGATGCCTTTCCTCCGAAAGTCCACATCTCCTCCGAGTGTGTCTAACGCCTCTTCAAGTGCTCGACAAATCATTTTCGAATCCTGCCCCCCCTCACTCCTTGAAGGGACAATCATGCTGCCAAGCCCCCTCTTCTTTTCAGGGACACAAATAAGTCAAGCCTCCTCTTCTCATTAGGGACGAATCTGCCAAGCCCCGGCTTTTCAGGGACACAAATAGATTGCTTCTCATGGAATAAATCACCCCTGAGCGAGAAGCTAGCTCGGGATGATAGAAAACCTCTTGCCTCCAGCCTCCTGTGGATCCCTTTAGATCTTAATTGTCAAATACAACATAAATAGTTATGAATGCATCATTAGCAAATTCACAAAAGTGCTCATACACAAGGATGTCAGAATAACTTCAAGAATGCACAAAATAAAATAAGTCTTTTAAGCACACGCCAAAATTAACCTTTTAACTCCAATTATAAAAATAAAACTCCTTATCTTTCTCTTGGCACATTGCAGCCCATGTCAACATGGTTAGCTTCAGAGGGTTGTAAACGTACCTCTTACATGTAGAATTTAGAAGCAGGAAAAAAACCATAGTAACTCGTGGATGCATCCCCCCCCCCAAAAAAAAATCCTTGGCGTTCTTGGAACAGGGATGCACCGGGGACAGGGGACGACGTTCCAGCATCCCCTGCAGCGCCACCGTCCCGCCACCATTCTCGAGGAGACGCGGGGACGTCCCAGTGTCCCCAGTGGGACAAGGGGACACCTAGGCGTCCCTCAACCCCTAAGGGGATGCCCAGATGTCCCCCGTCACGACAAGCATATATCATATCATTTTGTAGTTTGTACTTGTTTTGATATATCATATCATGCTACTCAATGCAATCATCTTTATGATGAGATAGATACTAAAACTTTAGTATTTGGCTTTTCTATTATTATTATTTATATAATAGAACTCTTCCATTTGCTGATTGGAGAATTTAAAATTTATTGTTTAATGTTCAATGTTCAGTGCAATGTTCAATGTTCAATGATCAATCACAATCAAATGTTCAATGTTCAATGATTTTACATCTTTATGTCTTATATTGTTATACATCTTTCTATAACTAGCATTTTAAGTACCACATGTATAGTATATACCCCCCATCCCCCGCCGCCGTCCCTAAATTGAGGCCTCTTTGTCCCCCCGTCTCGGAAACTTGTTCCCCTCTTCCTCCATCCCCCCGTCCCCCAGGGCAGTGTAACTATGAAAAAAACTGTCAATCTGGACAAACCAACCTGATATCCTTTACAAGACAAACTTTTAAACTTCTAAAGAGGCAAATGTCTCAAACACCATGTCACCAGATTAGATTTCCATCAACCCCTGCTATCATTAAATTTGATTGAATCAAAATAATTTGAATGTATGATCACACCTATATCTTTTGGCATTATATCAAACAACTCAGTGTAAACTGCAACCTTGGACTCTTTGAAACGGTTCTCCAAACTGGCTATTGTATGCAATGATATCTGTATAAATATAACTTCATATTCATAACCTTCCTTCAAATCCATGGGAATCCTTCAATTCACGACAATCGCTGCAGGATCCAACACCATTAACAGTAAATCTACAGGCACCAATCCAGAATAGCTGGAATAAATGATTTTACCTCAAAAACTACACCCTAATACAGATTGTAGATTCCTATCATCACATTCCTTGAGATGGTATCTCTTGTGCCATGCTGTCAAACAGTTCGTACACCATTAATAATGTATCAGACTCAATTGGTGGATGCCTTACTCATAGAATTGATTTGTAGATATGTATGTTTCAAGTGTTTGATAGCACCGCCCAGCAACAAACTCAATATTGGAAGAAAATGTGTGGTAAAGTGTACAGGCATATGGCATAATGGCAGGTCTGGTTCAATACCTGGAAATACACTTTGTTATTCTCCTCTACTAATCTTCCATGTAAGTATATATTGAGCATTCAGCGGCTGGTGCGTACCATGCCTCAAAATAGACACTCAATTGCAAGACTTAATACAATAATGTTCAATCAAACAATGAACCAAACCAGAAAATTAACAGGAAAGAAACCATAAAACATCATATTCAATACAGAGCACAGACATAAGCATAGAATCTATTTGCTCTGATACCAACTGAAAATGATAAAGAGCAAATGCAGCATTTGATATTCAATAAAATCACTTGAATAGATTCAGATTTGCATTGGATAATTTTTCCATTACACTCATGAGGCTTATAAAGCCTTTCATTCCTGTTACTAACTACCTACGAGAATGTAACTTCCCGGAAACTAACTTTTATTTTATTATTCTATTTTATATTTATTAAACTAAACTAACCTAAAATTAATCTAATTAATGAAATACTCCAACAGGTGGGTCACAATGCTCTTTGTAGAAGGTTCAAGTGAAAGGATCGGTTAAGGTTCACAGGCTTACTACATTACATGATGCCACGTCATGCTTAGCAATGGGATTTAATAGAGGTATACATTTTGACAATTCATTGGCAGCCAAAGAATTGCACCTTCATTTGATATCTGATTTTTGGGATACTCATGTGGGATCATGTATGGTCATTGTTCTTAATGGAGAAGAATTGGTAAATGCTGTTATTGGCTTGCAGCTGGGTAATGATACATGGGATGATGGTTTTGTTTTTATGGACATCAAATGTTTGGCCAAATTTGGGGTGACTTGATGAGCTACTACTTCTTCACCCTGTATGATGGGTTTCATATTGTGGTGTGGAGTCCGGGTGTTGATTTGTTGGATGCATTGTTACGCTTGCACCCTATTGAGTTGCTTAACGATTTGTGGTGTTTAGATAAGTGTATCAGAGTGGAGCAGTGGATAGTTTTGCAATTGCTGGAGGACGAGCAATTTCGGGAAGGGAGGACTGTAGTGTCCCTTCTCAAATGATAGGTCACGGGGAGTCAAATTCTAGCCTACCATATTCCGTAGGCTAGAATAAATAATTAATAAAGTGAATAATTAAAATATGGCCAAAAGCTAATGCACAATAAATAATCATTATAATTATTCAGTATAACTTAAAGAGGGGCCATCTTAAGCTATAAGGTTAATTCTTCTAGGCGGCATCAACATAGGGTTATTTAACATTTAAAATAAACCTTGGTGATATTATTCAAGGCTTTAGAGGTATCGATGCTTTTTGGAGGGAGTTTCAATTATATAAAGGCATCACTGGGTTTTAAATCATTCATTCTGCTCTATCAATTTGTTTTGTTTCTCTTTGCAAATAGAGGCCAAGCACAGGAGGAAACCCCTGTTATCAGCAGTACTGGACGTAGCCCCAGGTCTGCAACAACAATCTGTACTTTTCTGGAAATAATAAATCTCTTTCAGGGTTGTATCGCTAGAGCTGAAGCTGTTCATTTTGGGCAAATAGAAGCAAATTATCAGTCTGATTGGTATCACTGCTTCAGTCTGGAAAAATACATCTAGCGCTCAATTCAAAGGCTATCGCTGCTGCTAATTCAGACTAGCTGCCATCCATAGAAGCCGTTTGAACAGTGAGAACCATATTCAGCCTTTGGTTCATATCAGCTTTGTCAAAGATTATAATCTGAACCTAATGAAATGACTGGTACACCATGCATTCAAAGTTTGGGAATTAATGTTATCGCTGATTGGAATTTAATTTTATAGTCTTAGAAATAAGAACACACGTTGCATGTTATCAAGTACTCTTTGAATAGTCTGTAATTTGTGAAAGCTTCATGGAATAAATTGTTTCTTGGTCTGGTTGATTGTTTACATCTATTACTAGAAAATAAATTTCTATTAAGGATATTTCAGTATCCATGATGGAAAATCGATTGGTAAGGGGACTATTCCCTGGTTCTCCCATCACCTTTTCATTAATTCTCATTATCTCCTCAAAGGGGAAAATCGATTTGCATATAAAATCCCCCATAGTTTCCTTCATTTCCTTAATTCTCTCTGGAAGGGGAAATTTGAATGCCTCAAGGACTCCCATTTTACTTAACTTCTTGTCCACAGGGGAAAATTGTCCCTCATAGGGATAAATCCAATCCAAGATTCCATGTTTCCATTCACTCCCCAAATGTCCTAGAGGGGAAAAACGACCCTCTCAAGGAGTAAGGGAAATTCTATATGCTTATGGACAATATTGACATTCATTCATCACAAGGACTTTCCTTACTTCACACCAAAAATTTTTCTAAGTATGGGACTAGTGGAAAATCGACATTGCATAGGGACTCTTCACTAATTGTCCTTGTTCCTTATGCCCAGGATGGGAAAAACGACCCCTATAGGGACAAATGGTCCCAAAACTTAGTTTTTTCACTTGTCTTGCTCTCTAGGAGTGGAAAATCGACTCCCTCGAGGACTTTCATAAATTTTCAAGTGGAAATTCATCTATTGTAGGGATTTTATTCATTTTTGTAGTGGAAAATTTATTTTCATAGGGACAAAATGCAATTTTGGAGTGGAAATTCTATTTCCATAGGGACAAAGTGCAATTTTGGAGTGGAAAGTCTATTTCCATAGGGACAAAGACCAATTTTATAAGGAAAAATTAATTTTCATAAGTCTTTTGTATATTTTAAATATGGAAAATCAATTTTTATAGGGATTTTAAAGCCCCTATGTATAAAATATGTCATTATAACATATTTCAGACTATTTGACTAGTCAAAACGTTCATGCACTTAGAAATTTTACCTCAAACCACTACAACTTGTCCAAGTGAAACCTTAACCTTGACACTCCTATCTGCACTTACAACCCAAACAATTTAATCACTTAACCACTCCTCAACCTCTGAGCTCTGAATTGTTAACTCAACTGCCAAAACCTTACAACTACGAGTGAAAAGAGGGGGTCTGCATTTGCAATGAGGCGATGGTGTGAAAAGGTCACAAGAGTATGCGGGTATGAACTCTGTATGTGTTGCAAGTTAATACATGGGTCGAAGACTGGAATATTAAAAAATATTATTTAACTGGATGCTGGTGGATTTGTTCATGGATTTCAAGTGTAGCACGACTCTTGCAGGTGGTGCACAAAAGCAGGTTAAAAGGCACAAATTTAGATCACAAATGAATTATTTATGCACAAGTTGAGCGGTTTTGCAGGCAGTTTTGTAGGCAACATGAAATTCTAAGGGCATCACCTTAGATGCTGGTATTTACTGAACTTACCAAAGAAAAATGAAATTTATATCTGAGAAAGTCATGACGCTGAGCATAAAATTGGGAAGTCATGATGCCGAGCATGAAATTGGGAAAGTCATGATGTTGAGTGTAAAAGGGCTAGGAAAATTAGATTTACCAGGTGCTTCTGTGAGTAAATTGTCTCTCCACTGAATTTGGCAGAGGCCTATATTTGTTGAGAGGGTCCTCCAATAAGGATGCCAGAATTTCAGCAACTCATTTGTCTTCTCCAGAACTGTAGTATGTTTTTCATAACATGCAAACTTGGTCTCCTTTATTGAATGGCAGCTCATCCTGCCACAGTGCTGCTTGACTTCTTTCACATACACTTCCTTTCTTCATGCTTCTCCCTGTACTAAAGCTTTTCATCCTCTCTGATACCAAAGTCAGGCTTGGTAATGAAATGCAAAAAATATGTCAAATACAATGGATGGAACACTATTTGATGAAGTTCATAACATTCATCTATAAATGCATTCATCAAAATAAAATGTGGTAAAATGTATATTTTCAACAATATAAAAATGACTTTTTGGTTCATCTTCTAGATGACTATCTAGCTTCTACTGTAGTTAGGAAATACAAAATATAAAATTTATCTTCCTACTTCAAGGATTATGTACATTAGTACTATAATTTCTAGAGGAATGGATCAAGAATTTGGTTGTGAAGTTCATTTCTACCATTTGTCAAATTAGAAGTGAAGATTAATATCTATATTGCATATGGAAAATTCAGCTTGAGGGGAGATTCCGATTTATGAGTGTTTTTGTTTACTAACATATTAACTCTTGGTGACATTTGTAAACAGGTAATGCATTCTTTGGGTGAATTAAATGTAAGATACACATCTGTAGGTGTGTGGCAGTTGTGTAGATCAGTATATGTTTGTATTTCAAGTTTGTAAGGCTGCATAAAGGATACAAATACGATTTTAAAGCATGACTTGGGGAAAGCTTTTTTAGATTTAGC
Organism: Chamaecyparis obtusa; assembly: GCA_027943335.1. Lineage (NCBI taxonomy): Eukaryota > Viridiplantae > Streptophyta > Pinopsida > Cupressales > Cupressaceae > Chamaecyparis > Chamaecyparis obtusa. The sequence goes on from BSBK01002112.1 coordinate 661,665, forward strand.
ATGACAGTTCTTCATTATTACAATACCCAAAACCCTGCCCCTGGCATTGACAATCATCACAAAGAAAACTGCTTCAAGTCCTAGGAGAACACTTGGTACTCATCAACAGAATTTATTTAATTTTATTTTAAAAACTTTAATGGTTGTTAAATATGAGGGACGGCTTGGGTCCTCGGACAGCTAGGGTGTCTTCAAGTCTTAAAAAAGGGGATGTTCTGCTCTTGTTTGTTCAAGGTGGGTGGCTAGGCTTCGAGGATGTGCCCTTGGTGAACAATGGTCAAAGGAGTGACTTCACGGAAATTGGAGGAACCCAACTACACCCAACTTGTTTGGTGACCTTATAGCAAAGGTTACTAGCGTAGGGGCAATAGAAAGGGAGATGATTTCTGTCTTCTTGATGACCCTTATCTAGGCTGCACCAAGAGGGGCCATGAAAGTCACATTGGCTCAATTGCAGAAGAGACAATCTTATCCAATGCAGCTAGCCACGGAAAGGCATTGGATTTTTGTGAGTTGTTGCTATTCCATAATGCAGCAGTTGAAAAAGGCTTAACTTCCTAGTGTTCCAATATCATTGAAATCTTGTATCCATGTTAACTTTATATACCCCAGTCTTGTATTTGATTCACATGAGCCTAGCTGATTTAAAAGTGAATCCATAAGAAAGCAAAAAGGTTTGCAATTTTTTTTTTAGTGTGCGAGTCTGCTGGAACTTCTCCTTTGACATATCCCCATCCTTGTCTATCTTCCTCAAGGCATCTCTCAATCTCCTCTCCAATGCTTAATTTACACTAGTGCCGTATCTTTTGCATATCTAATGGAGAGGATATTGATAGATTTGTTATTCAAAGATCTCTCTAGAAAGATGCCTTGTTACCTTTCCCCACATGTCATCTTTTGTAATGCCCTCTTCTCGAGCTTAATCTCCAAGGGTGACTGTTAGCCTATTGATTGGGTTCTTGTAGGCTAATTGGTATTGGTAAGGAGACTCTACAGATCTTGGAGTGCACCAGTTTAGTCTATTGTTTTCCATTGATGCTTTTGAGCCCAATGGGCATTCTGGTTTGCAGTGATGTTTTTAGAAGAATTTTTGAACTCTCAGGTGTTCTAAAACTTCTTGGAGAGCATGTCTATTTCTAGTAAGTCTTTGATTTGGCACCAGTCTTCATCCCACCGCCTCAGTTTCGTCTTGGCATGCTCAGATTTGGTTTCCAATGCCTTGACAGTGCTTTTTGCACCTTGGACAGTAGTATTTAAATATACACTTAAGTTCTAATGTTTAATGTTATACTATTTCATTAAGTATTGTATTTTTTTAAAGTCTTTTTTTGGTCCCCTCAAGTGGATGCCTAGGGGACGGAGATTTGCACATAAAGTCATTCTATTAATTCTAAATGTGCTTTTGGTGGGAAACGAATTATTAAAAATTATGGGGTTATTTTCCCTCCAAAGCTATAAAGGGAGGGGCTCTCATTTTGCATAGGTTGAAGAGTACACATAACAAAATGTTATCAGAGTGAAGTTGCATGTTCTTCCTTGAATCTTGTGAGAGCTAAAATCCTTATTGGATCATTGGTTTCAGATTTGAAACACATCCGTAGCTGGTTTGGTGTGGTTCTACTTCATTGTTTTTCAAAGATTTTGCAAAATGAGGTTTTAAATACAAAGATTTTTTAAGTGATCTAACTTTTGCAGATTTTTGGGAGTGATTTCTGTGAGATATTTTTAGAGATTTCTAGTGTTAATTTATGTTTTCTCAGATTTGGTTTTGTTGGCCGTATAGTTTTGGAGTTTGACATGTGCCTTAGTTGGCTGTGCCATTCATATGTGTTTGAAGAAGTGGTTGAAAGCAAGCTTACCTGGGGATGCATCCTCGGGCCTATTTGACTTGTCCCGGAATTGAGAACATCTCAGGGATGCCTCAAGGATGTCTCTTGACCATCCCATAGTATTAATGTTTGAGTTTTGATAATTTATTTGGCTTTGACTCTCATCTGAAGTCTCAATTTAAGTTATTACTTATTTAACACAAATGTTATATCTGAATGTTCTATAATGTATATATGCGTGCTTTATCCATGTTTCTATATGAATAATAAAATTTCCTAATATATTTAAAATGTTCTATATTTTATATAGCCGTTCCCTTTGCTGTCCCCTAGCTGTCCTAAAAAATAGCTTGAAAAATCGGGGACAAGGAAACACATCCCCCCCATCTCCTTAACTTGGTTTAACATAAGTTGAAAGTGTTCAAAGTTCATTGTGATTGCACACTTGAGTTCTTCCCGGCCAACCCACTTTGGAATGATTTTAAGCTGTTTGCAGGGATACATGAATTACTAGAGGAGGCCATTGGTGTCACACTCTCTAGGCAGAAATTTCTGGGGTTTAAGAGCCTTATTACCACTATTTGTGGTGCCCAGTTCAGAGATGAAAGACATCATTTGCAGCTATTTTTGGGTGGAACAAAAAAGCTAGTGAAGAGTTTGGAATTTTTATGTGCTGGTTGCCACTGTTCCTGTGCTTCTGTCAGTCCTGGGTATGTCAGAAAACTAATAACAGACCTGTAGCTTCCCTTTTCCTTGACGTTTTGAAGATGTTTGTGTTGCTGGAAGTGTATGTCTCCGATTGCTATCGCTGGGAAGTGTATGATGCTGATTGAAAGTGGATTTTGAGGAGTTTCCATGGCTGGCATGAACTGCAAATTATGAACATGAAACCTGCAAGAAATCCTTCATGACATTTCAGATCTGTGACACTCAATTTCAATTTTCAACACTATTTTCAAGGTATTTTCATATGGGTGTTTCATATTGATGTTAATATCACATGTTGCTAGTCTATGATTTGATCATGCAATCAGAGCTTTGCAACACCAGTTGAATCCCTTCTATTGTTCTTCTGTGCCCAGGAGGGTGGGAGGATTTGGCAGTTGCTCATCCAGAGGAATAAGCTGTCAAGAAAGCAGAGATATGAGAGGAGTTATGCTTATTCTGCGCCCCCCCCACCTTCTTCATTTGGCGAAGCCCACCATCTCTTATTTTGGATGAGTTAACTGCTCAGTTGTGCATATGCTCAATGTGGGACTCGAATTAGGTGGGAAGCAATAGTTGCCCACCCACGAAATCAAAGTTGATGGAGCAGCGGTAGGGCCCAGTGTTGTGCTAAAGAGAAAGGGAAGAGTGGTTCATTGGGAGAGGAAGGCCCCTATCCGCTATAGCCTCTGTGAAGAGAGAGAGAGAGAGAGAGAGAGAGTTGGGGGGGTACATTGTTCAATGTTTGTTAATATCAGAGCTTAATAACAGCAGTCCGTCCTTGTTTTGACAAGTCAATGTTATTGATTTTTCATTAAAAGTAAAAAAATAAAATCTAGGGTGGTTATTACACCTTTAGTCCTACCTTCAAATTCTCGAATGTTGAAATATGTGAGACCCTTTGACACAGTCCCTAGTACTGAACATCCTTTTAGGTTTAGGAGAACATATGGATTTCTTTCAGTTTTGAACTCTTCTTGCTTGATCTATCAATTGATTTGGCCAGTGGATATTTGACTAAGGTCATTTTGTTAGAACCAATAAGAAGTTTTACTTGACTTTCACAATCGTTTCTACTTTGGCTGGGATGGTTGTCAGATACATCTTGTTGATAGGAACAAATTGCAGGGTTGATCTGATGTGCTGGATTCTATTGGTAAAGAAAACCATCTTCCCTTTCATCATTCTAGTTTCTCCAAAATTTTGTCAATGAATTTCTTCCATAAACCTACCTTATATCTCTCTTAAATATTTGGATACAAATATACATGCAAGGAAGTTTGCTAGGGTTAATAATCATTTTTCTACTTCTTGTTCCCATTTGTGGGCTGGTATTTTTAAAAAAATATTTTTATTTTGTCTTTTTTTGCTTACCCATTTTTTGATTAGATACAATCTCATATTTTTCCAAAATCTCATTGAAAGTTGCTGCCTCTTGAATTTTCGAGAGGCCAAGCAAAGTAGTATAAACCACAAATTGCAATGGAAGAACTCATGAGCAAATATTGAAACTACTGTCAGAAATTCTCAAGTCTTTTTTGGCATATAAGGCATGCCCCCAAGACTTTGTTATTGTAGTGACTTCTCATGAGAGAAGCTTCAAGTGGCAATGTGGCAGTTTGATTGGTTAGTAGAAAGTGACTGCAACTGAAGGCTTTTTGTTGTAATGTGCTCTGCCAGCTGTTGGATCTCTTAATTCAATGGGTCATACGAATTGATGAAGTTCTATCAACAGTTTGCAATCTTTGAGAGCCAAAGACAGTTGCAATGGAAGAGAGAGGAAATTGGCAGCCAGAAATTACTCAGTCCAACAACCTGCAGTTTACCCAGAAGTACATGCCTAGAAAAAATTGAATTTGGAGGATAGCCATGATCAGATTTTAAAGACTGTATCTCTGTTGATGCATTCCAAGCTCACCCGCTTTCTGCAAAATCAAGACATGCAGCCATTACTCTTTGCAAGATCAGGGCATCCATCTATACCTCTGGTGAATCATTCAAGGAGCTGGCCTTTAAATTGTTGGAGGTTGTATTGAGATTTTTGCTGTGTGGTGCTGATACAGTACAGGTTGCACCTGCCATAACCATCAGGTGGCTGCAATATCTGAGTGATAACAGTTATTGTGATGAAGAGGTGGGGACAGATGAAGCCTTCCTACTGTAGACCTCTAGAGATACTGGAAAAATTGATAGATTCCTCGTTGACAAGAATATAGGTGTTACTAAGTCACTCCTGAACGACTCCATTCAGGGTAAAATCCCATTATTTGCCATCATTTTGTGTATGAAAAGACAATTCATTTTATCAAACGCTTTGTTTTTGTCTAGTTTAATGCTCATAGCTGTCTCCTTCTGTGCTTTCAGCCTTTCATTGGATTGAGCTCTTCACTAGCCATGATTGTACCACCCAATATTTGTTTGCCATTGACAAATCCCCTTACTTTTCCAAGATCAATCTTAGTAATATCTTGAGTCTGTTTTCCCTAACCTCAGAAATAGATTAATAATATAGATGATCATATTGCAAAGTGAGATTTGTCTGAAAGATTTTAAAAAGTGAAAAAAAAACTCTGTTTTTTTGGGATCAATGCAACAAAAGTGGTGTTGCACTCTTTTAGGATGTTTCTGCTTTGCCATTCCTTTTGCACAAAAGCTTTATTATCCTGGCTGGTTACATCCCGAGAATTTATTTAAAAAGGCTCCTGGAAAACCCTTTGGACCAGGTGATTTGTCTCTTAGATATTGAAATACAATCATGTCAATGCCTTCTTTATTACTTCCTTCATTAAATCTTTGGTATCATCTTCACTTGTTAGCTGCATATTTCTCCCCTTCCTTTAATTTTAAATGCTATGCCTCAACCTTAGGAGATTTTTGAAATTTTTTAACTGCTTCCATTCTAATCATTTCTCTATCTTGAATCATCTCACCTCCAGGCTTCATGATTTTTGTTATCCTGTTATTGTTTCTCCACAAAATATGGATTTGTGAATGTATATCGTATTTCAGTCCCCTTCTTTGATCTAATTGTTTCCGTCTTTTTTTTCCAAACGAATATCTTCCCATAACAAATGTGGTTTAATAACTTTAATACATCATTGACTTTATGTCTTTCTTTCGTTTTAATTTTGTCTATTAAGCCTTTTCTTGGTATTGGTTTTTGAAGTGACATTGTTTCTTACTCTACTATTTATGTTACCAAAAACCTAAGTTGCTGAATCATGGGTTTTTTCAAGTGATTCCAGATACGAAGCATACCGGAATCAGTTTCTGAAATGAATCTCCTGTGGGTGTGTCTAGGGTTTGTGTTTTTAGATGCCGAAATGTCTAGTGCGTCTAGTTTGGTCTTTTTGATATTTTTAAGACCAACAGTGCTGATTAGAGAACTTTGAACTTGTCTATCATGAGATTCTATTTTGATTTTTTTGATATTGAAACCTGAATTTAAATTAGAATGTTATGTTTCAAAATTTTAAATTTATATTGGTTTTGTTTGGCATGTGCGCACACTCACACATATATATAAGAGAGAGAGAAAGAAAGAAAGAAATTTTGATATCCACGTGGCTAAAGGATTTTTTGCATTACATATATATGTATGAACATACTAAAAATGTACCCAACCCCCAAAAATATTTTTGTCTTACTGGCATTTCATACACACGTATCTGCTCCTGTTCCCGTACCCAATTCAGCAATTTAGCCAAAACTTCTTTGTTCAATTCTTTAAGTGTATTTTTGACATCTTTTGAGCAATTCTGAACATTTTTGTTCCATTTTGTTCCTGGGACTTCTGCTTCTTGATAGTCTCTTTTAGTGATTCCTCCTGAACAGGATCTTCTTTGGTCTTGATTCCACCATTTCAGTCAAACTTAATGGCAATGATCTGAACTGGAGAAGAGAATGTTGTTTGATTCAATCGAAATATGATCTTGAATCCAATTACTACTTAGAAAAGAATTATCTATCTTTTCTAAGTCTGTTTCAAGTCTTATATTTGACCAAATATATATTTCTGGGTTGGGCTTGACATCAACTAATTCCGTGTCTATAAAAGTGTCAAGGTCTTGAGATTGTTGTGACAATACGAATAAGCTGAATTTTCAGCAGGAGATGGAACTACATTGAATTTTCCCTCTACTATCCACTCACTATACTCTGTGTCCATGAAGGTAGTTAAGGCATCCTAGCATATCTTTTTTCTGCCTTGAAGATGGGCCGCATGCATTGGTTACTGTGAATTTCCTATCTAAAGTTCTTGAGTTCAAACTGCATTGTTTGCCTGTTTTCACTTTCATTCATAAGTGTTCCTTTGCAACTTTGCTGTTACCAGACAATGTGCAAACCCACCTACTCCCATGCAACACTTTAACAGTCAACAACAGAGTGCTGGGTTGTTCTCCATATCCAGTCGATAATGTCATAAAAAGTTCTTTTATCCATTTTTATCTCCTAGAATATTATTATATCCAATTTATCTGTTTGTAATTAGCACTGCTTCAGGAACCTATGTTTGGAAGGATGTTGATTCCCCACCAATTCCATGACAATATAATTATGTGGAGTAATTTTGCGCGCTGCTGAGAATTAGAGGTTTACCCCATCATATTTTGGATGTCTTCTTTGCCCCTCTTACATTTTTTTTTTCTGCTCCAATTTCATATTTCAGGGCTGTCTTTGGGATCTTTTGACTTACCTGTTAATTTGGTCACTGCTTGCTTCTGCCCATTCTTCATATGACTTCTGTTTCCCTTGCTATCATTTTTGCCTTCCTGCTTGATTCATATCTGTGTTCTTCTCCTGCTTTCCCCTCTGTTCTACGCGCTTTGAATTTATTAACCACAATATTCTTTAAGGTAAGGGCTGAGGCATGAATCCCTGATAAATGAAGGGCATTGGTTTTAACTACTGCCTTTTGGGGATTTTTGGATACATTCTTTTACACAATCTGCTAAAATTTGATTATAAGTTTGTTGCTTAAGACAGAACAGTTTAAATAAACTACTTGTGATTTGATTTTCGAATTTCAAGAAAGATATATGCTTTTACTGTCTGACACATTCCAATTAAATTGGAATTGAAATTGTACGGCATGTGAATTAATTGCAATTTATCACATGCCATTTTACATAATCTATTTGCAATTTGATTTCAATTCAAATCATGCCCTGTTTACTTAATCTGCCTGCAATTTGGTTCTAGTTAAGGTACACTTTCACCTAAATTACTTGCAATTTGATTTCCAATTGAGGCACACTTTTTAACATAATCTATTTGCAATTCGATTTTCAGGCTGCAAGGTTCCAATTCATGAGTTCTGCAAAAGTTTCAGGCAAACAATTGAAAATGACATACATACATGCTCAAAAGGCCAACAGGACCATGTTGGATGGCAGTTTGGCATTTGATCCATCTAACAAGCTCTCAGCTAACTACAGTTTTATGACTGGGAGTGGGCAGCTGAAATACTCTTATATTCATCAAGGAGACAGGACATTTGAGCCAGCCTATGATTTCAGAACCAATTCATGGAATTTTTCGATGTCCCAGAAGGTCTATGGAGCTGATACTCTTAAGACTTCATATGAGACTTTTAACAAGCGGCTTGGGTTGGAATGGACTAGAGAATCAAAAGATGCAGGTTCTTTTAAGGTAAATATTTTGATCTTTATAATTACATTGTAGAAGGGGGAATATGTTCACAAGCGTAGAATAAAGCAGATTGAACAAAGTGATATGTGGATGCATGTTAAAATATGAGAACCTGTGAAAATAATCTAAAAAATTGTAGTTAGAATAACTGGCGAATCTTTTTATTTCAGAAGAGAACAAATGCATGTTAATGTTCAAGGAAACATATTGAATTTAAGAGCTACTGAGACAACGAAAAACAAAGGGGCAAGCAAGCAAAAAGATGGGGGGTCCCATTACAATGGGCGATGTGTGATTAGGTCACAACAAGAGTGTGTCACCTGTTGATATGTTACTGCATTAAGGACATTTCACCAAGGCGGGCATAAAATAAATGGAAATGGCATGGGTATTATGCAAATTTCAACATTACACTATGTTTATTTATATAATACGTGTGCGCATGTGTGTGTATTCACCTACAAAGATCAGTCCTGCTGTATGCAAAATCTTTAATGAAATAAGAATCTTACATATTCACTCCAAATTTAGAATTAACATCTCCAATGATCTTCTAACTTGAAAAAAACATTCTGCTTGCAAATAGGAGAAAGAATTCCTTTATACTAGAAGTCCAGATCACGTCGGGGGTGTGACACCTTCCTCATTGGTGTGACACCTTTCCAGAGACTTTTCTTAAGCCACTGCTGTTACCCAGTCCAGCAGAAAAGACATTTTAGGGTTAAGAGAAAAAATGCTTTCCTATCTTGTGCATTTTGTCAGGACTTTGGTCCAATCTGTATTGTATCCAAACAGGTATGCCGACAATTGAATAAAATCATGGATGAATTTTGATTTAGGGATCAGTCATTGAACTATCAAATGACAGAACCACAGATCTGGAATATTCATACGGAAAAGGGAGACAACTACCAGAAATAATAAAGATTACCACAGCCATAGTTCAAAAACTTGGACCTGGGAAAACTTGAAAAGGTTGAATTTTGACTTGCACTTTGGATTCAGGATTCAGAATTTCTGAATTTATTTAAAAAATACATAATTTTGTAAAGTAAATTTAAACAATGCATATCAACATAAAACCACAAATATTTAAAAAATGAATTCTGAGGACACATAACTATATCTATATCATAGTAGGTAATATTACTCAAGAATCAGGAGTGACTCAGTAAGCCAAATTTATAAATCAAATTCAATTACTCAGGAAAAATTGGGGGAACTAAGAAAATGTTGAAATATTTGTAAAAACAGGGAGCAAAACCTTTTTAAATTAAAAAAATACATATTCTGTAAAGTAAATTTAATAACAACATAAAATCATAAAAGATGAACTTAGAGAACATAAAAGTCTATTTTGGCCATTGTAGCATTACTTGGAAATCAGATTTGACGCAGGAAATGAAAAATATAAATGGAATTCAATTACTCGGAAAAATTTTGGAAACTAAAAAAATGTTGAAATATTCATAAAAACAGGTAAGAAAAGCTGTTTTGGTATTTTAAAACAAATAAAGGGGAAAAGAACACCGGTTTTCCATCTGATCCTGCCCAAAACAATTTTTATTTTCTGGATTCTAAAACTAGAGCCAAGGTCTGGGGGTGGCAGCCACCAGCAGGGTTGAGGAGCACTGCCCTTTATGGGGTCCTTGCAGGCCATAGGGCCCTTCATTGCTCATGTCATTTTTCATGATTTTATTGCTTTTAATCAACTGTTGATAAATCAACACAATTTTGTTAAAAAGTTGAAGGCACAGTAATGTAAATGATAAAATAACTAGGCTATTGGTTTGGGTTCAGATATGTTGGTACGGTAATTTGTTTTTTTGGCATCTGGCATGTTTTGGACACAACAGCAAAGAAAAACACAAACATATTATATATATATGTTAGCCTTGTACACAGATTTAATTTGACTCTGGATGTAATATATATATACTTTGGCAAAAGATTATAAATTAAAAAGGTTAAGAATATCTATATTAAAGATCAGGTAATTATAAATATATCTCAACCAAATATTTAGCCTATTATAAATATATAGTTTTTGTTCTCTAATTTACAAGTAGTGAAGTTAAGGATGTGGTGGATACTTAAAGGCAATAAATATTAAAAAGAAAAGACTTGTTTTTAATATTGTGAAACCAATAACTATTGTTTTTTACAAAGAAATTCTGCAGTAATAACAATACGACCAAAACACCATCATTTGGTGCATGCTCATCGACCATCATTGGATGGAGAAGTAATGACACTGTTAACAGAGAAATGGTGTTCGTACTCCATTCTTCTTGGCTTCCCAATTGTAATGATGCCATTGTAGTTACCTACTGATAATAGAGAAACTGTTTTGTAGTGGCAAGGCCCATAAAATTTGATGATCTTGAGATGATTTGAATTGATCTTCTACATGGGTACACCCAGGTCCACCCAGGTCCACAAATGGCAGCAGTATCAGAGAAACAGCATTCTTACCATGTTCTTCTTGGCTTTGTGACCGTAGTGGTTCTGTTTGTAGCTCATTGTTAACAGATGAATGATATTTCTAGTGGTGAGAAATTTGTTCTTTCCATTAAATGTAATGATCTTCAGATGACTTGATTTGACATTCTTCCAAGTTTTGCCTGCTCTGCTCCACAAAGTGAACCCAGGCAAATCTTGGTCTGTTTAGCAAGTCCCTGGCAGGATCCACGGGGAACCTGGACTAGGAACTAGAACAGGCATGTAGTGGACCTACATCTGTGTTGCATTGGGATCAAATCCATAAAATAGTAAAATAACAGAAATGGAGAGTTTTGTGCATTTTCTGCTTGCTGCCTATTTATTTCTGCTGGCAGGTGAGTTTTTAGTACAGACTTGCAGGTACTCACAAGTTTCAGGCAAATTGCCTAGCGACTATTTGCTTGTAACTTCTCAGTGAGATGTTTGGTAAGTAACTGACCCTGCCTCACTGACTTGCAAGTAGTTGGCAGGTAAATAGCCAAGTTTTTGAACTATGGCCTTAGCTACAGTATAATGCACAAGCTTCCTTAACTCAAAAAGGGCAAAGAGGCAGCCATACACAGAAAATCTACAATTGTGCACGCACTCTCCTACTTGTCTTCATATTAGAAGAATTTAAAGGTAGAATACCTACAACTGCACCATTGCCACACACATGCCAAGATTATTATACAAAAGTCTACATCAGTAATTAATTATCACACTTTATCTTCCCATATACAAAATGTAATACAATGGTTTCATATAATAGAACTTATTGGAAAAAATCTATAATCTGATCTTAACATAAAATAATAATTTAAGTTTCCATGAATAGTGCACAGACTACTTTTTTGAATTATAACTACATATTTATATTAAATTCTTCTTTTGTATTTACTTTGATAATCTGCAAATTATTAAGCCTATGGAAGTATTGTTTTAATTGTCATCAATTATGCTGTCATTAATTTTTTATGAATTAACAAAAGGGACAAAAATTCCTCATCGATAGAAGAAAATATGACAACTTGACTCTCATGAGTCTTAAGTTCTTAACTTTAATTAGCCAATCATGAAAAAATTTAGAAACAAGATATGACAACTTGGCTCTATGCTCAATATAATCTATTTTGCCATTCATAGGATGGAAAGTTATAATGTAACATTGACTTATGGTAAAAGTATTTATTATCAGCGGATCTGTATCATATTTTTTTCGTTCAATGATTTCTGCAAGTATTGCTGTCAGTCCATTTAACTGCCATTATTAGGGCAGATGCAGAAGAAGCATAATGAAAATGATATTTAGTTTGTGAAATGATAAATTATTAAATAATGAGATCTTACATTAAAAAAATAAAATGGGTGAAATTTAGAGGTATGACCAAAGGGTTGTTACAAACAATCTTATGCTTTCGTGAATCAAAATGCCTCAGCTTTCTTCTGTGTACTATGGGTGTTCTATTCTGCCTGGGTTAAACTGTATCTGGATATAGAACTTCCATTGGTTTCTGAAGAAGGTTCTCCAGTTTCAAGTAATCTTTATGATGATCACAATTGCACATAAGAGAAAAAGACAAGAACTGGGTATCCGAACTTACCAGTGAGTGTTTTAATTCAGCTGTAATTTTCAATCTGGACCAGTTCAAGAGTGGTCAATGAACATCTGATGAGGCCTTCTTGACTTATCTTTCTGACACTCCCAATTCCACGTAAGGAAAAAATCCAATCTATGTGATCTGTAAACTACAATGGACATTCCATCGGATGGTCCACCAATTACCAATTTAACTAAGAGAACAACAAAGATTTACCTCAAACATCACCACAAAGAGACACAGATTTACCTTGGAGAAACCCACGTAAGGGAGAAAATTCCAGCAAGAATGCGAGCTAAGTCTCACTTAACCTCTCTCCAGTTGGCAGTACACAGTTTTAAGCCTCTGGGCTTTGAAACAAACAAGAACCAATTCAGATTCGGACTTCTAAGAGCTCTATTCTACCCTCTCAACCCCATTGTTGTGCTACCTACTAAGCACAGTCACATAGTAACTAAGAATATGCACTCAAGGCTATCCTAAATTCTCAATGACATATCCTCAATGCATATCAATTGCACAATTGGGTTTTGAAAGGCTTAATGGAGTCTTATGTAATATGAAGAAGTTGATGGGAGTGGGAGAAATGAAGTGACAGAAGAAACTGGAAGGCCTCGGGATGCTTTTTTGTGTGGCAAAATCACTGCTTCACTCAGTATCAAAATTGGCTTGGTGATTCTGCTACTGTGCCAGCAAATTTGAGACCAGCTGCTATTGTAAACTGGCAATCACAGGCTAATATAATCAGAAATCACTGCTTTCTCTTCTGCCAAAGCTTATTTATAGATGTTCCCTACCACTTGAAAAACACTCCAGCATCCAAATGCTTCTTCTCTGTTCTTGAGACATCTTTAAAACATTGCCATGAACTAAAACCAGATCCTTTTACTAATTGGTTTGAGATCAGGCAGTCGGCCAAACTAGGTACGCAGCAACTCCACCTCCCCTCCCTGGGAACAGCAATGAGGATGAGGATCCATGGGAATGAGAATGACCCCACTTCTGGAGCAAAGCTAATCAGAAGTGAAGTGGACGTGTTTACGTGACTCAGCCAGGTATTGGAGCTGATGAGAATCTCCACAGGTTATGCCTGGTTTGTTAATAATTCTCAACAAGTAGGCAGAGACAAAAAATGGACAGTTGAGCTCACCAGAGAGTTCTCTAATTCAGCTTTTCAATAAGGACTTTAGGATTTTAGAACTGCTTTAGCCTAAAACCTAAGATACTGGATTCCTCCAAAAACCCGCAGATCCTGGTTCCGGTGCAATCCGGATCCGGATTCCGCCCTGATTTCGGCAGGGTTCCAGAATGGAATCCGGATTCACTGAGGAATCCACAGGGAATCCGGATTCCATTCTGGAAACTTGCCGAATTCCTGAGGGATCCGCGGGAATCTGTGAGTCTGGGTGTCCTAAAAGGGGGTCCCATTTTACTTTTTTTTTTGAATTTAAAAAAAATAAAATTAAGTGAAACTAAACCCTAATATGACCCTTCTAAACCCTAATTTGACAATTATGGATTTATCATTTTATGAGAATCACACTTCTAACTTCTTATTATTATTATTATATGTTAGAACTTTGAAGTTTTGAACCAATGATGAATGAACATTGATATGTTACATGTATGAATCTATGAATACACACATACACCCCACACACACATTTTTTGAAAATGTTTATATATATACCTGCGGTACTCGAATCCGGCCCAAATTTTTTTTTTCCAAATCCCTGGACCAAAATCCGAAACCGAATCCGAACCAAAATCAGGATCAGCTACTTAGCTTAAAGCCTCTATCCAACACCTTGGCAATTAAACTAATTAAACATTGCCCTATCTTTTATCTACAAAAGAAGAAACTGACAGTTGCACGTGAATAGAAGTTGGATTTCTCATTTCATGCTCAAAAGGAAATACAGACATCTATATAGCCTTTTGGATGCATAAGTCACAGTGATGAGTGTTCTGGAGGAGATGAGTTGATTTAATTGAGAGAGGTGCTAAGTCAACATAGAGTAGGTGCTAAATTGACAACTAAAGGCAGTGGTGGCAACTGATTGCCTTCAAGAAACAAAGCCCATATGTGTTTGTTACCTACCTAGGATAAAACTTATTTGTCTAAATAAAGTTAAATAAAAAAAGATGCAAAATCAAATATTATACTAACATCCCCCTTTAATCCCCTTTAAATACAACTTTGCGAGGAAAAAGAATGCGTCTTGACAAACAAGATGACATGATAGATACCTGTGTACAAAATAGAACCCCTCTAAAGAAGAGAGATGTAGTCCCCCAAAACAGGGGAAAGAGAGAGGAAGGACATGTGTTGTTGAACATATCAAGGGCTCAATAAAGATGCCAGATTCAAGTGTTGTTGTCCCAATGGAGGTCTTGAATCCTTGATAAATGAATTGATGCACCCAATAGTCACAATCCTGATGAAGATAAGACATTAATGGATGTTGAAGAGGGTCCAGCTTACATCAAATAACATTCTTTCCCTTTGTAAGTGATATGACATGAGGTGCCCGTTGAAAGCCTTTCAACTCCAAAATAGGATATGAAGGAAGCAAATAATTTTTTAGTACTAGTTCAGTGTTCTCTGAATGTGGTGGTGAAGAGATCTTGAACACAATGCTCTCGCAGAAATGAGGATAATCACAAGAACAATTATCAAGTTGAGAAAATCTACAAAAAACACCAATATCACACATTTTAAGAATCCCAGAGAGGTGGCTCCTTGACGAGGGATAGATCTTGTAAATAAGTCTGGTTAAAATATGTACCACAAGTGTCACAAGTTGACAAGTTTGATGGAATTGCATGCATGTTCACATGTATTGCATTGTCATCATTATATTATTAGATAAAAGTGTCATCTAGGATGAAATAGGAAATGGCAAGGTCTCAACTGATTTCTTCAAAAGGGTCATCCAAATAGTACAAGGGCATTCTGTGTTCTCAATGCTGTGTTCAAAATCCTTTAAAATTGGTAGACAGGTGGCAATAAACAATGCATAATTTTTAAGCCATTTAACATGTTTTTCAAACTGGTTGGTTGTAGAACTTGTCCCTGGGGATAGAGACCATTTTGCTAAAAATTACCTCCTTACGGGCCTGTTTGTTTGCCGGAAGATGGCAGAATTGGAATTTGAGTCAAAACCTTATTATCTCAAAACCAGGTTTTAATTTCGAATTCCACCTCTTTGGTGGGAAGATGGATATGCCCATTTATGCCCATTTTGGTGGCATATTCGGGTTTTGATGGTATAACCCGATTTTGAAATAAGTGTTCCAAACAGTGGAGAATGGTCAAAACCTGATTATCATCTTCCAATTCCTGCCATCTTCCGGCAAACAAATGGGCCCTACATGTTTTTCATGAGCACTAGTTTGTTCCATCAATTATTTTTTAGGAAATAATTGTGCCATTTTACATGCAAATATCATTGCACACAAAAAAACACCTATAATGGCTTTATAGAGATGCAACCTTCCCACCAAAAAGACTATTTTTTGGCACTTTGTGCATTCTTGAACTAACTACTTATTGTCATAATAATTTTGATCTTGGATACTATAGTATGTAAAATACTTATGGAAAGTTTTCACTTTTTCTTTCATGTGAAAGAATAGCATAAAAGAATATGAACTTGAAAGCATGTCACTGAAGCAAAATAAGAACAAAACAAGAGCACCAGCGGAGTACATGAAAATGTCACGCCCTGTTAAACAAACAGGACTCAAAAAGAGTTTGTATGGAGGCTTCCAAAATGAGAATGACTTGGCAAGTGTCCGACATAACTGCAATTTCCAAAAATTGGGAGCACATTATAGAAAAGGAATATTGCCACTGTATCAAAAAACTAACTAGAGTAATACAAAGTGACCTCGATTAAATTCTGCATGTATGTGTGATGCATTTGAAACTTGAAAAACTAGAGACATTGATGTCTTGACCTCAAGGTGTCCAAGTTGGATGGAGCAAAAGGCTAAAATAACTTTTTCAGCTGCTTCAATTGCAATGGTGAACTTGGATGTGCTTTAATAAATTTCCACAAAAGGTTCCCTTCTTCTGCCTCTCCACCCAACAAATGGAACCTTTTTACATAGAAAACCAGTAAATTTAGAAGATGAATTAACTAAATAGCCAAATTGACTCTAATACCATGTAGGATTTTAGAATCGCTACTAGCCTACTACTACTACTACAAGACTTGGATTCATGTGCTACTGAGTGGGACTGTACTTTTGTGTATTGAAAGAGCTAGTGCTACTACAAAACTAGGATTTATATGCATCCAACTCAGTAGACTACCCCATGCTGGTTGTCCAAGGTGCCTACCACTTGTGGCCAAGAGGGATTGTATATTGGCTCTTGAGCTTAGTGAAGATTGCTTTGGGCCGATCCTATAATGCTCCTTCATTCAAACTCTATTGTGACTGGGTTTATCAAGTGAATTATGATTATATTTATTTGTATTAATGTGTAAATACTAACCTTAATGAAGATAATTAACACACACACACACACACACTTGATTGGGTTTATCAAGTAAATTATGATTATATTTATTTGTATCAATGTGTAAATACTAACCTTAATGAAGATAATTGATATATATATGTGTGTGTGTGTGTGTGTGTGTGTGTGTGTCTGTGTCTGTGGCTGCAGGACTTAAATCAAGGTTTATCTTGTAAAACGGCTTTTTTAAAATGTTAAGTTATACTTACATTTCTTATTTGAATGGCATTTGTGATTTTAGGGCAACCCCAAAAGTGGACATTACATTATGGCTACCATAGATTATCTTAGCCAATACATTTTCTTTGGCTATCTTAGTTGCTTAAGGGTTCATTTGCCTCTGCTAGATTATTTGAAGAGGTACTGAGGTCTTCGGAGTATATCACCATACATCTATCTAGGAAATTCCTGAAGATCCTATCTCCTTTCAATAGGCCCAGGTTGCCTTTTGCTGCTTTGTTGAAATTGTGTTCTTCTGGGCACTTTCAAGTTAAATCGGCTTGTTTGAAACTATTACCAAAACAGTTCAAAAGAAAAATCGTAAATATCTCTAATTGTAATATTATATTACTATAGATATATTTCCTTTCATAGTCATCAAAGAGTATGTTGTAGGTTGTGATACCTACTTTTGTACGCCCTTTGATATTTCTACTGTGTTATCCATTAAGGCCGAGTGTGTCTCTTACCATGCATTTAGCTGTAAGTTGTATGTCTTTATTGTTAATAAAGGCGTACATAGGTCTATATTCTGTTAAAGAGGTTATGGCAGAGATATTAAATTTCAATTGTGAAATTGCATTTTTAACTATTAGGCATTCCCATATCCCTGCCCTTGTAGGCAAGACTGGAGTATGTTTCATAGATTTAGTCGAGTCTTGCTCAGGACTTGGAAGATATTGTTTCAAATTAGCTGGATCAAGTGCCTTGAAAAGGTACTGTTGACCTGTGCATCTTAGTGTTCATGTGGAAAACCCTTGGTAACTTCTAAAATTGTGCTTTTGTGAGTATTTACGTAGACGCTATTCTACATTATTGTTTTAGCCAGATATTTGTTTCTGACTATATTGTAGCAGTTTCATATTTGTTGATTTTACATATACTTAACGTTTGATTTTGATAGGTTGAAAGTCAGATCAATATTTTGAATTTTCAATTCAATAAAAGGAATTTAGCTCAATATTTTTTTCCTGTTGTATCTTGGTGATTCTTTATCAGATAAGGGGCAGATGAATTATGCTAGTGATTAAGTGGCCAATTCATTTGATTTTTCTATCAACCTTTGTGTATCTTCTAAAGCCGAATTCGTTCAATGCTGAATTGAATTTTGATCACTACAGATGTCTTTGTTTTTGGTGCTTCAGGTTTCAGCTTCAGTGAATATTAACGAAGCGAATAAATCACCAACGTTAATTGCAGAGAGGACCTGGAATTTTGAAATTTGATATATCATATTTATAATCACAGCATCCTGCTGCTGAATTTATGTGTTTTAGGATACTGTTCACTGCTGCATGTTTCTAAACAATTTTCCTCCCCAACATCCATAGTGTGCAGTTGGGATACCATTTCTTGAATAATACTCATTCTTTCTTGAGATTGATTTGATGACTGGGATGGAAGCAATGGTTTCCAAATTGGGCCCCTCTGATTGATGAATTGCATCGGTCAGAAGTTATAGCTTCTTTAATTAAAATACACTGAGAATAGTGGAATATATGTGGCCAAAATGTCATAACTTATGGCGCTAGTGTTCTGCCAATTTAAAAGAATTTCAATAAATTCTTTAATTAAGTGTTTTTCTATGTTTTATTTATTTATAGTTAGTTTAGAGTTCATTTTTACCACTAGTCAAGATTGAAGTTAAATTAATGAACCCAGAAATTTAAGCTCCACTCCATGTTATCATATTTCACGCATGCATGTGATATCATGTTTCATGTTGCCATTGAATGTACTTATCTGTCAAAGAGCTGGTTGAATTTCTTGCTTGTCTTATTTTGATGTTTGTATAGGAAGTTGAAGCATTTAGGTTTGAATGAGGCTACCATAACTAGTTTTTCTTACAAAGTCATAGGCAAAAAAGCATTTGTATTTCTTCATATTCTACCATAAGGAGTGGAACAAAGTTATGTCTGGCATGGGCAACTATTTCCTATTCAAAAAGACAGTTTAATTTGAGGCAATACAATGTAAGCTTGTGGCTTCCCCTTTTTGGTCACTTCAAAAGCTTTTCCCAACGAGTGAAATATAGGTTTTACTACAAACATCCTCACTAGGGAGTATTTGTATTCAATTTTTATGGGTAAAAAAATGGGGTTTATTGGGGTTTCTACCTCTCAAGAATATAAAATATTGTACACCACTGCAGCACCTCTTCATTAGGTTTGCCAGAAAGAAAAACTTACAAATAACAGAGGCAAACCAAACAGCAAAAAACTGCAAAGACTGTTAAATACACATAATGTGCTGTTGTCTCATGACCTCATAGATTGTGTCTAGCTTGTTACCCTGAAGATCACAGGGAGATGCACACATTTTTGATGAAGTTAAAAACAAACAAACTATCAAATAGAGGGAATAAGTCCAAAATTACAATAAGAAACTGTATCAAAAGTTAAACATGTGGAGAAGATGCTAAGACAATAGCCTTCAGTCCTTCAAGCAGGAATTATGGAAATGCGATGCTTGTGAAAGTTTTTTCTTAAATTAAAAAACTTGGCTTTCGACCATGCAGGTAGTAAAATCTGAAACCATTACCTAAGCAATAGCCTACAGGCCTTCAAGCAGGAATTATAGAAATAGATTAGATGCCTGTTAATATATATATATATATATATATATATATATATATATATATATATATATATGGAAATGTGATGTCTGTGAAAGACAGATAACTTAGCTTTTTTTTTCCCTAAAAAAATTGGCTTTCAACCTTGCAGGTGGTAAAATCTGAGGGGCTGTTAAGTGCTTTAATGTGCATATGATGCCTGTGAAAGACAAAGATAACTTACTTTTTTTCCCCAAAAAAATTGGCTTTCAACCTTGCAGGTGGTAAAATCTGATGGCCGTTATTTGATTCTACATGCATGCGGTGTGTCCATATATATGTATGCATAAAGCATGAATGCATGATACATGTATGGAAAGACATTGCATACTAGCATGCATGAAATGCCAATGGGTGCATACAAAAATCATGCATGCATGAAATAAATAAAAGCATACATGCATGAGAAAGAAATGCATGTGCGCAAAGAGCATGCATGAGCGAGGAAGCATCTGAATTGTGTCCTTACTATCAAATATTGTTTCCTATAGGAAAAATCCAAGAAATAATTCTCTAGAAGATGCTGAAGAGATGGATTATGGAGGGGGAAGTTAAGTCCCCAATAGTTTTGAGAAAACAGCTTTATTGATCAATCTTGGAATTCATGGTGCCTATCGACACACAAACTTGTCCATGAAAGGGAAAAATGAATCCGAAAGGATCTCTGAGAATCAGTATGCATCTTCAGTATCCTACATTTTTCTTTTAAACAGATTTCAGTATCTTGATACAAGCACATACTACTAAGCCATTAAAGTGGAAACAAGTATCTAAACAAATTTTGGCAGCATAATGACATGTAAATTAACACTCCAAGAACATGAAATAAGAATAGAAGAAAGACAAAAGATAATAATCACTGGTATACGTGGGAAAACCCATTCGGATTAAAAACCCCACACTCCAAAGTTTTGAACCAATGCATTAATCTGCAACAAAGTGTTACAATACACTTGCAGGTTCATACTGTTGGCAAAATTAGGAGCCCATGAAGTTGCAGATTTCAAGGGACCAAACCAAGAAACTATCAGCCACAGGAGAGCAACAAGATTGTATACAAGAGTTTGCAATGCAATGATATGAGTTACTATTTAATTGATTGAGATGCTCATACAAGAGCAATGGGTGAGTATATAAAGTACTTACCACCCAAGAGATTACAAACACAACCAATGTGGGATAAAGTTTAGAGAGAGTATGTATAACTACCTTGGTACAAATATTAAATGCAAGATACAAATATTAAATGACGTCTAAGGTAACCATTATTAAATGACGTCTAAGATAACCATTATTAAATGATTGTAGCATGTGCTATTAAGCTATCCTAATTAAACTTAATTAGAGTAATTATATTTACTCCAAACCCCCCCTTAAGTGTAACTTAGGGAGCAAAACTATTATGCAAATGATGCAAGACTAATATGAATATGCAATATATGGGTCTCAGCTACTAGGCCATGTTAGGTAGCCATGCACAATTAATCATGCAACTAATTTTTCACAAACGGAGAAAAGGAGAAAACCTCGTCAGATAAAACTCTTCAAAAAAGAGATATGTTGAAAGTGAAGTGATGTATGAAGTTCTCACATCAAAACCCCCAAGAACTACATCTATCACGAGAATCCAATTGATAGCCCCCCCATAGGAGGGAAACATAGAGACTATGTATAGTCCTTCATACTGAATAATCTCCTACAAGAATGGTAAGTGTTTGTAGACAAAACAAGATTCAATGCTTACAAACAACTGGTCTTCCTTTAGGAAGAAATAAAACCATGTAGAGATGCAGGTATGCTTCTCATTTTGGATATGCAATGAAAGATGGAAGCATAAAGAATGAAGATGTCGTCTCTAAAAACTGCTGAGGTGCCTCCTTGTCCATGAAGGATGTTGATGCCGCAATGCATGCAGGTACATACCTAGACAAAAAAGAAAGTGACAAACTAGAATATGTGGAAACTGATATGGAGCAAGATGCAAAGATGAATACATTGAAATATTTCCTCCAACCAAATGTGAAGGATAATGATGGTCCTATTGGTTAGGAATGATGAAAGTCTCAATTAGTGATTCTAAAGAAGTCAATGAGAGTGAAGGCAGAGCAACTATCTCTGAAGAACCAAAAACCTCTAAAGTAACCTCTGCTGAAGTGTTAAAAACTTCCAAAGGAACACAATCAAATGATATCTTTGCTGAAGAGTGAAGAGATATAATAGGATTGTCTGGGAAGGGTTGAGTATCAATATCTCCATATAACTCCCAAATATGAGTCCGAGGAGCATGAGGACACTGAAAATTAACAAGACTCCAAGATGTCATCATCAACATATATAGTAATAATTCCTAAGACTTGAACCCTATTGCATTTCTATGCAATTTTTTGACAAGCTGTGCCAGGAAGGGGAACACGATATTACAAATATGACAATAAGTGAAACCCACTAAGATGGGTAATGATGCAATCTCTCCATTGCCTGTAGTTTTCCCTCTTCAATATGATCAAACAAGGATGAATTGATATTCCATTGCATACTATGATATTCTTAAAAAATGTAGAGATGGAATCAAAACCTTCAAATAT
Organism: Chamaecyparis obtusa; assembly: GCA_027943335.1. Classification (NCBI taxonomy): domain Eukaryota; kingdom Viridiplantae; phylum Streptophyta; class Pinopsida; order Cupressales; family Cupressaceae; genus Chamaecyparis; species Chamaecyparis obtusa. Next base: position 683,879 of record BSBK01002112.1, read on the forward strand.
GATAAGCAAAATATACATCCCGATTGGATGAAAAAGGCTGGTAGGTGGGGTGTACCAAAGTGAATGATGACGATTGATCGGTGTTGGAAGTCACGCGTAGCTAATCTCTCCACTTGTGACGTCGATACAAATTCTCCACCATATAATTCGCAGCCAATAATGCTCACAGACAAGAAATCACAACATTTTTCGATAGCTGTTAAGTCGGCTTGAATGGCTATTGATCTCCAAATGCCAATAATATATCGCCTTCAAAACAACAAGGGTTCACACCAATAATATCACCCTTAATGAATATCGCTGGCACTAACAAGGTTGAAGTCAATGCCTTGTTAACACATCTTGTCAACAAATGATGCCTTGTATCAAATAATAGCCTTCGATGCCAAATTTAATGATAATTACTGCCACTCCAAGCAGCCTTGAGCACATGAGTAGTAAAAAATGAGACTGCCTTGGGCTTTGATTATAAAGTTGGCAATCAAAAATCAAATATAAATATCGACCTCCTTTATATGAAAGTGTCCACTGTATAAATGATTCCTCCAACTTTAATAAAACAGTCATGAACCAATGATAAATACAATGCCTCATGATAATAAAAATCGATGCTGCCAGCTCTTCAAATGTTGATATATCACTGCCAATGATGATAAGCTACTTTCATTTAATATTATCTTCCCATTAAATAAAACACACGTTTTTGATATTGATCACGCCACCTCATATATCGACTCCCTGTCTTATATCGCAGGTAGCATAATGAGCTTTTAAAAAAGAAGATCAAGATGATGTTGCAACTTTATATTAGCTGGAAGGAGAGATGCCTTAGAAAGTATAGAAGGTCATCTGCTGAGGGAGGTCGCCCTATCTTAGGCATGGTTAATAGAATATCGCCTAGAAATGAAGCCACTAGTTTGATATCGCTCCCACTGATGTAGCACTAGAGGAAATGGTCTATGTCATTGTGATAGAAATTACACCAAGAAATCATAATAGCTGCCAAAGACACAATCATGCCCTAAGATTAGTCTGCCACTGCTCCTTTATCAATGTTGTGGGTTTGTATTGGCCAGAGGAAGACATGGTGCTTTCCTTTTTTTATCACAGCCCTCCAATATATGAGTTCTCACGCAACAACCTCCTTATATTGTTGCCTTCTGCAAAGAAAAACTCCAATGTATCACTGATAATGTATTTCGTAGCTAATGTATATTGCTTTGTAATCGCTGTCAAAGACTGATAATGCAAGAAGTAATGTCACTGCAAAGAATTGACAGGAAAGTAACTAAGGAATGGGTAATATCTGATAATGAAATGTACATCGCTGTTAGCAAGTAGTATTGTCACTGCAAACAAGCTAAGAAAAACTGAATAATATTTGCTATGAAGGTGATTTCTAAAAATTTCAAGAATTTTCAATGTTGGAATGATGTCGAATCTGGAAGCAATGTTGTGGGAAGATTGAATGTGAGATCTCTTGTCAAATGCTCAATTCTCTGATTGGGAAGGTAATTTGCCTAAACTGCACTCTGATACCATGTTGGAAAAATTATGAGCCTACGAAGTTGTAGACTTTCTCTTGTCAAATGCTCAATTCTCTGATCGGGAAGGTAATTTGCCTAAATTGCACTCTGATACCATGTTGGACAAATTATGAAGTTGTAGACTTTAAGGGATCGAGCTGAGAAACTATCAACCATAAGAGAGCAATGAAGAACAATGAGATTGAATGCAAGAGCTTGCAATGCAATGATATGAATTGATTGAGATGCTCATATAAGAACAATGAGTGAGTATATGAAGTACTTGCCACCCAAGAGATTACAAACTCAACTAATGTGGGATAAAGTTTGGAAAGAGTAGGTATAACTACTTTGCTACAAATATTGAATGCAAAATGCAAAATATTAAATGACACCTAAGATAACTATCATTAAATGATTGCACCATGTTTTATTAAGCTATCATAACTAAACTTAATTAGAGTCAATTATATTTACTCCAACACATAGCCTTTACATGTAGTCTACCTCTTGCTCTTCTAGAGGAAAACTAATAGGATAATGTTGCAAAGAAGTGGCTTCTAGACAAAGCTGAAAGTTAGGGTCATCCAAATCCACGTGGTCTATTTCTCAACAATATGAAAGCACACAACATACACTTGTACATGATTTTCTAACCTCTCTTACATGCCTCCAAACTTGGGTACTTAATTTTTTCCTAATAGCTTACACACCTTACAATTGTCATATAATATGTAATATATGAAAACACTTATAATTGTCGTATAATATGTAATATATGAAAACGCTTATAGTTGTAAGAGAATCCATCATAAATGACCATGATTAGTTGATTCTCTTACAACTCATCATAACTCAACATGCCTTCTAACACTTGTCCATCTACCATAAGAATTTGTCATAACTATATGAGTTCTCACATAGCAACCTCCTTATATTGTTGCCTCCCGCAAAGAAAAACTCCAATGTATCATTGATAATTTATTTCGTAGTTGATGTATATTGCTTTGTAATCACTATCAAAGACTATGATAATGCAAGAAGTAATGTCATTGCAAATAATTGACAAGAAATTATCTAAGGATTTGGTAATATTTGATAATGAAATGTATATCGTTGTTAGTAGGTAGGATTGTCACTGCAAACAAGCTAAGAAAAATTGAATAATATTTCTACCCTTGTTAGTACAGAATGAAGATGATTTCTAAAAATTTCAAGAATTTTCAATGTTAGAATGATGTTGAATCTGCAAACAATGTTGTGGAAAGATTGAATGTGAGTTCTTTTGTCAAATGCTCAATTCTTTGATCAGGAAGGTAATTTGCCTAAATGACACTCTGATACCATGTTGGAAAATTATGAGCCTATGAAGTTGTAGACTTTAAGGGATCAAATCAAGAAACTATCAACCATAAGAGAGCAATGAAGAACAATGATATGAATTGATTGAGATGCTCATATAAGAGCAATGAGTGAGTATACAAAGTATTTACCACCCAAGAGATTACAAACACAACCAATGTGGGATACAGTTTGGAAATAGTAGGTATAACTACCTTGCTACAAATATTAAATGACACCTAAGATAAATATCATTAAATGATTGAAGCATGTGCTATTAAGCTATCTTGACTAAATTTAATTAGAGTCAATTTTATTTACTCCTTTACATGTAGTCTACCTCTTGCTCTTCCAGAGGAAAACTAACAGGATAACGTTGCAAAGAACTATTTTCCTCACTCCTTTCTCAAAACCCATAGAAGACATACAATGCATAGATAAATAAACATTCAAAGTGGCTTCTAGACAAAGCTGAAAGTTAGGGTCATCCAAATCCATGTGGCCTATTTCTCAACAATATGAAAGCACACAAAATACACTTGTACATGATTTTGTAACCTCTCTTATATGCCTCCAAACTTGGGTACTTATTTTTTTTGCTAATAATAGGTATGACAAATGCTCTTGCGCACCTTACAATTGTTGTAGAATATGTAATTTATATGAAAAAAATATAGTTTTAATAGAATCCATCATAAATGACTATGATTAGTTGATTCTCTTACAAATCATCATAACCCAAGATGTCTTCTAACACTTGTCCACTTGCTATAAGAATCCATCATAACTATCATAAGAATCTGTCATACAATAATGACTTACACGGGTCTTAAGGATGTTGGTACATGACAAAATATTTCTACCAAAGTGGGATGTTTACTTGTCAATATAAGGACAAAATACATTTTTGTCATCTTCCATATCACCTCCCAATGTGAAGACAACTCGCTATGTAATGCAGTCAAGGATGGAGGATCCAATTAAAGATTGTCCGACCTTGCAGCCAAACCAATACACAACGGAATTCAACAACAACAACAACAGATCTGATAAAGAACAACAATCTTTATTCATAAATTCACCAATTACATGCAATGTGCTGGGCTGTAAGGCCTTCCTGGTTACAACCAATTACAAAGCAAGTAACAATCTACAAGATCTCACAGGATCCAAGTCTTTCCACACATCAGTACTCAGCTAGCCTAGATCTGCAACAACATAGGATTCTGGTAGGAACCCAGGAAAGATCTAAACTTGTACTCACAACTTCCAAGCAATCTTCCTGATCCTAAGCTTGCAAGCTGCCAACTCCCACTACTCCAATTATCTCCCTAAACAACTACCCAGGTATCTACTTAAATACTAAATCCCAGCCACAAGTCGACTCTACATGGATATACAAATATTAAAAATAAAACATCAGTCGGCTCTCAAATAGCCTTACAATAAATTTCATTCTCCAAGATGGCCCCAAACGGTCATCAGATCCGCCTAGAAGAATGCAACACGCCAGATCTAGGTCCTCTCACACCCAACAGTCAATCCATAACTCGAGGAACATGACCCAATTTAAATGCATTAGTCGGCCAAGCCGATTTATCCAAATAACCACGTCGGTAAGCAAGAACACCGAGCAACAGGGAAATAACCGAGCGCCAGCAAACCAACCACGCCAAGCATGACCGAACAATGTAGTTATTGCCGAATGCCATAAATAACCGACGCCTTCAGTTATCGAGCGTTCTTCAGCGACCGAGCACCCCGGTAACCACAGAAACCAAGCAACCAACTCCAAAACCGAGCAAATACTCCACCAACTAAGATCAAAACTAACAATCTACCTTCAAAGACAAACATATTTTTGGTTGATACAGGATTGCCAAGAATCCTAGGATGCTCCTGCATCAGACACCCCAGGTAAGAAAGATTTTCTCATAAGGAAATCAGGAATGCCTTAAGGGAATCAAAACAAGTATGCCATATCTGTTCTTAACCCATATCTTCTCTTGTCCTTCATCTTAAGTTGTCTTCACTTCATTCACTGTCTCATGCAGAAAGTTTTCCTGCTTCTCATTTCTCTTATCTTTTTTGTCTGCAATTGATAACAACCAACTCTGACCATTCCTTCCACTACCGACCACCTCAGTACCTCGGTAAACACCATCCTCTCCGGATTCTTCAATCAACTTGACATCCTCCGCATCTCTCTGTGTCACAAATGTCATCATCTGCTGTACTATTTCTGTCAGAAAGACCATTTGCCTCTTAATCTCAACAAACTCTTCAGATATATCACCCTTCTTCTCTTTCAAACTAGGCTTTGTAAGAATAGGTTCATCCATTTTCTGCTCCTGAGGTTTGTCACAAGGACAACACCTAATAACTCCACATCCCTTAACCCCTGTCTCCTGTAAAGGTAACAACTTATGTCTACATCCTTCATGCCTAACCACATAGGTGTTATCACGACCATCAAACAAAACATTTCTATCAAATTGCCAAGGCCTACCAAGCAATAGATGACAAGCATCCATAGGCAATATATCACACAATATCTCATCATGATAAGATCCAATCTGGAAACTAACCAAGCATTGTTCTTCAATCCTAACCTTAGACACATCTTGTATCCAACTAACCTAATAAGGATTAGGATGTTTCCTTCTTTCCAAATTCAACTTACTAAGTTCTCAGAACTTCCACCATCAACTATGACATTACATACCTTATCCTTGCACTTACATATGATTCTGAACAAATTTCTCCTTTGCACTGGTTCCTGGACACATGTAGCCAATCTGATGCAGGAGCATCCTGGGTGTAAGAGCAATCTTGCATCACCCAAAAATATTTCTGTTTTTGTATTCAATAAGGGCTATCTTGTGCAGCACTGCTATTTATGGAAACTTGCTATTTTTAGTAAGTTGGTCTTACGATCTCAGAATGTTTTGATTTTACATGTGGAGGTTCATCTCAGTCATATAAGCCTGCCAGCAAAGTTTCATGGCTAGATCAGGTCCAGTTTTGAAGATATTGAAGATTTTTGGTATTGGCAGCAGGTTACAGAAACTTTGAACTCAGTTTTGAAGGCTTTAGAGGCCCCAGATGAGGTCAAAAATTTGGGTGATTGGTGCTTGCATTGGTCAAGCTTGTAGAGCGCTTCGTGGTGTTTCCGAAATGGGGTTATAATAGTCAATTGGGTCAACTGGTGATGACTTATGGTCTCCGGAAGTCGGGCCACTTGAAATGGCAGAAAATAATTTTCCTTCAAAATTTTTGTTCGGGTTTCGAAAGTTATTTTGAGCCAACTTTGATGTAATAAATTGAAAAATAAAATAATTATAAGTTTGGTCGGCCCTTAGGGCTAAATTTCTGGAACCTTCTCGGGCGGTGGAAAATGCCTATATAAAAAAGGCCCGTAGTGTTGTCTAGGGCAGTTCTGGGTAGTAGATCTGGGTATTGATTCGAGGCTTAGTCCTATAGAATATTGTAAGGGAATGCCCATGTGGCTTTGCATATTGTAATTCTGAAAGTTTGTAATTCCACACTTGTGGAGATAATAAGAAGCCCATTTTCTATTCTTGCAAATTGTTGTTGTTTCTCTGTTTCTATTATGTGTTTGTGATATTAAGGGGAGCACCCTTCATCACAATCTCCTAGTGATAAGGAACTCACCCTTCTCTGCAACATTCACAATATCCTCTTCAGCAGTTAGTGCCACTCTCTTCTTAGGACATTGGAAACTTCTAAGACCGGCTTCACCACATTGATAACATGTACCGATGAACTCATTCTTCCACCTTCCTCTCTGTCCAGTATTGAAATTCTTAGTGACTTGCCCACTGCCAGATCCCATATCAGGCTTAGGATTCTCTGTCACATTACCTTCAACAACTGTCTCACCAGTCTTAACACCTCGGTTCCTATTATTCTGTCTTCCCTCAAACTTCTTATTTAGCTTCTCTTCAATCTTCAATGCCATCTGATAAGCATCTCCTATTGTTGCCATTCGAATAGTAAGTAATTCTTCTTGAATACTAGGTCTCAAGCCATAGACATACCTAACAACCTTCTCTTTATCAGCTTCAGAATGACTAGTCCTAATCAGGATTCTGTAAAACTCCTCAGTATACTCCTGCACTGATTTGTTAGTCTGCTTCAAGGCCTGCATCTTCTTAAACATGTCCAATTCATAATCCACCAGAATGAATTGCTTCTTCAACTTGTCAACCATTCGGTTCCATTTAATGATCTTTTCCTTTCCTCTCCTACTTCTTTCCAACTGAACTTCCCTCCACCAAATATTTGCATGACCCTTCAACTTAGTCTTTGCAAATCTAACCCTATCAGGATCTTCTATTTCTTCATACTCAAAGTACTCATCCATCTCATTAATCCAATCAATCAACTCTTTTGGTCTTTGGCTTCCAGCAAATGTAGAAACTTCAATCTTAGGTCTTTTCCCAATTTTAGACATAGCCTTCAGGATTCTATTCTCTTCAGGATCTCTAGCTTCTTCAAAATGATCTTCTTCTTCAGATTCATCATCACTACCTTCCTTCGGTGTAGTCTTCCTCTTTCTTAATTCCTCTTGTAGATCTTGCACTTATTTCTGCAAAGCCCTAAAATCATCAAGACTGAATTCTCTAGTAACTTCTTCCTCTGAGATCTCATGATTTCTCCTCGGAGGCATCTTCAAATCAGGATCCAGATGCAAACATACAAGATCAACTTGGCTCCAACAGGAACAAACTTCTCTCAAACAGGAACAAACTTCGCTCTGATACCACTTAATGCAGTCAAGGATGGAGGATCCAATTAAGGATTGTTCGACCTTGCAGCCAAACCAATACACAATGGAATTCAACAACAACAACAACAACAACAGATATGATAAAGAACAACAATCTTTATTCATAAATTCACCAATTACATGCAATGTGCTGGGCTGTAAGGCCTTCTTGGTTACGACCAATTACAAAGCGAGTAACAGTCTACAAGATCTCGCAGGATCCAAGTCTTTCCACACATCAGTACTCAGCTAGTCCAGATCTGCAACAACATAGGATTCTGGTAGGAACCCAGGAAAGATCTAAACTTGTACTCACAACTTCCAAGCAATCTTCCTGATCCTAAGCTCGCAAGTTGCCAACTCCCACTACTCCAATTATCTCCCGAAACAACTACCCAGGTATCTACTTAAATACTAAATCCCAGCCACAAGTCGACTCTACATGGATATACAAATATTAAAAACAAAACATCAGTCGGTTCTCAAATAGCCTTACAATAAATTTCATTCTCCAAGATGGCCCCAAATGGTCATCTGATTCACCTAGAAGAATGCAACACGCCAGATATAGGTCCTCTCACGCCCAACGGTCATTCCATAATTGGAGGAATGCGACCCAATTTAAATGCACCAGTCGGCCAAGCCGATTTATCCAAATAACCACGTCGGTAAGCAAGAACACCGAGCAATAGGGAAATAACCGAGCGCTAACAAACCGACCATGCCAAGCATGACTAAGCAATGCAGTTATCGCCGAGCGCTAGAAATAACCGACGCCTTCTGTTACCGAGCCTTCTTTAGTGACCGAGCACCCCGGTAACCACAGAAACTGAGTGGCCAACTCCAAAACCGAGCAAATACCCCACCAACTAAGATCAAAACTAACAATCTATCTTCAAAGACAAACATATTTTTGGTTGATACAGGATTGCCAAGAATCCTAGAATGCTCCTGCATCACTATGCCATGTCACACTACATGACAAAATCTAATGAGCAAGAAATTAAAATCACAACTTTAAATAAATAAATACAATGTCAAGAATGGTTAAGGTTGAGACAACTTAATTCCCAATAGTCCATACCTAATCACATTTGACTTTACCCCATTCTAGCCAATTAAACAAATATTTATTATTAATTTAATTCATATTTTATCTTTACTTTTTACCTTTAGTTAAATAAATTTATATTTATTTAATAAGTCTAACATTACCTCCACACCATCCAAATAAATCAATCAATTGATATCAACTTAATTAATTGATTTAGGCTAATTAATTTTCATTATCATTTTTCCTAATATTTTATTTCACCTCACCCTCAATCCTTGTCCATTCAATCCTAACCATTGAGTCCATCTATATGGATCAAGATTTAAACTTGCTATCATGTGACATGTCCCTACCCTCTTGCTCACCCAATGTGAGCATTCAAAGATCACCTCATAACCACCTTCTTTCTTACACGTCATAGATATGTATCTTTCATGACCTTCCTCATCCGTGGTGACACGTGTGAGCACATCTAGATCACACCTATGACACACCATTCTTATGCCTTCTCCATGGGACACTTGTCACAAGGATAAGTCTTCAATCCATGTCATTTTTTCAATCAATCCTAACCATTCATTTATCGTCACATCTTGGCCATCAATGTTCTTCATGAAAAGTTTATAAATTGAAGGATTTGCTCTTATTTTGAACATTATCTTCTTGTTATGCTGTCCATTTTTTTAATCAATTTGGTACAAGAGCACTTGAAAGAGAAATGAAGTCTTGTAACTCACCAAGGTGTGAAAAGGATGTAAAAGGATCGACAAAACTTAATTATGATGTATTAAGGCCTATAATGGCCATTGGATGTAATGAGAGTGATAAATTGATTAAATGTCCTAATGGTCCTGATAAGGACCATAGGACCAAAACATGTAAAATGGCACAAAAGATGCCAAGTGGGTTTAAAAGAGTGTGAAGGGTCATCAAAAGATGTAATAAGGTCAAAATAAGACCATAGCTATAATTTCAGGGGCTTAGGAAGTCATTAAGTTAAGTTTTAAAATTTGAATTTTTAAATAACAATGGTTAGTTGGTTTTAAGCGGGTAATAGTAGTTTGAATGGTTTTGGGGGTTGTATGGGATTTTTGAGCCCATGGATGCTTTAAGGAACATCAGTGTACATTAAGGAGGGTATCAGAGGAATGCATGGAGGTGTATTGATAAGATTTTAATAAAGAAAATAGATTTTCTTGCCATTTTCCTTTGTTTTTTCAAGCTTTTAATGCTCATAGTTTTAAGTTTGTTCTTATTTTCTCTAAAGAATGATCTGATATAGTTACTACACTTTGTTTATGCATAGTGGAATCCATCTGAGGCAATAAACAAATTATTTTCTAAGCACATTGTTGACTGTTCCTGTAGCAACATTGGGAAAACTAGGTGTTTTGAGAGTTTTATGACTCCTTGACCCATTCCCCTTTATGTTTTTCTATGTAACTTGGGGGATGGTTCATATTCAATGTATTTTATGGTCTACTAACAAGATATAATGCAAGGATGAAGATTTGATTGGTGATCACCAAGGAGTTTTTGACTGATTGCTTGGAAAAAGGCATAGAAATCAAGGTACAAGTGTAGCAGTAGAGATTCTACCTTAACAAGGGGGTGGTTTTGTGTTGGAAGTGGAGTGGTCATGTCCATTACATGGTGAAATGATAACTTGTTGATTCTGGAAGTGAGTTTTGGTAATATTTCCAAGAAGCCCTAGTTTTAGAGTCTAATTGGTGAGGGTTTGTTAGATGGCCTACTAGAAGGTTGTGGCTAACAAAAAGAGTGCAAAAATACTTTGAATTACATCAAGCTAAGGTGGTATGAGGTCTTGGTTCAAAGTTTTGAGGGTAGTTGCTTTGTTAAGGTGGCCTAATTAGGCCTAAAACAATGCTGGTTTTCCCATTTCCGTACAAACAATCGAAAAGAGTAGTACCTCATCTTTAGATATGTTGTAGAGGTCCCAAATGGGTATCTAAATATGCAATTTATTTTCCAAGTGTTTTTGGGGAAAAGTGGGTGAAAAATGAAGTGAGAAGGTTTTGGAGACCTAGTTGGGGATTAGGCCCAGTCAAGGGCAAGATTTTGGGTTTGTGTATAAAACCAGTGCTTGGGGTTTGGAAACCTATTAAATAAATTTTTTTTTGGGTACATTAAGGCCTTTTATGGTGTTAAAATTGATGGTCAAGTATAAGGTCAAGTTTTGGATATTTGAAGGCGCTTGGGTGCATTGGGTACACTTTTGAACCTTGTATGATCATTCAACTTGAGAATCCATTTTGGGATTGTCTTAGGTCTCCATAGCTCTACATCATAGTGGTATCATAGCAAGGGAATAGGTCCCTTGCGTGAAGGAGAAGTTACAGTTTTATGTGGTGTGGTTGTGGTATAGAGAAGATGCCACCAAAACAACAAATGGCTAGGGAAATGCAAGAGTTAAGGGAAACCCTTGAAAGGGAAAGGAGAGAGAGAAGAGAACAAGAGGCTGCCAGAGAAGCAGAAAGGGATAGAGAGGAAAGATAGTTAAGGAGAGAAAATGAAACACTCCAAGCAAGGTTAACAACCTTGGAGAGGAACATGGGAAGAGATGAACATAGTAATTTTGTTTCCCCAATTTCATTGTGCAATCAATACAAAATTCTAAGGTTGTTATAGAGCATATTATCTTTGTTTGATTTTTTTGTGTGATAAATGTTTTTATTGCAAATGATTCTTGGCTCCTACGTTTGTTTCATCAATTCCTACATGGTATCAAAGCTCCATACCTGTCAAGTTCTTGTCTGGATTCTCGAGGATTCCAACCTTGAGTGAATCTTTTGTGCACATTAGGCTCAAATGGAGGCTGCCATTATTTCTGTAACATCAAAAAACCCTAAGATCAACCCTTTCATCAAAACTCGAGTAGTTGAAAAATTGGGCAAATTGGTTGAAGGCATGAAAATCAAGGCAAAATTTGGGAGTAGCTAAAAAGTCTGGGCACTTTGTAGAGAAACAGAGGCTGCCATCTCACTCAGGATGCCTGAAAATGCTATATCATCTATCAATTTGTTATAATAGGAGGCAATGAAAATCAAGTGAGTATTTTTGGAGTGATGCACACATATTGAGGCATGTCCATACAGATCTGTATGGAATGTACCCAATTGAAACATGTGCTATTAAAATATAGTAAGTGTACATGCTCATAAATTAAAGTTGTTTATTTATAAAATGTCAGAAGGGGGCATACTATTTTGGGGTGTACCATTTTTCTACAGATTAAGTTCCTTTTTGCAACTTTTCTGACATCAACATCCCCATCCTATTAATTTTGGTGGACCCAATAAAATTGGTGCTCATCTAAATTTAATAGACCTTTATTTTTAGCATCTAAATCCTAAATGACCTAGTTGTGTTTTTTGCCCATAACTTCGTAATATAGTCAAAATTGCACAAACAAGATATTATCGAAAAACATTGGCTGTGATCTATTCATGGTGGTGGTTTGATCATATCCATTGCCAGTTTTTAATACTATGCCTCCAAATTTAGCCTTTATTTTTGTGCTTCCAAGGCCATAAGTTGAGAAAATAGACTCTGTTTTTGAGCTTTCACACATCGTCAGAAAGATTTTAGAGTCTATCTATATTTGAAGTCAATTTTTTCAAATTGTGTTCTAAGTACATTTTATTTAGATTTTTGTGTTTTCACTATCTACTCAATTACTTTGACATTTTACACTTGGGATGGATATGTTTATTGGAAAGGGTTTTATTTGATGTGCTCTAGATGTTCTAAGATTCCTAGGGTTTGATAATTTTATTTGAGGACGTATTATGGGCTTTTTGTTATTCCTTATGTTATTAGCCTAGAAAATGCCAATTGCAATTCTTGACAATACGACAACTTGACACATCACAAGTGGCTAGATATGTTGCCATATTTGTATGGACTAAAACTTTAGGAGATAAATAAGCTTGGGGTAATCTCATAGACCATGTTATAGGTTTGATTTTTTCTAGAGTTGATTGTGACACTATGTGTCCTATGCCGGACCTTGAGTGTCCTCATGCACTTTGGGCCTAAATATGGGAGATGAATGGAGATTCTCATATCTCTTCATTCATAGAGGATTCTATAGTAGATTGTCATCTTTCCCTTGCACATGAATATTTCATACCCTTTAACGATGATAATATAAAGGAGCTTGAGTATATCAGAGGTCTTGCATGTTCCAATGGATCAAAGGCTTATCTTCACTTTCCTAATCCTTACATTAAGATCCCATCTCAATCATCTTCACCTTTTGTTGATCCTGATCAGATTGACATTGAATCATGCATAGCCCCATTGATATATGGAATGGGACATTGTTCTTCTAGATACAACTACTTGGGATTCATATCTTGCATATATATCATCCTTGTTTGTGGAGCATCTCCTTTGTTCTAATAGTCACATCAGTGTTGTCAGCTTATCTTTATCACTCGTGGATCTTGTTCTTATTAACTTTTGCAGAGTCCTAATTTTTTGCCTCCTATATTGACTTGAAATGTACTTGATTGGTTTGTGGCATCATCATCTATCAACATAAAAATATTTGAGTAGCTTTTAGAGGCACATACAATTTGGATTTGGATTCCTAAATCTTCCAATTTATGGGAGTGGCTTCTCCTATCTCTAGTGGATTGATTTGTTCTGAAGGGGATACATGTAGTTTGTAGATAGTGGATCATGTTTTATCTCGAGGCATTCATCATTGGCACATGAGCTAATTATTCATTAGGGGGATTCTTATCCTCTCTCTCTCTCTATCTCTCTCTTATGCGGGGATATTCATTGTACTATTGAGAAAGATTAAATACTTAGGGGAACATCTTGAGTCCTTCAAGATTGTTGCATGTACTTTCTTTTCATTTCATCTCTCTCTCTCTTGTGGAGATGGATCTTTCCCATGTGGGTTTTCTCCCTTTTTCCATTCGGAGAGACCATATTGGTGTGAGTTGAATTGCTTTGTTCATGAGTACCTAATCAACCTTCATTGTCATGACTCATTCATGATAGCATTTTGCATTCATTATTAGGTTTATAGATTCTCCCTAAGTTTATCTTAAGGGGGTTTTAGAGAAATTAGGACATATTATCAAATTATTTATTAGTTAGGTCCTTTAATTTCTTTTTCACTTAAGCTAATCTTAGGTGCTTTTGAGTTCATTTAGAGGCACTTTTAGTTATCTTTATTAGCTTGTAGTTGAGTAGCTCGTACTTTACATTTCTTTAGTTCTCCTAAGTTTAGGATTAGGGCATCTCTGGCTTTCTATAAAGCAAGTCATTCATTCATTGTAATTATCTCTCCAATTTTATTATGTAACCAATAAAAAATTCTAGGGTTGTTATAGAGCATATTATCTTTGCTTTATTTCTTCTATGTGATAGGTGTTTTTATTGTAGTTGATTCTTGGCTCTTGTGGTTTTTTAATCAACTCCAACACATTTCATTTTCTTAAGAGAAATTTATCATTGTATGTTTTTTTAAGGCTTTTTTAAGCATATGCTCTCTTGTATTTTTGGATGACCTCAAAGATCAAAAGCTTAAGTTAGTCTCTCTCTTTCTTTTTTTGCGTCATCATATCCAAGGAACCCAACATGTGTATGCTTCCCCATTATGTTTTATGAAAATTTGGGTGACCAAAAACTCTTGGATCATTCCTTCTAGAGGGACTACATAGAGATTATCACCCTAGGGGATGATCCCAACTTTTGTGTTTAGGTGGAGTATAAAGAGCACGAGGTGAATTGGAAGACCCCTTTTGGAAGTAAAATCTCATCAATTTTAGCAAAGCCCCTAAGAAATTTATACCTTGGGGAAGTGAAGGTGGAGAGTTGGTTACCCTTTCCTCCATGTTCTTTGGTAAATTATTCTCTTTCATCTATGGATTTGGTGTTAGAATAATAAGCATAAAAATGCAAATATTAACAAACAGAAGAGAACACAATAACATAGAATTTAACATGGTTCACCCAATCCCTAGGCTACGTCCACCAACAACGAGTCCAATATCTTTATTATTATCCAGTGATTACAATATGAAGCCTGCAACTCAATACCGCCACAAGAAGCTACAAAAATCCCTCATACATGAATCTCCAACCCTAAGCCCCAGGACCTCGCAAGGGCTCTGCCCCTTGACCCTGTAGATAAGTCAGGGGGGAAACCGTGCCGAAAGAACCTGAGTCTGATTAGGCTCCATATACATAACATTTGGGCCTCATGTACCTTGTGTATTTAGAGAATTATATAACAACCTTGTTCATACTACTTTAAGAAATTTTAGTTGTTAATCCTTGTGGTCCACCACTATTAGGGAGGGAAAGTGCTCACATTGTGTCTCCATAAGGAGAGATAGAGTTTAATTTGGTCAATTTAGTCCTCCAAAGTAAGGGCTAAAGGTGGTATATATCCTTTCTTTCTCTAACTATCTATTGTATGTGATAATATGGCACCAAAGGCACAAATGTTTACATTCTACTAGAGTGTTGATGGATATCATCCTTGTGAGTGATGTAGTCAAGGACAAAGAATCCTTGAAGGAGATGTTCAATCCTTGCACCTATAAATGCCACAATGGAAATACCCAAACAAGATATAGAAAACAACCATTCATGACAACAATATCACATATATTATTCTCAAGTTGGCCTGAAAATGCAATTATTACATCACCATTGTTAATATAGAGTTGCAATATAGTCAGGTATATTTTCTATCCTTAATACCAAGCTCACAAGCCAGACACAACTGATTATCCCTCAAAATTAGGAGGACTTCTACAAACCAGACCTCAGACCCCACCTATCACAAAATTTTAGATCCTAACTCTTGGACCTTCTATCTGCCTCCTATCCTATAAGTCCCTTTTTTCCTTCTTGTAACAAGAACCACAAGACCTACTTAAATACAAGAGCACCAGCCACAAGTTGGCTTATTTGATCACAATCCCCCAGATAAAGAAAATGGTTTAAAAACATATAGGTCAGGACCCAAATTCATAAGAACACCTCCAATTAGATTCATCATGCCATGTGAACATAAAAGGAGGTCAACCATATGTGTAAGAACATAAAATAAGGCACCACGAAGCTTCACATAACGTAAAACTCCTTCACAAGATGAATTTCACAACCCTGGCTGTTAGAAAAGGAAAACTAAATAGGATCAGACCCAAACATTAAATAACTTCATCTGGAAACATCAGAATGAGTTGCAAAGCTAGACATAAGATCTCCAAGATGTCTAGAACACAACATAAGGTTCACATAAGAAAATGAGCCAACCAGAATGATCACAATCCTAAACACTAGAAAATGTCCAACTAGAACAGTAAATAGACAAACTGAAAGGAAATATTTTTGGGTGATGCAAGATTGCCAACGACCCAAGGATGCTCTTGCATCATAAATCCTAGGTGAATAGAAGATGTTCCATATGAACTTATGAACATCTGATAGGATTCAAGACATAAATACCATGTTCATTCTTAACCCACATATCCTTTGCATTAGAAGGAAAATATTTTCTCTAACTCCACACATAACTACCCTTACTATTGTTGATGCAAGTGTTCAATCCCAATTGAGTAACAACATCTGATGCCACTTTGTTTCTGCTATTGCTTCCCTAACCACTACTCTGATTTTCCAATTCCTTCATATGGCTTCTATCTTTTTCACTCTTACAGTCAACCATCAATGTCTTCTTCCTTCTCTACTATTTGGTTCTATTCCTAACATCATTTAGTAGCTTCTCAACTTCAGCTATTGATCTACTCACAAGATTATGTTGTTCATCTGATACCACTCCCATGGTACTCTATTGTAACATCATTCGATTGTCAGTAGCCTTCAACTCTACCGGTTTAGATTCATTCATCATATTCAAAAACAACTGTAACACCTCAAAAACCTTCTCATCCATCTGCTACAAATCCAACACCTCCTGATCCAAAGTAGTATGATATCCTAAGCTACAAGTTTTTATTACACTTGGGTTCTTAGCCTTCCTTCCTTCTTCCTTCAAAGGAATCAAAGTGAACTTCCTACCATCCTTCACTATAGACACAACATTCCTTTGATAATCATGAATATCACTAACATCATACTGCCAAGGTCTACCTAACAAGAGATGACAAGTACTCATATTCACCATATCACATAATACCTCAACATGATATGGACCAATGTTGAACTTAACCCAAAATTGTTCTTTAACTTCCACCAAATGTTCATCCTGAAACCAACTTATCCCATGTGGACAAGGATGTTTAAGTCTCTATAATCCAAGCTTCAATACCATTTCCTCTAATACAAGGTTTTCAGTATTGCCACTATCCATGATTACTTTGCAACATTTGTTCCTTGATTTACAAACTATCTGAAACGATTGCTTCGTGAATAGGTTCAGTTTCCATCTTACTAAACATAACTCTCTGGAACACCAAAGATTCTCCCATCTTAGGTGAAGCCTCTCTTTCAATAGGTTCATCCTCAATTTTCTCTTCATGTTCCACTAAGTTCTGTTTTCCTCTTCTTGAACCAACAAAACATTGGTAAGCTCTATGCCCAACATTACCACATTTAAAACAAGTACCCTTGAACTCCCAGCTATTACTACCCCTTCCATGAATCTTCTGATCATGTTCCTCTTCAATCACAAGTTTATCTTTGCCTTTATCACTAACCAACTTATACTTGACCCTAGGTTTAACCTGTCTTCTTTTCAACTTATCTCCCGCCTTCAAAGAATATTGATAAGAATCTTCAATTGTAATAAGCCTCAAAATACTCAACTCATCTTGAATGTTAAGTCTTAAACCATTAACATACCTAGAAAACCTTTCCTTAGATGCTTCTTGGTGTCCAGATCTAATGTGCATCTTGCAAAATTATTCAGTATACTCCTTAACTGTCAATTCCTCTTGTTTTAGATTCTGTAGTTTCTTGAATAGTTCCAACTCATAGTCCTCTAGTATGAACTTGGATTTGAGTATTGAAACCATAAGTTTCCACCTAGTGATCTTAGGTTCGTCATTATCTTCCCTATCTTTTTGCAACTCTTTCCACCATAAGGCAACATGATCTTTCAACTTAGTCTATGCTAACCTAACCCTTTGTGGATCCTTTGTATCTTCCATCTCAAAGTAATCCTCTAGTTCATTAATCCAATCTATCAATTCATCAGGATGCAATGAACCAAAAAAGTTAGAAACATCAAGCCTATGACTCTTTCCTATTTGTGCCATAGCTCTCAATAGTCTTTCCTCCTCGACATAAATCTCAACTTCAATTGTTTCAAGATCTTCAACAACTTCTTCAAATTCATCTGCAATCTCAGGGTTTCTTGTAGCTCCAGTTAAAGCATTTCATATTTCAGTCCTCATTTCATTTATTAATTCCTCCATCATCTGCTCTAATGTTCTAGGTGGCATATTCACAAAGAAGCCAATATTTAATCTCCTCAAGTTCGGCGATCTGATCATAAGTATTGATTTCTCCAATATGATCAATACCAACAATTTTCCCCAAGTAACTAGGTCTGTTTGGTAAATGATCCACCAAAAACTAATCTTCCTTGTGCAACCTATGTAATTGTAGGTCAGATCTGTTACTTTGCCACCACACAACTAGGTTCACAAGTTGTGATATTGAACCCTCCCTAGCCTTGTTTGTCTCTCATCATCCAGTCCTCCTTCTGCCACCTTGCACTTATCTTCGGTTGATGTAGACTAGATCCTTTGCTCTTTTACTCCATAAAAATGAGATCCGCAAGTCAGAACTTGGAACAAGGTCAACCTTATTTTTTGATACCAAATGATGTAGTCAAGGACAAAGAATCCCCAAAGGAGATGTCCCATCTTCGTAACTATAAATACCACAATGGAAATACCAAAATAAGATATAGTAAACAACCATTCAAAGCAACAATATCACATATATTATTCTTAAGTTGGCATGAAAATGCAGTTATTAAATCACTATTGTCAATATACAACTGCAATACAGTTAGGTATGTTTTCTATCCCCAATACCAATCTTGCAAGCTAGGCACATATGATCATCCCTCAAAATTAGGATGACTTCTACAAACTGGACCTCATACCCTAACTATCACAAACTTTCAAATCCTAACTCTCATACCTTCTATCTGCCTCCTATGCTCTAAGTCCATTTTTTCCTTCCTCTAACAAGAACCACAAAACCTACTTAAATACAAGATCACCAACCACAAGTTGGCTTATCTGATCACAATCCCCTAGATATATAAAATGGTTTACAAACATATAGGTTAGGACCCAAATTCATAAGAAAACCTCCAATTAGATTCATCATGCCATGCAAACATACAAGGAGGTCGACTGCATGTGTAATAACATAGAACAAGGCACCACAAAGCTTCAAATAATGTGAAACTCCATCACAAGATGAATCTCACCACCATGGCTATTAGAACAAAAAAACCAAATAGGACCAGACTGAAACATTAAATAACTTCATCTGAAAAATATCGGAATGAGTTGCGAAGCTAGACATAGGATCTCTAGGGTGTCTAGAACACAACATAAGGTTTACATAAGAAAATGAGACAAATGGATCAATCACAAGACTAAACACTAAAAACTGTCCAACTAGAATAGTAAATAAATAAACTAAAAAGAAATATTTTTGGGTGATGCAAGATTTCCAACGACCCAAGGATGCTCCTACATTAGTGAGTCCACAAGATATAACACTTCTACTTGAATAATTCTAGGCTTGTAGAAGTTCTTGACCTGTCTTCTTTTTCAAAGTTAGTGCTACTTATCAATCCAAATCTCCCTCAATTCAACCCTTTTTTTGGGTGTTTCAAGTGAATCCCTTAGTCAAGCAAGAAAACCTTCAATCCACCATTCAATATTTTCCTCCAAACATTCATCCTTCTAGTTCAATTCCTCATCCATCCAAATGTCCCTAAATCTCTGCCGACTAATCCTCCATCCCACAATCAAATATTTAACCAATCCTAGATCTAATTTGATCCTTCACCTTCATCCTCAAATCCCATTCTACCGATCCACAATATATCTCCAATAAATAATCTTAATTTCCACCCCCTCCAGAATCAAAACCCATTTATCTTAATCAATATTTTATCAATCATCCTATTCTTATCCTTTCAATCCTAAATTAGATTTCATCCCTCATCTTTAATGTTAATATTCATTTTTCTAATCCCTCTTATTAATTTCCACATTCATTCATATGTATGAGTTTGTTAATATGATTTAGAACAATAGAGAGGGGGGGTGAATCAGTTGTTCTCAGGTCCAGATGTATAAAAACAATCTTTAAACTCTTCAACAAATCAAATCTAATAACCAATACCTACTCGGTCATTACTGATTGCATAACATAAACATATAACAGTGCAGTCCACTTATCCAATAGCATCTAACTTGTAAAACACATAAATGTTCAAATCAAAACATTCACACAAGTATCAACACCAAGATTTATAGTGGAAACCCAATTTGGGAAAAACCACTTTGTAACATGTTACTATTATGTTCACTCTTCTGAAGTGAGCTTGGTGAAAAGCCAACCCTGTCAAAGGTTACAAACACACTATCAGGTGTGACCCGGTTAAAGGATTTAAACCACTTTGTTAAAAGTGCGCCTTGTTATAGGACTTACATACACTCCATTAGAATGCAACCTTGTTCAAAGGATTTATACCTATGACTATTAGGTCAACCTCTGTTAAAAGGATTTTGACTATTACAATGGTTAGAAAGTAGCAGTAATATTGATCTGAAAAACATACAACTCACTTTGCAAATATCAAATCCAATTTCGTACACATATGCTGGCTTATTGACTGTGAACCTTTTCCATCTCCATCACTGATCTGCTCGAAACCCTTCAAGCGATCACAATAATTCTCCTTCAACCTTTTTTGCTTAGACAATCAATAACATCAACAATACTTCGAGCATCCACTTCTCTCTCTTCAACCTCTAGCTTAGGTTTCCTTAATACTACCTCTATTAGGTCAATACATCTTTTTCTGCTTAATCTCCTTCGTAGATCTTAGGGTTAGGTCAGATTCATTGAATTCATCCTACATTATGTTCTTCGGCTATCCTTTTGAAATATCTTGAATCTCTTAAAGATTTACAATAAAATGTTTTATAGTGCATTAAATGCTTTCATACAATCAATAAATAAGTCAACACATTTTACATAATCTAAGAATTCAACGATGTCGGCTAGAAATCTAAATTCTTCATCAAATGTAAAATACTGATGCTCGGTCAATACTATGTCCAAATTTTTGGTCTTCTCTGGAAAGCTCGGTCACCACATAAATTGTTTCCTCGGCTAACACTGTCTTCCTCGGCAATTAACGAGTGCTCGGTCAACACTGATTTTACTCGGCACATACTAGCTCAGTCAACACAAACAACACTTGGCTTAAACTAGATTTCTTCACTTTTCCTCGGTTAAGCCTACCAGTTTAGTCTTCATACTTACTTAGATAAACAATACATTGTCTTATCATTGTGCCACATAATCAAGTACTCATTGAAGTATCAAGATAACTCAACCTTTCCTTAGGTGCTGTTGTTACCAACCTTGCCTATCCCCTTAGCAACACTCAAATAGATATAGTACTTTCTTAAATAGCAATAGTCTTACCAGTTAAGGTTTGACATCAATGACAATACAACAATTACTTCAATTGCAGTTTTCAACAATCTCCCTCTTTGGCATTGATGACAACACCTTATGAATATCACATGAATTACCAACCAATCCAAAACTTATCTATCCATCAGAGAAATTTATAATATCCTTAGCTTCATTCTGATACATAATCAATTAGCCATGCTTGACCATCCACTAAATTTCTCCCACTGTCTTGATCTTCTCCCTCTGTCTATTCATCTGTCATCATCTCCCTCTTTGACAAAAATGCCAAAGCAACAACAAAAACATACATCTTGTAGATGTAGATATCATCCTATCAGTTCAGTAGAATATTTCTCCCTTTGTCATCTTGCTTATGACTTATTTTGACTTTGCTGTGCTCTTCACAACTCTAGGCTACTCCTAAAGTGTGACCTTTCTCTGCATCAATTTGTTATATGTTCTTTGTAGCACACTTGATGTAGTGCTCCTAGCTTGACTAGGCAGCCTCAGTTAGGGGAAGGACCCCTAATTGACTTCTCAGGTATTCATGAGCTTCTTTAGGTAAAGCTTTAGTGAATATATCTGCTAATTGTTCCTTGGTATTCACATATTCCATGCAGACCTCTTTATCTTGTACCAGTTCTCTCAAGTAATGATACTTGATGGCAATGTGTTTGGTCTTTGTGTGCATCATTGGGTTTTCAGAGATGTTGATAGCACTTGTGTTGTCATAGAAGATGACAACTAGTTCAGTGATTTCTTCTTTCATGCCTACCAACAATTGCTTTATCCATATCAAATTTGAACAATTCATAGCTGTAGCCACATCCTCAGCTTCAGTAGTAGATTGGGAAATGCAATTTTGTTTCTTGCTTGTCCAGGAAACTAATCTCTGTCCAAGAAAGAAAGCTCCACCACTAGTACTCTTTCTATCATCTACATTTCTTGCCCAATCAACATTTGTATACACTCTTAGTTCAAATTTGTCATGCTTCTTGTAGTACAATTCATAGTCAGCAGTTCCCTTCAAATATCTCATGATTCTTTTAACCGCCATCATGTGAGTTTCCTTAGGATTGGAAGAGAATCTTGCCACAATCCCAACAACTAATGAAATATCTGGTCTACTATGTACAACATACTATAGCTTTCCGATCATAGATCTATACAAAGTCTGGTTAACTTCTACAACATCATCATTCTTAGACAACTTCTGTCCAGTAGCTATGGGAGTACTTACTGGCCTTGAATCTTCCATACCAAAGGTTTTCAGTATCTCATGAACATATTTAGACTGGGTGATGAAGATTCCTTTCTCCATTTGATATACTTGCAAACCAACAAAAAATTTGATCTCTCCAAACATACTCATTTCAAATTTAGTTTGCATTTCATTTGAAAATTTCTTACACAAGGCATCTTGTCCACCAAATATAATATCATCTACAAAGATCTTGGCTAATAGGATTCCTTTACCTTCTTCATCTTTCATGTATAGATTGCTTGTGTCATTTGTCCTTGAGAATCCAATCTGTATTAGGTAGTTGTGCAATCTCTCATACCATGCTCTGGGAGCTTGCTTTAGTGCATACGATGCTTTATTCAGTTTGCAAACCATGTGTCTTCTGTTTGGATCAACAAATCCTTCTAGCTGTTCAATAAATACTTCTTCTTCCAATATACCATTTAAAAATGTAGACTTGACATCCATTTGGTATACCTTGAAACCTTTATAGGTAGCATATGCAAGCAGAGTTCTGACTCCTTCCAATCTTGCTACAGGGGCAAATGTTTCCCCATAATCTATTCCTTCTTCTTGTGTGTAGCCTTTGCATACTAGGCTAGCCTTGTTTCTTGTGATTTGACCATGTTCATTCAAATTATTACGAAATACCCAGTTTGTCCCAATGACATTCTTATCTTTTGGTCTCGGCACCAGAGTCCAGGTATCATTCTTCTCTATCTGGTCAATCTCTTCATTCATTGCTTCTATCCAGTCTTCATTTTCTAATGCCTCCTTTGTTGTCTTAGGCTCATATTCACATAGTAAACATGTTGGATCTCTTGCCTTGCTTTTGGTCTAAATTCCAATATCTTTATCTCCAATAATCTGTTCAGGCTTGTGATGTCTCCTTACATATTGTGCTAGAATAGGTTCTGCTCTTCTTTCATTTGGCTCATCAGGTTCACCAAAAATATTGTCAGATTCAACTTCTGAATGCTCGACAACCTCTTCCTGATACTCAACAGCTTCTTCCTGTTGCTCAACACGTTCTTCTTCTCTCTTGACATTGTTATCCTGATGCTCGACATTGCTTACCTGAGGCTCAACATCAGGTGCAGGTCTGTCACTTGCCTCTTCTTCCTCTATATACACAAAAGATCTGTAATCTTCTGGTACTCTATTACTGTCAGCTTCATTTTTCTCTACATACTCATCGACTTTGACATTCACACTTTTCACAATTTTGTTAGTGTTAGAATTCAAACACTTATAAGCTTTACTTTTTGTGGAATAGCCTAGGAATATACCCTCATCGCTTTTAGCATCAAATTTTCCATTCCTACTATCCTTCAATATGTAGCACTTACTTCCAAAATTTTTAAAGTACTTTACATTCGGTGCATACCCATGCCATAATTCATAAGGTGTCAGATTTGTACCTTTTTTGATCTATACTCAGTTAAGAGTATAAACAACTATACTTACAACTTCTTTCCAATACTTCTGTGCAACATTCTTTTCAATCATTAATGTCCATGCACAGTCCAAGATAGATCTGTTCCTTCTCTCTGCTATACTGCTCTATGGAGGAGTTCTAAGTGTAGACATCTGTCTTTTGATCCCTCTATCATTGCAAAATAGATTAAACTCATTTGATGTAAACTCTCCACCTTGGTCAGATCTCAAAAACTTCAGGTTTTTACCTGTCTCTTTTTCAACCTTAGCCACATACCACTTAAAGAATTGAAAAGCATCAAATTTTTCTTTTAAGAACATTACATGCATCATTCTGGTATAATCATCAACAAACAAGATAAAATATCTAGCACCACAATAGCTTTGTACACCCATCAGTCCACAAAGGTCAGTATGAACCAAATCTAAGATATTCTCAGAAGTAAAGGTTTTGCTCTTGAAACTAGACTTAGTCATCTTACCCAACTGCCATTCTTTGCACATTACATTCTCAGGTTTCTTCAATCTAGGTAGACCTCTCACTTTCTTTTTCTTGCTAATTTCTACCAGATTATCAAAGTTAACATGACATAGCCGCTTATGCCATAACCAAATATCATCAAGTTGTGCAATCATACATGTTAGAACAAATTACCTCTTGTCTGTTCTCCACTTCTAATCAGTTCACCTATGGCATCTAATATTTTGGCCTTCCTGTGATGAAATTCCACTTAGTAGCCAGTGCTATTAAGCTGTGCAACACTCAATAGATTATAATTAAGACCCTCAACCCAATAAGCATTTTCACAAGAGATCTTATCAGTCAGCTTAATCAGTCCTTTTCCTCTAACAAGACATGGTGCATCATTACCAAATTTCACACTCCTACCTTTATAATGATTTAAGGTATCAAATTTACTCTTATCTCCAGTCATATGATGTGAACAACCACTGTCAATAATCCATTTATCATTTTTGTTCACATAAGATATCAATGCAAGTTTCTCATCCTCATCAGATTCATCTTTCATTGCAACATAGACAACTTCAATTTCAAAATCGTCACTATCAGTGTCAGTCTCTTCTTCGGCAATGTAGTAGGATTTCTTACCTTTCCCTTTGTAGTCCTTGTATCTTTGGCAATGTAGCAGGATTTCTTACCTTTCCCTTTGTAGTCCTTGTATCTTTGGCAATGTAGCAGGATTTCTTACCTTTCCCTTTGTAGTCCTTGTATCTTCGATAATCTCTATCTTCTCTTTTGTCTTTATGCTTGCTGTCTCTTTCTTCATCCTTATTATCCCTGTTAGGACATCTAGCAGCTATATGACCAACTTTATTACATGAAAAACATATAATAGGGAGTTTACCTTTGTACCTTCCTTTTCCCCTTTTTAGTCTTCTAGCCATAAGAGCTTCTAGATCCTCAAGTTCTTCATCAGATGTGCCATTGTCACTATCACTTTCACTGATGCATCTTTCTTTTTCCTTCTTTGACTTATTCAAAACTATTTGTGACTTAAAAATAGATTCAATACTACCAACAGTGAAGTTATCATAGTTAGAAAGTTCAAAAGCAGTAAGCTTACCAACCAAACTTTCTAAAGTAAGGGCATTAGGAGAGTTACATCTAGATACCTGAATTGCAAAAATTTTGATTGCATAGATAGGACACAGAGTTCTCAATACTTTTCCTATTATAGTTTCATCCTCAATAGTTCCATTTGCTCCTCTAATAGCATTTACAACTTCTATTATTCTACCACAATATTGTGCAATATTCTCACCTTCTTTCATTCTCATTTCATCAAATTTACCTCTTAGGCTCTCAGCTTTTTCTCTCAACACATTCACGTCACCTCCATAAATGCTTGCAAGGGTGTCCCACATTTGCTTTGTAGTACTGCAATCTTTGATGTCTTCAAATTCTGGATAACTTAGGGCAGATGCAATCTCCAACATTGCTTGGTTGTGCTCTTGTTTAGCTTTCATTTCCTCAACAGTCAGAGGTGCAATAGGTGTGACATAGTCATGTTCAATGTAATACTTAGCAGAATCACCAATATCGGCCAGACGCAGCTTCATCAAGCTTTGCCATGCAGGAAAGTTTTCCTTATTCAGCTTTGGTACCTCCTTCTTATACATCTTGATCATTTGCTTCAACTACCTTCAAACTTGTTCTCTGCAAGCACCAACAGCTCTGATACCAATTGTTAATATGATTTAGAACAACAGAGAGGGGGGGTGAATCAATTGTTCTCAGGTCCAGATGTATAAAAAAAATCTTTAAACTCTTCAACAAATTAGATCTAATAACCAACACCTACTCAGTCATTATTGATTGCATAACAAAAACATATAATAGTACAGTCCACTTATCCAATAGTATCTAACTTGTAAAACATAGAAATGTTCAAACCAAAACATTCACACAAGTATCAACACCAAGATTTATAGTGGAAACCCAATTTGGGAAAAACCACTTTGTAACGTGTTACTATTATGTTCACTCTTCTGAAGTGAGATCGGTGAAAAACCAACCCTGTCAAAGGTTACAAACACACTGTCAGGTGTGACCCGGTTAAAGGATTTAAACCACTCTGTTAAAAGTGCGCCTTGTTATAGGACTTACATACACTCCATTAGAATGCAACCTTGTTCAAAGGATTTATACCTATGACTGTTAGGTCAACCTCTGTTAAAAGGATTTTGACTATTACAATGGTTAGAAAGTAGCAGTAATATTGATCTGAAAAACATACAACTCACTTTGCAAATATCAGATCCAATTCTGTACACATATGTTGGCTTATTGACTGTGAACCTTTTCCATCTCCATCAATGATCTACTCGGAACCCTTCAAGCGATCACAATACTTCTCCTTCAACCTTTTCTGCTTAGACAGTCAATAACATCAACAATACTTCCAACATCCACTTATCTCTCTTCAACCTCTAGCTTAGGTTTCCTTAATACTACCTCTATTAGATCAATATATCTTTTGCCGCTTAATCTCCTTCGTAGATCTTAGGGTTAGGTCAGATTCATTGAATCCTTCTTACATTATGTTCTTCGGCTATCCTTTTGAAATATCTTGAATCTCTTAAAGATTTACAATAAAATGTTTTACAGTGCATTAAATGCTTTCATACAATCAATAAATAAAGTCAACACGTTTTACATAATCCAAGAATTCAACGATGTCGGCTGGAAATCTGAATTCTCATCAAATGTAAAATACTGACGCTCGATCAATACTATGTCTGACTTCTTGGTCTTCTTTGGAAAGCTCGGTCACCACATAAACTATTTCCTTGGCTAACACTGTCTTCCTTTGCAATTAACTAGTGTTCGGTCAACACTGATTTTACTTAGCACATACTAGCTTGGTCGACACAAACAATACTCGGCTTAAACTAGATTTCTTCACTTTTTCTCGGTTAAGCCTACCAGTTTAGTCTTCATACTTATTTAGATAAACAATGCATTGTCTTATCATTGTGCCACTAATCAAGTACTCATTGAAGTATCAAGATAACTCAACCTTTCCTTAGGTGCTGTTGTTACCAACCTTGCCTATCCCCTTAGCAACACTCAAATAGATATAGTACTTTCTTAAATAACAATAGTCTTACCAGTTAAGGTTTGACATCGATGACAATACAACAATTGCTTCAATTGCAGTTTCCAACATGAGTTATGCAAGATTATTTGTTTCATGTTGTAGGAAGACTGCTAAACAACCCTGATGAATGTGGGTTTAACAAATAATGTAATATTTTTAGTTGTTTGATGAAATGGTTGGTCGTAAGTCATCAATATGCAATGTGAGAATGTTAGGAAAACCCAAGAATTTATGTTTTGTATTGGGTTCAAATCATTTGTACTCATCAATGCCTAGCTAGAGAAATATGTCTAGGATGAACTAGGATGCACCTAGTTATTAAATGTAACGAATTATTGTATGAAATGTGTCAAGTTGCAAAATGATAGGTTAATGAAGAGAACTAGGTACCAAAAGAATGGGCCATGATTAAAGAAAAGATAGGTAGGTATCAAGTAGACAAAAAGAGGAATGGTTAGAAGAGTCAACAACATAGTAAGAAAGAAAATGTCAAGAAAGGCAATATGAAGAAACAAGATTTATAGTTTGATAGAGAAATGAAAGAGTTGAAGAAAGATATTAAGATTGTAGTACAATAGTGCCTTGAGGAAGGATACCAATAATATGTTGGGTGTAATGCCCAATGAGGAACCCGTGAGGACAAGACATAAAACCTCTATAAGATACAATTAATTTTTTTGTTAACTGGAATAATATGCATCATTACACTTCATGTTTCTAAAACACAATTAAGAACTTGTTTACAAACTTAAATTTGTTAGGATTAGAAGACATATATATTACAGTTACATGCAAAATTTAATTGATAATGCGAAGGAATAAAACACATAGAAATGCAACAAGAAGACACAAAGATTTAATGTGGTTCATCCAATCTTGGGATACATCCACCAAATAGAGAGTCCACTTATTTTATTATCTAGCAAAGATACAATTACATTTTGAGTTTATTTCACATTACAGCACCTCTTATATATAGGCCCTTTAGGCGGTTTACAATGTCGGTTAACAATTAACTCTAAAAAATACTTGATGAGTCAATCTAGGGAATGCTTGACGAGTCAACTCAAAAAATGTTTGATAAGTGAAACCCCCAAAAAACTTAACACTTGGAGACTGATCATATAGAAACACCACTACCTTTGAAGCTCCCACTAGATTGACACACCCTGGAATCTACTATTCTTTTTATTATTTTTAGTCTTGAAGACCAACTAAAGTTGAAGAGGACTTCAACTTCTCCCTTGTCACTGCCTTTGTAAACATATCTGCTGGATTTCATCTATATGTATCTTTTCCAACTTTAACTGTCCATTATCCAATATCATTTGAATGAAGTGATACCTCAATTGTATGTATTTGGTTTTTGAATGCACGACAAAATTCTTTGCAAGATGGATGGTACTCTGGCTATCTGTAAATAGATAATTTTTAGTCTGTGAGTTTCCAAACTCTTGCATGAAAAATTGAAACCATATAATCTCCTTAGTTGCCTCTGTAGTAGCAACATACTCTACCTCTGTAGTGGATAAAGAAACCACCTTTTGCAATCAAGAAATCTAACTCATTGTTGTCCCACCAAAGTAAATACATAACATGTGGTACTTTGCATGGTATCTAAATCCCCTGCCAAGTCTAAGTCAACATAGCCTTTTAAATCATTATTAGAGCCCCTAAAACATAAACATTTATTGGATGTACCTCTCAAGTATCTGATAATCCATTTTACTGCATTCCAATGCTCAACTCTAGGATGACTCATATACCTCCTAACAACTACAACATGTGCAATATCTAGTCTAGTGCACACCATGACATACATCAAACTACCCACAGTTGAAGCATATGGTACCTTGGACATTTTGTCTTCCTCCTCGTGTCTTTGGACTCCTCTCCTCAGTAAATTTCAAATGACTAGGCAAAGGTGTGATGAAAACTTTTGCATTCTCCATATGGAATCTTTGCAACAACTTTTCAACATAATCAGCTTGAGATAGAGTCAATTTTTTGTTCTTCCTATCTCTGCAAATTTTCATACCAAGGATTTGTTTTTCTGCCCCCAATTCCTTCATGGCAAAAGAATGTGCTAACTATTATTTCAGACCCTTAATGTGATCCATGTTAGACCCTACTACAAGCATATCATCAACATATAAACATAAAATAATGCATTGTCATCATCCAACCTCTTAAAATAAATAAAATGGTTTGAATTACACCAAATGAATCCATGCTCAGTCATAAAGCTATCAAATTTAATATACCATTGTCGAGGTGCTTTCTTCAAGCCATATAAACTTTTCTTCAATCTTCACATTGATTTATCCTTATCTTTGACCTCGTAACCTTGTCATTGTTGCATATATATTTCTTCTTCCAAATCACCATGGAGAAAGGTTGTTTTAACATTAAGTTGTTCCAAATTAAAATCTCTAGTATCCACAATACTTAAAATAATGTATATAGAAGTAATTTTTACAACTGGAGAAAAGATCTCATCAAAATCAATGCCCCTTTTTTATGAAAATCCCTTTACAACTAACCTAGCTTTAAATATTTTCTGACCTCCATCCCCCTCTTTTAGCCTATAAATCCATTTATTTGGTAAAACCTTTTAATCTAAAAACAACTTACATAATTCCCAAGTTTGATTTGTCAACAAGGAGTCCATTTCTTCTTCCATTGCAATCTCTTGCTGAACCTTTATATCCACTTGCACAACTTCATCATATCCTTCTGGTTCACTAGCGTCTGTTAATAAAATAGAATACAAAGAGGGAGAGAACCTTTCAGGAGGTCTACTTAGCCTTGTTGACCATGTAACATTCACTGGGGTTTTTGGTATTTGTTGTTGCTATTGTTGCAGAGCATGAGGGACCACTGAAATATAATCTTTTGGAGTATCATCCAATACTACATAATCATTTTCTTTCTTCTCATGTTGTTGCAACTGATCTTTGTACAACACTTTCTCATTGAATATGACATCCTCGCTTCTTACAATTTTATTATTTTCAACATCCCAATCTATATCTAAATTTATTAATGCCATATCCAACAAATATACATTTCTTTGACTTAGCTTCCAACTTGGTTCTATTTTCAGAATCTATATGTGAAAATGATTCACAGCCAAAGGTTCAGAAAAAAGAATATCTCACCTTCTTACTTGTCCATGATTCCTCTAGAATACCACAACCCAAAGGAGTAGAGGGACCTTTATTGATTAAATAAACAAAAAAGTTTACAGCCTCTACCCACATGTTTAAGGGTAACCCTATATGCAACCTCATACTCCTTGCACTCTCCATTATTGTCCTATTCATAGGTTCAACAACTCTATTTTCTTGTGGAGTCTTTGGAACCATTTTCTTACTACAAATACCATTAGAGGAACAATAATCTTCAAACTCTTTTCTACAATACTCACCACCATTAATTAGATGTGAGATATTTTAATCTTTTACCAGTCTCATTCTCAACCAAGCTTTTCCATTTTTTAAAAGTTTCAAATACATCAGATTTTTGCCTAAGAAAATAAATCCATACTTTCCAAGTTACATCATCAATGAATGCAACATAATGTAGAGAGACACCAAGGGAAGATACCTGAGCTGGTCCCCATACATTTGTATGCACAAGATCTAATTTCTCATCTTTCTTTTCCTTCCCACTCCTCAGAAAACCAACTCTCTTTTGTTTTCCATACACACAACTTTCACAGAAATCCATATTGACACATTTTAGACTTGGTAAAGATTTCTTTGTATGAATTAATTTCATACCTTTTTCACTCATGTGCCCAAGTTTGTTGTGCCATAGTGTCATTTCATAATCCACATCGACCATTTCATGTTCTAACTACTCAAATGCAACAACTGTCCCTAAACATTGAATTTTCTCTGTAACAAATAAAGTAGAAGGAATAGTATGACCTGTACAAATATATAAGGTTCTTACTTTCACACCTTTTTCTACTACTAAGGAACCTTTTGAAACCTTTCAATTTTTATTATTAAAACTAATTGTGCAACCTTCATCACCTAGTTTCCCTACTGAAATTGAATTCTGACTTAGCCTTGGAACATGTCTTACCTCTTGGAACATGCCAATGACTCCCATTCTACAACTTAATATTAATTCTTCCCTTTCCAAAAATCTTACAGGGTTCATTATCTCCCAAATAAACTAGCCCAAAATCATATTGGACATAATCAAGAAGATAACTTCTATGGGGTGTAGCATGAACTGAGGCCCCTGAATCTAAAATCCATGAATCATCAACATTATCTAGGGAAACAAGAAAAACATCCTCTTCAGATTTATTACTTGCCACATTTACCTCCTTGTTGCCTTCTTGTTTGTCTCCTTTATTATTTCGAGAGAAACAATCTTTCTTTCGATGACCTGGTTTCCCACAATACCAACAATTGTTTGGTCCTCTAGATTAAGACCTCTTGCCCTTTGATTTTCCATGTGATTTTACACAACTTCCAAAATTGTTTCCTCTCCTTTGACCTGCCTCTACTTTCTGCATTCAAAACACTAATTGATGTGGATCCACCTGATCTTTTCCTACAAATTTTCTCACTTAGAATAACACCAACATCATTAAATTTTAGGGATTTGAACCAAAAAAAAGTCACTAACAGCTATTACCAAGCCATTCCAACTTTCAGGGAAAGAACACAGAATCAAAAGAGCCCTAATTTCTTCATCAAAATTGACATTAATAGAAGATAATTGACTCGTAAGGGTATTAAACTTATTTAAATGATCAACAACTAACCCACCTTCTACCATTTTCATATTAAATAAATGCTTCATAAGAAATACCTTATTCAAAGAGGAAGGCTTTTCATATAACTTTGCTAGGGTTTCCATCATCTCTTTAGCTGTATTTTCTTATGTAATATTAAATGCCACCGATTGTTCTAGGCATAAATGAATATTGCTAAGTGCCTTTTTGTCCAAAATATCCCAATCCTCATCAAATATTCCTATTAGTTTCTTAGATCTTCCTTCCAATGGCCACCATAAATCCTTCTGATAGAGATAGTCCTCCATTTGCATTTTTCATAACTAAAAGTTTTGCCCAATAAACTTCTCATCCTTCAACTTACCCTCATCTTCCATTACTCCCACTCAATAGTGAGAATCCCACTCAACTGTGAGACCTTCCTGCACAAGAAAACTGAAAGCAAGTTGCTCTGATACCACTTGTTAGGATTAGAAGATAAATATCTAACAATTAAATACAAAATTTAACTAATAATGCAAAGGAATAAAACACAGAAATAGAACAAGAAGACACAAAGATTTAACATGGTTCGCCCAATCTTGGGCTACATCCACCAAACAGAGAGTCCACTTATTTTATTATCCAGTGAAGAACAAATTATAGTCTGTGTCTATTTTACATTACACCACCACTTATATATAGGCCCTTTAGGTGGTTTACGGTGTTGGTTAACAAGTTAACCCTAAAATATTCTTGAAGAGTCAACCTAGGGAAATGCTTGATGAGTCAACCCCCATTGTTTTTGGGTCATTGCCTTGAACCCCATGATAAATAGAAAGTGTATAGTACTTTCCTGATTAATCACCACAAACCAACAAAATGCAATATTTATTCAACCTAAGTCCTCCCAGGTTTCCTAACATCGTCACTAAAGTAGCATTATGTAACATATTTACATTCATAAGATATTCATTGCTTTATGAGATTTATTGGTATATGTTCATTTTAATGCACCAAGGTAAATATTCCTACCTTGTTTCTTTCATTAAACATAAGTTAATCATCTAACATATCATTATTCCTCTTATCAAATCATGACATCAATTCGTATTGATTTCATAGATATCTACTATCCCTTATATCACTTTCTTTTAATCATTTAGGTAAGCGATTAATATTAATTAAGGTATGCATTATCCTAGGTACTTTATTGAACCATACTCTTTTTGACACACTAAGTAAACATGAACCAATCATTAAAAATTATAATCAAGTTACTATCTTATTTCATTGTTTCATAACTATTCATTATTTATAATTCCAAATACCAATCTATCATTTCACAATAATTTCCATTGAACCTTTCATCGAGAGATTATACATTCTTTCCTAAGTACATCAATACATAACTACATCTAAGTTAATTTCCTATACGAACAACATAAGAAAATAGGATAAATATGAACAAGTAACACAAACCACTTCCTTTTAATGCTAATAACATGTCTAATCTACCACACATTCTTTCCCCTTTCTTTTACCTAGAACTACCCATTCCCTTATACATTGCTTGAAATAGAATTACATCAATATACATCATTATGCCACATACATATGGATCATCTTCGTAGATTACAATTACATGTATACATATACATCAATACATCTCAACATGATACAATATACAATACGATGTCTTCGACTACAAATCTGGAAAGCAACATGTACAAGGATCATCTAATAGACTACAAACAATGCCTTGATATAATAAAGATTAACCACAAAACCACGTGGAACCAATAGGTCTAGTCCCATGAGATAGGATATAGGAACCAAGGCCCCACACAAGAGGAAACAACTAGTACATATCTAAGGTGGTAAATACCCTTCCAGAAATAAAGCATGAAATACAAAAGATAACAAGCCCAATAGGACTACTAGACGTAGATGCAATCATAGGTGTAAAGACTCTAGGCTACAAGTTAGGTGAGTATAATCACATAGCCATCACACATAGGGTTATCCTAGTGGTCAAATTTGGACCCTGGCAACCAAATAGACATATGAAGAACCAAACACCTTTCCATGAAGATAAGGTTGTTCGATTGCACCATCACAAAGGTACCTTCTCCCATTCCCATTCCTAGCCTGTATGAGAATTTGCAGAATGGGAAAGGCATAAAATATTCCTTTTTAGTGTGATTTACCCCCCCTTTCCCATAAAATTTTATTAATGTTATCACTTGATTAAGACAACTCACCAATGGGTTATCCTGATAGCCACTTTGTGCCCCCACGCCCATTGAGAGCTACTCACCTAGTGTACCTAGGTTATCTACCCGCAAAGTAAAACACAATAAGACATCAAAGAATCAAATCAAATAATAAATCATTCCATCATAACAATATAATACCCTTTGATTAGGTTTAGGTTATCACTGGTTGTCCCTAGTCCACTGGACAACCCTAAACCTTAATCTGGCATTCAAAATGCTTCAAAACACATAATAAGGAAAAAATGTACCATACATTATATAATAACCATGTTAGTGTAATAATAGATAAAATGAATAAAAAATAAGATCCTAATAGCCTATGTACCTATTTAGGCCTTGAAACACCAAAATACTCTAAAAAATGAGCTTTTGGAAGAGTTGCACAATTGTGCACTTAAATGATGCAGTTGGTCTTAAGAATAAAGTACTTGGGCCTCAAAATGACACAATTGGTCAAAGAGTGATGCACTTGGACACCAGAGTGACATACTTGGTCACTAGAATGACACAGTTGGTCACTAACAATTTTTTTTTTAAAAACAAGTCTAAATTTGGCTTATGGCTAAAAATGGGCAAAATGAGGGCCCTGGAAGTAAAATAAGAGGAAGACCCATTTGAGATCTCCTTGATTCTCTTCCTATAACATCAATAAAAAAACCAAAACATCAGATAATTGCATGCATTTGGCTAAGAACAAAAACAAGTCTTTATGAAGTAATGAATAGATAATGAAGAGATGCCATCGCAAAATAAAAAAAATCACAAAAATTAGTCTAGAAGGATATA
The DNA here is from genome assembly GCA_027943335.1 of Chamaecyparis obtusa. NCBI lineage: Eukaryota > Viridiplantae > Streptophyta > Pinopsida > Cupressales > Cupressaceae > Chamaecyparis > Chamaecyparis obtusa. The sequence goes on from BSBK01002112.1 coordinate 719,397, forward strand.
AAATGCCTCATAAGAATAATATAAACATAGAAAATACATAAAAGAAAAACATACAAACCACAATATCATCTCATTGATCAAACTCACAAAAAGAACACCACAATAACATGCATATTATTTATCTTTTTAATGTAAAATTTCTTCCAAGGATGGATCCTACCTGGAGCCCTAAAGAGATCCAAATTTGAGGAAGGCAAAGCTAAGATCCAATCTGAAGCAATCTGATTCAACATAAGATCCAACCAAACTCTATCCACTCCAAAGAAAACTAGAACAGGAGGCTTGATGACAACAACATCTTTTAGTCTCTCCTTCCAAATCTCATATTTTCTCACATTAATTTTTGATGCTAAAATTATCTTCCTAAGTCTATCAAAGAAACCCACACTTACAATTTTAGCCTCTATCTCCCTCTGTATAATTTTATCCCCCAATATCTTTCTATATATCAATCTCCCCGGGAACCTCCTTTGTTAGGAAACCAAAATTTTCCTTCTATATAATTCCTTTGAAGAGAGTTATATGGGAACAAACCAATTCCCAAATGACATAATAACCATTGGTTTATTAATCCAATGTTATAATATAGACTTCCCTTAATTTACACCTATTTCCCTCCATAAGAAATATGTTATTAACTAATAGTATTAATAAATTAATAAGCCTTATCTCCTCCCAAATAACATATTCAATACTCTGACTATATAATTAACTCTTCTCATAGACACCCAAATAATACTCAACATAAATATATATTACCATCCTAGTATTTATTAATTAAATAGATTTAATTCATAAATACCACATTAATTACCCACACATAACAAATACAACCTATTTAATATTCCACCCTAAAAAATAATTCACATAACATTTCTAATATCATAAATATACAATATTCATAATTATTTAGTAAATCTATGTGTCGTACTCATAAAAATACTAAATAACCATGAACACATAAATACAAACATATATGTCTCATATATATATGTATACATATATGTGTGCACCCACACCCACACACACACACAAGATACTAACAAATATAATACCAACAAATAATCCATTTAGATTGAGATACAACCATAATATATATTAGGCACACATAGATACCATGATAAATATAGTCCATATGGCATATCATCAACCTCAATCCACAAGAAGGCATAAAAATCACTAAGAAACACATCAAGATAACCACAAGATCAAACAAGGTCAACCATAGTCAACAAGGCAAGTCATACAAAACTCTTGACCAAGTAGGAAACGTTGAAACACAACATTACAAAAATTAACTAAGAATCATCCCAAGAAGGAAAAATAAATGAACTGAATAAACAAATCATACAACCAAAAGATTGCAAGGGACCACAAGGCACTATCCACCACCATGCCCAACCAAGTGAGGTGAACATGTATTTATCACCTTGACAACTGATTGACAATGAAGGAACCCCAATGTTCCTAAATCAAATCATGGAAAAGGGAGACTCATGTAGGGGTTTTCATACTATCTCCACAACAAAAGCCATCAAGGATTTGAAGGATCGCTTAGACTTGTGAAGCCAAGTGAAGTCAGTGCCCAATACCTATAACTTGCATCACCAAACAAATATACATGCACATATATGTATGCAAAATTAGGTGAATACTATTCTAAATGATAAATTAACTATTTAAAGATTAATAAATCTATCTAATTAGCAAACTACAATGAAGAATACAATCAAAATGAAGCTAAAATAACATTTTACCTTCACCTACCATGTAGTTTGTCTCCATTGCTCTCCTAGCCTTGATTTCTTGAAGATGTTGAGCTCTCAAATTTCCAAATGAAGCCTTCTCCCAAGATGCTACCAAAGTGTGGAGATTTGATGATGAATGCAAGGAAGCTTAAAGCTTGATTATGCAACTAATGGATGGAATGCAAGATGGATTTGATGATAATATGGATACTTGAATGCTTTTAGAATGCTTGGATGCTTGGATGCTTGATTGCTTGAATGCCTATTACAAAAATACCTATTAGCTCACGAAGGGGAAATGAGGCTCCTTTTATAGATTTTTGGAAGATCTAGGCCTAGGTGGCGCAATCCTACAGTTGAGAACGAAAGGTGGAAGATCCTAAGGTTAGGATTGACTTGGTTGAAGGAGTTGAGAGAAACGGGGATGTAGTTGGAATGTGAGAGGAAGAATAGGGATGATGTTCCTCTCACATTGACATGGAGGAGAACAAGGTGGAAGGGAAAGACACATGTCAAGTGTCTCACAAAGACCCAAGAGAGAAAGAGGGAGAGACCTTTTCCTCATGAGGACTCTTTGCACAAGTGTCCTATGAGTCACCTTTGACCCTTAAAGGTGGCTTGAGAAGCCCCTTAGGAATAGGGCATGTCTCTTGACTTGGTTTAAGAGAGGACATGTGGTCATGAGACCAAGTCCTATGAGGCCACATAGCCCTTAAGAATAGGACATGTGTGGGTGAGGATAATTACTAATAAATAATTAATAATAATTATTTATTTTAGCCAAAGTGATGTGTTAGGTGACTAGGTAGGTGAGGTGGACTAGGGGACTTAGTCATATTTAGGTGATTGTATATTTAATTAAATCACTTTAAAAAGACTAATTAGAAGACTTAGGATAGAGGAATAGACTATAGTGAATTTACTAAATAAATTGAATAATTTATTTAACAAATAGAGGAATAATTATTAATTAAATAATAAATATTTAATTAATTTATCAAGTCAATATTAATTAAATAATAATATTTAATCAATTAATGAAACCATTTTTAAGTGTATACATTTTGCCCCTCTTTGAAATAATGTGCGTGTCACATTGTTTCAAAGAAAATTTCAAGTATTTTGCCCCTTTGAAATAATGTGCGTGTCACATTGTTTCAAAGAAAATTTCAAGTATTTTGCCCCTACCCCAGACAATGTCTGAAATGACCTAAGCATGCCCCCTTAAGAGATTGATTAACAAAAAAGATTATTTCATTTTTTTTTTAAATTTTAAATGTTGGATAATCAATCTCACGAAAGAAACAGGAGAAAAGATGGGTGAAAATAGGGTGAAACGGAATAAAAATGAGAGGTAGGGTCCACACACCAAGCACATAGGATCCACAGGCTATAAATAAGGCTAAGGGGTCCACAATAAGCTCATTGTGCACACTTGTCATTTGGAGATTAGAGCGCGATAGAGAGAAGAGCAGAGCTGCCAGGATGCCGTTCCTGTTGTCAGATCACCGCTTCGAGAGGGCCAGACGCTTCCAACGACCACCCGATTTGGGTGAGCCGGTAGGTGATTCAATCCTCTTTGTCAATTCGATGCTTTTGAATGATTTACAATAGATTTGTAGCATGTTAGGTTAGATCTAATCTTAGGTTTAGATTAGAAATTTTTTTAATCTAAGCCGGAATATGAATGCGCCATTGCGGCGCATGAATGTGCAACAATTAGCAATGTTTGTGTAGAAAATACAAACTTCTGCACATTCGTTTAGGGTAGTGGCGCATGCATGTGAGAATCAAAGTTTTGTGGTGCAAATGTAGATTACAAGTGCGCATCGGTTCTTTCGGTGCATTGGTTATGAATTGTTGTGCAAATGTGCAATAAAATTGCGCATACATGATTTGCTATGAAAATGTGAAAGGTTATGGCACATACATTTTTTTGTGTTGCACATTTGTGTTATGGATAGAATTTGGTCAAATTAGAAAGTCAAATAGGTCAAACTAGATGTCGATAAGCCGATTGGATCCATTGGCAGTTAAATTTGATCGATTAGGTCAACATAGGAAACATTGTAGCATGGTTGCTAGTTAACCAATCTTGATACTAGATGATTGATAAAATCATCTGTTAAAACATGTGATAGAACATGTTTGTAGTTGATATAATAGGATAGATAGATGTTTGAGATCAGTTTATCGAAATCTGATAGCTTGATTTTATTTGATTTGTATAGGAGGATATTACTGATATTTTGATGTCACGGGAGAGATATCCTGTCACACAGAATCTGAGACTGGCACTGTTAGAGACTGACAGAGTCCTGATTCGTGCATCCGTCTTGTATCATGTGATTTACACACCCGAGATTAGGGTGAATCGGAGTATGATGATGGCACTGAAAGAGCGGTGGCACTCAGAGATGAGTACCTTCCATCTTTCGACATGGGAGATGACTGTTACACTAGAGGATGTATATCGCATCCTCCGAATTCCTATCACAAGGGAGTTAGTACATTATGATTGACACGGCGGAGTGACAGAGTGTAGAGCTGTCTTCAGAGATGATGACATTGATGAGGGGGAGATCAGCTGGGAGGACATGGTGGATTTGTATGAGCCTCTGCCAGTGGTACTAGCTGGAGTGATTGGGGGTTTTGTTTGACCTGATCATAGATCACATGGATTTGCAGTAGGATGGGGCCGCACTCTACAACGGATGATGGATGGGACCCATTTTTCTTGGGGGGTTTGTTTATTAGCACACTTATATCATGATCTGCATTAGGTGGTGTATCATAGAGGAGCATCACTATCAGCAGGCGTCACATTACTCCATGTTTGGGCATGGGAGCACATTGCAGTGACACAGCCTGTAGCTATTAGATTTTGTGGTACAGGACAATTGTACATACATCTATATTCATCAGTTTTGTCTCAGGAAAAATTGGGACACTTGGAGTTCTGGCGGTACACCTTTGATACATTGGATTCAGTGACATGGAGGCCTTACCTAGGCTGTGAGCCTTGGGATGATGAGCAGAAAGTGGGATTTTTTTTTGAGTCACGATGGCTGATAGGGCAGATGCCATTCATTTTGGAGAGACAGGTAGTTACCCAAGTTTTGTGCCAGTTTGGTAGGATCCAAGGCATGCCCTAGGGAGTTACGGAGTTCTCTAGGACTCATTAAGAGAGACAAGATTAGGGACCTATGACATCTTTTGATGTGGCCCAATAGGAGTTTTTGGACATGCCATTCTAGGCATGGACTATGCAACAGGGTGTGGTGGATCCTGGGATGACAATAGATCTAGAGTAGATTCTGAGAGACTTTCCTATTCCTTGCTTGACGGATCTGGCAGCTAGGCCACTAGAGAGAGATCTAGCAGATAGATGCTGTGGGAGATGCCAAGGATGAGATAGGTGGGGACGAGGGAGAGGTGATGGTAGTGATGGTGGAGGAGGTGATGGAGGAGGTGATGGAGGAGATGGGGGAGATGGAGGGAGAGGTGATAGGGATGGTCCTCAGATAAGAGGAGGCGGTGTGAGATAGAGGGGATTGATGCCACCTCCAGCTAGACATGGACGGAGATAGCCTCCGGCATAGCCAGCACAACCAGCTGCAGGAGCTCCACTACAGGTTCCAGTAGCTCAGATTCAGATACCAGCTGCCCCAGCACAGGGACCAACTGTACATGTACAGGATGAGGTAGATGTTCTATTAGCACAGGGCAGAGTAGTACAGCGTGGATAGATTCCTGATGATGGATTGGATGAGCAGGATGCACCTATGGAGGATGTGGATGTAGATGCTCAAGAGGAGGTAGTAGAGATGGACGTCAGGGGATAGGATCCCTATTTACGAAGAGATGCTGCGGAGGATGAGGATCTTGATATAGATTCATTGCTAGTTTGACTAGCCATGACATAGGTGTAGATAGACCATGTTCTTGGTCTGGAGAGGCAGATTGAGAGACTGGAGAGCCAGATGGGAGTATTGAGGCATGAGCGAGATGCAGTGATTGAGAGACTCAGGGAGTCAGAGATGTTTTTGGATGAGCTGCAGCGTACAGAGGATTTGGGTCCTCATGGAGATAGCTTGAGAGCCATGGTACATGTCGGGAAGGAGACATCCTACTGGCAAGAGGCTTACAGATAGGCGGTCCCAAGGGATCAGTGGATTGGGAGCTACAGAGAGAGCTCAGTAGCTGTTAGGACTACGGTTCATGAGAGAGAGGCACCAACTAGTAGCGGAGGTGTATCATCATGCTCTCCTAGAGCACCGACAGGTTCAGAAGATCAGGATGGATCCTCAACATCAGGTGATTCAGCAGCACGGGGCCGCATTGCATCTCACAGACAGAGACAGACAGAGTCTGGAGGCAACGGATCATAGATTTTGAGAGATCATTATATACACTTTTGTATCATGTTATCATTGTATCATTATTTTTGACTTGATGGACACTGACTTTGGACACATTGTTATATTTCTGTATATCATTGGACATTTGGACAGTTTTGTTGTATCTGATGGACTTTATATGATTGACTCTATTTGATGGACTCTTTATATACAGTGATGCAGTTCTATCATGATTTACTGTGATGATTTTATACATGTTCGTACTGACATATGCAGGATGTGATGATTTACTTTAATATGCATGGGATGTATGTCTTAGAGTGCAAAATGCTTTATATTCTATTTGATATTATTAATGCTTAATGGTTAATCATATGATGTTGATATAAATGCATGTCTTAAATGATTTTACACTATACAATGCTATGTGACAACTAATGAAATGATGTAATAAACAATTTGGATAATGGATAATAAATGAATGAATAAATTATATAAATGAACGATGATTTGTGTAGACTAGGATTTGAGCGTGCACCTAAACCTGTTTTGAAGGCCAAAGACAAACAAACGTCATAGCATATTATCAAATCAAATTTAATGGTAAACAAACTAAAATCAAAGCCACCTCAGTTTAAGCCTAAAACGGATGCGCCCATGCACCGTTTGATATGCTTGGATATAAATGGATGTGGGTGTGCAAACTCAAGCACTTGGAGCATGCAAATAGGATGATTTGAGGATCAAGAAGACCCAAAATGACACAAAATAGGTATGAGGAACCTATTTTGCCTCAAAGGCCTCAAGAACACACAAATATGCAAAGCTAAAAGATGAACTAAGATTGATTAAACAAGAAATGAATCTATGTTAATCCAATTAAGCTAATTTAAATGTGATTTAAGCTTGAAAATGATCTAAAATGATGAGTTTATGCTTATGCTAGAATGAAAATGGCATTATAACTTTGCTATTGAGTTTGAGAGTTGAAAGATGATATGCCTTAGGAAGTGAGGGTATTTATAGGAAAAGGGAAGGGCTTGGTTAAAAAGGACGAGTCAGAGTTAGGGCTAAGGTTAGGGTTGAGTCAAAGACAAGTGTCCTGACAAGTGTCAAGGGAGGATTGAGTTGAAAGTTTGAGGGCATGTGCACAATTTGGTAAATGTGCCCAAGGCCAAGAGGTGGCAAGGAAGGGATAAGAAGGTCTTAAATGCATAATGAATGCATGTAAGAAAGATAAGGAAGGCTTAAATGCATCCTTAAATGCATTTGCAAGAGGTGGCCAAGAGGTGGCCATCTTTGTTGACTAAGGAGGATGACTAAGAGGAGGTTAGCATAAGTTTTGGTAAACCTTTTGCTAATGGAATGTGACAAGATTAGAAAGGGGATTAGGATTAGGATTAGGGGATTTTAGGATTAGGATGGGTGAAGAGGTTGGGTTGAGAAGTTTCTAGAAGAGTCTAGAATTCTCCTAGGTTTTATGGAATAAAAGTTTATTCATTCCAAAAGCTTAAGTTTGGGAAAATTTATTGAAATATTTTCAATAAATATGAAAATTAAATATTTAATCTTAATTAAATATTTTGAGTTGAGATTAGGGTTAGAAAAGATGGGATTAACCTTTTAATCGAAATTAAGAAGGGATTAGAAGATTTTGGAAGAGGTTAGTGGTCTTAAGAAAATTGGCCAAGTTTTGGTCAAAAAATAAATTAATTATTTTTTTGGGGGATTTTTGGTCAATTTATTAATTAAAATAATTAATAAATAGGGGATTAATGTTTAAATAAGATTTAAACATTTTTGGGAGGGATTTCTTAATTAAATATTTTTAATTAAGAAAAAGGGATTTAATGACATAAAAATAAATTAATTAATTAAATAATTAATTAATTAATAAATGATGATGTCATCAGGGATTTTTCAGAAAATAAAAATACTTTATTTTCTAAAGAATTTTTAGGTGTCTACATTTTGCCCCTCTTTGATGCGATGCCGCAAGTGGCATGGCTTCAAAGACAAGAAAATAAGATGCCCCAGGCTAGAATTTAGAGGAATAAGGGATTGTGCCCCCTCGAGAAAATAACGCAAGGAGTAAACATTGTGGAATTTTCTCGAAAGGAAACAGAGAAGGAACGACTGAGGAAGCAGGGGAGATAAATTACCAAGCTTCCAAGAGCAAAGATGGGTGAATGCAAGATGAGATGAAAATGCAAGATGCAAGATGCAGCTATATGTAAAGATGCAAGATTAATCTATATGATAAATGCAAGGGACCAGATAGCTCCAAGTGCAAACGAGAGTGCACAACCTAGATTTAATATAGCTATGTTAGAGACCTGCCAAAGATACTGGGATCACGAGGCCTGTCAACAACGTCGCAGAGGACTGACGAGGACTGACGCTAAACAAACACACAGGGTTGCCCCAACATCACACATGAAGCGCAGAGGTGACATGGTGGATCCGATGCTGAAGGAACCACAAACACACAACTGACTCACAGGCAGAAGCGAAAGATCAAAAGACCTTGCCCCAGATTATCCGCACACCCAGCACACCGTGATATAAAGAATCGTGGTGACCCTAGTGGGATAAAGAGAAGCCAAAAGATTAACAAGACCCAAAGGACAAAAAATCCAAGATCAAAATGATAACTCCAAAAAGACATCCTTTGCCAAGAAGAGAGATTAGGTTTGATTGATGGTGGGAAGATTGGTCGGACAGGAGGAACGATATATCCTCAAGGACCAGGATGGAAGATTAGGTCAGACAGGAGGAACGATATATCCTCAAGGACCCATGGGTTGGTGAGAGAATAAGTGTAGTTGTTCGCTGGCAAAAAGCTGAAGTTCAAGGAATAATCAGGATGAGCAAGGATAAGTCATCAATTGATGTTGCTGAAGCACAAGGCCTGAGTGGGACTACAAATTTTCTGAGGCTGGGGATGGGATAAGATATTTGATCAAATGCTGCTGCAGGACGGACAAAGGTTATGTACAACAAGGAGGAACGATATGCACAAGGGATATGTACAGAAGCTCAGGATTGGGGATAGGAAGATCACACTCGACGGGACTCTCACTAGGACGGAGACAAGAAGGATAAATACAGGGAGGAAAGCGCTGTACAGGAAAGGGAAAGGGATATGGTACAAGATATGGTACAAAGCTTTGGAATAGGATATGGATTGCAGATGGGTTGGAGGAAGATGGAAGCCGAATGCTTGGAGGATAGGGGAGATGGAACTGCTGGGAGATCTGTTATGGATGGAGGAAGAGGACGGTAGCTAAAAGGACAACTGAATAGATAAATAGCCCAGTTTACTATGTTGGCGCTTGTTTACCAGGTTTTCACCAACATACTTGTCCAAGGCGCTTGAATTGCCAAGTTTTCACTGTTTGGACGATTATTTTCTCTTTCTGTTTTCTTTTTTGCTTTTTTGCTTTTTTTGCTTTTTTTGCTTTTTTGAATGTTTTTGGATTTTCTGATATATGCAGGATCAGGTTCAGGCATAGAACCTCTTCAGATGGATGATGTTGATAGGATCATTCAAGGGCTCACCTTCTGGTGTTGATAGCTGATAGGCTCCCGAGCCGAAGGATGCGGTGACAACATAGGGGCCCAACCAAGTAGGCTCAAACTTGCCTTTCTTTTCTCTATTTGCTAGGACCTTCTGATTTTCTTTAAGGACCATGTCACCGACTTGGAATTGTCTAGGATGGACCTTTTTGTTATAACTCCTTTTGAGTCAATTTTGGTATGCCACCAGGTGATCGTAAGCTTGCTGTCTCTTTTCATCTAGCAGATCTAGCTGTGTGAGCCGGGCCACACGATAGTCTTCATCAGTTGTATAGTTCTTCATGGAGACGCGCAAGGATGGGAGCTCAACCTCGATCGGTAGAACGGCTTCAGCACCATATACAAGAGAGTATGGGGTGGTGCCTGTGGGAGTGCGATAAGAAGTGCGGTAGGCCCAAAGGGCAGGATTGATTTGGAGGTGCCAGTCACGACCAGAATCATTGACAACCTTCTTGAGGATTTTCAAGATAGTTTTGTTGGTTGCCTCAGCTTGGCCGTTTCCTTGAGGGAAATATGGACTAGAGAAACGGTGATGGATGTGGAGCCTGGCACATAGATCATCCACATGCTGGTTTTCAAAAGGTGTGCCATGGTCTGTGAAAATGGTAGATGGTATGCCGAAGTGGCAAATGATATGGTAGAGGATGAACTTGGATATTTGGATGCCAGTAGTAAGGGTGAGCGGAATCGCTTCAACCCATTTGGTAAAGTACTCTGTGGCTATTATGATATACTTGTGTCCATCCGAAGAGAGGGGGGTGATCAAGCCAATGAGGTCGAGGCCCCAACATGAAAAAGGCCATGGTGGTGCAATAGGCTGTAGATCCTGTGTTGGTGCATGTATCAAATTGGCATGCTGTTGACATGGGAGACATTTCTTGACAAATTCACACGCATCATGTTCCATTGTTGGCCAATAATATCCAACTCTAAGCAACTGCTTTGCTAGAACCATGCCACTCGTGTGGGCACCGCAAATTCCAGCGTGAACTTCTTGTAAGGCCAGGACGGCCTCGTTGGAATCTAAACATCTAGATAGGACATTGTGATACCCGCGATGATATAGGGTGTTGGCTACAAGAGTGTAGCGGGAAGCTCTGCGAATAAGGTTTTGGCGTTGGTTATTGGTGAGATGGGGAGATATGATACCATTTTTTAGATATGCATGGATGTCGTGGTACCATGGGGATTGGGGACCAACCAAGACACACACCATGTTTGCATCGGTGTTCTCATAAGCTGGCAAGTGTAGCTGCTCGACTAGAAATTCATATTGTGTTGCATCACGTGGGATTTCCAATAAGGATCCGATGGTTGCCATTGCATCTGCTGCTTTGTTTTGAAGCCTTGGGATCTGATTGAATTGTAGATGTAGGAAATGCTCTTTCAGTTTATCCACTAGTTGCTTGTAGGGTAGCAATTTGTCATCCTTTGTCTGATACTCATCAAGGACTTGCTTGATAATGAGCTGTGAATCTCCAAAGACTTGTAATTCTGTGATGTTCCATTGGATAGCTGTTTTGAGACCTAAGATGAGTGCCTCATATTCTGCAATGTTGTTGGTACAGGGGAATCCCAACTTGAATGATTTTGGAATATAGTCACCTTGAGGTGTGACGAATAGGATTCCTGCCCCAGAGCTATGGGATGTGTTGGAACCATCAAAGTATAGTTTCCACATGGGCTGCTCTTCAATCATGCATAGATGTTCATCGAGGAATTCCATGATTAGTGGATAGGCATCCACCAGTGGTGCTTCTGCTAGTTGATCGGCAATGACTTGCCCTTTGATTGCTTTGCGATCTACATACTGAATGTCAAATTCGCTGAGTAACATGACCCATTTTGCCATACGGCCTGTGAGGGTTGTCCTTGATAACAGATACTTAAGAGGGTCCACCTTTGATATGAGCTTGATTGTGTGGCTAAGCATGTAATGTCTAAGTTTTTGAGTGGCAAAGACCACTGCTAGGCATGCTTTCTCCATGGGTGAATAGTTAAGCTCATAGCCCACAAGAGTGCGACTGATGTAGTAGATAGCTCGTTCTCTGTTTTCATCATCATGCTGTGCTAGGAGTGCCCCTAGTGCTGTAGCTGTTGTTGAGATGTAAAGGATGAGTGGGCATCCTGGAACTAGTGGTACAAGGATCAGAGCGTTAGCTAGATACTCTTTGAGCTTATCAAAGCTTCTTTGACATATGGGATCCCACTTGAAGTTGGTGTCTTTGCATAAGAGATGTGAGAAGGGTTGGCACTTGTCTGCTAGTTGAGAGATGAATCGCCGAACTAATTGAAGCTTGCCCTGTAGGCTTCTGAGCTGTTTGAGATTTCTTGGTGGAGGCATCTCCGTTATTGCTTTTACCTTTTTAGGATCGATCTCTATGCCTCGTCTAGAGATGATGAAACCTAGAAGCTTGCCAGATGTAACACCAAAGACACATTTCTTAGGATTAAGCTTTAAGCCATAATGATTCAGACGATCAAATACACGCTCTAGGATGTTGAGGTGCTCGTCTCTTGTTTTGGATTTTGCAAGGATATCGTCCACATATTCCTCAAGGATCTTGTGGATCATGTCATGGAAAATGGCTGTCATTGCTCGCTGATATGTTGCTCCTGCATTCTTTAGCCCAAATGGCATCATGTTGTAGCAAAAGGTACCCCATGGGGTTGTGAATGCTGTTTTATGTTGATCTACTTCCGCTATATGAATTTGGTTGTAGCCTGAAAAGCCATCCATTAATGATAAAATCTCATGACCCGCTGTGAGGTCTACAAGCATGTCTATGTTTGGCAATGGGAAGTCATCCTTAGGGCATGCCTTGTTCAAGTCCCTGAAATCAGTACAGATTCTGATGTCGCCAGAAGGCTTTGTGACTGGCACCATGTTAGAGATCCACTCTGAATAATCTATTGCTCTGATGATCTTAGCTTGGAGGAGCTTCTCAAGCTCTACTTTGACGAGCAATGCTACCTTTGGATGCATTTTCCTTAGCTTCTGCTTCACTGGCTTGATGTTTGGATCTACTGATAGATGATGAACAACAAGGTTTGGATCAAGCCCAGGCATGTGGGCGTATGACCATGCAAAGTTGATGATGGATTCCTTGAGCAAGGCACTGAGAGCCATTTCTTCTCCTTCTGTTAGGTTGACTGCAATGTAGGTGATCCTTGGACACTCTTCTGTTCCCAAGTTGATTGGCTTGGTTTCCTCTATGATGATCGGCGACTGCTCTGGTCTATAATCTTGGATAGGGGGAAGAGGCAAGGCTTCATCTTCTAGCACCTGAATTGCCAGGTTTTCACTAGAAGATACGCCCTTTATTTTTACTATTTTGGAATCAGAATGTGCCCCAAGGGGGTTTTCACATAAAGACTCATGATGTTCTCTTTCTATTTCATTTTTGTGACTAAAGCTTGCCTCTTCCCCAAAATATCCTTCTGGGTGAAGTTGATAGACAGAGGTTGATGTTGGATCCTGTTTGCTTGCTGGATCTGATGCCCCCATGAATTCTAGGAGTGCTTGTGCGCTTTGGAACTCATCGATGTGTGTGATGCTTGGTTGGTCCCAATCTATGAGGTCGGGGTTTGTGAGGGGAAGATCTATGAGGTTAATGGAGAGTTGTTGGAGAACAGAAGTCCCCAGGAGGGTGTCGTCAGCAAAGATATCGTCGTAGGATCAGATGTCTTTCTCTTCGGGGATGTCTTCGATTTTCACAAGGTCATCCTAGCTATTCAAAAAGTTCACGTTGGTCATGTTAGTGCCCGCAGTTGTGGTATTGGGCTCTTGTTCAAGCAGGCGAGGGGTATTAAAGCCAAGTCCTTGCTGTTCTGGATTCTGGGATGGTATGATAGGAAACAAATTTCTGTCCTCTTGTGGTCCTAGACCACCACCTTGATAGTTATATTGTTCTGTGACATTCTTGTAGGGGATTGGATATTTCTCTTTGAAGTACTCAAGAAGTTGTGTGTCACGTGATGGGGGATCTTTGTACAACCATTTGTTAATATCTGGATCTATCTCTTTGCTGTTGATGGTACCATGAGACTCAAAAGTCATGTTTCCGATTTGCTTGAGCTTATAATGTTCCTCAACAAGCTTGTTTTGACAACTTGGGCATCCTTGAGTATGTGGCTCACGTGGAAGAGCCCCTACAGTAAATGCATCACTGAGGCTGTATTCGCCACAACCCTGGTTGTTGATCTTGACGGATGATAAGGTGGAAGAGAGGATGGTCTCTGGATCGCGATGGGATCGGAATGAACTAGCAATAGAAGTACCAATATCGGTTCCAGGACAATGAGTAGAATGAGGGAAAGATGCTTCCATCGCACGGCAGTATGCGAAGGGGTTAGGATCAGCGTGGATGGTAACCTCAGTGCCTTGATGTGGAAACTTGATGCACTGATGGTAAGTAGATGGTACAGCCCTAATGGAATGGATCCATGGGCGGCCGAGAAGAATATTAAATGGTAGGTCGAGATCAACAACGTGGTAGATAGTATCTTGCGTTGCTGGGCCTAGCTGGATAGGCAAGGTGATAGTACCTTCAGAGGTACGCTCCAAGTTATCATATGCTTTGATGGTGATCATCTCATGTTGTATGTCGGCCTCCGTGAACCCGATCTTCTTGATGAATTTTAATGTGCACAAGTTGAGGGCTGAGCCATTATCTATTAAAACCCGTTTGATGGCAAAGTCTCTGACCATGACAGCAATGCGGAGAGGGAGAGTATGGTCAGGAGCTACATCTGGTATATCAGATTCTTTGAAGGATAAGGCACATGCTGCTGATAGGTGTCCCACAAGAGTTTCAAACTGAGTTGTGTTAATGTCCATGGGGACATGGCCTTCTTTTAGAGCTTTGTCCAGGATCTCCTGATGGATGGGTGATGTGCGGAGCAAATCCAAGATAGATATTTGGGCTGGCATGTTCCCAAGATGCTCTATGATATTGTATTGTGCACTTGGTGCATTATGCTATGTTGCGCGTGCATTTGATGCTGGCCTGATGTTAGACTGTGCTGTGGATGCAGTAGACGTTGGCCTTGGAGGAGCAGCTGATCTCGGAGGAGCACCGGCAATAGTTATCCTACCACTGCGGGTAGTTGCAGCACATTGTCGATCCGGCCCTCTGACGTGGATGGTATTGATGGTGGGCTCATCTTGGATGGGCTCAACTTGAGTTATGCATCCGACATACTTGTCATAGTTGATGTAGGCCGCTGTGTGATCTTCTTGCTTGCCTTTGCCACGATTTTGGGGCTGATTGGCGTTGGCTTGATTCTTCCCGGTATCGTGTTGAGGGAACACATTTTGATATATTTGCAAACCGGCGTTAGGTGAAGCTTGAGCTGGTGCATCGACCTGGATCTCCTTGCGATCAATGAGATCCTGGATGTAGTTCTTAAGTCGCATGCACTTCAATGTTGTGTGCCCCTTCACACGATGGTAATCACAGTATTCATTTTCTTTATACCAATCAGACTTTGGTGCGTTGTCATCCTTCTGTGGGATGGGCGGATATGTGATCATATTTTCTTTGGCTGGCCGATAAAAGATCTGATCCAGAGGCTCACCCAAAGGTGTGAAAGTCCTCTTTGGATTGTTCTGATTGTTGGGCTTGTTCTGCCTTGGGGCAACGTTAACTGTGTTAACAGGATTGCCTTGATGTGCTGCCTGTTGCTGTTGGTATTACTGCTGATACTGTTGCACAGGTGGCTGATGAGCTTGAGGAGGCTGCTGATAAATAGGTGCTTGATATGCGGGAGCTGGTGGTTGCTGATAGATGGGCGCTTGTGGCGGTTGGTATGTTTGAGTTGGTGTAGGACTAGCCACAATGAATTGTACATTCTTAGTGTCAGTGGCTCCATCTGTAACAACATTCTTGTTACGATTCCAGTAACAGGATTTATCATTGTTGGGTTTGTTCTTGGAATCATCCTTGAAGTGACGAATAGTGCCTTCGTCTAAGAGAGCTTTTTCGATGCCTTTGCCTTTGCTCTTGATATCTTGGTATGTCTGGAGATAGTTCATTCGCATGTGATGGGATAGCTTTGGATGCAGGTTATCAATGAAGATCTTTGTTAGATGCTTCTCTGGCGGCTGATATGATAACCTGGTTGTAAGATTCTACCATCTTTGCAAGTATTCTGCAAGGCTTTCTCCATCTTTTTGCTTTGATTTGCATAGGTCTAGCAAGGACAACTCATTCTCCACATTATGGGCATAGTGTGTGATGAACTTCTCAGAGAGTTCAGCAAAGGTTTTTATTGTCCCATGTGGTATTTTGTAA
Source organism: Chamaecyparis obtusa (assembly GCA_027943335.1). Classification (NCBI taxonomy): domain Eukaryota; kingdom Viridiplantae; phylum Streptophyta; class Pinopsida; order Cupressales; family Cupressaceae; genus Chamaecyparis; species Chamaecyparis obtusa. The sequence continues at coordinate 735,381 of BSBK01002112.1, forward strand.
AACCATTCAACAGCAGTTCCTCCCAAGCTCTTGGGAAATAGGCGCAGGAGATAGTTATCACTGTAAGCCACTTCTTAGCATGCCATGTAGAACTCTTTGATATGATTTACTGGATCTCCTTTCCCCCGATACTTGTCGAACTTGGGCATCTCAAAATGCTTGGGGAAGGGGATAGTTGCTATGGACCGATCGAAGGGATATGAGCACACCTCTTCGAACTTGTATGTTTTATTCTCTGTTCCGCTTTGTAGCTCCTTTAGAGCATTTTTCATTGCTTCCCACTCAGCATTGAGTGGCGAGGGAACTGTGACTTCTGCTTGTGATGGAAGTTGTGGAACTGGATATGGCGCTTGTTGTGGATAAATGGGTTGGAACTGATTTTGGGGCAATGGTTGCTGGGGATATTGCTGGTGTGGCATAGGGGGATATTGTGGTAAATGATATGGAACCGCTTGATGTGGTTGGGCTGCTTGCTGTTGTTGAACTGGCGGTTGTTGTGGGACTGCTTGCTGATATTGGACATTTGGAACTTGCTGTTGTAACTGATGGGTGGGAACTTGTTGTTGCTGGGGGATGATAGGGTTTTGTTGCTGAGGCTGATAGCAAGGGACTTGCTGTTGTTGAGGAATGATAGTTGTTTGCTGAAAGGGGACATGTGGTTGCTGTGGGGGAGGCTGTTGGAATGACGCTGCTTGCGGGTATGATGGTGGTAGTTGCTGAGGTTGGCTTTGGGTTTGGCTGATATAAGCTGGGTGCATGCCTGCGTTACTTAGAGGTGGAACAGATGTGGGGAAGGTAGAAGCAAAGGGTGATGGGGTAAGATAGCTGGGGAAAGTTGGCTGTTGAGGTGGTGGAACTTGTTGGAAGGTATTTGGGATTTGGGACTAATAGCTTGAAGCCGGCGGTGGTTGGGGTAGTTGCTGCTGTGCTGCTTGGGCGAAGGCGGTTTGTTGATTTGCAACCATAGATGTAGGGGATTGAGATGGGATCCCCCATGCCTTTATTTCTTCTTGCGTAAGGCCCCATTAAGAGCTTGTGTTAGGGTGCACTGCAGCGGATGATGGAATGGTAGGAGCAACGGGAGCTTGGGACACGAATGATGGTTGAGAGAAAGGAGCTTGTTGAGGTTGTGGTTGAGCGGATGCTTGTGAGGAGGAAAATGAAGGAAATACCCAAGAGACAGATGAGGTTGGAATAGGAAGCGATTGCGCTAACCCCAAAGAAGAAGGTACGGGTGCTTGGGGGGTGAAGGGTGATGGTGCTCCTTTGATGGTGAAAGGCGTTGCTTGACTTGCGGATGGCGGCGGTGTAAAAGCTTGTGTGAGAGGTGGAAGCTGACTTTGGGTTTGGATTTGGGCTTGGGCAGCCATAGCAGATGATGAAGCAAAAGGGGTAGGAGATGGAGCGGATGGTGGTGCAGCTTGTGTTGCGGGACTGGCGAGGCTTCCTTGCAAGAAAAGGGGAATGGTGGAAAGCTCTTGAGGTGTTTGCATGATAGGATCGGGGAATGATTAGACAAACGGAGAATATGCTTGTGCTGGAACTTGGATAGTTTTGATGGGGATGCGTGGATAGAGAGATGGTGGGATGGAGGTACTTTCTGGCAGATAGTGGGCAAACGTGCTTTGCTGATGTTGCGGTACAAGGGCATTGGTCGCTGATGGGCTTTCTGGAGGATTTGCAGATGCTTGGTTTGCCAAGGGGGATGAAGGGATGTTTGGATCTTCACATGGGTTACTGGCTTGGATCTGGGGATTGTAGGTCATCATGGCGTTGGTGAAAAGGTTGGGATCGGATGAGGTTGTTGGTGGATAAGGATTCATGCTTCTTCTTTTCTGAGATCTAGTCTCAACAGGCATGGAGATGCAAGTGCTAAATGGATGTAAGATGTTTGGCTAAGAGATGTTGATGGATGCAAAGTTGATGAACTTCTAAAGATGATGACTTCTAAGATGCAAATGCAAAGATAGGGATCAAGATGGCGATGATGGAAGCTGGATGGAATGGATATGGATCAAGACGGTGGAGGAAAGATAGGTTGCTGGTGGAAAGCTGGTGAAAGATTACTAAGCGGTCAACAAATGAGCTGCTATTTTTCCCAAATGGAGGATCAGAGATATGATGGGGTCAACCTAAGATAGACTGATGATCTTCGGTCAACAAGTTTCTTATCAATGCACTCCAATCTCTTGCTCGAGATGATGGCTATGCAAGGACAAGGTTTGATTTCTTTATGACAACACGTTGTGTCAAAAAAAAGGATGATGGTCTCTGATCTTGGATATAGGATAGGAACAACTCAAAAGGTAGAACACTAAGTGTTGGTGGATCTCTAGATTTGGAACAAAAGATGATGGATCTGTTGGAAAGATATGGAAAGCTGATGGGGGGAATGCTGGTGGAAAAGGTTTTGAAGGGTGAAGGGACAATGCTCTTAGAAGGATGATGCAAGTGCAAATGACAAGGACTGATTCTAAAATGCTGGTAGGAGGATGAATGCAAATGCAACTAAGGTTTTGATTAATGATGCAAAGATGAAAGCTAGAATGAAACTAAGATGCAAGGCTGTTTGAGATAAGATTTCAAGATCTGAAGATGGAACAAGACATGAACAAGGATTTGGCTAATCTTCTGGCTCAAGGTTGACAAAGTGATGGTTAACTCGGAAATGGAAGGTGAACTGTTTGATGCTGGCGTTATGGGCAATGTTCTCAAGTCTGGCTTGGGATTTTTCCTCTGCTTGGGTTGCTTGGATAATGGATTGATAGGTCTTGGTGTTCTTCTTGGCAACTTTTCGCTCTTGATAGGCTTGGGATTTGGGCAACTTCGCTTTAGGATGTTTGCTCTTGCTGGGCATCACTTTGGAAAAGAGGCTTCTGATTTTGAGGCAAAGGTTTCCAATGGCAAAAGTTAAAGTCAAAGCAATCTCCGCAAGGGACAAAGCAACCCTGCGGGATACAAACAAAGACAACTGACTCTGACAAAGCTTTGAAAGTGTATGTTTCAACAAGTGTTTTCATGGAGTTTTTGACTATCAAGCACTTCAAACAGATCTACCTAAGGAAGGTGAGTATCAAAATCGCTTGCCCACAGCTTGGTATCTCCCAGAAGGGAATACAAATGGTGAGTAATCTTGAGGCAACCCGGTAAACCCCTTGGAATCGGTCCTTGCACAAGGATTTTGATACTTTCGGATGTAGATAGGGTAGCCTCTATTTTATCAAGTTTTTAATAGTTCCGTGGTGTCTCCATACCCGATTTTTCTGATCATCCGTGACTCACTTAAGAGCCTTGCCAATAATGCTGGGGGAGAGGAATGTTTACCATCCCCAAACACGTGTTTGGCACGAACGCCCGGTGATTAGGAGATATAAGTGATTCTTTTGGACTTCACTTATTTGTATACCGGCCGGAGTGGATACCGGTTTGAGGTCGTTCTCCGAGGAGGAAGCGCTTCTCCTTGGACAGGCCTCGCTAAAAGTAGAACAGGTGAACTTGTCCAAGTTCAAATGTTCCACGTTGCTTACTCTAACAAGGATTATGCAAGAATTGAAAAACTCCTACATGCACATCAAGCAGATTTTGTTCATTTTCTCAAATTTGATTAAGTGATGTTTGAACTTTGAAATGAAGACACTCGTGATTAGATTTTGATTTGTTCCTTTCTCCAAAAAGTAAATCGAGCGTTTGCAAGTTTTTTGACTTGGGCATTCAAGATTGAGTGTGCGTGTTGATTAAGAACTTTTTTAAAAAAGCTTTGTTTTGATCTTTAAGGCATTCAAGATTGTGTTTGCTTTTCAAATGGAAAATGACGCTTTAGGACCTAAGTTCTTCCTTTTAGCTTCATTCAAGATTTTGTTTTGACTCGTTTGAATGCAGATTTGATGTTCTTTTTATGCCCAAAAAGATATGATCATTCCTACTTTGCATGAATGCATTGTTAAAAATCTTTGATGTTGCAAGGATGCAAATGCCTTGATTAATTTTTTTGTTTTGTTTGTTAGAACAAATTTTGCAAATTTTAGTCCTTAATGCATTCAAGAATGATTTGGGGGTTCATTTTAAGCACTAAAATAAGGTGTGTATGATTTTGCTTCCTTATGGATTTTATTATTATTTTTGAAAAAAAATGGCCATGACCTCCTTGCTAGAAGAAGAAGAAGAAAGGAGACGGAATAGAAGAAGAATATAGACAAGAAGAGGAAGAAGAATATAGACAAGAAGAATGGATCTAAGTGCTACGTCCACCTATAAGCTTTGAAAAATTTGAAAATGGTCTAAAACTCATCAGAATGTTTGCAAAGAACCCGTGAAGTGGCTCCCACCGGGCGTGCCAGAATGTAGACTAGGATTTGAGCGTGCACCTAAACCTATTTTGAAGGCCAAAGACAAACAAACGTCATAGCATATTATCAAATCAAATTTAATGGTAAACAAACTAAAATCAAAGCCACCTCAGTTTAAGCCTAAAACGGATGCGCCCATGCACCGTTTGATATGCTTGGATATAAATGGATGTGGGTGTGCAAACTCAAGCACTTGGAGCATGCAAATAGAATGATTTAAGGATCAAGAAGACCCAAAATGACACAAAATAGGTATGAGGAACCTATTTTTCCTCAAAGGCCTCAAGAACACACAAATATGCAAAGCTAAAAGATGAACTAAGATTGATTAAACAAGAAATGAATCTATGTTAATCCAATTAAGCTAATTTAAATGTGATTTAAGCTTGAAAATGATCTAAAATGATGAGTTTATGCTTATGCTAGAATGAAAATGGCATTATAACTTTGCTATTGAGTTTGAGAGTTGAAAGATGATATGCCTTAGGAAGTGAGGGTATTTATAGGAAAAGGGAAGGGCTTGGTTAAAAAGGATGAGTCAGAGTTAGGGCTAAGGTTAGGGTTGAGTCAAGGACAAGTGTCTTGACAAGTGTCAAGGGAGGATTGAGTTGAAAGTTTGAGGGCATGTGCACAATTTGGTAAATGTGCCCAAGGCCAAGAGGTGGCAAGGAAGGGATAAGAAGGTCTTAAATGCATAATGAATGCATGTAAGAAAGATAAGGAAGGCTTAAATGCATCCTTAAATGCATTTGCAAGAGGTGGCCAAGAGGTGGCCATCTTTGTTGACTAAGGAGGATGACTAAGAGGAGGTTAGCATAAGTTTTGGTAAACCTTTTGCTAATGGAATGTGACAAGATTAGAAAGGGGATTAGGATTAGGATTAGGGGATTTTAGGATTAGGATGGGTGAAGAGGTTGGGTTGAGAAGTTTCTAGAAGAGTCTAGAATTCTCCTAGGTTTTATGGAATAAAAGTTTATTCATTCCAAAAGCTTAAGTTTGGGAAAATTTATTGAAATATTTTCAATAAATATGAAAATTAAATATTTAATCTTAATTAAATATTTTGAGTTGAGATTAGGGTTAGAAAAGATGAGATTAGCCTTTTAATCGAAATTAAGAAGGGATTAGAAGATTTTGGAAGAGGTTAGTGGTCTTAAGAAAATTGGCCAAGTTTTGGTTAAAAAATAAATAAATTATTTTTTTGGGGGATTTTTGGTCAATTTATTAATTAAAATAATTAATAAATAGGGGATTAATGTTTAAATAAGATTTAAACATTTTTGGGAGGGATTTCTTAATTAAATATTTTTAATTAAGAAAAAGGGATTTAATGACATAAAAATAAATTAATTAATTAAATAAATAAATAATTAATAAATGATGATGTCATCAGGGATTTTTCAGAAAATAAAAATACTTTATTTTCTAAAAGATTTTTAGGTGTCTACAATTTGAAATACATGTAATGGATAATAAATGAATGATATAAAATGCATATAATGGATAAGAAATGAATGATATAATGTGTGAGGATTGGAAATACATGCAATGATTAATAAATAAATGGTGTAAAATGCATATAATGGATAAGAAATGAATGATATATAATGTGTATAATGGATAATGAATGAAAATTTTCGTAAGATAACTAAAATATACAATGTTCACCCTACCGAAAAGATAATGAGATATGAATGACAACTATAACAACACATGAAACATGCATATAATATAGATGGATAATATACAAATGAACATAACAAATAAAGATAATGCATGGCCTAAATGAATTTGATGCTTGTAAAATGCAAGATAAAACTCAATGTTTTTGTTGTCCAAATGTCCTCAACTTAAATAACAATGTATTTGACACAAGAAGAATGGACTAGGAGAATAGATAACCTAATAAGAAGGATATCCTACAGATCCCTATAAAAGGAGCACTGATATGCAAGTCATGAACTATTTAAATGAAATGTAATATGAAATGAGTATATCTCCACAACTTCAGGTAACATCTTAGAACTTCATAATAACTGGAATTTGATTTTCATCATTGAGCTCGTTATGTTGCAAGGAAAATGCAAGCATCATGGTATAATTAAACCAGGATGACCTGAGCACTTCGTGCATGGAGTTTAATATAGAAAACTTGACAAGCATCTAGGTATAATTGAACCGAGATGACTTGAGTTTTGTTTGCATAATAGACAAGGAATATTCCCCCCTCCATCGGGAAACAAATATTTGGAGTTGAGGTATGTGCTGGCGAATCACCATAAATAGCATATGTAGAGCAACATGATTTGGATGTTGTCAGTACTATTAAATGGATGAAGGCACTTATGCATAGACACCCCAATTATTTGTTCCTTCGATTTCATCGAAAAATATCCCACAAACAACAATCAAAGAAAATACCATGCCCCATCCTAGCTATCCTAATCAATGACATATTAGAGTTTCAAAATCATGTCAAAGATATCATGGAATAGCATAGGAAATATGATAACAATGAAATCCAAATATGAATGCATAATCTACAACAAATCATTCTAACATGCCTGTCATGAATATACATTTCTTTTGGCAAAAGATAGTGTAAGATATAGTGATCAGTTCAAGTGATGATGTATAGTCAAGAATGATAGATAAACAACCATGTTTCAAAGGATAGATTACAGATTATGATTCATCATAAAGATATCATTGTGGAAGAATGTTTGATTGTTTTCACTTTGTCTGGTGAAAATACTCCATTGTGTCCTCTAAGAGTCATGACTATCATAGATCCACTTCCTGAACTAGGTCGAGGACATGCCCCCAGCTAGGTGATGGACTAACTTATTATGGATGAAGAAAGACGCAACAAGACTAGGATGAAGACCATGACAAATGATCAAGCTATGATGGGGTTTTATTATGGTTAGATACAATGGATGGTGTATGAACTGGCCATTTTATTATGATATATACATGTTGGGAATGGGGACTGACTAGCCATTTTATTGTGGATATATACAATGAACGGACAAACTAGAAGAATCCTAATAGATAAAGGAGTTAACTTGATACACATGGTGCCTGTTTCCAAGTTTTCACCACATGCTTTTATTGCAATTTTCCTTTGATTTTTTGATTTTTTGATTTTTTTTTACTATTTACAAAATATATACATAGCCCTTGCATTGGGATTTCAAGGATAGAACTTCTTGAGATGGATACTATTAAGAGGTTCATCCAAAGGATCTCCCTTAGGCGTGGACAATTGATAAGCCCCAGAACCATAAACTGCTATAACTACAAAAGGACCTAACCAATTGGGTTTGAACTTTCCCTTCTTCTCATGATGCAATTGATTCTTTGGATTTTCATGAAGGACTAAGTCACCCAACTGAAAGTATCTGATCTTTACCTTGCTATTATACTGACAAGACATACGATGTTGATAGACTTTCAAATGATCATAAGCTCTCTGATGGCATTCATCCAGCAGTTCTAGTTCAGTCAACCATGAAACTCTATAGTCTTCATCAGGAATCAAATCTTTGAGAGTGACACGAAGTGAAGGCAACTTGACCTCGAGGGGCAGGACTGCTTTGGATCCATAGACAAGAGAATATGGGGTGGCTCTAGTAGGAGTATGGATGGAGGTACAGTAAGCCCATAAGGCTGGATTCAATTGGATATGCTAATCACGACCAATGTCATTGACAGTCTTTTGTAGGATTTTAACAATAGTTTTATTTGACTCCTCAGCTTGGCTGTTTCCTTAAGGATAGTTTATGGTGGAATAGTTATGGGTAATATGGAATTTTGCGCACAGTTCATCCATGTCTTGATTTTGAAATTGTTTCCCATGATTAGTAATGAGATACATAGGTATACCATATCGACAAATGATATAATTTAGGATAAACATGGATATTTGTTTCCCTGTGGTGATAATCAATGGAACAACCTCAATCCATTTAGTAAAATATTTTGTTGTAGTGAGAATCCATTTGTGGCCGTTGGAAGATGGAGGGTTAATAGTACCCAAGAGGTTGAGCCCCCACCAACTGAATGGCAAGGTAGTTGTAAAAGGATGTAACTCTTGTGTTGGAGCATGAATAAGGTTTCCATGTATCTGACATTTCTTGCATGCCCTTGCAAAATGAAAGGAATCTATTTCCATGGTAGGCCAATAATAACCCGTACGCATGAGTTTCTTAGCCAAAGAAGGACCACTTGAATGTGTCCCACAAATACCCTCATGTACATCTCGCAAGGCAGTTTGAGCTTCATCATGCTCGAGACATCGTAGGAGAGTACCGTCAAGACCTCACCGATAAAGGGTATCAGATATTAGGACATAGCGGGAGGCTTGGTGGAGAAAAGTTCATTTTTGATTTCAGGATAGGTCAAGGGGTAGGATGTCATTTTTCAGATAGGAATAATTTTTTCCATAGATTGGGGAGTCGTGTCCAATTAGATGACATATAATACTCGTATCAAGATCATCATATGCAGGAGAAGTCAGGGATTCCACCAAGAACTCAAAATGGACCTTGGTATCTTCTGTATCAAACAAAGAAGCAATTGTTTCCATTGCATCGGCAACCTTGTTATCATGCCAAGGAATCTGCTCAAAAGTGATGATTGAGAAATATTGTTTGAAGTCATCAACCATATGTTTATATCATAATAAATTATCATCTTTAGTCTGATAATCATCATTAATCTAGTTTATAATCAACTGAGAATCCCCATAGACATTTATTTCAGTTACTTTCCATTGTAAAGCCATCTTTAACCCAATCAAAAAAGCTTCATATTCTGCTATATTATTGGTGCAAGGAAAGAGCAGCTTGTAAGATTTCAGAATTGTGTATCCTTACGGTGTGACAAAGAGAATACCAGCTTCTGAATCCTGTTGAGTATACGATCCATCAAAATATAGTTTCCATGTTTGTGTAGATAAAGCTAAGATGTGTGCATCAAGAAACTCTATGTGTATAGGTTGGTCATCCGTTAATGGAGCATCTGCTAGCTAATCTGCTATCACTTGACCTTTGATAGCCTTCCTATCTACATATTCAATATCAAATTCACTAAGTAGCATGACCCACTTAGCCAATCTGCCTGTCAATGGTATTTTGCTTAATAGATACTTTAAAGGATCAATCTTTGTGATGAGCTAGATTGAATGTGACAAAATGTAATGTCACCACTTCCGTGAAGCAAAAACAATGGCCAGACATGCTCTTTCTATAGGAGAATAGTTTAGCTTATATCCCACTAGGGTGCGACTGATATAATAGATGGCTTTTTCTTTTCCTTCATGATCTTGCTGAGCCAGAAGAGCACCTAGTGAAACTGTCATGGCTGAAATGTAGAGCAAGAGTGGCTTGCCCAGAATTGGTGACATCAGAGTTGGAGGATTCGCCAGATATTGCTTGATTTTGTTGAAAGCTTCTTCACACTGATCATCCCATTGGAATAATATATTTTTATGCAACAAATGTTGAAAGGGATGACTTCGATCGGCTAGTTGAGAAACAAATCTTTGGATGGATTGGAGACATCCCTACAAGGATCTTAACTGACTGATGTTAGTGGGGGAAGCCATCTCCATTATTTCTTTAACCTTTTCTGGATCTACTTCGATTCCTTTAGTTGAGACAATGTACCATAACAATTTACCGGATGTGACTCTGAATGCACATTTCTTTGGATTGAGTCGAATCTGATACTTTTCCATCCGAGTGAATATTCTATCCAACACTCTCAAATGACCAGCTCTATCTTTGGATTTTGCTAAAATGTCATCAACATAATCTTGCATAATGGTATGCATCATATCATGAAAGATTTTGGTCATTGCTCTTTGGTAAGTTGCTCCAGCATTTTTGAGGCCAAAAGGCATCACATTCCAGTAGTATGTACCCCATGGACAACTAAAAGTAGTCTTTTCTTGGTCTTTCGATGAAATCTTGATTTGGTTATAGCCAGAAAATCCATCCATTAACGATAACATCTCATGCCCAACTATCAGATCAACAATAATGTCAATATTTGGTAGAGGAAAGTCATCTTTTGGAAAAGCTTTATTAAGATCTCAAAAATCAATACAAATCCTGATAGACTTGTCTGGTTTGGAGATGGGGCCAATATTTGAAATCCACTCAGCATAATCAATAGCTCGAATGAATCCAACATCTAGAAGCTTCTTCAATTCTGCTTTAACCATTAGTGCAATGTGCGGGTGCATCTTGTAGAGCTTTTGCTTAACTAGTTTTACACCTGGTCTGATAGATAAATGATGCATAATGATATTTGGATCCAGGCCAGGCATATTAGCATAAGACCAAGCAAAGTTGATTTGTCTTTCTTTGAAATTTTTTGCAAAAGCTTCTTTCTCTGATTCTGTCAAGGATGCTGCTACTTTGAGGATGTGCAGAGTCTCTTCTATTCCAATGTTAAGAGGTACTATTGGTTCTATAAGAATAGCAGACTGCTCTCAATATAGATAGTTGGGAAGAGTGTCAATCCTTCCATCATCAGGCACCTTAGAGAGGTTTTCACCATTAGATGCATCATTTCTTTTTACTATTTTTGGATCTAATACTGCCACTGAGTGGTTTTCACCATTAGATTTGTTGATTATTTTTATATTTTTATGACTGAAAGGATTGGCACTCTCACCAAAGTAGGCCATGTCATTGAGTTCTATTGAAAATCCTGACTTGTGATCCCTTGGTGGTAAATGATCTTTGATTCAAAGATAGTCAATGATTGCATCATCATTATGGAATACATCAAGTTCTGGATGATCGGGAGAATCCCAATCAATAAGCTCGGGATGTACAAGGGGCATTGGATCATTCGGGTCAGTTTCAAAGGAAGAGATGGTATTGATGGAAAAATTGTCAAGGTTTATGATGGTATCAACGAGGTCTATTTCCATACTCTCATCTGATTCATCTATCGCAAGATAAAGGTCACTTTCCTCACAATCGACAAAAGTAGTATCACGTGGGACCAATCCTAGTCAGTCAGTCTTTGAACTCTCTCCCTCATGGTAATCATTACTATGGTGATGGATAACATCAACTCCTATCTCTTTAGTACAATCAGATAGTGAATCCCATTCATAATCATTTGAGTCAGAATCATCATTATCCCCAAGTCTATCAATAATTCTTTGTGCTATCCTTTGTTTCTCTGGATCTACATACATACCATTCTTTCTGAATTGTAAGGTAGGAGCTTTAGATATCTCATGAAAAGGTGTGACCTTTTCTTTCCCTTTTGGTTCTTTTGGTCCTTCTCCTTTGTATCCTAATCCTGTAGTGTCTCTTTGATAGTTTGGATTTTGCAAAATTGGTTTGATAACACCTTCTCTTTGTAACCCTATAGGTCCATCACCTTGGTATCCCATCTTTTGTAGCAAAGTATACCCTTTACCATAGACATTAGGTGATATATATTCATGTTTGATATCCTCTTCATTCTTCTGTGACTTAAGCAAATGATTAGCATTACGCTCAGCTACCTCTTTGGATATTGTGCCCCCACTTATAAATGTGTCATAAACAAGTGTTGAAGGGGGTTCTGATTGTTTTTTAGTGATCAAAGATCTACCATATGATCTAGGAGATAAAGGTAACTCTATGATGCAAAGAGCTTGACCTAAAGTGTATTCTCCCATACTTCTTTCTTTTATGTCTTCTTGATCCCATTTGATTTAGAAGTTGATGCTATATTACTAGGATCACTGGGTGTAGTTGTAGAAGATCCAGTACGGTTATAAGGTATCAAAGAGTTAGATGTCTTCACAGAGCTGCAATACTGGAATGGATTAGTGTCTCCTTTGATAGTGACCTCCTGACCATTATGAGGGAATTTCAAGCATTGTTGATAAGTTGATGGTACCGCTTGCATGGAATGAATCCATGGTCTTCCCAGGAGAATGTTATAAAGAACTTGGCAAGGTACATCTTTGATTATAGGACCTACTCTGATTGGTAGAACAACAGACCCCTTGGATGACCGCTCTTCCTCATCATAAGCTTTTATCATGATTTTCTTCTTGGGATCAGCAAAATTTTCAAAAAATCCCAATGCAAGGACTAGTTTCAATGTACAGATATTTAAGCTAGCTCCTCCATCTATTAGTACTCATTTGATTTTGTGACTCTAGACAAGGGCTTCGATATGTAGGGGAGCATTATGAGGTTGGGTAATAGCTAAGTCATCATTTTCAATAAAGGATAGGTAATGCGGGGTTGTTAAAGGGCCCACCATAGCTTGAAATTGATCATGATCTAGATTTGTGGGGACTTGGGTCTCTAAGAGAGCTTTTTCAAGGATATCTTTGTGAGATGGGGATAGACGCAAAAGCTCTAAGATGGATATCTAGGTAGGTGTTTTCTTGAGTTGTTCCAAAAGGTTGTACTGGTTGGAAATATTTGATGTAGACTTTGGGACATAAATAAACTTGTTTTGAGGTGCATTTGGTTTAGACTGGACTCCTTGGAGAGTAACTTTGGATTGAGCACGAGTAGTAACATGGATTAAGGTTGTGCACAAAAATATCCATCTTTTCTTGTTCAAGAATCATTCATGGATATTTGGAAAACAATTGATGCCATCTTTGCAAAAAAGTAAGGAAGGGTTCTCCATTCTTTTGATGTGCATTGCAAAGATCAAGCATAGTGACTTCATGTTTGATGTTATAGGAATAATGAGTCACAAATTTTTCAAGAAGCTCATTGAAAGATTTGATGCCTGGGGGTAGTTTGGAGAACCATTCCATGGCTTGTCCTCCTAAACTTTATGGAAATAGTCGCATAAGATAAGTGTCATTGTGAGCGACTTCAATACAAGCAACACAAAACTCATGAATATGGTCTTGTGGATCCGAATCCCCTTTGTATTTGTCAAATTTTGGTACCTCAAAATGAGGAGGGAATGGAATCATTGCTAAATTCTTATCAAAGGAATAAGGACATTTATCATCCAAGGAATACTTCTTAGTTGATGATCCAGTTTGGATGTCACAAATTTGTTGTTGAAGCATCTGGATTTGTTGTAGAATGGGATCCAAAGATAACGTGTTTCCTTGAGTGTTTTGGGAAACATTGTTGTGGGAAGCATTGTTTTGAGAAGCATGGTTTTGCTGATCATTTTGAGAAGCATTGGATGGTTGCTTGGTTTCTTTTGCTCCATGAGTATCTTGAGAACTACTAGGAATTTTGTGATTGGTCACAATAGTTGGTTCTCTAAGATGAGAGATATCAAAATCACTTGGTAGTTTGGCTCCTTGTTGAGCAAGCATGAGGAAATACATCTCCCTATCTAGGTCTAGGAGTCTTTCCATGACATGATAAAATTGAGGATCTTGTGTAGCATCCCTAAGTTCTTGATTTGTGGGTTCCTCTTCAGATGTAAAAAGTGAAGTTTTCTTAGGAGCTTCAGGCCAAGGATTCTCATCATTACTTTTGTTTCCTTCCATTTTGTCTAGGGATTCTGAATCAATGGGTTGTTTAAGTTTTTGAGATCGAGTTTGAACCATAAAATGGGAAGATTGATTTGTGGAATGAAAGATGTTTAATGAAAAGATATGAAAATGGTGGATAGAAAAGATAGTGAAAAGGTGCTGAAAAATGATGAGACAACTTGATAAAATCTAAGTCAATAGGAAGTATAGAGTTCACTATGATATGACAAAAAAAATCAAGAGATAATAATCTAGGTAAGTTTGATTGAGGATGATGGATCCTGATAGGATAAACTCACAAAGATCAAAATCTGATAGATAGGGTAATGTTTCAACACTAGATTTGGAATTTCAAAGGATTAGAAGAAATGAGTTGATTTTTGGTGAAGAAAGGTTGATGAAAATTGATGAAAAGGGTGAAACTAAAGATCAGAGGTCTGTGTATCTTCAAATGTTTTTCTAGAATCTTACTAATGATGAAAATGGGTATCTGAAAAAGTGATTTTGAAAATTTCAAAGTTTGTGGAAATGCTCACTATTGTAAATGTGCAAGATAGATTAATAAATGCACAACAAAATGAGATAGATGTGCAACAAGTTGTGACCGATGCGTGGAAAAATTATCAAATGCACAGAATAGTTTAATGTATGCACAACAAATTGGTATGAATGCACAGGTTTTTATTTTTGATTTGTTTTGAACTGTAAGATTTGGAAATTTGGTTTGATTTTCTCATGTTTTCTAGTTTTTGGCAAATGAAAAATGCATAAACACACACACACAAGACAGAAATGATTTTAATCTAATTATGCTAATATGAATGCACAAACACGCTTACAATCCTATGGTTGGCAAGGACGATATCTGCTGAATCCCCACTAGGATAATAAAATCCAGCCACACAAATTCATAGTGGACAATCTAGGAACTTGGAGGCATGGGCTCCTCCTTGCAGTGCACTCACTTCTCAGGCACACCAAGTTCTGAATTCAATGGGTCATTACTTCCCAAATAACTGCTATCTCTACTATGAACCGTGAGTAATGTGGGGTGTCTTCATGAGCTTGGGTGACTCCTTGAGCCAACAGATAGAAGGTTTTTGGCCACTATACAAAAGATTTTAGTAAGGACATCTGTTTAGGTGGTTGTGATCAAGTCATTTTCCCAATTAAGGGGGCTCTCCCAATCCTTTCAAAGCAAGGCTTTCACCTCTACTAAGTAGGACTTTAATGCACCACTAGGGTACTGGAGGAGATTTTGGTTGCCACAACGAATTCACACTTGTCTAATGTGAGACTAATCACACTAGCATTTTTTATATACTAGTTTGGAAGGGCTTGGCTTTAGCCTATTACCGGTTGGGTCATTCCTTGGGGTGAGTACCTCTTTTTCCACCAAAGACCACCCTCTAAAAATTATAATAATTTCTCTTACACCCAAGATCCACGAATGGAGAGGGGAGAGGATACGTTGTTATAATTTTGGGATTACAGATAGCTTAAAAAGAAAAACATAATAGACACTTGATTTTATGCTAAAGAAGACACACAAAGCAAAAACATATCTTTTTTTTAAGCCCAAACGAGATTGTAGTTTATTTTCCAAACCCCTTGGAAATCTGCAATCAAACTGTTAGAAATTTTTTAGTAATGGGGTCTTCAAAATTACGTCCTGCAAAAATAGCCTAAAATACTACCAAAACAAACAGACACTTGTTAAAAAGTTAGCTAAAATGAAATCTAACAGAAAACTAAATTTTTCTACAAAAACAAACAAATACGCAACAAATGTAAATGTATGCATTGCAAAATAAGATGGATGCACCAGGATATGGAATTAATACCCAGAAAGTACAGATGTGCAACAGAAAAGTATGTATGTGCAAAATAGTTGAATGAATGTGCAGAAACTTGACAGAAAATGAAAAGCCAGATGAAATTTGTGACTATGGTAATAGAAAATGTATGTGCAACATAAATTAATAGATGCGTAGGAATCGTGGATGGATGCGCAAAAATAACCTGTAGAAAAACTTGCACACGGAAAACTAAAAATTGAAAGTGAAAAACGTGGGTTGCCCCACGGTGGGTGCCAAAAATGGATGCAAAATTAGGTGAATACTATTCTAAATGATAAATTAACTATTTAAAGATTAATAAATCTATCTAATTAGAAAACTACAATGAAGAATACAATCAAAATGAAGCTAAAATAACATTTTACCTTCACCTACCATGTAGCTTGTCTCCATTGCTCTCCTAGCCTTGATTTCTTGAAAATGTTGAGCTCTCAGATTTCCAAATGAAGCCTTCTCCCAAGATGCTACCAAAGTGTAGAGATTTGATGATGAATGCAAGGAAGCTTAAAGCTTGATTATGCAACTAATGGATGGAATACAAGATGGATTTGATGATAATATGGATACTTGAATGCTTTTAGAATGCTTGGATTCTTGGATGCTTGATTGCTTGAATGCCTATTACAAAAATACCTATTAGCTCACAAAGGGGAAATGAGCTCCTTTTATAGATTTTTGGAGGATCTAGGCCTAGGTGGCACAATCCTACGTTTGAGAACAAAAGGTGGAAGATCCTAGGGCTAGGATTGACTTGGTTGAAGGAGTTGAGAGAAAGGGGGATGTAGTTGGAATGTGAGAGGAAGAATAGGGATGATGTTCCTCTCACATTGACATGGAGGAGAACAAGGTGGAAGGGAAATACACATGTCAAGTGTCTCACAAAGACCCAAGAGAGAAAGAGGGAGAGACCTTTTCCTCATGAGGACTCTTTGCACAAGTGTCCTATGAGTCACCTTTGACCCTTAGAGGTGGCTTGAGAAGCCCCTTAGGAATAGGGCATGTCTCTTGACTTGGTTTAAGAGAGGACATATGGTCATGAGACCAAGTCCTATGAGGCCACATAGCTCTTAAGAATAGGACATGTGTGGGTGAGGATAATTACTAATAAATAATTAATAATAATTATTTATTTTAGCCAAAGTGATGTGTTAGGTGACTAGGTAGGTGAGGTGGACTAGGGGACTTAGTCATATTTAGATGATTGTATATTTAATTAAATCACTTTAATAAGACTAATTAGAAGACTTAGGATAGAGGAATAGACTATAGTGAATTTACTAAATAAATTGGATAATTTATTTAACAAATAGAGGAATAATTATTAATTAAATAATAAATATTTAATTAATTTATCAAGTCAATATTAATTAAATAAATAATATTTAATCAATTAATGAAGCCATTTTTAAGTGTATACAATATAAATACGCATAAGACAATGCAAACAATGACAGGGGTCGAGACATCGTGTGGATCTCACTAGGTGAGTAACATTAATCAACATTAACAATTAAAGATATAATCATAATCATATATGTAAACATAAATGAACAAAAATCATAATGATGTAAATCAGAATCATAACATATGGTGAACTTAGTTATTAAGGAGATCTTGAAGTCATATTCATGAACAAGTAACAAAAACATGGATATCAATCAGAGCGCTCAAACAAAGTATCTTAACCTATCCTAAGATATAAGTATTCATAACAACTAGTTTAATCAAGAGTAGTCATAGGCATTGATGAAGAGAACAACCACATAGTATTCACATATATTTATCAGGTACATAAGGTCCTACAATATCATCAACATATAAGTAAAGGTGAACACATATAAAAGAAGTAACTAAAAGAATTGATATGTTGATCATTTCCAGAACTAAATTATAGATCAACATGGAATAGACAACCACCTCAGATAGATTCATACTTACACCATAAAAAATAAGTGTAGGGGTTCCTAGAACATTTCCTAGACTTCAAAAATCATGTCGAAGACATGATAGGGTTAAATAGGTATTACATTGGGTATTGGCTAATATGCAAGAAGGTGAAGTGGCTTGTAAATATGATTGTTAAGAAAAGAAGGCAATGGATGGCTTGCTTGATAAGAGAATATGAAGCCAATAAAGAATAATTGATTAATTGGCATTGACACGAAGGAAGATCAAGAGTGTCTTCAAGATAAGAACAGAATAAGAGAAAGTGTAGAAGTCATGGGAGAACAATGTTATCAAGTAGACACCTATACAAAGTCCATTAGAAAGAGACACATTTAAGGAACCCATAGGTTGGTAATGATAAGAAAGTTGATACAAAGATAGGTATAGATGAGATAAAGGAAGAAATAAGAAAGCACATGTAAGGAGCTAGGCAGAGGCACATCGGTCTCATGATATTTTATCTTATAAATGTTGACGATGATGTTTGTATAAGTAAAAACCTAGGAGAGAATGAAGATGATGAGGAAATGGACAATGGTGATGTAGTATATGAAATGGATAGTGGTGATGTAGTATATGAAAGAGAAATATAATTTCAGAGTCTTTCAACTGTGAATAATATAATGAGAAGGTACAAGAAGAAAGAGTGAAACAAAAGAGTGAAAACCAATAAACATAGAGACAATAAAGTTTAGCTTAAAGAGGTCATGAGGAGGTCAGGGAACACTAGTTAATTTAAGCTAGATTTTCGATGACGATTAGTCAATTTTTAGATGACAATTGGTCGACTAAACGACCATAACTGTTGTCAAACTTTTTTTGTCGATTATTCGACACATTATATGTTTGTCGAATATTCGACCTCTACAGTCATCGAAGTATCGACTAATCCGCCATCAAATTAATCTCTTCAACCTGGAAGAATTATCTTGCATACCTTTTATCTCTTCGGCCAATGTTGGTCAAAATAACAATATAGTGTTGGTCAAAATTAAGGTATTTCAGTCGATGTGGTTGTCGAAATAGCGGTGATTTATGGTCAGAATATTCATCAATCGTATAGTGCTCTTGTTGAACGTATATTCTTTGGCCGTCAAAAAAGTGACATCAAATCCAATTTTTTTTTTTAAAATATATTATCAAATCTATTAATATATTATAGTACATTTATATTTATAATTTTATAATACTATACTATTATATACTAATATTATATTATATTATATTATACTATTTATACTAATATTACATTTTAACAAGAAATTCCTTCGACTTGATGAGGTAATTTGAGTATGTAGAGTGGGTGATGGAAGACAAAGCATTGTAGAAGTTTTAAATCAATAAAACTTAAATTATTCTCTGCAAATCCTTTCTCTGTTCCATGGGTACAGTAAGGAACAATGAGTTCTAATGTTAGTTTAGAGTGTGATCTTGGCATAGGAATGATTTAGGATATTGCATTTTTTGTATTGCACATTCCCTTGCATTATTTTTATCATTTTATCATGGTTTAGTTCAAGAATTTTGGACTGGTGCATTTTAGACAGTGTTTGGTAGTGTACAACCAATCTTGTAATTTGAAGTTTTCTTTATAAAATTGTAACTCTCCTACCCTTTGTGGTTACTATATTTGGTGGGAGATTACAATCATGTAAGATAGTCCTTGTTTCTTATCTATCTTGTGCAAGAGATTGGAGAATGTAGTTGAAGAACCACAAAGTGGTTGTGGTTGCTGACAGAGAACATGCCCTGAATAGACACCGGTCAGATGGGAAGTGGATTTCTTAGAAGATGGAAGGGTTTGGTGATGGATTCTTCATGTAGGGGTCCATAGTGAAGTGTTTGTCTAGTTGGTTTGGCCTAGAGTGGATTGGAGTGGTCTTTTTGATCAAACCCTCATGGTGTGACCCTAAAAATGAGGGTTTAGTGGCTAGGTAAATGGGTAAGAGATTAAGTCTTATAAATTAAAGAATCTCATGTTTTGAAACACTAGGAAAGATTGTTTTAGCCTTTGGAGTCATGAGAGTCAGTGGAGTTAGGGGTTGCTTTGTAAATGAGGAGAATTAGGCATAGTTTGGGGGTTACAAGGGTATTGGATCTTGGGTATGATCCAAAGGATTCAGTATTAAATCTTGGGGAGGTTTTGAAGATCCAAAAAGGGTATCTAAATCATGTTTTAGTTTCCTTAGTTGTTTGGGGAATGTTGGAGAAAAAGACAAATTAATGACTGGTAAGGGCTACTAGCTTTAAGGGCTAAATGTGTGAGTTGGGTAAGGGATTGGTTATCCAGACTTATTGGGTTGATGGAACATGGTAGATAGGCCATAAGGAGATGATTTATGAATTTGAAAAGAAGGTTGAATTCTTGGGTGAAGATATGGTGTTTGGGAAGCACTAGGTGCACTTGGGGTAGCCTAGAAGGTGAGTCCTTGAGGGGGGCTTTGGATGTAAGAAGTTATTACATCTTGAGGTAGATTGCTATCTGACATGTTGGATCATCTTTGTTGGGAGAGTTTCTATGTCTAGTTTCCTTCGCCCACTATGATATGGCGAGAATAAGATTTTTATAATAACTTGTTCAAAACAAAATTCAAATCTAAATATATGAAATTCAAAACAAATCAAAATATATAGAAAATTTTCTATTACTTGAATTTCATCCTCATTAAGTGAAAAAATTGCAATAAATTAATGTTTTGCAGCCTTCAAAGAAAAATTCATTGATCCATGAATTTTTTTTTCTTAATTTGAGTTTGGTGTAAGAATTAAGAGAAGACTCAAACAAACATGGTGCATCATTCCCACCAATTATCTCAGTCATCTTCTGTATTGAGCCTTGTTGGACAAGGCACAAGAGGAGTTCAACTTTGATCACCAAGTCATGCTTAGATCAACCTACGAGGTGAGCATACTTAAGCAAGTTTGTGGTTTCTAGTCAATAGAGACAACCCTAAAAAATGATACACTAAACATTAAAGATGAACAAAAACACAAATAAAACTTTAAATTAGCACACATGCACACATGGTGTCATGGAGTAAACAATGTTGATGGGGAAAAAATGTATGAGTTGCACGAAAAATATTGCTAACAAATCATAATGATAATGGCTTGATTTCTTTGCCATAGCCTTCAGTTGGTGAGAAAAATCATCAGTTCTATGATAAAATCAACTGTATAAAAAATTTCATCCGAAGATTATAAAATAACTACTCACAAAAGGTTTACTAACCTTTGTCATGGTTGGATATCTTGTTATTAGTTGAAAGTAAATACCTGAAACACAACATCTACATAGTTAAAATGAGTGTTTTTTATTGTATTACAGAATCAAATGAATCAATCTACACAAGAAAACTAGCATTCCAAGATGGTTGATAAAATTATTTGAAACATAGTTAACTGAAGAATACAGAGAGAGTAGGAGTGCAAGATGGGTTTCTCCAAAACTTGATTAAAGTAAATTATATATGATGTGCACAATTGCTTATGAGACCCACATCCAAAGACAAGGAACCAAAGGACAACCTTTACCTTTGGGGTTGAATATTCTTCGCAAGAAGTAGGGATGTATGATCGTGCCTAAGCTTTAAAGCCTTCAATCAAAGCATACATGTCGGTGAAGCAATTCATGAACAAAAAGCTATGTTCAATACATCATTTTCAAGTAGAACACACATTTTCTAAACAAGAACACAAGATTTTCATCAGTAAATAACAGTCCATAATGAGTAAGCAGTGACATTCATTCAAGAAACAACAATAAATAGAAGGTTGCTCATTAAGAATAGCAGATAGATGATAAAGAAGTGTATTCAAAAGTGGAACAATGAGTTTTATCAAAGAAAAGTAGGTATAATGGTTCTAAACATCAAGATTTATATGAGAAACATCAATTTTCATGATGAGAGGTGGGGTTTCCTTTGTTACAAGATCTTCATGCTTTAGATAAGGATTATTTTCTAAGCTCTCATTTTTTAAGACAGAGATTAATTTTCTTGATACGGTAGATTCATTCAATGGGTTTTTCACCAATTCATGGTGTTCATTATTCTAACACTGGACATCATTGTCCTTCGGATAATCTCACTATTTCAAAGATATGAGATCTTTTCATTGCTATCAAAAAATAGATCTAAACATATGTTTAAGAGGAGAGTAGTCACGGTGAAAAAAATAGAGATCAACAAGATCATAATAGTCAAGGATAGCCAAATGCTAGGAATAAAGAGTAGACATCCATGACAAGAGTGAGTGACACTTTTAGACAATTTTAACTCCCTATATGCAATATTAACATGTAAAGGTGATGAATGAAAATATATATGGGGCATCTCTATCCTTAATGAGTGAGATCAACTTGTCACCTGTACATTATACAACACATTAAATAAAACTTATCAGTAACAATGCAGCCATAAAACTTCATCATTCATAATCAATTAAAAAAACTCATAAGAAGGCAGCTACCTAAGACAAGGTAGTAGGGAAGTAAACGGGGTAGGAAGAAACATGAGAATGAGTCATTCAGAGGTAGCTAATAATTTTTCATCTAGATTTTTAGGCTTAAAGGTAAGTGCTTTGTAAAAATTCCCCATTCACTCTTTATCTAAAAATCTAATTTGATGAACATGGTGATGCAGATTGGTTGATGAACATGTTTAAGAAGTAAAATATTTCTTAAAGTGAATGAGAAATAATATGGAATAAGAAGTAGGTGTTTTTGACCATTGAATCTATGTCATTGGTTTAGTTTGAGCTTCACTTGGTTTCGAGAATAGTTTAATATTCTCTACTTAACAAGGCCAACCACGTGAAGGTGGAAGCTCATTTGGCCTCTCCCCCCCCCCCCCCTAACATCACTCTAAATTCCCCATTAACATCTAGTAACATTCATTCATTCATTCATCCATTTTTGAAATATAACATTCAATCATTATAATCACATGATAACATTCATTAACACATAAAATTCATTAACACACAACATTCATGAATAATTCATTAACACATCATTCATCAACATTTACTAGTACAAAATTACATCCATTAAGACAACGTTCTTTCATTAGCAAAAAATGTTAATTACAATCATTTCTTTTTTGGTTTCTTGCTCATTTTTCTAAGGTAACGGCTAAGTGGAGCATCAATATCCTCATCATTCTCCTCCTCTACTGATTCAATTTTTCTAGTGTTCTTCGTATTCAATCACTAGCACATTTCGTGCATGCATGGATGAGAAATAGTATCCAAAGTTTCTAGATTATGAGAAGAGCTATAAGTGGAGGCCAAAGAAGGGATATTTGTGAAGGTTTTATAGACGTAGGTTATTGAATCATCATCTCTGTACTGGTACTCAATCTGGAAACCCTTGTATGTATATAGCCACTCTATAAAATCTCCACAAAAATCCTTTCTGGCCTCCACTGCATATACGTCTTCTCATAATCTAAAATTTCTCCATCATTGATTCTCATCAATGTACGAATAAAATTGTGACAGAAAATGCTTAATCCCTAATTCAATCTTTGATGAATATAATTGTGACAACACTTAAAGAATATGGAAATCTCACAATGTTTAGAGACACACTTGACTCCAAGTGCCATATAAACAAAAATAATTTGTCCAATTTGGATAGTAAGTCTAATTTAACTATTTAATATATATATATATATATATATATATATATATATATATATATATATATATATATATATATATATATATATATATATATATATATATATATATATATATATATATATATATATATATATATATATTTGAAAATTGACACAATAAAAAGCAACATCGTAATGAAATTTGAAAATAACTTACATTATTTAGCGTAAGTTTCAGATGCAACTCCCAAAATTTCACATACAAAATAAAATTTGGCAAGCGATCCTTCTTAGTTGTTGTTGTTGGTATGTATTTTAATCTAAACCAGCAATAGCTAAGAAGGATCGCTTGCCAACATGTATTGAATACAAGGTACTCCAACCATTGCCATCATGATAACTCTCCATCACTGATTTTGATCATCATTGAGATTTTTATACGAGCATTGGGGCTTACACTTTCAGAAAAGACAGGCGAAACATTAACAACTCTATTTTTTCAAAGTTTGCATTTATGAATTAAATCCAGTATGCTCTTGTGTGATCCAATATGCTCTTGTATGATCCCAAACCTGCAAGGAGAAAAAGGTATGATGTCAAATGTGTTATCAAGCACTAACCAAATGATCACTAGCACATTTCATGCATGGATGAGAAACATTATCCAAAGTTTTTAAATTCTAAGAAGAGGTATGAGTGGAGGCCAAAGAAGGGATATTTGTGAAGGTTTTATAGAGCTTCTCTTTATTTTGAGAATAGTTTAACATTCTGTACTTAACAGGGCCAACCACATTAAGGTGGAAGCTCATCTGGCCCCTCTTAGGAGCCTCTTATGACCCTTTATGACATTTTAAGACTTCCAAGATGTATTCTTAGGGATCATAAAGGGTTGTAAAGGGTCATAAGGGGTCTTGGGACACAACAGCCGAGAAACATAAATGTAGGCATCATGGTCACAATTTTTTGGAAACACAACATAATTGAGTGGTATACCCAGATGATGCAATACAACCACTACTCCTCTAGTTCCAAGTCGACAGTGCATGATCCAAAAACCATAGATAAGGAATAAATTTAGAGAGAAGAGGAGGAGGGCCATAACAACTAAAATAATATAGGGTCCCTGTATTATTTTGGTCATTACATCCCTCCTTTGCTCTCTAAATTTATTCCTTATATATGGTTTTTGGATTCCGTAGTGTCAACTTGGAACCTGAGGAGTAGTAGTTGTGTTGCATCGTCTGGGTATACCATTCAATTATGTTGTGTCTCCAAAAAAATGTGACCATGATGCCTACATTTATGTTTCTCAGCTGTTGTGATATCTACATTTATGTTTCTCAGCTGTCGTGTTTATGTGCATGTTCTTTATGTGTTTGGCTTCTCTCCCTCGCATCCAAAATAAGATTTTCCCACTCTGAATCGAGAATGCATGTGCAACAGGTATGCATGTTTTATGAAACACCTATCCACAACAGAATGGGAGGACATCTTTCTAGCTTAGGCCTAGATCCTTCGACAATTAGCTTCATAATAAATGAAGTAGATGAGAGCTAAGCAATTAGCTTCCTAAGAAAAATCTCATAAATGAACTATGTGTACCTCAATTACCATGCCCTCTGTGTGTACCTAAATGATATATTTGAAACAAGGGTAAAGCTTACAGAAGTTAATTTTAAATCACAGTCTGTAGTTGTTGCAGCAGCAGAGCATCAGGTGCCACCTTCAACACAATATGATCACTAGATAGGTTTTTATGTTTTATGAAGTATGGTCATTGTATGAACTTGAAGTAGATGACTTACCACTATATGTACTAAGGAAAAAAGAATGACAACTACAACGACCAAACTTCATAAAACATATAGACTTGTCTAGTGATCATATTGTGCTAAAGGTGGCACCTAATGCTCTACTGCTGCAACAACTACAGACTGATGCAAAATTAACTTCTTTAAGCCTTACCCTTGTTGTTTCAAATATATCATTTAGGTACGCACAGAGGGCACATGAACTGGGGTACACATAGTTCATTTATGAGATTTTTCTTGGGAAGCTAATTGCTCAGCTCTCATCTACTTCATTTATTATGAAGCTAATTGCCGAATGATCCAGAGGCCCATAATAGAAAGATGTCTTCCCATTCTATTTAAGCCATATTCCTTGTTCTTGTCAAACTTCCTTGGTCATTGCAACTCGCTTGGGCATTGCAACATGAATCCTACAAGGGGGCCTCTCTTTCCCATCTCACAGCTTGGGTATTGCAACATGAATCCTATTGAGATAACTACTAATCCTGCAGTGGTAAAGAGTATCCCCATATTTTATCAGCCTAACATAGTCTTTGGCCACTTTGGCAATGAGATTGTGAGCAGTATTGATCTGGCCAAGGGACAACTTGTTATTGAAATTATACTGCACCATTTTTTCTCTCTTTCTCTTTGCCTATGTTGATTCTTCCCCAAATTTGATCACTCAGTCAGAAACAGAAAAAAGGGCGCTTAAACTCACCAAGACTCTTCACAAGACTTCTAATGTTTGTAAGCTATACTTGAAAAAAATTGCAAGTTTGTTGTAATATCTTGGTAGTGATGTTGCAGTTACTATTTTCCCTTGTTAACACCAAATTACAAACTTGGAATGAAGGTTTCATATTCAACAACATTAGTAGTGCAATAGAAATGTAATTTAAAAGTTGGAAGACAAATAATACAAGGCAAGGCCAATAACTGGTGCTATTTAGTGCACCATTTCTCGTGTCTTTCACCCAGGACAATCACTGTTCCTTGCCTCCTTTCACCTTCCCTGCATAAAAACTTATAGGCCCAGGTAATAAAAGGCAAGGCTTCTCCCACAAGTCACATTAAATTCATAGAAAGTGGGAGAGCTTAGGAAATCATTGGTTCTTCAAGACAAAGATTGTTTGCACGCCAAGCACTGTACAAGAACAATCAATAAAAGGACTGAAATTATTTGATTTTAAGACTTCAAAACAATATAATCAGTACATGGAATGATCAAAAATTATAATACCAATCAATGAATTCTTTTCCTATCAATGTTGCATTGAATAGAGAGTTTAATAATACAAACACCAGACTGTGCCTTTATGAGCAGAGAAGTGACTATTTGTAAAGAATTAAAGGTGTATTGTTTGGTAGTTCATTACATTGTCTTCTTCGATCATACACACCTCCCCAAAAATTCTAAGACTCCTCTCCCATAAAAATCATGTACAAAACCGACCAAAATCCCCTTACAAACTAATTTTCAACTTCTTCTTAACCTACACAGTCAGTTATATGACTGTTACTGTTAGTTATTCGTTTGTATTGTTGTCTAGTTGACAACTTTGACCACTTTAATCTTTCTTGCATCATCTTTAGCCTTTCAAAAGGTTTTAGGTTCCTATCCTAATCCCCTAAACTACCTAAACCTCTACTAAACCCTCATTTAGCCCTTTAGGCCATAATTGCATAAAAATGCAATTTTACATCTTTTTGGCATCTTTGAACTTTGAAGTGCAATTACATGATAATAATGGAATCAATGGCCATATAAAAAACTTAGATATACTGAATGGCCTAGGTGCCCTACACCAATACACCCCCCATCCCACCATCCACACCCATCCACTCATGTCAAGATCTTGTGAGTTTAAGTGATAAATTTGGTGTTATTGACTTACATTTGCTTGGATTCAACATGATTTTGGACAAGATCTTGACATGAGTGGATGGGTGTGGATGGTGGGATGGGGGGTTTATTGGTGAAGAGTCTTGGTGAGTTTAAGCCTTTTGAAGCACTTTAGAAATATTGAATACATAATTGCTTGCCAACTATTTGACAAAGCAATGATGTATTGTAAAGAATTAAAAGTACAAAACTATTAGTAATTGGCAGATTAAATGCAAATAATTACTAATAGATTAAGCATATTATTACTATGCTTAATGTTCCATTTAAATGCTAGTATATAAAGAAGAAAATCACAAGACAATGAAGATTTGTCTAACCAATAGTCTACAGAATTTGACCTTTATTTGGCTAGTTCAAATCTTCCTTCGTGCTAGTAGTCTATTTGGTTGTAACAATCTTAAGTTTTTGTTAATATATGGCAATCCCATGAACTCTAAGGGCCCAATTCATCCAAAAACTTGATCCCACATGGTTTTTGTTTATTTTTTTAGTCAAGTTTCATCTTGTTTGGTTGAATACATACGAAATATTCAACCTAGGGCATCATTGTTCAAAAAGAAAACTAACCCTCCCAACTCTGAGCTTTTGAAATCTTATAAAGCATTTCCTTAACTCACCTTTCACATAGTGGCATTGAATCCCAACGGTGAAAATGTGAGTTAGGGCCACATCTTCCAACAAAGATTGTTTGCACGCCAAGCACTACACAGGAACAGTCAATAAAAGGACTGAAATTCTTTGATTTTAAGACTTCAAAACAATATAATCAGTACATGGAATGATCAAAACTTATAATACCAATCAATGAATGCTTTTCCTATCAATGTTGCATTGAATAGAGAATTTAATAATATAAACACCAGACTATGTCTTCACGAGCAGAGAAGTGACTATTTGTAAAGAATTAAAAGTTTATTGCTTGGTAGTTCATTACATTGTCTTCTTCGACCATACACACCTCTACACAAGGACTAAAACCAAACCATAGGATGGTCTAGGAAGTTAGAAGACATCCTTTATTACAAAGCAAAACAAAATATAGAACTCAAGTTCCAAAGCAAAATTGAATGCCCTAGGTGCCCTACA
This sequence comes from Chamaecyparis obtusa, assembly GCA_027943335.1. NCBI lineage: Eukaryota > Viridiplantae > Streptophyta > Pinopsida > Cupressales > Cupressaceae > Chamaecyparis > Chamaecyparis obtusa. The sequence goes on from BSBK01002112.1 coordinate 763,426, forward strand.
CCAATACAGCCCCCATCCCACCATCCACACCCATCCACTCATGTCAAGATCTTGTGAGTTTAAGTGATATATTTGGTGTTATTGACTTACATTTTCTTGGATTCAACATGATTTTGGACAAGATCTTGACATGAGTGGATGGGTGTGGATGGTGGGTGTATTGGTGAAGAGTCTTGGTGAGTTTAAGCCTTTTGAAGCACTTTAGAAATATTGAATACATCATTGCTTGCCAACTATTTGACAAAGCAATGATGTATTGTAAAGAATTAAAAGTTTATTGCTTGGTAGTGACTGTTTGTAAAGAGTTAAAAGTACAAAACTATTAGTAATTGGCAGATTAAATGCAGATAATTACTAATAGATTAAGCATATTATTACTATGCTTAATGTTCCATTTAAATGCTAGTATATAAAGAAGACAATCAGAAGACAATGAAGATTTGTCTGACCAATAGTCTACAAAATTAGACCTTTATTTGGCTAGGTCAAATCTTCCTTCGTGCTAGCAGTCTACAGAATTAGACCTTTATTTTAAATGCATTTAACAGAATTTTTTTTTACAAAACTGAACCAATGGCATGTTTACAACAAAGAAATAGAATGATAATAATATGCTGAAAATTCTATTCCATTTAATACATGCCAAAGGACCAGTCCCAACAATTCTTAAACATACTTTATTTGATATGATGAATTCTTAATGAAGGTCTAATTCTCTAGACTGCTAGCACAAAGGAAGATTTGACCTAGCCAAATCTTCCTTGTACCACACAAAAAATTGTGTGATAACTATGTCTACTCCAACCTTAATTGTTTAAGAATTCATCATATCAGATAAAGTATGTTTAAGAATTGTTGGGAGTTCTATTAGACCTTTGTTATAAACATGCCATTGGTTCAGTTTTGTAATTTTTTTTTTGTGTGTTAAATGCATTTAAATGGAACATTAAGCATAGTAATAATATGCTTAATATATTAGTTAAGATTTAAAATGAAGATTTTATTGCTCACCGGTCCACACTTCTGTGATATTCAACCACTGGTTCGAACTTACTTGCATATAGGTGCGCGATGTCGACCTAGTGCAACTTCCCACCTTATACCGCCTCCTTTAGCACTCCTTTTCTCGTGGACTATGCCAAAATGAAATGTACCGGTAGGCAGGATATATGTATAAAATTTGACTTTTTTTTTTTTACTTCTATTCCCGTGTTGGTCGGAATTACTTTATCTGATATGATGAATTCTTAATGAAGGTCTCATTTTGTAGACTGCTAGCACGAAGGAAGATTTGACCTAGCCAAATCTTCCTTGTACCACACAAAAAACTGTGTCAAACATCAGAGGACAAGCTAATTCAAACATCAGAGGACAAGGCTTTGATGTCTTGTATGTACAAGTGTGAGTTTATATATATGAAGTATAAGCTAATATGTACCTTGGGATTGATGGGTGTAATCATTCTGTATGTAGGGCTTATGTGATTGACAAAAGCTTGAGGAGAACATGTGCGAGGTTAAAAGTAAACAAGTTGAATTAAATGATTTTAATAATGATATTTTGAATCCTTGTATGACTTTGTTGAAAGGAAGAGTTTGAAAGAAGATGAGAAGGATGTGGAACTAAGTAGTGATAATGAGATGTATGAATGTGAGCTAGAGTTCTGGAGGCTTGTAGATGAGAAAGAAATAAGGAGTAGAAGATATTAAAAGAAAAAGGAAATTAAACAAAAGTAGATTGGAAAGTCTAGAATGAACAAATACAAGTGCGGCCTGGTGAAGTTGGATAAGAGTAATGAAAATCAAAAGAGGATAGTAGAAGCATGGGTTGTCGAAGGCATGAAAAATGAAGAGCAAACAAAAGGTACACCAAAATATGGAGAAGCAGATATAACAACAGCAGTGATTAAAGAGGATAGAGGAAAACAAAGGCATGATGAAGATGTTGCAGAGAAGGAATTAGGAGAAGCAAATAAAAGTAGTGAGGAAGATTTGTGGGCCTAATTTTTAGCGATAGAAAAGGAGTGGATGGAGAAGATTTCTAGTGGAAGTGTGAGGAAAAATGGGACAACCAAAGATACAAAGATAAATAGTGCATATGTTGACAAGGAAGATATTACAATGGAAAAAAGAGGTAAAATTGTCAGACAATGTTTCATTTTCTTTTGACATGTTGAATATTGAGAAATCTGGAAAAACATATGAAGTAGTATGTGCAGATTTTGGTAAAGATAATTTGGATTATGATGTGAATGTTGGATTCCAAAATGATTTGCTAAGGGAGGCATTGCCAATCGAAGAAGAAGAATATGAGATAGTAAGTGCAGATTTGTATAACTTGAATAAGCCTATAGATGATTTTGATGGGGTTGGATAGTTGGATAAAGAGGATGAGTTTGAAGTTATGGACATCTTTAATTTCTGTAGAGTCATTTGTGTTGATTTATATGTGGATAAATGGGCAAGGAATATTTGGAGGAGGATGGCTATGAATGGAGGAAAGAAAATAGCACAACAATGTTGGAGAAGTATGACAATGGTTCCAGAATGATTGTGAAAGAAGCGAAAGAAATGAACTCAGAAGTGATTTTTATTTATTTATATTAATAGCCTCATGCATAGGAGCACATCACTTTTTTTTGTCTCCTAGGGAGTTTGATGCAAGAGCATCCCCCCTTGAGATTTCTTTTTGAAGATCATGTTCTATTATGTGAGTCTTTAGACTAATTTTGGTAGTCTTTGTATTTTCTGATTTTCCAAATGTAGTTGTTCTTTGAGTAAAGATCAGTTTGGGCAAGTACTGCTCCTATTGCCACATGGACAAATAGTTGGACAGTTCAATGGAGGGGTAGTTTTTGTGTTAGTAGCATTTAGTAGAAGGAGATGAACAGTTGAGGAATAAAAATGAAATAGAGGGATGAGAGGATGGGGGGATGGATGTAAAGGAAAGAGATAGGACAAGTTGCAGAAAGCCAAACAAATGAAAAAGGTTGAGCAAGGAAGAGACCGAGTAGAAGCGGGCTGAGTAGGTGGAAGTCTGTGTGAAAGGATATTTGCTAGGAAGAAATGTAAGAAGTGGTTGGAGAAGATTTGACAGGAAGGCGAGGACTTAAACATCGTTCAATTCAGGAAACTAGAAAGAGATCAGATAGTTTGGAACTGATTGCGAAATGAAAGAGTAGGCGACGGATGAGTGAGTTGGCAGAGATGATTGATGAGAGTAAGGAAAGAATGATGGTTAAAGTAGGAAGAAAATGGGATTAGTTGAAGTGTGCCAAAAAAGGCAAGGAGAAGGTTGACCGAATAGATTTATGGCCTAAATATTTGAGTAAAGATGTCTGTCTTTGAATGTAATCATCATTATATGAGTGGCAAAAATAATGTAAATATTATAGTGTTCATTGTTTCAATTAATGATTTTTTTATGATGTTTTATGGTTTTTATGTAAGCATAGTGTTGATTGGTCAGTTAAGTTATCAAAGTTCCTGTCACATGTGTAAGTAATATGAGAACTGCCATTTTGGTCTATCATTAGTCTGGGTAAGTTCCTAGCAAGGTTGTGACAATAAGGCTGCAAAAGTCTGTCATTGGTTGGTATCAGAGCATGTATGTGAGGGATGGTGGCATCACAAATAGAAGCAACTACAAAATTCACAATATAACTATCAACATTCCCACTCTCACGACAACTCTAATTACTTCATCTATTTTGATTCACTATGGATACATGAAAAAATCCTGTCAGCAACTACCAAAGAAAAGTGAGGATGGAAAATGATGGAACATATAGAGGAGATAAGCTTGTATTGCAAGGTCTAAGGTTTCATGGTTTTCATGGACTGCTTGAAGAGGAGAGAAAGCTTGGCTAAATTTTTTTGGTGGATGTTGATGCCTGGTTAGATCTCAAGAAGGCTAGAAAATCAGATAAATTGGAAGATATTGTTAGCTATGCTGAAATATTTAGGTATCTTTAATCTTATAAATTCTCCTATCATAAATAGCTTTAGTCGCAATATAAATTAATCTTCATTTGTTTCTTGACATATAGAAATGTTTTCCCTCTTTGTGAGTGGTTTTATACCCTATTACTTTTGTTCAAATTGTCATAGTCTATTTAAAGATCCATACTGATGGGTTTTGTTTGAATTGCTTGTGATTTATAACAACCTTGTCAAGGAAATTATTGAAGGTCCTCCTCATCTCCTCCTTGAATTAGTTGCCGAATCTATTACATCTGCTATTTTTGATAAATTTCCTCTAGTCCATTCTATTCATGTCAAGGTTGGCAAACCACATGTTGCATTTTTAGGCATTGTTGATTATTTAGGACTAGAAATTTGTAGGACATCTAAGCCTTTGGAAAAAGCTAAGTCTTAAAAATTTGGCTTTTGATATGGGGAATATACATATTGGCCTTAGAGATCCTTCCATGTAAACCATGGCTTGGGAATTTTTTGGCGGATGTGTGATCTCCATATGATTCTCTATAACAATGGTAGACATTTGAGCACCTTAGCACCCCAAGTGAGAGATTTCTTGTTAGGCAATTTTTTATTTTGACTTAGATGAAAATGCAAAGTAAAGGCATTTACTTTCCCTCTTGTTTATGTTTAGGCTGACCACAAATTAGACTTTTTAAAATGCGTATTGTGTTTGCTTGAGGTTGGATGGCAGACCAACATTGGATGATAGAAGGTGCCAGACAGTTGAGGATGTCATGAGTTAGATCTGAAGTATGCTATATATGTATGCTATGGAAATATGTCCTTTAATTTTGATAAAAAATCATTTGGATGCAGGGAAGGGCGCCAAATGATAAATCCCCAAATTTGTCTCTCCAAACGCTTCTTTCTAGGGCTTCTAAAATGTGTTGTTTCCAATCACTTCTAGGCCTAACAAACACTTGATTCACCATTAGAAAATCAATCTAAGAGGATTCAAACCCTCAGACAGACCCCTTGTTCAAGCCAAATTGCCATATATTAACAAAAACTTAAGACTATTACAGCCGGATAAACACAAGAATTAACACTAGGCATACAGATTTTCAAAGCCAAGTAGATTTTGAAAGAATAAACACAAGTAAAACCTGCTAACTCATAATTAACACACCAAACCAAGCAATGAAATAGTAGAAAATGAAGATTTTATTGCTCATCGGTCCGTACTTCCATGATATTCAACCACTGGTTCGAACTTACTTGCATATATGCACACGGTGTCCATGTAGTGCAGCTTCCCACCTTATACCGCCTCCTTCAGCACTCCTTTTCTTGTGGACTATGCCAAAATGAAATAAAATCAAATGTGCCAACCGTAGGTGGGATATATGTATAAAATTTGACCTTTTTTTTTACTTCTATTCCCTTGTTGGTCAAAATTATGACCACTCTTTAGGGTCGTAATTCCAACCAACACGGGAATAAATTTAAAAAAAAATCAAATTTTTCTTCTATAAACCGACCATGGAAAATCATTTTATAGCTTGGTCGGAAATGTTGGTCTAAAAAGTGGGTCAAATGTACTAGTGGAACAACTAAGGATACACCAACATTGGAAGAATAAAAAAATAAAGGCCATCATTGTAGATGAAGGAGCAGGTATACAGTCCATATTAGATGTTTATTGGGAAAATGACAACCTACCACACAATACTCCACTTCAACTAGCATGCATTATAGACACATGAACGAAAAAAAAGACTAGAGGCCAACAATAATTCCAGTATTTGGTCAAGTGGAAATACCTAGCAAGAGGATGCCACATGGATGACTAAGTAGACATTTTCAAGCATGGAAAGACAGTTGAAGACCTTCTCTCAGGTGGAACTTGAGTTCTTTATTTCTTCTGGGGAGTATGATGTTTAAGAATCCTAAAGTCATCACATTTATGTTCATGTTGTTTTTTAAGGTCCCATATTTTGTTTATCTATATTTTAGAAGATCCTTGGGATCCATTTCAATGCATTTAGACAGGTTTTGAAGCTTAAGAATTCAATTTCTTGAGTTTTCCCGACAAAACTCAATTTGAACTTTCTAGTGAAATTTTGGCTTGTATAGGCTTGGAATTTGATCTCCACCCTTAGATTTAGGTTTTTTTGTGTCAATAAGGTCCTTTTAAGTCCATTTGGGCTAGGTGGATGTTAGTATGTGCCTTGAATGAAAAAAGTGCAAAAAATGAAAAGAGTTGTAAAAGTTGTCAAGTGCAAAGTTGCAAAAAAGTGCAACAAATGTTGCAACTTTAAAAATATTGACCAAAAATTAGTTATGGGGTAAGAAAAAGTTATGATGGATGTGAAAATGTATAAAGATGGAAACACGAGGTTTTTGGGGTCTTGGAGTGAAGAAAATGTGTTTTTGCATTGGAGGGACTATTTTTCTATTCTTTTTACCAGTTTGTAATCGAAAAAGATGTAAGTATGACCAGTATGTGCATTGTATAAACCTAAAAATATGAGGGAAAGTTAATTCTATGTATTACCTTTCAAATGCAACTGGTTTGGTATGATTTTAGGGTGTTTTTCTCAAGTTATAGAAAAAACACTATTGATTTCCCTATTTGAAATTTTTTGTGGAAGTAACAGGCTGAAAAACATCCTTGTATGGACTATAATGGAATGATTTCAAGTATTAAAATGGATGTAAATGGTTTTTATATGTTTCTACTTTCAAATGTAGTTGGTTTCATACAATTTCCTTGAATTTTGTTAAAGTTATGGTGCAAACACTCTAAGTTGCCCTATGATAGACCTAGGGTTTGCAAATGGGGGAAGAAAATTCATATCTTTAGGTTCCATGGTCCAAAATGGATAAAAATAGATGAAAAAATTCCTAATATTTCATCCCATGTTTCCAAAAAGGGAAATTTCAACATTCTATCATATGCACGAATTATGTAAGATTGTTTGTTTCATGTTGTAGGAAGATTGTTATAGGACCCTGGTGAATGAGGGTTTAACAAATAATGCATTGTTTTGAGTTGTTTGATGAAATGGTTGGTTTTAAGTCATTATTATGCATTGTGAAAGGGTTAGGACAACCCAAGAATGTATTTTTTAGATTGTGTTTGAATCATGTGTACTCACCAAGGCCTAAGAGCAATATGTCTAGGATGAACTAGGATGCACCTAGTTATTGAATATAACAAATCATTGTATGAAGTGTGTCAAGTTAAGGTAGAATAATCCATTCCTCTACATCATTCTTATATTAATTTTGGAATCCATAAGACTTTTTTTTGGTCTTTCTACCTCAACGTCTTCCATTTTTCTTGCTCTCAAATCTTATGTTCAATTTATCAAGTCTACCTTCAAAGAAATTAATATGAATCTTCAATGGTAGACATTCTTACCAAAATGATCTCTTCTTAAATACTCAGCTTCAACTCATTTATGTAACAAGAAACCTTCTCCTCGTTGGCCTCAAAATGGCCTTTTCTAATTAGGACTGGATGAAACTCTTCTATATACTCTTTCACACATTTTCTTTCTTGCTTCAGCTCTTGAATCTTCTTCATCAATTCATTATCATAGTCAACATTAATGATCTATCTCTTAGATTTATCCACCATTTATTCCATCAGGTTATCTTCTCCGTCCCTCTTCTATTTATTTCTAATTGGACTTATTTCTACCTTATACTAGCATGATCCCTTAGTTTGGCACTTTCAAACTTGACCCTTTTAGGATCTTCCATTTCTATGTGCTCAAAATGTCCATCCATATCATGGATCCACTGATAAACTCTCTTGAATTAATTTATTTTCACAAATGTGAACACTACAATCTTTGGCCTTTTTCCAATCTTGGAAATGACCCTAAAAAAACTAGCCTAATTAGGGTTGTTGGATGAACATTCTTGTTCTTCTTCAAACTACCCTTACGATTCATCCTTGCTTTCATCCCTTTCCCTAATATCAACTCCTCTAAAAATATCCTCTTGTAGTGCCTAAGCTTATATTTAGAGGGCTCTAAAACCCTCCTTTTTCACATCGACATTTCTTCCACCATAATTTCTTCATGGAGGTATTTTTCTCAGTTATCTCACAGATCCTCAACCATGGTCCTAGTGCAAATTGCCTCACATTTGACAATTTATTTACACACTCGGGAACCTTTTATTTGATATCAGTTGATGAAGGGTTCTCCCCTAAAAAACCAAGAACACAACAAAAATATACAAATAAACATGAAACATTTGATTTCTATTATCCCAATGAAATGAAATTACAACATTTAGAAAATAACATGCTAGAACCACATGAGAATTTTCATTACAATAATTTGCAAGATAGAGGAACCATGTGCAATACTAGAATTGTCTTCTATAACCCTTGTTCATCTTCTTTATTTATAATACATGACCACCCTATAATATTTTGGAAGGTGAAATCCCATATTTTGGGTGCCAAAACCTTAACCAACCAATTTTTTATTTAAGAAAATATTTTTTGGATATCTAGTAGTTGAACATCTAGAAACCATAACTTTCAATTTGGCTATTGGATCTTTCATCATTAGCTTTATTTCAACATTTAGGAGGTTTGTGTAAGATTTCACACAACTAAAAAACATACTAAAATAGTAACCCTACCAAAAATAACCCTTATTGAAAAACTAAACAATATTTTTGGCGGATGCAAGATTGCTCTTACACCCTGGATGCTCCTATATTGACCATGAACATTGAAATCTTACAACTAGCAAGAACATAATCTCATGAGAGATTTGTATATAAGCCCATAGAATCCTACACTCTTACTTAAGACACTTTAGAAATGAAAAATAACTTAAAAAAGAAACCTGCCATGATTTTCATAGACGACCCAAATTCCCTTTATAGAGTTGATGAAGGGTGCTCCTCTTAATACCACAAACACATAACAGAAATAGAGAAACAACAACAATATGCAAGACCTAAAAATGACCTTCTTATTATCTCCATAAGTGTGGAATTAAAAATTTCAAAATTACAATATGCACAGCCACATGGGCATTTTCCTTACAATATTCTGTAGGACAAAGACTTGAATCATTACCTAGAACTGCCCTAGAAAACACTAGAGGCCTTCCTTATATAGGCAATTTTCCACTGCTCGAGAAGGTTCCAAAATTTAGCCATTAAGGCCGATCACCCTTAGAATTATTTTATTTTATTTTCATTTTTTACATTAGGGTCGGCTCAAAATAATTACAAATTATATTTTTAGGTAGCCCAACTTCTGGAGGCCATAACTTTTTAACTGTAGCTCTGTTTGGCTATTATAACCTCTTTTCAAAAATTGCAAGTTCTGATCTACAACGCTTGACTCCCACAAGCTCCAATAAACTAGGGTTCTATTGTGATCCAAAGCCTCTAAGGAATTCAAAATTGAGCTCAAAGATTTTGTACCCAAAAACCTCAATAACTTCACCAATACAGATGATATGGCAATGAAACTCAACGGACATGCTGATATGACTAAGATGAACCTCCACCTGTGAAATCAAAACATTCCGAGCTCGTATGACCAACTTACTAAAAATAGTAAGTTTCCATAAATAGCAGCTCTGCACAAGATAGCCCTTATTGAAAAGAAACCAGAAATATTTTTGGGTAATGCAAGATTGCCCTTACACCCAGGATGCTCCTACATCAAGAGTAAATTTCACAAGGAAAATTGATTGCTACTATTAACATAAAGAAAAGCACATACCGAATTAGTAGGTTGTCAACTTTTCCAAGGTATCTTGGTCTTCAATCTCCACTATCTTGTCCTTATTATTGCTTTTAATTTATGTTCCTTTTTCCTATGATCTCTTTTCCTCTCGTTTATCTTCTCCAAACGATCTTCAACATACTTTCCATCCTCTATTCTTCATGATCTTCTCTCTTCTTGACTCTTGTTATTTATCTCTCATTAATCCCTACCATGTGAGGAGTGGAGTTATGCCCTTTGAAATGTTAGCATTTAATCCATGGTACTAATTTAGTTATTGCCCATGTTACCTAAGACTCATCTACAATTGAATTTGAGTTCAAGATCACTAAATTCTCATCAATATAAATCTTAAACTATATATAGATATATCTATAAACATATATGTATATGGAGCGATCTTGTGTGGCGTGTGTGTGCCTACACACACATATGTATGTATGTACACACACATGTATGTATGTGTGTGTGTCTATATATATACACAATTTTACATTTCTATAATGTATGTTTATATATGTCTGTAGATATACACACATTTATTTATACAATTTGTATGTGTGCAAATACATCTATTAATATACACACATATAATCACATATTCCAATTGAAACTACCATAATATTGCAAAAGCTATAAGAATACAAAAATAAGTATCATATTGATACATTTCCATGGAAGCTTAGAAACACAAAAATCATAATTTTTTACAAATTTTTTTCATAGTGTAAAACATATGATTTCACACATTCATAGAACACTTGAAACTATTATTCAATTATGAGTTAAAATAGCTAGTGTAGGAGTGTGTGTGATTTCCTACATTCATCTTATCTATTTGTTCTTCAAGGATTCATCTCTAGAAAGGACAACATCAAGGAAAGTGTGAATGATGTCATCTTCTTGCTCCAAGGTATTCTAAAGAGTAAGGAAAGCTTTGGGAGAGAGACTAACATAATTAATCAATGCTTCATCTCTAGAAGTGAGGTCATTAGTGAATAGAAGATATGGTATCGTTAGGAAAAGTAGCCATGATATCATCCTCTTGCACCAAATTATCCTTGTGGGGGAGGTACATTTTAGGAGATGGATCAACATCATTCCTCCAAGATTCATCCCTAGGAAAGATATTTTTGAAAGAAGTGTTGATAACCTCTTCTTGCACCAAAATTTCCTCATGGGTGGGACCAATTTTGAAAGAGGAAAAAACATAGCTATAGATAGAAGAAAGATATATTCTATCATCATATGCATAAAATGGAATGCCATGAACATCCTGGATAAAATTTCAAATTGAACTAGCAAAAAGATAACATCTCCATTCATAAAAAGCACCATGATTAAGAAAGATACTAAATAATCAATGTAATTTAAAATAATATTCAACTAATGATGTAATGAATTTCTAAAATTTTATGAAAAAAAATCAAATCTAACATTTACAACCAGAAAATATGCAAGTGTAGGATGTGTAAGGTTTACCAAAATGTAATGTATGGTGAGTTAGCTCTCTAAATGCATGTAATTTAAGTGCACAAGTAACATACTTCAGAATTGATTGAAAATATAAATCAATGAAATGCATGCAATTCAATTTTGAAAATTAAAATCATAAGATATGAAAGTATAAGATACAATGGGTTCACCAAAATGTATTATATGAAAAATGGACCATCTAGCATAACAATGCAAACTATAAACCATCTCCAAACACTATTATATTAGGGGATAATCAATTAAGCCCAGCTTTAGACCCTTGGGAGTGCTAGACACTTAATGGTTGATTGTTCTCTTTTGATTTCATTGATTGCATATGATTAGAACATGAAAGAAATAGGCTAAGTGGTGCAAAATTGTCAATAATCAACATAAACAGACAAATGCATATACGAGATCAATTGAAATGTATAGAATTGGACATGAGATGCAAAGAGTAACTTGTATATGAAATATGAGCTCAAAATGGTTAGACAATGGAGCTAGGTGCCATAGTCCTCATAGGTGCCTTAGATGCAAAACATGGGTCAAAGTTGTCTCAAGAGGCTTCCAAACTACCTTTTGGTCAAATTCTAGGTCAAACTATGAGGACAATGGTACTAGTTGACATAATCTAGGTTCTTTTTGCTAAATTTTGTCTAATTTCCCCTCTCTTAATTTGTATTATGCTCTTGTGCATTCATATTAAAACCCGAGACTTGTTTTCAAGCTTGAAAATGCATTAAAAGAGAGAAAAATGGTGTTGGGCTATATAGGGGCTCACACAAGTCAAACCTTGGGTAGGTGTTAACCTCCACTACAATAATGTTGATTAGAAAAAGAGCTTCCCCTTGCAAGGGAAAAGATAAATATGTAATGAAATACTGAATTAAAGTGCTAAAATGAAATGATTATACCTTTGATTGATTATGAAATGCTCTTTAGATAAGTCCTCCACAAATGTTGATGAGATAACATGATAAATCATCTAGAAAATCCATCATGAAAACATAATTGAAGATGCCTTGTTGTAGCTTGTTGCTCCTTGTACTCAAACTTGGTGTTAAGAAAAAGTTTTTGCTCTTCAAATGAAAACTTTTGGAGAGGAGATGATAAAATGGATTAAGAGTGATGCCTTATAGGGTTATCAATTTTTTTTTTGCATTTTGGCATACTTACAATGGTCATATCCCAATATCAAGACCATATTTAATAATATAAAGGTTAATAAATTAAGCTCCTAAAATATCAACAATAAATCATCTAATTATGTGGCTAAGCCACAAAGTCCCAACAAATAGGTCATGATGTTTAGGGAAGTGAGATAATATATAGGGCCCTAATATTAAATTTGGAATTTATATTAGGATTGATGATAATTAAGTATGGGATAAAGTGCTTTGAAATTTTAAATAAGATAGATCCCTAAATATGTTTAAAATGATATAGGAAAAAACACACACTAAAGTAAGGGTCCAAAGAGGAGTATGAAATTGTAAGTGGTTATAATTTATGACAGTGTAGTAGGTAAAACATGTGACTTCATCAAATAAGAACATTCATTCAAAGCATTTAAAATTTTAAAAATTCAATTTTGAAGTCTTAAGTTTTTGAAAATTCAAGATATGATATATTTCAAAAAGAAACTATAATTATATATGTGAATGCGTTGGGTATGGTGTGATATTTGAATCATAATATTGTGCTTGTAGCTACCAAGGTTCAACCCTCTATTAGGTCATCATGATTGCCAATATTATTCTGTTGTCGATTTATTATGCTCACAGTTTCGAACATTTGTGTTGATGTGATAGTGTGCATGTATGTGACTTAGTACTTCAAACCATCATTGGATTATTATGCTCACATACTTTGTGAGCTAGTGTGTTCGCATCCTTTATGCTCTTTCTACCTAATGCGCTCACATATTTGAATTATTCATATTAATGATGTGTCTTCATGCTGAAAACAAGGTCCCCCATTTATGACCTCGCTTGAATCAAAATGAACTAAAAATTCATCTATTCATCAACCTATTTATTTAAACAAACAAATAGGGGAAAGATACTAGTAGTCATTATAGCTAACTTTGCACACTCTAAACTTCTAAATGGTTCATCATATTTCAACAATTTTTTAATGTCCTCATATGAAACTTAACTGCTTATAGCTATTGTTCTGGATCTAGGTAGTCAAGATGAACATTGTGGGAATCATTATGTACAAAAGGGTTAAAAAGTGGTCATTTAGAAGCGCCACCCAATACCTACTTAAAGATGCCTCAATAATCGTGAACAAGAACCACCTCAACAATTTGCACATTTAATCATGCATATTTTGACAATTGTTTTTATCAATACTTATGCACAAATACCCTAGTAGTTGTGGACTATGGGCATCAATAAAGTTTCACAATTCATCCAATTAAAGCCTATAAAATTTAACTATGGGGACTGCAAGATCCGTGGCTAATCTCCAAATAAAATGGCAATACAAAATAACCCTCCAATTTGCAAAACACAATATTTTTTCATCTGAATTTTTGTGGTTTAACAGTGATGGAAATGGAGATCATTTATAGAAATCCATTGTATTTTAAGGATTTTATAAACTGTATGGAGTTCCATTTTGTATGGAGTTCAGCCACATCATTAACACACTTTTATTATAATTTTTTTTTATTTCCTTAGAATTAGTAAATAAAAAGATTAGATAAACAAAGAATGAACAACCATTGCAGCATGGATGGATCGACAATAACCTCTTCCCTAGAGATCTTGCTTAGTCATAAAAATATCCTTTGGTTTCATATTTCAAAACTTGGAAAATGATAAAGCTTGATTGTTTTGTGCTAGGAACCGGTCTCTACATCACATAAAACTTCTGATTGAAAGGAACATATCAAATGCATGCATGGACCTTCGTTTCTTTGAACTTCATCGATTACACAACCCAAGTTGAGAATAACGTGCCATGAAGCATCACATCTTTGGAAGTACAATTTGTTTGGCAGAGCAGAGCATGACCAAAATGATATTGAGCTTAGCATAGATTATGATGACCAGAATGATATTGAGCTTAGCATAGATATGAATACAAGAAAAATAAGTTGCATTTGAATTAGGTCATACAATGTTGCTTTCTAACCATTGCTACAATCAAAGTCTCTTAACTGAGTAAGACTTAACTGTCTTTTTCTATTGGCATTCTATGAATGTTACTTTTTTTTCCCCTTAGTAGGGTTTTCACATTCAAAATCAAGTGTTAAATGTGATGTTTTGATATTTTAATTTACACATTATAGTAACTGGTTAGATCGGTATATGCTAACTACTAATTGGTTTACATTATCTAACAATCGATTAATTAATCAGTCAGTCATAGTCAATTTATTACCGAGCTATTTAGTTTATTTATTTGAAGTTGGTACTATACATGACACAATGCAAATGGGAGAATCCAAGAAGGGATAGTCCAAATATACACTAGCAACACCAATAAAATGAAAACACAACAAGAGAATACTCAAATAGAATTTTCATTCAACATGTCTGACTGTAAGGCCTTCTAGGTTAGGGCCAAATACAATCAATTACAACAGTAATTCTGCAATCTTCCAGCTAGTCCAGCTCTATGACACATCAAAAAATGGTAGAAACACTAAGGCAGGTCTAAACTTGAGCTCGCAAGCCACCAAGCAATCTCCTTATCTCCAAACATGCAAACCACTAGCTCTGCTATTACAAATATAAGACAAACAATCTGATCTGCAAGATCTTGCAGGATCCAATCACTATTTCCCCCCTCATTCCATCTCTAACAACTACCCAAACCTTTCTTAAATACATTTCTTCAACCGCAAGTCAACTAGCTGGAAGAAATAATTAAATTCTAAGCCCAAGTCGGCTCCTAAAATAAACAATTATTAAATGCAATACAAGTCGGCTCTCAAATAGCCTTACAAATAATTAATTCTCCATGTCGGCCTCTAGATCTACCTAGGAGAATACAAAACAAGCTACCCCCATTAAATACATCAAGTCGGCCCACCAAATCCACAAGAACTCCAGTCAGTAAGCCAAACTATCGAGCGTCAGTAAAAACAATCGAGCAAGCTAGGCATTGCTGAGCAAGCACATCAACTGAGCACCACAAGCATCATCGAGAACAGGTTCTTCCGAGCACTAGAAGTTTTACCGAGTTCCTTCAGTGACTAAACTCTTCAATGATCGAGCCCCTTGGTCAAAGCTGCAACCGAGTAACATAGAAACAATCCAACATTACACACCAACTTGCAGGATTTCCAACTACCCAGGATGCTCCTACATCAATACATCAGAGAGGAATTTGGGACTGTAGGATGACTAAACATAACTGATTCATCCCCTCTCAATTATCCAACATAATATGTATCTAGGAGGTCTAGTTGGCTTCTTAGCAATAATCACATATCTTGGTTTGACGTTAAGGTGCATCTTGATGAAGATGAACAATAATTTAGAATTTACATGTTTATTTGTATAATTGGAAACATGAACTATATTGACTTGATTGGGCTCTTTGTTCTTCAAGGATTCATCTCTAGAAAGGACAAAATCAAGGAAAGTGTGAATGATGTCATCCTCTTGCTCCAAGGTATCCTAGAGAGTAAGGGAAACTTTGGGAGAGAGAATAACATAATTCATTAATGCTTCATCTCTAGAAGTGAGTTCATTAGTGAATAGAAGATATGGTATCATTAGGAAAAGTAGCCATGATATCATCCTCTTGCACTAAATTATCCTTGTGGGGGAGGTATATTTTAGAAGATGGATCAACATCATTCCTCAAAGATTCATTCCTAGGAGAGAGATTTTTGAAAGAAGTGTTGATAACCTCTTCTTGCACCAAAATGTCCTCATGGGTGGGATCAATTTTGGGAGAGGAAAAAACATAGCTATAGATAGAAGGAAGAGATATTCTATCATCATATGCATAAAATGGAATGTCATGAACATCTTGGATAAAATTTCAAATTGAACTAGCAAAAGAAGATAACATCTCCATTCATAAAAAGCACTATGATTAAGAAAGATACTAAATAATCAATGTAATTTAAAATAATATTCAACTAATGATGTAATGAATTTCTAAAATTTTATGAAAAAAAATCAAATCTAACACTTACAACCAGAAAATATGCAAGTGTAGGATGTGCAAGGTTTACCAAAATGCAATGTATGGTGAGTTAGCTCTCTAAATGCATGTAATTTAAGTGCACAAGTAACATACTTCAGAATTGATTGAAAATATAAATCAATTAAATGCATGCAATTCAATTTTGAAAATTAAAATCATAAGATATGAAAGTATAAGATACAATGGGTTCACCAAAATGTATTATATGAAAAATGGACCATCTAGCATAACAATGCAAACTATAAACCATATCCAAACACCATTACATTAGGGGATAATCAATTAAGCCCAACTTTAGACCCTTGGGAGGGCTAGGCAATTTATGGTTGATTGTTCTCTTTTGATTTCATTGATTGCATATGATTAGAAAATGAGAGAAATAGGCTAAGTGGTGCAAAATTGTCAATAATCAACATAAATAGACAAATGCATATATGAGATCAATTGAAATGTATAGAATTGGACATGAGATGCAAAGAGTAACTTGTATATGAAATATGAGCTCAAAATGGTTAGACAATGGAGCTAGGTGCCATAGTCCTCATAGGCGCCTTAGATGCAAAACGTGGTCAAAGGGGTCTCAAGAGCTTCCAAACTACCTTTTGGTCAAATTCTAGGTCAAACTATGAGGACACTGGCACTAGTTGACATAATCTAGGTGCTTTTTGCTAATTTTTATCTGATTGCCCCTCTCTTAATTTGTATTATGCTCTTGTGCATTCAAATTCAACTTGGGACTTGTTTTCGAGCTTAAAAAGGCATTAACAAAGAGAAAAATGGTGTTGGACTATATAGGGGCTTGCACAAGTCAAACCTTGCGTAGGCGTTAACCTCCACTACAATAATATTGATTAGAAAAAGAGCTTCCCCTTGTAAGGAAAAAGATAAATATGTAATGAAATACTAAATTGAAGTGCTAAAATGAAATGATTATACCTTTGATTGATTATGCAATGCTCTTTAGATAAGTCCTCCACAAATGTTGATGAAATAACATGATAAATCATCTAGAAAATCCATCATGAAAACATACTTGAAGATGCCTTGTTGTAGCTTGTTGCTCCTTGTACTCAAATTTGGTCTCAAGGAAAAGTTTTTGCTCTTGAAATGAAATCTTTTGGATACGAGATGATAAAATGGATTAGGAGTGATGCCTTATAGGGGTCTCAAGTTTTTTTTGCATTTTGGCGTACTTACAATGGTCATATCCCAATATCAAGACCATATTTGATAATATCAAGGCTAATACATTACTCTCCTAAAATATCAACAAAAAATCATCTAATTATGTGGCTAAGCCACAAAGTCCCAACAAATAGGCCCTGATGTTTAGGGAAGTGAGATAATGTATAGGGCCTTAATATTAAATTTGGAATTTATATTAGGATTGATGATAATTAAGTATGGGATAAAGTGCTTTGAAATTTTAAATAAGATAGATCCCTAAATAAGTTTAAAATGATATAGGAAAAAACACACACTAAAGCAAGGGTCCAAAGAGGAGTATGAAATTGTAAGTGGTTACAATTTATGACAGCGTAGTAGGTAAAACATGTGACTTCATGAGATAAGAACATTCATTCAAAGGATTTAAATTTTTGAAAATTCAATTTTGAAGTCTAAGTTTTTGAAAATTTAAGATATGATATATTTCAAAAAGAAACTATAGTTACATATGTGAATGCGTGGGGTATGGTGTGATATTTGAATCATAATATTGTGCTTGTAGCTACCAAGGTTCAACCCTCTATTAGGTCATCATGATTGCCAATATTATTCTCTTGTTGATTTATTATGCTCATAGTTTCGAACATTTGTGTTGATGCTGATAGTGTGCATGTAAGTGACTTAGTACTCCAAACCATTATTGGATTATTATGCTCACATACTTTGTGAGCCAGTGTGTTTGCATGCTTTATGCTCTTTCTACTTAATGTTCTCACATGTTTGAACTATTCATATTAATGATGTGTCTTCATGCTGAAAATGAGGTCCCCCATTTATGACCTCGCTTGAATCAAAACAAACTAAAATTTCATCTATTCATCAACCTATATATTTAAGCAAATAAATAGGGGAAATGTACCAGTAGTCATTATAGCTAACTTTGCACACTCTAAACTTCTAAATGGTTCATCAGGTTTCAACAATTTTTTTAATGTCTTCATATGAAACTTAATCGCTTATAGCTATTGTTCTGATCTAGGTAGTCAAGATGAACATTGTGGGCATCGTTATGTACAAAAGGGTTAAAAAGTGGTCATTTAGAAGCGCCACCTAATACCTACTTAAAGATGCCTCAATAATTGTGCACAACAACCACCTCAACAATTTGCACATTTAATCTAATGCATAGTTCTCACAATTATTTTTATCAATACTTATGCACAAATACCCTAGTAGTTATGCACTATGGGCACCAATAAAGTTTCATATTTCATCCAAGTAAAGCCTACAAAATCTAACCATGGGGACTACAAAACCGGCGGCTAATCTCCAAATAAAATGGCAATACAAAATAACCCCCAATTTGCAAAACACAATGTTTTTTCGTCTGAATTTTTGTAATTTAACATCGACAAAATGTAGATCATGAAGATTCAACTAATGAAAATTTTACAGAAATCCCTTTTATTTTGACGATTTTAGAAACTGTATGGAGTACCATTTTGTATAGAGTTCAGCTGCGTCATTAACAAACTTTTTATTATAATTTTTGTTATTTCCTTAGAATTAGTAATTAAAAAGATTAGATAAACAAAGAATGAACAGCAATGGCAGCATGGACGGATCGGCAGTAACCTCTTCCCTAGAGATCTTGCTTAGTCATAAAAATATCCTTTGGTTTCTTATTTCAGAGCTTGGAAAATGATAAAGCTTGATTGTATCGTGCTAGGAACCGGTCTCTACATCACATAAAACTTCTGATTGAAAGGAACATATCAAATGCATGCATGGACCTTCGTTTCTTTGAACTTCATCGATTACACAACCCAAGTTTAGAATAACGTGCCGTGAAGCATCACATCTTTGGAAGTACAATTTGTTTGGCAGAGCTTAGTCTGCTTGCATGGCTTATACGTTGCAGTAAAATGAAGATTATAACCCATAATGCACAGAAAAGAACAAGTTCCATAACATTCCCTGCACAGTTTCTTTTCCTTTCTTCTTGTCTTTACCGTTTTACTCCTTGCACGGAAATCCACCACACACGTAAAATGGAGTGATAATGCCTTTTGTTCCCAAGCCAAATCAATCAATTCATTACTCCACAGTGCCCAAGTGTCTAAAGTCTCTGATTCATCATTTTTTTATATGGAAAGATAGAAAGTAAGCTTTTTTGTCCTGTCACAAACCAACGTCAATTCATCTTCATCATTTTAGACAAATGGAGCAACGAATCCCAACATGGCAGAGACTTTTGAGTTGAAGGTTGCGTAAACTGAACCCTCTGCACTGCTCTGCTCTGCATATTTCATGTCAACAAGAAAGAAATTTTTTTAAAAAAAAGTACAGCTTTGCTTCAATCAAATCTGTGAAAATCATGGAGGATATTCAAATCAGTTAACCCGTGACATCAATACCTATATTTCTCTTAGCTGAATAACTTTGCAAAAATACAAGTTGAAAGCTGTCACAAAACATATGCAGAAACCAATATTCTGATCTGAAGTTGAGAACTTTAAAAAAAAAATGATTAAGAGATTAGTTTGTTCTGAAGTTTACTATTTTCTCAATTTTAAGATCTTTTTTTCAATCTCTGCTGCTGCCATTACTATTACCCAACTAAAAGGAAAAGCAGTCTTACATCACTGAAAACTATATACATGAATCCCACTTGGAAACTTTGACATTTTTGCTAAACTCGGAGAACATGAGCTTTTTTTGAAAAAGAGCTCTGACATTAGGTTTATTTAGAAATAACAGAGATTTTTCTGTCATCGATCAGGGCAGAATACAGTTCAGATGAAAAGTGAACTTGACCAACAAGTTGAATTCAGAACATTACGTGACTCTGCATGCATTTAATTATACACTGCAGATCATTACAAACTCTTGGGTATGAAAATTGAAAAAATCATAATCCAAACTCTGTATATCAGAAGGCTGAAGACATGACCAAGACCTCTTCAATGCCTTGTCATAATGGTAGAATACAATATAATATATTAAAAATAGCTTGGGCTGGATAGTTAAATGATCTTCATGTTCCAAACCATGGTGTGCTAGCATGCTTTGTGCCTTTACTGACTTACTGTCTTGAAACTTTGGACTACTCACATTAATAATGTATTTTTATACTGAGAATGAGGTCTCTCATTTGTAACCTCACTTGTATCATACCGCACTAAAAATTCAAGTATTCACCGACTTATATCTATAGACAAATAGATAATTCTTTGGCCACAAAACATCATTGTCTCCAGTCAAATTGGAGATGTGATAAAGATTTGGTGGCATTTAAGGATTGAAGAGCTTGTCTCCACATTTGCATTTCCAGCTCATGGGCTTGTAATTTGAGTATTCTTGTGTACCAGCAGCTGGTGTATTGGGATCTCTGCTAATTTTCCTGTTCTGTGGCACTGCAGGGACCTGCACTGCTTCACATGGCTTGCATGAATTGCACTTGCTTTGACATCTTGGCGGTTTTGATCCTATCTGTGATTTCAGTTCAACAAGCTCATGCCTTTCAGTTCCTTTGTGTAATTCTGCATTCTGCAGAGCCAAAACAACAACTGTTATAACAAACTTTCTAATTGAAAACAATACGACAAAGACCTGAATGATTTTGTTAATGCACTAAGTACACACCTCATCCATAGGTTGATGCACTTCATATCTGGCCTTATCCACAAGATGGGCTGTATCCACAGGAGGAGATCTCCCTGCAAATAATTTTAAACTTTTTATGTTGAATTAAATGGAAAATACCATCACATAATATATTAACATGAGTAATAACATTCATAAAATGACAGGGAGTTTCTAAAAGCATTATAGCAATAAATGTTATGACAACTATTGTAACACTCTCAAACAGGTCCTCTCCCTGCACCATTATTATAAACAGCTGAACTCTCATCCATATCAAATTTATATTGATTCACAGTACCCACAAACTCATGGAGATCATTCAGTTAAATCCACATCAAATTTATACTGATTCACAGGACCCACAAACTCATGGAGACCATTCAGTTGAATCCACATCAAATTTATATTGATTCACAGGACTCATGGAGATCATTCAGTTGAACCACATCAAATTTATATCGATTGATAATACCCACAAACTCATGGAGATCATTCAGTTGAACACAATTAGAGCTTTATAGTAAATTAACTAATATTGAACTTTTTTTCAAATACACAAATATATGAAGATCAAGAATCCTCACCATGGACAACAGAGATGGAAGACAGCAGTATGATCATCTGAAGCCAAAAGAGCAAGAATCCACAGCTGGTTTTGACAAGCATGACTCCAAAATATATTTCCTTTATGAACAACTCTCAATATATAGAACTCTAACAGCTTAGGATTCCAATGAGAAGACTGTTTATAATTCCCGGACCACTACAAAACAAGCTGACTGTAATGCTGCAACTGTCCCAAAAGAAATCTTGAACCATGTATTGTAACTAATTGCATCAAACAACATCACTGAAAACCAAAGCTAATGCAGTGAAATCAACAAACAGCTTCTTCTCCATTGTAAACAGTACTAGATCAGGCAAGAAAGATTCCAGACTGAAACAGATTTTAAGCTAAGGGATTGTTTGAAAAGCTACCCAAAACTTCTTAAAAACAGGTCATACAAAATAACCCACCAAAACCCAATAGAAAAAGTCACCCCTGATTTGAAATCCAACAAAAAGTTGAATGTCTCAACAATTTCCACCCTGCTCTCTCTTTCAACTCAAAAATCACCCAACTTACTCATCACTACAAAAATATTTCAAAAACATAGAACTTATTGAGAAACCTTGAAGGAGATGATTAACATAGGCTCATGATAGAAGAATGAAAGCTATAGAAATAGGGAACTTCCAAAAATGGGAAGACACAACTGCACAACCTAAAACCCTCAAACGTCCTTGTTTCAAATCACCACAATTTGGCCTTCCTGCTATTATCTATACCAAATATGGCTTTCCCATTCTGCACACATTTTCACCTCTGCACATTGTCAATTCATTGCCAAGTACACAGAAAAAATTTGGGTTTAACAGACAAATTTTCTTCACGTAAACACAAGGGAGGGCTGAAACGAATGTGGTTGAAAGAGAAAAGCGTGTAATGTTGGCAAAGAAATTTGGGCCGCCCTGAATTATTCCTTGGGTTCGTTGCAATAAGCGGAAGAACAAGATTCTGTTAACTGACAGACTGAATCAATGTCCGGATTTCACCAGGCTCAGTTTGCTTTGGTTTCTTCGACAGAATTGTATTTTGCTTGTGTGTTGGCCTACACTCACACGCTAACGTAATGTCAAGACTCACAGCTCATTAAAGTTTATACGTTTAACAGGTTGGCAAATGCATATAACGGTACCAGTACAGCCAGTCACTTTGAGTGTCAATGTGATAGTTTTCAAACGTACACTTCCTTCTCAGAAATATAGCCTACCCAAATGTTCAACGTGCAAATCTTCACTGTAATACATAGCTTAGGTATAAAACCGAACATTTTGAATGAATGGATCAATGAATGTATGTTTGTTTGTGATATTGCTATCAAAATTTAATTGTGTAGTTTTTGAGTCAAACTTATTGACCCATGTTCAATGAATGTATGTTTGTTTATTTTTCATAATGGTCATTATGTCAAATATGATCAAATAGTGTATAGGACCCACACATACTCAACAAACGGATGAGTATTAAAGTTTGAAATAGAAAAGTCCAAAACATTGCGTCAACTAAATCTCTTTTTCTTTCTTCATTTTGGATCTTTTGCGTGTATCTTGATCAGGGAATCTACGACCCTTGTTATATTTTCTTCTTCAAACAGTTCACTCAATGTGTTCATATTTAGTGTCTTAATATAATTGATCCAAATATTCTTGTAGGCCGAAAACTCCATGATGTAATGCCATTATGTCTCCACAACTTCTTTAGTGCAATAACATCTTCTTTCATCTCACTCTTCTTTAGGTATCATCCATCTTTCAGTTTCACATCTAATTTGGTGCGAACTAGCTCTTAGATGAATGGTTTTAATGGTGTTCACACTAGACTAAATAGTTTATGGGACCTAGAAAAACATCTTTAATTTATCTTTAGACTATTTTCAATGTTAAACCTCCTATTATTAATGTCGACTAGGAAGTTGGTTATTTGGTTACACTACTTACACACACCCAATTTTCAACATGTAAATCCTCATTGTAACACACGAATTTAGGTTAAAACACAACATTTGAACTTGACATCAAATACTTAAAATTCCTTGCTCATGATTTACTACATTAAACTATAATGTTTATAAATTGTAGTTTGTAAGTAGTTACATCAGATGCCTTTTGTCTATAATATGCATTGGGTTTATGTGTTAATATGGACTGAACTTGTATATGATATTTTTTTTAAAACTTTGAATAAGAAAACTTGGGAGTCATGAATAGACATATATTATTTAATTTTAAAAAGCTTAGAAAATTGGTCCATTAAATGAGTGAAACAAGATCACCTTCAAATGACGGTCTAGTAAGTTCTCCTACTTTGTATAGATGTTCTTGCACACCTTTCCATGCCTTTGTTGTAAGTGTTGGTATATAATACACTATATCATGCAAGATTTGATTGAAGACGTGGCTTCAATTCAAAAGAACAAGAAAGATCAATATAGGAGGATAATGCTATTATGTCAGAAGATGGACATATAGAATGATGATGGAATTGTTGAGAATTTAAAGGGAACACCTTGGTGATATAGACCAAGGTGAGATATAGGATTATATAAGATTAAGATGTGTGTCTTAAAAGATTAAAACATGTATCTTAATCTGAGCAATCTTATGAATTGAGACTCTTCTATACTTGAGCGTTATACAAGATTTGATTGAAGATGTAGCCACCTAAGATCTATCTAAGAGCTTCACTGAAAGAGCAAGAATTAGCAATATGAGAGGATAATGTTATTCTATTTAAGGATGCACATATACAAGGATGACTAATTGATTGGGGTTATTGAGAATACAAAGGGAATCCCTTTGTAATATAGACGAAGGTGGGATGTGAGATTAAACAAAATTAAGACACATGTCTTAACCTTAAACTTATGACTTGAGATATAAAGTGATAATTATTCTACTTGTACCCAAGTAAGCTTATGTAGAGAAGACCTAGGTGATTACCCAACTAGGTAAAACATCTTGTTCACACCAACATGTGTGTGTCAAAGCTTTACATGTGTGTGAAACTTGTTGGCTTCTTTGTTTTTAGATTGTGTGAAGGTTGGGAATTTATGTTTGTTTTTTTATTTAAGTTGTTTACTTTATATTTGATGTTTTTTGTAAATTTAATAAAATTTTATATTAGAGTTCTTGGATCTATTTTTTTAAAGAGGACCACTCTCCTAAGTTTCCTCCAAAGTGGGATTTGGAGGGGAGCTAAGGGGTTCCTAGCTTTTTTCTTTAAAGACATTGTTTAAGGGGATGAAGCTATGACATCTAGCCATGCAAATGCTACTAGTTTTTATCATGCAAGCTATGCATGAGACTAGTTCTATTCAAAGGGTTCATAATAACCTTCAAACTAATGGATACCTCCAAAATAGTGAAGGTTGCCATGTTTTGCTTTGTAATCTAGAAGTTATTGCATATGATGCACTATACCTATTAGAACATGATTTGGTATGTAAATTCATGGATTTGAGAGTGGTGTTATCTTTCCTTGATGATTGAGCACGTTGTATATGGTAGTTGAAGGGAGATATTGGGGTTAAATGAGTAAAAATTTCTTTAGTTTTTGTCAAAAAAAAAACTTTATTTTTTTGTCAAACATGTTTAAGCCAAATGTGACTTTTTAGGGAAGCCTTTTTTATATATAATTAAATAGGTATTTTCATTTAAACTTGGCATGTGAGGTTTGATTTAGTAGATGATTTTCCACCCATAATGCAAATACAAGATAATGCATCTTTTCAAACAACCCATCTAGACAACCCATACCATACACACACATTCTTCCCGCAACTAGAAATCATAGACAAATAACATTCAATTTAAATAATTCATGTTTTGACAACACTCACCAAAACAACACTTTGTGCAACCAACATTCTCCTCCTCCTCCTCCCTCCCTCCTTTTTCTCCTCCTACTTCTCCCCCTCCTCCTCATTTTGATTCTCCTTATTCTCCTTCTCCTTCTCCTTCTTTTCCTTCTTCTTGTTAGGAAAATGTGTCTCAAACTTGCATTTATAAACAATTACTATTTTTAGTAAGTTTTCATTTGAGCACAAATTTTACCCATTCTTTCCCAAAGGTTTGGATGGGCTAGATAGGAACACCGATAAATTTAAAGTGTTACAAGATCATGTCTAGCTTTGAAGATATTAAAGTTTTTATTTTTGAAGTTGCTAAAGAAATTTTATGAATTCAATTTTGAAAGATTTAGAGGCTTTAACATAGCCTAAAAATCTATGTAACCAACATAACAAGTTATGAGGTGATAGAGCACATCGGGAGCTTTTTATGCTTCGAATAGTTCGTCTATCAAACACCTGGTTCAAAAGTTATGGCCTTCAAAAGTTGTGTCTCTTGAAATAGGAAAAGTTAAAATGTGTTGAACACATAAATGAGTTGTAAAAGGGAGTTACACATACTAGTGTGTGTTTGGACACATCATTAGGAATCTTTGATTGGAGATACAATGGGCATCACTTATCAGTGGTTTTTAGCCTATGGTTTTGTAATACCGTTTGAAAATTTCATGTATTGTATATCCTATATAATATATTAGGTGTGTGAGATAGAGGGTGGGTGCAAGAGTCTTATAACAATATAGTTACCTATGAATCTCTGGTTGGTGATACTTTGAGAGAAGCTTTCTCAGTAAGTGTATTGTAATATATTATTGATTTTTTAATAATATTTTTTTTGGGGATTTTGGAGTGTGGAGGATTTCTCTCAAAATGGTTTTCCCCATGTAAATCATTGTGTTGTGGTATGCATGTTATTTATGTTATTTCTATTAAGTTTTTGAAACTGTTGTAAATATTTGAGATTTTTTTTTACATTACCCTCTAATCTTGAAGTTAGTGTAGGAAGTTGTTTTGCTACTTAACGTCTTTACAAGTAGTACCATAACCTAATCACCTTTGATTTTATTTGTGGGTTGTTGAGTTTTTTGAACTAGCACATATTTGAGCAGTCCGGCTTGTGTAAAAGATACTTTGTTATCTTGTTGTAAGAACTTTTAGATGGTTAGTTCGTCAAGGAGAATAGAGGAAGACACATTTTATAGGAATAATTTTGAAATGTGCAAGCTAAAGATGGAGGATTTGTTAATAGATTGAGATATGTGGGATGTTGTTGATGAGAAGGTCATAACACCTAAGGATCCAAATGAGGCTACTAAATATGTTTTTATGGATCATAAAGCCAAGGGTCTAATCATATTGTGTCTTCCACACTCTATTCTAATCAATGTCCATGAAGAGTTCTCTACAAAGAAGCTTTGGAAGAATCTTGGTGAGATGTATCAAGCTAAATATTTAGTAAATAATATTTTCTTGAGGAATAAACTATATTCCTTGAGAATAGAGGAGGGTAGAAAATTATAGAC
Organism: Chamaecyparis obtusa; assembly: GCA_027943335.1. Lineage (NCBI taxonomy): Eukaryota > Viridiplantae > Streptophyta > Pinopsida > Cupressales > Cupressaceae > Chamaecyparis > Chamaecyparis obtusa. The sequence continues at coordinate 790,565 of BSBK01002112.1, forward strand.
AACGTAGAATCATTCAATATGTTGGTGGATAAGTTGGCATTAATTGGTGTCAAGATGGATGAGGAGGAGAAATGTCAGATCTTTCTTTGTTCTTTTTGTGATTTATAAGATTCTCTTGTTATGGCCATCAACAATAATTCTATTATTTTAAGGACTAGAGATCTGGTGGGTTCTTTGATTCTAAATATATAAGGAGGAAGGTATTAATCAATGCTACTTGAAGCCCTAGCTATTCTTATAATACCTAAGGAAAAATGGAAAAAAGAATGAGAAGTTTGGTAACTCTAAATCAAGGGGAGATTCACATCTCCTGGAAAGTCCAAAGTTATTTGTTGGAATTGTGATAAGCTTGGACACATTTGTAAGGACTACAAAGAAGAAAAATAAGAAATTTAATTCTAATTCTGAGTCTAAGAAGGAAGATGGTGATGTTTTCATTGCAACTTTGGCCACTCATGCATGTGATGATGCATGATTAATTGACTTAGGTAAATCTTTTCACATGTCCTCTAATAAAGATTGGTTTTTTAAATATGAAGGATTTGATGGAGGTAAAGTGCACTTGGATGATAATTCTCATTTAAATATTGTTAATCATGGTAGAGTTAGAATCAAGTTTGTTGATGGTATTTAATAAGAAATATTAATGGTGTGTTGCATCTCCCTAGTCTAAGATGAAATTTTTTATTTGTGAGAAAACTAATAGATTTGGGTATAAGTAATTTTTTCTAATGCAATATGAAAAATGATGAGAGGTTCTATGGTGATTTCTAGAGGTTTCCAAATTGGCATATTGTATAATTGGATGCATACATTTTTTACTGTAATAGTAGTTATGTGAAGACCAAATCTATGGATACTCTATTGGAAAAGGTGAGGGCTTCACCTTCAGTAGATGGTAATGGATTTTTGGTACCTAAGGGTTCTTTTCTTCTAAATCAAATTTACCTATAGATAAGACTTTGTAATGGCACTAGAGACTTGGTCATATTAGAGAGAAGGGTCTAAGGAACTTGAAGAATACAAACCTTGTTGAAGATTTGAATGATTGTAATCTTGATTTTGATTTTTGTGAACATTGCATTTATGGAAAACAAAATTATGTTCAGTTATACTTGAGTTCTCATTAATCATTTGGTGTGTTGGATCTTATTCATTTTGATGGATTTGGTCCTACAGGTGTTCCTTACATTGGAAAATACACATATTATGTCTTATTTATTGATGATTATAATAAGACATGGGTATATTTTATAAAAAATAAATTTGGTGTTTTTAGTTGATTTAAAAAATTTAAAGAAATGTTTGAATTCTAGATTGGAAGGAAGATGAAACATTTAAGTACTGATAGTGGTGATAATTTTTTCTCTAATGATTTTGATATATTTTGTAAAGGTTGTGACATTCATAGATAGAAGAAAACTCTATATTCTCCACAATAGAATGGACTTGCTGAATGGATTAACATGATGTAGATGAAGAAGGTTTTGAGTATATTTAGTGGTGTTGACCTAGAAAAAAGGTAGTGGGTTGAAGCTATTGTCATTGCTTGGAACCTAATTAACATGCCTCCTACATTATCTCTTGTTTGAAAAATGCATATGGATGCATGATTTGGTCATAATCCTTCATTAAGACATCTTAGATTTTTTGGCTGCAAGACGTGTATGTGCCAAAGGAGAAATGAACAAAGTTAGAGAACAAGGTTGTGAAATGCATCTTCATTAGACATAGCTATGGTGTGAGATGATACAAGCTTTAGGACTGTTATCATATTTTTACTCATTCTTAGATTGGAGACCTAATTACTAGATGATGCTACGGTACCCTAGTTTGTGTTATTAGGTGATCTTCTTTAAGTTTGTGTTCATTTCATTTTGAAGAGTACATGAAAGTAAAAGGAAATGAACCGCATCTAAAGCTACACGTGCATGTATGTATACTATACAAAAGGGAAAGAACTGAAAGGAAAAACATCTATCTGAGCTCACACAGGCCGTGAGCATAGCCGTTACCAGAATTGAATGAATGAGTATACATATACATAAAGAAAATGATTAAATACTGGGGTACCAAACATTGCCTGGTAGTGGTGTCCGGATCTGGTCCTGTCCAGAGAGCTCTTAAGATCTAGAACCTGCAAGAAGAGAGGGGATATGGTTAGATCCAATGGATCTATGCAATGGCTGGTATCACAATATCTATAGAATGCATATGTACACTCAGCCATGCACCTCTGACAAAGGTTGTGCTCAGGGCATGTGCATAAGGCTCCAAAGAACAAGAGGTGCCATGTTTTCACTGACGTGTTTGTTTCATGTGCAGATACAAGAGGAGCTAATCCAATAATGAATCCAATGAATGACCCGGGCCCTTGATGCGGATCATGATAGAAAAACCTCAAGTTTGTTGTCGATGATCACATCAAGGGCCAAGAGCACACATCGTACAAAATAGAAGACATCCAGATGATGCAACATCAATGAGGGCACTTAAGGATCATGAAAGCAGAATCTTGGAAGCAAGAAAAACATGAAGTGCAAACAACAGAGGAATAAGACTACAGTCCTACATGTCACAAAATGGGGCACACCATAGCATAATATGCTCCAAGGATGCATTCAATGCATTGATATTATGGCATGGGCATACCAAATATGTGTGATGTAGCCTGACATGATAAACCAAATAGGACACTGAGTAAGCAATCAAATACAATACCCTGTTTAGCCTGCAGGCTTGATCATTCAGAGCACATAAGCACCTAAGGCAATAGCAAGATTTCATGTTCTGAATACTATACAATGAATCAGGGCACCAAGATTCTCAAAAAGTGGTGTTAGGATGGTGCATGGCAAGCATAGAGGTACATAGTTTGCAAACAGAGGAGCAGTGAGGTAATGAATATCCATACATAAACATCAGGGCATGTTTCCAATCAGACAATGTGCTATCAAATGGGTCACACATCACTGAAATAGCATGCACTAAATAAGGACTGAAATATTGTTTACTTGGTGCCATCAAATAGAGGAGCAATAAGATATAGCATTGCACAGTAAATAATGATGGCACCATGTAAAAAATCAAGTACATAATGCCAGTACATTAGCATAAAATCAACATTGATATTTCATATAGCATCTATGCCAGGCAGATAGATCTATTGCTAATCAAAAGTCACACATCCGATTTGGCCTTAAGCTTGAATGGTAGGGTACAACAATAATATTAGAAGTAGCTTATGGTTTATCAAGGAAAAGAGGATCATGATGCCCCATTAAATATAAAGCAGTAAACAGTGGAGAATGAAGATTGCGGTGCCATCAAAGCAATAAGCAACATGACATAGCAGATGGCTACTGACCCGCGGGCAGTGTATTAATACCCCAACCATGGGTTATCATTTATTCAAGACTGTCACATAATGTCTGAGGTTCACAAGCCACATAAACAGGGCACAAGTGTATAAGCACAAACATTAATCACATCACATTAGATCAATGGTACAACAAATGAACAAGATTAGCAACATCAAATTCAAAAGATATGGCCTAGTAAAACAACAAGTGTGGAAACAACATAGAGATTGGTGCTATTCATTTCAAACCAGTGAATAAGCATTAATCCCTGATGCCACAAGCTTGCAGGCTGGCACCAACAGTAACATCAACACAACAGTGAAGCAACAAGTTCACAGGCCTGTGCATGAAGAACAAGACAATGAGCATCACAATACCCCTTGGAAATAATAGTGAATAAGAGGGGTTTCATGCCAACAAATAGCATTTTCAAATGCATGGCAACTCGCGGCATTTGAGCAAGGCAGTGGATTACATTTCCTTCATACGGTGATTTTTATGCCAAATACAATGAGTATATACAACACATGTCAATGTACCAAAAGGAAATCCCAAATCACGGGCCCCATGAAGGTTCAAAATACAATAGGAAATGAATCAAATGCGTATGCAGTGCCTTGAGGACGCAGAAGATTAAAATGTAAAATCTGTGCCCTAGTTATTTAGTGGTGCCTTTAGGGTAACATGGAGGTCTCGAGCTCATGCAAGTAAGTGCATACACACAACACCCTTGAGATACAGTTGATTCAAGCATGCCAGTGGATCAAAATACAACATACTATTATCACAAGATCAACAAACACATGCCTTAGCCCGTGGGCCTATGCATTTAGGAGGTGATAAATATAATGATGCCCTAGATCTTCGAGGGCCACAACTCATTGGCACCGAAGAATCAACAGCAAGAAATGAATCAATACAGATAAACAGTGCCCTAGTCCCTCACGGGCTGGCAAGGGTTCACCAGTCTTTTCAAAGCAATAAGAAACGTGAGGCAATGTATGGATAACAGAGTTCACGTTTTATCTGAATATATTGCCATTAACATCTAGCAAAATAGTGCCCTAAAATGCAGTAAAACAAAAGCATGTTACAACATGGTGCCCTCATTTTTGCCAAGAAATTGAATTACAGAGAGGCTACAGTATCTTTAAAATACAGAAGTGAATACCAGTGTGCTAAAAATCAAATATACAATCAACATATGAATGTAAGCCAAATCGAATGTGCAAATCAAACCTACCTCCGTAATGAAGCCATGAATATCATGAACAAATGTTTCCAAATAAGCCAGAATCAGAGATCAGAGGTGGAACTACCAGTAGGAAATGGCAACTTGCCAAATGTCATAGAGGAGGGTTCGCAGTGCCAACAGTTGCCTTTCCATCTTCGAAAGGGTTTCTCATTTCAATGATCAATTGATATTTTCTCCTCATTTTTTTTGAGTTGAGGCTATTAATTGTTTTACTTTAGGTGCCCTTTTTAATTAATGGATCTTTTATGTAATGTAATATTTTAAATGTTTTCCCCATTCTTTTGGGTTGAGAATATTTTAAATATATGATGGTCCATGTTTTGTTATTTAGGCACAAGTGGATTCTTGTTTAATTATGATTATTTTAAAATGTGTTTCCCCATTTTTTGGGTTGAGACCATTTTAAAATATATTAGGTCCATTTTGTGTCATAGTGGGATAGGCTTTAAATGTAACAGTCATTGCACGTATGTCATTGTAAGATGTCGACAAGTGGTGTTTTTATAAACCATTGTTAGAATATCATTTATAGGCATGACTTAGTGGATAGAGTGGTCTTCCTTGACTATCTATTTTTAGGTCCCCACTTTCCTCGCCCCCTAGAAACCTGGGAATCTGGCATTCGAATTATGATGCAGTGTCATGGGTCCATTTTTGACCTTTTTCTATTCTTAGGAGGAAGTGGAGTTTGAATGCAGATTCCTAGTTTTTAGTTTTTATACCTCTCACTTTTGGTGATTGAGGTTAGCTCTTCATTTCTTTCTCTCTGAGAGTGTTGTAGCTCTGAGAGACACAATTGTACTTAGTTTCTTTTCAGTAATAAAAATTGATCCTTCTTGTTCTCCTATAATTTTGGGTTTTCTTTTGAAGTCATATGCAGGATTACTGTGATGTTCTTATATCCTTAACCTGCATGTTGAATCCAAGTTGGTGTTCATGAATTTATCTTAATTTAGTAGTGTGACTTGTGTGCAATTAAGAATATCAGAATTGTGAAGATTTCTTCCTTTTTTGCATTCCAAGTACCTTGTTTCACTAAGAGTTTAAGAAAGTGGGATTGAGTTGTGAGTTAAGTTTCTTTTGTTGTTGGAGTAAACTTGTTTTTCAGTTGTGGATCTTCTTTAAAATTTGGTGGATCACCTTTGTTTTTCTTTCAATCACAGTTGGTTTGTTTTTCATGCACTCTCTCCCTTTCCTCCTAAAAGGTTTAGATAAGTTTCAAGTGATCCAAAGGGAAGCCGACCCTTAATCTGGAGGTCTATTCTCAGATAGGTTACCCACAGCCTGAGAATAGTCCCATGTTTCATAGGATTGCTGGGTTCAACACTTAGCAAATTGGGTGCAATCCTTAGTGACAACAAGGACCATGTTGTATAGAAGGTGATACATGATAGAATTTTTATTTTTAGAGAAACTCCTTCTGTAACATTGCAACCTAAATAAACTAAAAAGAGATGTGATTCAACTACTTTCTATGCACAAGAAAGTTGAATCAAAGCTCCTAGATAGACAAGAAGTTGAGGAGAGCTCATCTTTCTCTGAATCTTTAGAAGAGGAAGAAGAATCTCCAACTCATCTTGTTAAAAGGTCTACAAGGCATAGATAGGCATCTAAAAGGTATTCTCTTGATGATTGGAGATGGAATTTTTCTTTGAATACTAGTGTGGATGAACCTAGATCTATAAAAGAGGCATTAGGTATGAATGATGTAGAATCTTTTAAAATTGCTATAGATTAAGAAATGACAACTTTGAAAAGTAATGACATATGGGATCTTGTACTATTTCTTGAATGCAAATGGGTGTCCAAGAAAAATATTGGTTTAGATGAAAATATTGAGAAGTAAAAAGAAAGGTTTCTTGCAAAAGGCTACTTTCAAATTGAGGGTGTTGATTAAATGGTGAGATATTTCGTCCTATTACAAAAATGACATCCATTATATTTTTTCTTTCTATTGTTGTTGCTTATGATTTAGAGGTTAAACAATGGATGTGAAGACTTCCTTATTTCATGGTGATATATGGAGGAGGATATTTACATGACACAACTCGAGCACTACATGGTAAAAGGTAAAAGTATTTTGGTTTGCAAATTGAAGAAATCTCTATATGGCCTCAATCAGATTCCTAGGATGTTGTATTAGAAAACTGATGCATATGTTTTGAGTTTTGGATTTGAGATTTTTAAATTAGACTACTGTATTTTTAATAAATCTGATGGTACCATTTCCTTTATATTACATTATATTATGATAATATGTTGTTCATTGGTAAAGGGAATTTGATGATTGTAGAATTGAAGTCTCAACTTGCTGCTAAATTTGAAATGAAATTTTTTGGTGCAACTAAATACATTTTTAGGACAATATGTTGTTCATTGGTAAAGGGAATTTAATGATTGTAGAATTGAAGTCTCAACTTGCTACTAAATTTGAAATGAAAAATATTGGTGCAACTAAATTCATTTTTGGGATGGAAATTAGAAGAGTTAGAGTGAATATAAATTCATGTATAGGACAAAGTAATGATGAACTACAACTGATTTAGAACCTGAATGAAGAATCTGTGATTTAAGATCACTAAGAAGTTGCTAATTAGATATGCAAGATGATTAAATCAATATTATGTTGTCATTGATTTCAACTAGCTTGACAATACTTATCTTGTAAGTTACTATACCGAAACAACTGAAGAAAGGTGAAAGAGATGAAGAACATAAATATCTACATGAGGAAGATGTATATGTTAGATGAGGATAATGAATACACTGAGTAACTTATTGATGAGTCTATGACTTGATGATATCGACTTTATTATGTTGCATTCATCTATGATGAAGAATAGAGCAGAAAGACACAAAGCAGTGTTGTCAGTAAATGAAGTATTCCAGTATACACCAATGGAGTGTAGTGTATACCAAGCGCAGTGTTAACCGAGCTTGTGTTCACCGACGCATTTCTTTGTTAACCGAGCATAACAGAAAGGAATTAAATCATCAGTTTAGCTGATAAAGTGATGAGTTGTAAAGTGTATGAAATCGAGGTAACAGATAAGGTTTGTTGTGAAGATTGACGACTAACATAATTCAAGAAAGATCTAATGGAGCAGATTGAAATGTGTTATTAACACATTAGCCGATATCCATTTGCAAATTTGAAATAAACATATGTTGAATATCAATATCAGGAATAGGATAAGAAATCTGAGCCTGCAAATGCTTAAATCTACCAATAAATTCAGTTAATTTTTCTTTAGCATTTTGTTTACAATGCATCAAATCAGTCAAAGACACTTGCAGGTCGATGTTGTTTTGAAATTGTTGAATAAAGGCATTAGAAAGTTGTGGAAAGGAATCAATGGAATAAGGAGGCAAGGAATAATACCATTGTAAGGCCTTGTCACGGCAGGTTCTAGCAAACAGTTTGGCTAAAATCCTATGGTCATGAGCATAATCACTACAAAGGATTTGGAATGTTTTAACATGATGAACAGGATCTCCTTTTCCATTATAATTCTCAAGATGAGGCATCTCATCTTGCTGAGGAACATGAGTATGAATAATGTCTCAGAACAAGGGACTTCCCATGTCACATGTAGGAGTACTAAACTTGTTTTGAGTTAAGGAAGCAAGTTGTTGTTGCAAGGATGACACAGTCTAAGCTAAACTGATGATTGTTGAATCATTAGAGGAAATAGGAGTAGCAACATTAGACACACTAGGTATAGTGTAAGAAGCTACCGAAATAGAAGACACAACTGGGGGAACACTAGGAACTATAGTTGGAAGTGGATTGGAATAAGTAAAAGGAACATTATGATATGAAGGTTGTGATGTAGGAAGAGACACATGAGGAACACTCATAGGAATAGAGGGAACCGTTACAGTCACCAAAGAAGGAGTATAGGTAGGAATAATAGGTAAAGGATTAGAAGGAGGTTCAACACTAGTGATAGGAGGAATCAACCCTAAATCTTGAGCTTCTTGAGCTAAAGGTTTAACATTTGAATGCACAAGGTGAGTAATACCATGCAAGAGGTTAACACCTTGATCACTATCAAAGAGAACTTTCTTAAGAGCCTCTATAGCTTGAATGGAATCTTGATTATGGTTCTCTTGAATAAGCCAATTACCCATTTTATCAAGTTAAGTGGAAAGTTTTTGGACTTGGTCAGGAGGAACTTTTAAAGTGTCATCCTCATCATGAGATGAGTGAGAAGAGTTTTGCTCCATAGTAGGATTGAAATCATGAAGAATCAAGTTATCATCCGGGATCCTAAGGAAAGGAGAGGAAGATTCAGGATCAAAGGCACCCATGAGTCTACGACTTCTTCTAACCAGAATATTATAAGTAGGACTAGTGGTAGTAAAGCTCATAAACTAATGTAATGCAAATGAACTAAACTAAGAACACATAAAGCATGAATATTTTTGTATTTTTGAAATCTAATTAGCATGCAAGATCTAACACAAAGGAAAAATCTAATACTAACAAGATAAAAGAAAAGCACAATAAGGCATCCAATTCCACAAAATAAAAGAGAGTAAGTATGTCGGGTTCACCAAAATGAATAGGGGTAAAATGGCTTCACACCTATTTAAATGTGTATGTGTGTATGAAATGTGTAGGGGAAATATGAGATCCACTCTTAAATCCAAATTCACAAAGGAGAGATCCAATTTGATCAACCAAAAGGTTAATGCACAATCAAATCAATCTATGGAGAATATGAAAGAGAGAGAAAAACCCTATATTTCCCTATGGTATAATTGAAGTGTTTAGAATTTGAAGTAATTGAAATACAAGTACTAACCTCAAATTAGGGCAAATCTAGAAAAGGCCAAATTTTGATGTCTGTGTATACTTTCAGGAAAATTTGCAACCTGTTTCGAACTGGAAATGCCGAGACGAAGAAAACCCAGAAATATTTTTCCAAGATGAGCTCAGGTCGACTTTGACCCTCATAAAAGGTCAAAGGCTAGATTCTTTATTTGAAGGTCGATTCTGATTTTGTTCACAGATCTCGAAAGTTCATCAAAAAGGGTATCCAAATCTGCTCTCAAATCCAAAATCCTGCTCCTGTACCTGCAAAAAAATGGGGGTTTTTGTTGTATGGGGGGTTTGCCTTGGTCAAACCCCAATTTAGGAATTAACCTTGAAATTGAATTGAAATGTAGTGTGCATAAACAAAGTAATTAGAACAAATCACCTCACTTATGTTAAAGTCCTTTTAGAGGATTTGAATCCTCAAATCCACAAGTAGGAGTGCTTCAATACATGTAGAATGAATGTAGGATGTCTCCAATCAATGGCATTTGATCTTCAACACCAATCTTTGACTTGATCTTTGCATATGAGGAGGCTTGGATGAATGTAGAAGGATGGATCATCAAGGGGGCTCCAAAGAGATTGAATCCTTCAATGGCTAACAATGGATCTCCTTGATAGATGAATGCTTGAACACTTGAATGCTTGAAGGCTTGCTTGAACTTGAGAGCTTGAGAGATTGCTTGGTGAGAATGGATGTGAAAATGAGAGAGGAAGGCCTCCTTTTATAGTGAGCTAGGGCACAATCCTCTAGAGGGGCCACCTTGGAGAATTAAATCCCAATTAGGTCCTAACATTTAGAAAATATACCTAGATTAAATGCAATTAGAGGATTTACCATTTTGAAACCCGAAATAGCCAACCCGGAGGCGGGAAAATAAATATCCCCGAAACCCGATACCTAAAAATCAAGGAATTTGGAGTTTTGAGAGAGGGGGGAAAAATTGAGGTTGGGACTGACCTAGTCAGGTATGAAATTGATCCTGACCTGGTCAGGTTCAAGCTCGATCCTGACCTAGTTAGGATCAACCTCAAATTTGACCCTGGGCCCAGATCCAATCAGAATCAAGTCAGCAGGTCCCGGGGATGCCTGGAGACCTATAAATGATATCAGAATAAGATAGAATGCTAGGGATAGGCACAAAATCCTATGATGACTATGATGAAGGCTAGGATGACCTATTTCTAATTGCTACCTAGAAAATAGAGCCATGGAGAGGGAAATTAAGGAGAATCCTTGGGATCCTAACCTTAATTTCACTTAGAATGGAGAAGAAAAGAAGTGGAAAGAGGGGAGAAAGCAAAATAAAAGCAAAGATCAATTCAAGGCATCCAATATAACCCCAAACTACTTACCTAGAGGGCTAAACACTCTTAACATGGAAGTGCTTCCATTTTAAGATGATACACCCTGTTAAAGGTAAAAACCCCAGTGGGAATTAGCACCCAGTAATGATGTACTGAGAGTATAGTAATCCTTGTTAGAAGATATACCCCTATTAGGAGCTTATTGAAACATTATAGTACATAGTCCTTGTTAGAGGACATACCCTATTAGGATTCAAGAACAATGGAGGGCTCACTGCCTAAAGAAGGTTAAATCCACCTTCAGAACTCACTAGTTCGCAACCGGTGTATATGAAGAAATGCACAATCTTTTGAACTATTTTCTAGCAACTATCTTTGCTTGATCAGTTCCAATGAAGTCCAACAGTAAACCTCTACTCTACATGCAATAGAAACAAGCTCGCAGCTTTCATAACCTCTCTATATCACATGTATTCCATCCATATCTTTTCCAAAGAAAAGACCTTTCATTTATACCTTATTACATTTTACCAAGATCAGGTCGGCCCATAAGGCTTTCCTAATTACAAACAATTACATAAACCCTTACTAAGATACACACGGTATCTAGAACAAGTTTACAATGATTACATTACAATAATTAAGGACTGACATCCTTGATTTGTGCTTGCCAAATAAAATATATGCTTCATTCCCTAAGTCAGTTTCAGAATAAGCCATCGCCAGAGCACACGCCATAGATGACATCACCAATCACTCCATACCTTGTGCTAACCAATGAACATCCATCAGTACCTCTTCCATCATCCTTCAAGTTCGTATACCTTGAATCTAGTTCCTCTGAAAGATATATCAAAAACTCAGAGACTAACTCTATCAATTCTCACTGTCACAGTCCAGTGACCAGTCTTTACCAAAACAGCTGTAACTTTCTCAATATGCAATACCTAATGATGCGATCATAGATATAAGATCACAACATCCACCTGAACTCTCATCTGACTTTGCAGCATCTGAAACATCCGTACACTAACTGTACACCATGATTACCAGTCTGGTTCCTTCATAAAAGCATATGTTGACATCAATGACAAAACACAAATGACAATAGTATGAGTGCCCATTCAGTTACATAGTGATTAAACATATTACATGTCTCAATCACCACCCATGCATTAGTAATATCCAACAATCTCCCTCTTTGGCATTGATGTCAACATATGGGAAAATCTTATCCCAAAGTTATATCAATCCAAAGTCCTTCAACTGAATAATCTCCCCAAACAGTAGAGATTTTCTCATAGAAAAAATCCCGCTTTGACAACAATGGAAAAGGGTTCCGTGAGCCTTCAAATGCTTTCACAGATAAACTTTCTTCCACGATCACTCCCTCTGAGGAGTAGATCCCTACATCCAGTCCAGAAAATGATGAGGCTCTGAACACTTCTGGACTAATGCATCTCTGCATCATTTATTTCTGACTAGGAGGGGTCTAAACCCCTAGCATACGTCTGAGATATTCAAAGGTATCTTTCGGTAGTGGCTTTGTAAAAATGTCTGCAATCTTCTCTTTTATACTGATATATTCTAGCTTGATTTCTTTTTCTACCACCTTGTCTCTCAAGAAGTGATACTTGATAGAAATGTGTTTAGTTTTAGAGTGCATCACTAGATTCTTTGACATATTTACTGTGCTGGTGTTATCACAATGGATAACCACATTTTCATTAAAATTTATTCCAATGTCTATCAGCATTTGTTTCATCCAAATAATCTGAGTGCAATTTATAGCAACAACAACATATTCTGATTCAGTAGTAGATTGTGCTATACAATCTTGTTTCTTACTTAGTCAAGAAACCAACTTTTTCCCAAGGAAAAATGCACCACCACTAGTACTTTTTGTCATCAATATTTCCTTCCCAATCAACATCAGTATAAGAATGAAGTTCAAAGCTATCATTCCTATCATACCATAAACCATAATCTCTGGTTCCTCTGAGATACCTCAATATTCTTTTCACAGCAGCTAGATGAGTCTCTTTGGGTTCTGCTTGATATCTAGCCAAAATTCCAACAGCATTAGCAATATCTGGTCTGGTGTGAGTCATATATTGTAGCCCTCCAACCATTGACCTATAAAAAGTCTAAAAAACACATTTTGATTCATCATCAATTGTTATCTTGTTTCCAGTCACCATAGGTGTTCCTATTGGTTTACAATCTTCCATACTGAATTTCTTAAGCAATTCTTTGAGATACTTGGTCTGAGAAATGAAAATACCATTCTCATTCTGAGTTATTTGTAGTCCAAGAAAGAATTTCATTTCACCTATTATGGACGTATCAAATTCAATTTCCATTTCTTTAGCAAACTTCTTACATAGATCATCATTACCTCCAAAGATAATGTCATCCACAAATACTTCTACTATCAGGATTCCATCTTCAGTAGTTCTTAAGTATAAATTACTATTTGCATTACCTTTTCTAAATCCAAGTCCAAGTAGATACTTGTCCAACCTTTCATACCAAGTCCTAGGAGCTTGCTTCAACCCATACAGTGCTTTCTTCAATTTGCACACCATGTCTTTGTCTTCACATAGAGGAAATCCATTTGGTTGTTCTATGTATACTTCTTCTTCAAGATCTCCATTCAGAAATGCAGATTTAACATCCATCTGATACACTTTGAAGTTTTTGTGTGCAACATAAGATAGAAATAATCTTACTGCCTCTATTCTAGCAAAATGAGAAAATATTTCTTCAAAGTCTATGCCTTCTTGCTATGAGTATCCCTTACACACTAGTCTTGCTTTGTTCCTTACAACTATTCCTTCTTCATCCATTTTGTTTCTAAAGACCCATTTTGTTCCTATAACATTTTTATTTTTAGGTCTTGGAACCAATTCTCAAGTATTATTTTTCTTTATCTGATCCAATTCTTCTTTCATGGCATTTATCCAAGATTCATCCTCTACTTTTACTTTAAACAACTTGAATTTGTCAAATGCTTCTGATTTTTCTCTTAAATAAGTAACCCACATCATTCTAGAAAATTCATCAACAAAGAGTATAAAATACCTTTCACCACAGTATGACTTTTTTCTTTTAGGCCCACATAGATCTGTATGTACCAGATCCAACTTTCCTTTTGATGTAAATGTTTTTCTTTTATGACTACTTTTAGTTTGCTTTCCCATAACACATTCTCTGCATACAGTGTTAGAAGGTTTCACAATCTTTGGTAGATCTCTTACTGCATTAGCCATACTTTCCTTCACAATGTTATCAAAGTTAACATGACAAAATCTTCTATGCCATAACCAACTATCATCTACCTTCGCAACAAAACAAGAGGCTCCAAATGTGTTTAGTTCAAATACATTACCTCTAGATCTTGAACTGGTAGCAATCAGTTTTCCTTCCTTGTTTCTGATAAAGCATTTACCATTAACAAAACTTAACTAAAAGTTTTTATCCATTAACTGTCCAACACTCAACAAATTGTGTTTCAGTCCTTCAACAAGTAGTACATTGTTTGTATTAGTTTTTCCGTCCATAGTGATGGATCCAACTCCTATGATGGACTTTGGGAGATTGTCCCCAAACCTTACAACACCTCCATCATAATTTACTAATTTAACAAACTTGTTCTTATCACCAGTCATGTGATGAGAACATCCACTGTCAATTATCCATTCAGTTTTCTTGTCAACATGAGATACTAAGGCTTTTTCTTCATGAATAGGTTCATCTTTAATAGCAACAAATCCAATCTCTTCATCGTCTAAATCATCATTAGAGATTCCTTCACTAGCATAATAACATTCTTTGTCTCTTCTAATCTTTGCATAATCAGGTTTGTACTTAGGAACTCTTGTAGGACATCTAGATGCAAAATGACCTATCTTATTGCATGAAAAACATTTCAAAGGTAATTTGCCTTCAAATTTTCCCTTACCTCTTTTCTCTCTTCTAGCAATTAGTGCAACAAGTTCTTCCATCTTCTTTTCTTCTTCCATTATCTTCTCCCATTCCTCAACATACTCACCAAGCTCTTCTTTCAAGTCTTATTTGCTTGTGCTCAGAAGTGCAGATACTTTCTTGTGTGCGGATGCCCTAAATGCATATTCAACTTTAGGTGCAACTTCTCCTAATTCTGCACCTTCAAAGGTAGTTAACTTTGCAATCAACATCTCTCTACTAAAGTTTGGAGTCAGGGGTATAGTTTCTTGAATTGACATTGCCTTGAATTTGTAAGTAGGAGTTAGAGATCTGAGAATCTTTGCAATAACTTCATCTTCATCATAAGTGCCTTCACAATTTTTGATTCCAACTACAGCTTCTGTAACCCTTTGAAAATAGGCTCTAATGCTTTCATCTTCATTCATTTGCAGCTTCTCCATCTTTGTCTTCCATTTTTTGCAATTTCGCTTGTTTGGTATACTTGTCTCCTTCATATAGTGCCTCTAGTCTATTCCAAATATCATGTGCTAAATCTAGGTCTTTAATTTCAGTAAACTCACCCTCAGATAGTGCATTGATCAATGCTTCTCTTGCGACCATATTGCATGAAAATAACTTTTTTTCATCTTCATCGGTTGTTTCCAAGTCATTCTCATCCTTCAGAGATTCCTTCTTCTTCACAATCATCCAGTAGTCTATGCCCATACATAGAAGATGTGTTCACATCTTGTTTTTCCAACTGTCAAAGTTTTCAGGATCAAACTTAGGACTTTCCTTCCTATAGAATGCCATCTCCAAGATCACCTCAAGCTGTTAAGCTTTCTCTTTGAGAACCACAGGCTCTAATACCAATTGTTAGGAATAATAGTCCACAATACAATTGAGAGGGGGGGGTGAATCAGTTGTATGACAGAATATTAAACTTTAAAATCTAAGCTCAACAATATTAGATCCAATGAACACAATGAATGCCAACACAATAACACAATATTTTGGTTACGGGGAAACCTTGTTAAAGGTAAAAACCCCAATGGGAATTAGCATCCACTAATGATGTACTGAGACTATAGTAATCCTTGTTAGAAGATATAGCCCTGTTAGGAGCTTATTGAAACATTATAGTACATAGTCCTTGTTAGAGGACATACCCTGTTAGGAGTCAAGAACAATAGAGGGTTCACTACCCAAAGAAGGTTAAATCCACCTTTAGAACTCACTAGTTCGCAATCGATGTATATGAAGAAATACATAATGTTTTGAACTGTTTGCCAGCAACTACCTTTGCTTGATCAGTTCCAATGAAGGCCACTAGTAAACCTCTGCTCTACATGTAGCAGACACAAGCTCGTAGCTTTCACAACCTCTCTATATCACATGTACTCCATCCATATCTTTTCCAAAGAAAAGACCTTTCATTTATACCTTATTACATTTTACCAAGATCAGGTCAGCCCATAAGGCTTTCCTAATTACAAAAAATTACATAAACCCTTACTAAGATACACATGGTATCTAAAACAAGTTTACAGTGATTACATTACAACAATTAAGGACCAACATCCTTGATTTGTGCTTGCCAAACAAAACACACGCTTCATTCCCTGAGTCAGCTTCAGAATAAGCCATCGCCAGAGCACACGCCACAGATGACATCACCAATCACTCTTTACCTTATGCTGACCAATGAACATCTGTCAGTACCTCTTCCATCATCCTTCAAGTTTGCATACCTTGAATTCAGTTCCTTTGAAAGATATATCAAAAACTCAGAGACTAACTCTGTCAATTCTCACTGTCACAGTCCAGTGACCAGTATTTTCCAAAAAAGCTGTAACTTTCTCAATATGCAATACCTAATGATGCGATCATAGATATAAGATCACAACATCCACCTGAACTCTCATTTGACTTCACAGCATCTGAAACATTCCTACACTAACCATACACCATGATTACCAGTCTGGTTCCTTCATAAAAGCATATGTTTACATAAGTGAAAAAACACAAATGACAACAGTATGAGTGCCCATTTAGTAACGTAGTGATTAAACATATTACACGTCTCAATCACCACCCATGCATTAGAAATATCCAACAATTAGAGCATTCAATTTTTTTTGTCCTGTATTCCTTGTTTCCACTCTAGATTTGCACTGATCAACTTTATGTCAAAATCCATTGCATAGTTAAAAATATACATAAAAGGGTTCTTTCCTTACATTCATTTGAATTATACAATGACTAGCCTTGTTACCAAACTTCTTAAAAGTAAAGTATTGAATTTTCTTATTTATCTTACTTCTACATTCTACAACTTTATGTCCAAACTTATTATAGAAAAAACAATAACCATTGAAAGATGAGTACCTTTGATCATTTGGTTGTCTAACTAGACATCTCCTTGTTGAGTTCTTCTAATATTGGATTTTCTTTCCTTGTGTTTTTTCTTCAATTTTCTGTCTTGCTTCAATTTCCTTTTGTTTGTCCTTTCCTTCGGTGCTTTGAATTGAACATTCAACGATTTCAAAACCTAGTGCTCCTTTGTCTTTCAAGGTTCTTTGAGTTTCCATAATATCATCAAGTTTTTGAGAACTCTCCATTGTTTGGTTTCCTAATCTTAGATTGACTAATTCCTATTCAATCTTTGCATAAATCTCTATCTTCTATAAATGATTATTCTACTTAGGCACTCTTCAACTTTTTTATTGTCTTCAGCTCTCAATTTTAGATCATAAATTGTTTCCTTTGGTTTTTTTAACTCCTTGCTGACTTCCCTACACCTTTCTTTAAACTTCTTGATCTGATCTCTCAATTTTTTGACACATTCATCTATTTCTTTTATGTTTTCTTTCAGATTCTTTTTTTCACTTTCCACTTTCTCAAGGTCATTAAGAGTAGTTTGCAATCCTCCATCAATAAGATTTTCTTCAGTGCTTTCCATAGTAATCATCTTGTTCAACCTTCCAAGATGTTCCTGAAGAGGTTAAGATGAAAGAACAGACCAAGCTCTAATAGAAAATGTTGAATAGTAAGGATACTTAGAGGGGGGTGAATCAGTTTCCCAAAATTATCAAAATTAATTCACTTGTTGAGAATTAATATTAGTGAATAAAAATATAAACAATACAAGCACAAGAGAACATAGATTTTTATCATGGGAAACCCAAATGGGAAAAAAGATAGAGAGGGTTAGCTCTCAATATTGTATAACTAGTTATATAATATTACAATTCTCATTGCACGATACACTACCAAAGGGTTCACTACCAAAAGAGGTTACAAAATGAACTGTTATAATTGTGTCTAACATATGCATTAATTAGTTCCTTTGAAGTTCAAAATATAGACTTGACACACTTCATTTATATCCTTCACAGATTTGCATAGCCTTGATGTCCTTTCATATATTTGCATACCCATCACATCTATATCTCATTTCATATTTATCTCTATCTATTGATATGTCTAAGAAGATAAACCAAAAATATACATATATATTGTTCTCATCCATATATTGTGTCGACCAAGTCTGAGCATTATTTAGTCGGCTGGGGTAAATCATTACATGTTTCATCCAAAGTATACTTTGAGTTTTACTTCCACATGTTATCCAAAACACTTATCAATATCGATATCCTCTTGAGTTCACATGCTTCTTTCATTCCTTAATGCTATCCTAAATTAGTAGTACCAAAAATATTCATGTGATGAAATGCAGACAATTGATCTACAGTCTTGTTTTAGAGAAATAGAGTAACTAGACTGATTTACTAGACAAATAAATAAATGCTACCAGAGCACCAATCCTCATGAAAAATTAATCATGGCTATATTAGGAATTCCACAACACACTATCCAAAATACATATCCATATCTTTTTGCTCAAAGAAAAGCAGACCAAAATATTGTTAACTACATCTCAAAAAGTTTGACGACTTATAATAGAATAAGTCCACAAAAGCGTGTTGACATTAATGAAAATTAAAACAACATTATCCTTCATTTAAATTATAACAAAAAATATGTTTAACACATAAATGATTTATAAAAGGGAGTTACACATGTTGGTGTGTGTATGTGTTATGACAAATCACATGGCATCTTTTATTGGAGATAATATGGGTATTATTTTATAAGTGGTTTTTAACCCATGCTTTTATAATACCATTTGATAGTTTATTGTATTGTATCTCAGGTATATATTAGGAGTGTGAGATGGAGGGTGGGTGCATTATGATTGAGAGGGGAGGGTGTGAATTAGTTGTGTCCTAAAACCAAAACCTTCTGCAAACTTAAACCTTTAATATTAGATATGAAAGTAAGGCATGAAATAACTGATACACAAAACACATGAACACATAACATTTTTGCATGGAAACCCTGTTAGGATTGAACATATATAGTTTAAGGTTGAGGGTATATGCTACATGGTTGAGGTTTGAGGGTTGAGGGTATAATGTTTAGGGCCTATGGTTGAGGATTTAAAGTTAAGGACCTAAAATCAATGATGGATGATTGATCATTGATCATTGATAGTTTAGGAAACAATTTTTTTAAAAAGGTTTTAGTATCATAATTTGAACATTTATATTTTAGCATATAACATATAGGTTATAAGGTTTAGTGTTGATGTTGTAGGGTTCAGGGCCAAGGTCTATCATATAGGATTTAGGGCCTAGGGATGAGTGATAGGGTTTATGGTATAGTTTATAGGTTGTAGGGTTGATAATTTAGTGTATAGGACTTAGGGTATTAGGATTAGTATTTAGGTTTGAGGGAATATGGTTAAGGGTATGAAGTTAATGGTTGAGTATATAGATGTTGTGGGTATGTGTTTTAGAGTTTAGGGGTGAGAATATGGGGTATATGGTTGAGGGTTTAGAGTATATGCTTTAAGTCTTAGGTTAAATGGATAGGGTTAGGGTTGAGGGAGATATGTGCAAAGAGAGTAAAAAATAGGTAGGGAGGGAGAGAGATGAGATAGAGAGAAATGGTGAGGGAAGGACAAAGATAAATATGGGTAGGGAGACCCCCCCCTTTCCTATCTCCCCCTTAGAAGGTACCCTTGTCTCTATATACCTCTCTTTACCTCCCTCCCTCCTTTCTCATCTTTCTCTCTCTATTTGTCTCACTCCTTTCTCCTCCCCTTTCTAATTTTCTCTCTCTATCACTCTCACTCAATGTCTCTCAACTTATCTATATCTCCCTTTTCCCTCTCAATAGAGAGAGAGAGAGAGAGAGAGAGAGAGAGAGAGAGAGAGAGAGAGAGAGAGAGAGAGAGATAATTAGTGGTATATAAACATTATTCAATAAGTGAATTCTTAAAACCAATGGTACAACAACATATATCAATCTATAAGCACAAAACAACAACATAGAGGCATATGTCAATCCATAATATAAAATAATCATATATGGACATCGCATAACATAGGTGTTTAAGTGGAAAATTCTTTAAGGGTAGAAAAACACTTTGAAAATGAACTTCATTAGGCCTCACTAGCCATAAACCTTACTTGTTTCAGTTTATGCCTTATTGGAAACACCTTGCTGGTTATACAAGATATGCCTCATTAGCAATAAGAGAACCAAATCTAACTCTTTATAGGAGCACCCACTCCATTTACATCAATCTCTTGAATAAATCAAATTACAGTATAGAAGGTTACTCTATTTTCTATACAAATCACTTATCACCTTATTTCAACTTTTCCCAATATGTATGAATAAAAGTAAATGGCCTAAAATCTAAAATAGAGCTAGAATAATAAATCTTAGAATAGTTGTACCTCTTTTGTACAATAGTCTCCAAACCTAAATCAACATGACATCTTTTAGGATGCCAACTTTAGAATCGCCACACACATAAGCTTTCCAATGTGCCCTTGATTTGTTGAAAAACCTTCCCATAAAATCCATATCTCAGAGAATCATTATACTTGTTGTATAGATGCACTATATAAAATGTATATAAGAGACGACCTAGCAAGAACATATGGTGGTTTTTTATTTTTTGAATTGACCATGGGTAACACTTCTTTTGTGACATGTATGGATTGGTCCTAGACTATTGGAATACAAGTAGTTATATGGTATCTTTTTTTGGTGTGGGAGATGATGCTAGTATGAGAAAATAATTAATGGAGCAATGATGCTAGGTTCAAATGTCACATGTGGCAAATTCCATAAACTAATTTTGTATGTAATGCAACTATTGTCTATTCTTTCTATTTTCTTTATTGATATAATATTTATTTATGTTCTAATTTGGTAAGTTTTGTATGCTAGGATTCTAGTTGATTTAGGTTATTTTTAGAATCTAGTTGCCACATCCTAGTTTTTGCTAGGCACAATAGAGATTGATGTAAACATGTCTAGTTTTGATATATTTTTAAATATTAGTATAAAAAGGAATAAACCCCTAATAGTCATGTTTGTTGATAAAACAAATACCTCTTCAAAATATAAAATCATTTAAAACTATTTTTAATAACTATTAAAAAATTTAAATATAATAAATATTATAAATTATAAGATAAATATGTTTTATAAATAAATTAGTTTATATTTAACTATTTTAAAAAAAATAAGTGTTTGGTAATCTTTGTAATGTGACTAATGACATTGGCACAAAATGCCCTCTGAATCTACGTCATTGACATGAAACACTTATGACCTGGAGCTATGAACAAGTGAGAACACAAATGGGGGACCTCATCCCCTTATTACAAAGTTGAGGCCCAAACCCATGAGAACATTGGATCAGTGAAGACACAAGCCCACAATCACAATGGCCCAACAAGGGTTTGAACCTAGGTGGGGACAATAACACCACCACTAACCAACACACTAAGTGGTGAACCCCCAATTTTATATTAACAATATTCTTATAAACCAATTCTTATTAAAAATACTAAAAAATAAGAAGACTATAACCTAAATGAATATTGTATTACAAGTTAAATATGTTTTTGATATTAATCACCAATAAAACTAGGGCATTGAACCTTACAAAACCATAGATCAAGGGTGTACAAACATAACACACTAACAACAAATAACCATCAAAAGTAAAATAGAATAGAACTATTAAAGGGAGTAACCATAGCTCATAGTCAAGCAACCTATAACCATCAAAGTTATCACAATAGTACATAGTGTACCATACCTAATAAAAAAACCAAAATCCTACTCCTAACACTGAAATTATAGAAAAATGAACTATAATCCAAGAAGACAACCAGGATAACAAATGAAATACTCTTAAAAACCCTAGAGGGGTAGGGCTCACAACCCTGACCAACCGATGTTTAAGCATTACGAGAGGGTTTGATTCCATAACCCGAATAGTGCAATACATGGGTCCAATCTTTTGTGAGTAATTTAAACAAATCCTTGTAATTACCTTCATCTCGTCGATTGATGCCAAGAATATTATGTGGCAACAAGCATAATTAATTTGTAGAGTTGTGCATGACCTGAAGGGTAAACCTAGAAACAATACCCTCTTTTTGTTCCACTTCACTTAATTTGTTCTTCAGATTGTCCATCTCACTCTGTAGGTTACCCAAGCTTGATGCAAAAGCTGAGTTGGAGTTAGGCAGAACTAGATTATCCTCATTTTGCAACATGTCAAGAGTAGGAGATCAATGGGCCCCTCCTTCACCCTATTAGATATGTGGGTCAAGATGTTAGAGGTAGACTTATTTAAGCTACCAATAACATCAACTTTATTTTCTTTGCACTTCATTGTCTTAGTCTTCTCACTTTCCCTTTCAAATTTTTAATTCCCCTAGTTAGTGTTTTCCACCAAATCATAATCAACCAAAAATTTATTTCCTTTCTTTACAAACCTAGTGTCCAATTGATTGGATCTACAAGGGGTACTGTGATCTTCTTCCACCTCATCCCCACCTTCATTTTTCAATAGAATTTAGTTTTCTTGGTTGGGGGGGGGGGGGGGGATGATTTTTTCCTTTCCTTTTTGAGGTGGACAACATATATTATTTACCTTTCATACAAGCATCAAAAGAAAGGATATTAGAATTCAAGATGTCTGAGTGCCAAGATGAGATGCAATTTTAAGGGCTCATAGGTTCTTGATACCTTTCTTTTTACACCACCCTAGCATAGCAGACATGAGGGACTGTGAATTTGGGACCTCATAATAGAAAATGACGATTTTGGGAGGCTAGGTAGCCAAGTGGACATGGTATAACCTAAAAATGAGACCTTGATGTAGGGAGATAGGTTTTTTTATCCTGAGTATGGACACTTTCTTTAGCGTCAAACATGTATAAGTCTCAAAAGAATTTAACCAGAAAAAAGGAAATGAGATGACTTCATGATTCCTAAAATGGTTAAGGAGGGGCACATGGTAAAAGTAATAGACTTTAAAGTGCCCCTTAAGTGTGAAATACTTCATGAGCATTAGACAAACCTGGTCCCAAGGTGATGGAGGTTGAGCTCTCTCATACCCTCCTTGCATTTTGAGTGAAGCCTCACTTCCTTTAAAGAACCCATTCAGGCTATCATTATCAACCACCTGAATGATATTCTTCCATTTCCTTCCATTAGTTAAATATGTTAAAAGGAATACCACGTTTCATTCTTTCTCTACTCTTTCATTTCCAACTACTTTTCAATTACTTGAGGATGGCACGAGTCTTTTACTTTAGAAGTCTAACTGATTAGTGAATAAGACTTCCTATAAGCTAGGGTTTTCTCTACTTCAAAAAATTCTTAAGCCATAGCCCAAATATATTTTTTTTCAAAAATTAAGCTATGATAAAATGAAAATTATGTAGCCATTTTAAAATCGTAGCTACAAGAATAACTTGTTTTTTTATTTCCTTTTCAAAAGAATGTGATTGGATTCTCATGGCCTAGTCCATGGTTTCTAAGTAAATCAAGCCTATTTCTATAAATTGTGAATCAAATTTCAATCTTAAGAAGGAATCTATCAATATGGCCCCATTTGTGTAGGATCTGGTGTTTGTTCGTTAGAATATTATAATGAAACAATCTTTTATGGTATTGTTAATTTAATCGATTAGCTCAAAACTATTGATGTAATAAAAAAAATCCAAAAATCAAGTATTGTTTGCTAGATTTAGTATTGATGCTAATATGGATTTGGTATCCTCCTTTCTACAACATCATGATGAACATGTGCAACAAATTATTTAAGAATATTCAATTGCTATATGCTATAAATGTCACAAGGTTGTCCAATTTGTTGTTCATTTCCTAAACTTTAAGAGGAAGAAATACTCTCAAAGTTAAATGAAATGTATGTATCCTGACCTATCTTAATCTTTAGAGGCTTTTCTCTTGGTAAAGATCAATGAAGTTAGCACTTTTTAAAATAGAATGATCTCTAAAGACAATGGTGCTCTATTTCTAAAATCCCTGATTTCGGTTGAAAGGACTTAGAAACACCTTTTTGAAACTGAATTTTAGTAATAAAAACATGGTTAAATCTCTTTGTTTGTTTCTCCTTCCACTCATGACGATAAAAGAAGAAGTCTCTATCAAAGATATTAACAAGAATCTTACAAATTCTTACTATTTAAGATTAGCCATCCAAAAAGAGATTGTATCATGAATGATTTATATGAACACTTTGGTTTCAAGTCACCTTATTCTAAATGACATCTCGTTGTATTCCATAACTTATAATTATTTTTAATCCTTATCATAACATTTTGTAGGTGATGTTTGTTGCTAAACCTTTTTAAATAGAGATACATATATTTAATATTTTAAATAAAAAAATAATTTCAAATCAAAATGATAAAACACAAACAATTTTCAAAATCAAGATTTTCTATCCCTGAACTTGTAAGAAAAAATGCTGTATTTTTTTAAAAATAATTTTATCTATCAAAACAGAATGTTTTTTAGAAAAGGTGTGGGCTATCCATAAAACCAAACTATTGAATTTTTTTTTCAAATATGCAAAAACACAATGATTTTTTTGCGGATTTTTTAATTGTTTTCTATCATAAACCTTTCAGATAATTCATTGTGAAAATTTTATAAAATTCTACTGTATTTTTCGAATTTCCAAAAAAAGCCAACTATGCATTCTGTCGGGGCTTCCCATAAAATGCACCAAAAATAAATTTTTTTTTCCAGATCTGTGAAAACGAGTGATTTTTTTTGAAATTTTTTTGGACGTTTTCGATTCAAAACATGCAGATCATGAAGAACAGATGCTGAAAATTTCACAAAAATCTGTTGTGTTTTCGGGTTTCTCAAATTTGATCAATAGTACATTCTATCTGAAACATAACTGCGTCCTTTTGTCGAAAAGAGAACCGCATCCTTTAGAAAATAACTATTGCTTGATTATGACAATTCAAAGAGAAAGTACACAAAAAGGACAGTTGAACAATAAGCCAGAGCTAAAGCATCATATAACACAGGAAGGACAGAATTAAGACCAAGCAAAACAAGATGAAAGAGAGTGATTATTGTTATGAAACTGATGAGTCAAATCAGTGCAAGATTGATGTGCCAAGTGACATTACAAATTCCTTTGTGAATAATAATAGCAGGAAGCCTAGTTCATAGAAGTTTGTATTTACGTAGCTCCAAGCGACACCTATTCTTATAGGCTTACAGGATTCATTTTTCAACATGATGTGAAGTTAAGTTTGCACGAGGAAAAATGCAGTCTCCAACATAATCTACAAATCAATGCCAAAAATGGCTGTTTCCGTGCAAATGATATACATAATTAATTTTCTTTCACCGCCTCGGAACCAACGATCATAATGAAGATAGAATGTCAAAGCTATCATGACTTAAATCAGAAGTACAGTGCTTTAGATGGGACAGATTGGATTGAAAAACAATGTCATAAAGACCATAAATAAACTTCTTTGTTCATAATCATTTAACTCCCTGGTGTTGGGCAAACAAACATCATTGTGCTGCTTCTAAGAACAACGTAAGACCACTGTAATTACGTAAGATGATCATTGTGAATGAGGATAAATGACATAAGCATTCTTAATGTCCAAAGAAAGTAAGCAAAGTTCACATAAACTTTCTTTTGTGAAGTAATGTCTCTCTTGTTTTAGATTCTTATTTTATAGGTCAAAGGATTTAGTGGGTAAGTGTATTAAGATAGTTGTGATAGTACTTGTTGATAAAATGTCTATTACTTTGACAATATGGCATTAATAGTTATGACTTCAAAGTTGCTATTGTTGATGACTATCCTTGATTGAATAAAATATATTCCTTAGATCTAAAAAGTAACAAATCATGTGACGCCACATCAACACACCAATAAAATATGACTAAGTGCATAAGTATCGGTCTTACTTTTTTGGGGGACTTTTTGGAAACCATGGCAAAAAAGCATGTTGATATGGCAGCATATTTAATGACGTGACCTTGAAACCTCAGTTATAAGCAAGGGACTAGCCAAGTAAGCTGTTGTAAAAAAGCTGGGAGAGATTTGAAATTTCCACATAGGATTTTGAGAGTGAAGTTAGGGTTCTCAACTACTGGGTCCTCTCCCCTAGTGATATATGGGATGATGAAAAATATGTGTTATGATGCACACGTTTCGCTTTAACTTTTTGGTACATTTTAAAAATAACTTGACAAAGATGTTGTTGATGTAGTTATTTCATTAATACCCAATACCCAAAACACCAAACAATAGCTTCAACCTCATAAATGCACTTGTCCAAGTGCTAATTCTCTAAGAGAAATTGAAAATATCTTTTAAAATCTTAAGAAGTTTGAAGTTAAGGTGTGCGGTTACTAGCTGCTCTCCCCTACATTACATACAAAAATAAAGATGCTATTTATACATTTTTTAAATCTATTATTAAATAAGTGATTCTCTTCTTTTGTTGGCTAAGAAACTTTTGAGTTTTATTGCCCACTTCATGTTAATCGGAGAAATGACTTGTTAATTTGAAGCGACAAAGAAAATGTGTTTATATTAACACCTATAGGCATAGAGTTGCATTTACATCTGTCCAATCCAACTTTTCAAAAATTAATAATTATGAATAAAATATAAAGAGTGATCACTAAAAAAGTTTAAATGACCAAACAATGTAAAGTGTGTAGTCATACCTGGAAGCTTGGAATGCATGTGCACCACCTTTTACAAGAGAACAAGTAATTCAACCACTTTAAGCAATTTTAAAAAGAGCTAGCAAGTATCTTTCTTATATATCATTTATTTTAAATACTAAATCATAATTCTTCAATATATTAAATTTAGTTAGACAAACTATTTTGTTAATTACAAGTTGTCAATGTCATAACATTTACTAGAACATATCTAAATTTTATTAGTTTTATGAATATAAGAAAGTGATTTGCCAAAGTGTATGTAGCGTTTTAAATTGCCTTCCTATGCAATTTTTTGCTCGTGCCTAGGACTCATTCTCAATTCTGAATTAACTTTTAGCTTCTCCTTGGCAATCTGGACCTTAGGTCCCAATTAGGGCTACATTGGGGAGAAGGTTTCCTTGGGAAACTCACTCCATACAATCAAGGCCCAAATTCAAATTATGTAATGGTTAGCTTGTGAGAGTGGGATAAGCCTATGTTAGCTTGCTCCAAAATTAACATTGTGAAATGCTAGGGAGAGGTATAAAAGAAAGTTACCCCCCCTCATTTTGATATTATACTCTCAATCCATCAATTCAATTCAAGTGCAAGTACCCAAGTCCTCAAGAGGAAGAGATCAAGCATACAAGGATTAATTTTCATATCTATACAATCATGATGACATCCATAATCAACATTTTCTAAAATCAACTCTACAAAGTCAACATCAATATCTTCATGAGTATTTTACCACAAGGAAGGCCTATGAAGGTATAAGTATTCATTTTCTAGATCTAGCCTCTGCTACTAAATATCACATTTTTAATTACATTTCAATTCACTTCAATTTCAAGGTTAATTCTAAAACTAGGGTTTCAACTAGGAAAACCTCTTTGAACCCAACATTTTCCTTTTTGTGTGTGTCCAAGAATAGGTGGAAGATGCATGAAGAAAGGTACTAATTGAGCATTAGTTAAGTTGCTGAATGATTCTTGTTCTATTTGAAATTGTTGGGAGTGGGTCACCCCGCATAAGTAAGTCTAGGGAATGGGTTTCCCAACACAATTAAGTCCACTTGATTTTGCCCAAAATTTGGATCACAAGTCAGTTGCCATCTATACATCCTAGAGATTTTTCTAGAATTTGCACATATGTTTGATGTCTTCATGTGCATGCTCAAAGTTACTATTTTGTCATATTTTTCCCCAGCTCTTGCGTTCATCTTCCATAATTGCACAGTCACCTTTTTTATTGGGTTGTGGTGACTAATATGGAAAGTATTGTACCTTGGCCATGTATCCTCACTAGGGTTTAGGGCCAGTCTAGGCCTCGAGTGGGGGTTCAAGAGTGCAACCCCTGAGGAAATTATTTTTAGGGCTAGGGTTTATTTTTGCTAGCCAACTTTGTAAACTGTCTAAAAAAGGGCTTGATAAATAAGTGGTTATGGTGTGAAAAATCATCAAATTATAATTTTCTCTTTGTTGGATAATAAAATAAGTGGACAACTATTTCTTGGGTGGATGAAGCCCATATTGGGTGAGCCACGTTAAATATTTGTATTATTGTATTTCTATCTTTTCTTATTTATACATTATCTTAATATTGTTTATGGCTTATATCTATTGAAACCCTAACAATTGGTATCAAAGTGATGTATTTCTCAATGATTTGGCAGGAAATCTTATATTTGAGTGGGAGCAATGGAAGAGGAAGGAAGCCTTAAGGTTGAGAAGCTCAACAACCAAAACTATCAGTTGGGGAAGATGTAAATGGAATATTATCTATATTAAAAGGGTCTTTTATTACTATTGGGTGGAAAAGAAAAGAATCCAGTGACTTATTCAGATGAACAATGTGAGGTTCTTGATAGGAAGGCACCAGGAGCAATACGGTTGTGCCTAGCATCATCAGTGATTTTCAATTTAGAAAAATAAACAACAACAAAGGGTCTAATGAAGGCATTAGACAAACTATATGAGAAACCTTAGCCTCAATAAGGTATTTCTTATGAAACATTTATTTAATATGAAGATGCTAGAAGGTGGGTCTGTTAGTGATCATTTGAATTTGTTTAACATGGTTACTAGTCAACTATGTTTTGTAAAAGTAAATTTTGATGAAGAGGTTAGGGCTCTTTGATTTTATGCTCATTTCCTGAAAGATGGAATGACTTGGTCATGGTTGTAAGTAACTCTGTCTCTAGTTCAAACACTTATAAGTTTGATGATGTTGTTGGTATTATCCTTAGCGAGGAAATGTGATGGAAAAGCACAAATAAGGTCGACCAGGTACTAATTTGACTGTTGAGAACAAGGGACGATAAAGGGAAAGTCGAAAGAGACCAAATAACTGTGGAAAATATAGAAAGGGCATATCCAAATCTAGGGTAAATGTGGAGAGTTAGCATTGTGGAAAGAAAGGACATATGAAGAAAAAATATTTGTCTCAAAAGAGAAAACAAGGGGATGGACAACAATAAAATAACAAGGAAGAAAATGTAGCAGATGATGTGTTACAAGGTGATTTGATTCTTTTCTTGGATAATATAATTGACTCTTGGGTGTTAGATTTAGGGGCTTCTTTTCATGCCACACATCGTAAAACATATTTTTGAGACTATGTTCTAAATGATTTTGGATAGGTTTATTTAGGCGATGATGAGCCAACAAAATTGTTTCAAAGGGAAACACACCAATAAAATTACCAAACAGAAATCAACAGCTGTTGAAAGAGGTGAGACATGTTCCTGATTTGAGAAGAAATTTAATATCAGTAGGACAACTGGGAAGTGAAGGTTGCATAGTCATATTCACCAAAAAATTGTGGAAGGTTACTAAAGACTCATTGATAAAAGAAAAGGGGCAAAGGTAGGTACATTGTATTTATGTACTGATAATACCGATTATTCTATTTCCCTAGCTTCGATAGGAACAAATACAACTCTATGACACAATAAACTTCAGTACATTAGTAAGAATAGGATGAAGCTTTTCCATTCAAAGAATTTATTGCCAAGTTTGCAACAAGCTGATTTGGATTTATGAGAAAACTATGTTTATGGAGAATAAAAGTGGGTCAGATTTCTTAGAGTTGGAAAGGAAAATAAAAGTAAAAAGTTAGAGCTTGTGCATTCTAATGTATGGAGACCATTCTAGTTACCATCTCTTGGTGGGTCTTATTATTATGTCACTTTTATTGATGATGTGAATAGGAAAACTTTAGTTTATTTCATTCCAAGAAAATCTAATGTATTTGAAGTCTTTAATAAATGGAAAGCTTTGGCTGAGAATAAGACAAGAAACAAGCTGAAGTGTCATATATTAGGTAATGGAGGTGAATATTGCAACATAGAGTTTGATAGCTGTTGTTGATACCATGAGATTTGTAGAAAAAAGATAGTTCCCAGAACTCCACACAAAAATGGTGTGTTTGAAAGGATGAACACAACTATCATGGAGTTTGCAAGAAGTATGAGATTGCATGCATGAATACCTTTGTTGTTTTGGGTAGATGTTGTAGATAATGTTGTTTACTTGATAAATAGAGGGCCTTCAAGTTCCTTGGATGGTGGTATTATAGTGGAGGAATAGATAGGCAAAAAGGTAAACTACTCATTTTTAAAAACTTTTGGTTATGAAGCATTTGTCCATATTGATATAGAAAAATGATCAAAGCTTGAGCTAAAATATAAGAAGTGTACTTTTATTAGGTATAGCATTAATGATTTTGGTTATCATTTGTGGTATTTTGAGAATCACAAAATTATTATAAGTAGAGAATTCATATTTAATAAAAAATTCATGTACAAGGTGTTGACTTGGTGGTCAGAACCTCCTCGGAGATTTGTGACATGTCTTAACCACCTCATGTGGGTTGGGTTAAATTTGGCATTTGTATTGGGCATTGATAGTTTGATATTTTGGTGCAACGACAAATTATTCCAACAATTGGTATCGTAGCCTTGGGTCACAAGTTTGAGTCTCCCCTCAGTGGGTGATGAAGGCTCAGTTGGTGCTAAGAGGGTGATTGTTGATTTGGTGGTTAGCACCTCCTTGGAGATTCATGACATGGCTTAACGACCTGATGTGGGTTGGGTTAAATATCAAATTTTTTCTGGCATTGATAGTTCAAGATTTTGGTGCAACGAAAAATAATTCCAACACAAGGATCAAATACATAGAAGGAACCAAGAAGAGGAACACACAAAATGCATGGTGCTTGATGAAATCCCAGTAAATGTAGTTCTCATTTCTAAGAAATGGATAGGAAAAAAGGTAAACTACTCATTTCTAAAAACTTTTGGTTGTGAAGAATTATCCATATTGATATAGAAAATCGATCAAAGATTGAGAAAAAAATCTAAGAAGTAAGTACTTTTAGTGGGTATGGCATTAATGATTTTGGTTATCATTTGTGGTATTTTGAGAATCACAAAATCATTAGGAGTAGAGATGTCATATTCAATGAAAAATTCATATACAAGGATCAAATATAGGGAAAGAAGCAAGAAGAGGAACACAAAATGCATGGTGCTTGATGAAATCTAAGTAAATGTAGTACCAAAAGTGTCAATAAATATTGAGCAACCAAAATCACAACAGGCTCCTTAAACTCTAGTAAGAAGATATTCTAGAATAGGTAGACCTCCTTAACAATATTTTCCTTTATTATATTATATATTATTGACTAATTTAGGTGAATCAGGAAGCTATACAAAAGCAATGCATGTTGAAACTAGAAAGAAGTGAGAGCAAGGGATGAAAGAGCAGATGGATTACTTGATACAAAATCAAATCTAGGAGTTAGTGGAATTGCTTGAAGGTAAAAAGAGCATTGCCTAAAAAATGGGTTTGTAGGTTAAAGGACGAACATGAAGGCAATAAAAGATACAAGGCTAGACTTGTGGTAAAAGGTTTTGCACATAAAAAAATGTATTGATTTTGATGAAATATTTTCTCATGTTGTCAAAATGAATTCAATATGAACTATTTTAAGTCTAATCGCTACAAAAGACTTGCATCCAGAATAATTATATGTTAAGACAACTTTTCTCCATGGATATTTGGGGGAACAAGTATATATGCAACAACCAAAAGGATATGAGGTCAAAGGTAAAGAAAATTTAGTGTGTAGGTCGAAGAAGAGCTTGTATGGGCTGAAACAAGTACCCCGACAATGGTATTTGAAATTTAATAGGTTTATGGTTGAACAAGGTTATAACACATGTCATTCTAATAATTGTGTTTATTTCAAGAGATTGAATAATGGTCACTATATTATCCTATTATTATATGTGGATAGCATGCTTGTTGTCGGGTCTAATATGTAGCATATAAATGACCTTAAATAAAAATTAGCACAATCATTTTCTATGAGGGATTTGTGTGCAACAAAAAAAATCCTTGGTATAAGGCTAACCAGAGATAGGAAAAATCACAGATTAACATTGTCTCATAGTGATTATAAGAGAAGGTGTTCAGCAAATTTCAGATGCAAGATGCAAAACTAGTTAGTACACCTTTACCTAGTCATTTTAAATTGTCCAAGAAGATGAACCCCAAGAAACTAAATGAGATGGATTACATTCTAAGGTTCCATACTCTTTAGTGGTTGGAAGCTTGATGTATATCATGGTGTGTACAAGGCTTGATATTGCACATGTAGTGGTAGTTTTGAGAAACTATATGAAAAATCCTAGATAAGAGCAATGAAATGCAGTAAAGTGGATTCTTAGGTATTTGAGAGGTACAACAACTCATTCTTTAAGTTTTGGAGGCTCTAGTTCCACTTTAAAAGGCTATGCTGATTTAGATTTAGCATGAAATATTGATAGTAGGAGGAACACTACAAGGTAGGTTTTTATTGTACGTGGCACAATGGTCAACTAGATTTCTAGATTGAAAAAGGTTATATAATTATCAGCAATAGAAGCAGAATATGTTGTTTCTACAAATTCTACTAAGGAGATTCTTTAGTTACAAAGATTTATGGAGGAATTAGGAAAGACACAAGAGAATAACATGTTGTACAATGATAGTCAGAGTGTGATTAATCTTGCAAAGAACTTATCCCTTTACTCTAAGAAAAAATACATCTAGTTGTGGTATCATTTCATATGCTCGGTTTTAGAGTATGCATAGTTGAAGCTGGATAAGATACATACTAGAAAGAATCCTACATATATATTGACCAAGGATTAACTCAAGAGAAACTAACTTATTTCTTAATTTCTATTGGTCTTAAAGCTTTGACCATAGTGTAAATGAGAAATAGACAAGTCTAGGTGCATCAATCTAGTTATATGAATTTAAATAAATTTTTATGCAATCATTCCTAAAGTATGTCATTAATGCATTCATCTTAGGTCTTGTTTATCAACATCTCATTTTAGGTAAACTCGACATATTCTTGTTGTATATTTCTCTTTTCATTTCAGATCTAATTCTGAAGCTCAAGTCTAATTTAGATCTTATATATATGCATGCATGTATTATTTGAATGCGATTTTGATGTTGCTATTGATGTTTTCATTAATGGTTTTCATTGATGTCAATATGCCTTGGTTGTTTGGCTGAGGATTTGATGCTTTGGTGATCCATTTTGGTGTGCTTTGAATGTCATGCTATGAAGATCTATCTTTGGTTATTTGCAACATAATGTGGTACACTCCTTTGGGTCTAGACCAATCTAGAAAGTGGTTAACATGCTTTAGAATATTTCTTGCATTGTAATGTTTAAATATCATTCTTTGGGTCTGAATATCATTGTGTGTGTGTAGTGTGTTGATTTGAGTGAGGAGGATCTATGTGGTCCACATTTAATTCCTTACCACAGTGAGAATGTTTTGTGGTGACCTATTTCAAATTATGTTAGGCCGACTTAGAAGTTTATATGGCATGGCATAGTATAAGAAAGTGATGATCCTATTCGATGCAAAAGAGTATGTATGTGCATAATGAATGATAATATGACAAGGAAAGATTTTTGAATCAGTGAAGTATGCAAATGAGTACAATTGGTAGTAGATAGAAATATTCTTTCAGTGTTGCTATTGCTGGTGACAATTATTCTCAGTGGTGGATTCTTCCATTATTCTTATTCTAGTGGTGAGCCCTTTTCTATTGGCAACAAGCCTTATTACTTTTGGGCAGTGATCCCTACCAGTAGCGATGATCCCTTGTAAAAATCACCTTAACTGGTGTCACCTTAACCAGTTCTTTTATTCACGAGAATTATATTCTCTGTGGTTTTTCCCATCTTGGGTTTCCAAGTAAATTATGGTGTTCTTGGTGTATGAATTTTATGTACTTTCATTTTCATATTTGTTTTAATTATCTGATTTCTTTAAGTTTTCTCTAAATTAATTAAGGTTAAGAATTTTTTTTTATGATAACTGATTCACCCCCATCTTAGTTATTTGAACTATTCAACATGTATGTATGCGTGTATACACACACATACATACATACATACATACATACATACATACATACATACATATATATATATATATATATATATATATATATATATATATATATATATATATATATATATATATATATATATATATATATATATATATATATATATATATGTACATATATATATATCTATATATATATATATATGTACATATATATATATATATATATATATATATATATATATATATGTGTATATATATACATATATACATATATATGTATGTACACACACACACACACACACACATATACATATATATGTACACTCAAAATGTGCACTTCTCTAAGTCATTACTTCCAAGAGCATCCAT
The DNA here is from genome assembly GCA_027943335.1 of Chamaecyparis obtusa. NCBI lineage: Eukaryota > Viridiplantae > Streptophyta > Pinopsida > Cupressales > Cupressaceae > Chamaecyparis > Chamaecyparis obtusa. The sequence continues at coordinate 825,169 of BSBK01002112.1, forward strand.
AGATCGGAAACCTTGAGAAAGCAACCTAGAGCTCCCTAGGCATGGAGTGCAAGGATGTTTAGAGGGCTCTCAGCTAGAGCTATTAGGCATACAACCTTGCTAGTAAACCATGCAATGGGAGATTCAAAGAGGCAAGGGTAAGAATGCCAATATCTTCAAGAATATTGATGAAAATGCAATGCAACTATGCTAGAATGAGAAATGCAACTAAGCTATGGAAATGAAAGTGTTACAAGCCATTACTAATTAAGCAATGTGAACTAAGCTAGAACTTGAAAGGAAACTAAGTTAAGAATGCAATGAAAGAAACTAAGCTATAATGCAAGAATGAAGACTAGAAGGCAACAAGATCTTCAAAGCTCCAAAGTCACCAAGAAATCCTGTGGCACAACATTAGCATAAATAGTGGATCCTTTGAATGAGAAAAGACCTCTCCTTTTAAAAATAAATGGACCATGGAGATTAAGAGGCAAAATATTTGATCAAGGGTGGAGTTTGAAAGTGGGAGCAACCCTTGTGCACAAATATTCTCCAATGAGAAAGAAGTGTTGACTTTTGTGCCCCATGTGAGACAAAAAGGCCCTTTTCTTCTTTTTATAAAATATGAATAATGCTTTATTTGTTTAACTTAGGATAAGAGGAAAGTGGGGGCTTTTTATTTAATAAAAGGGGAGGGAATTCCTTTTAATTAAATAAAAATTTAGGATAAAATGGTTAGCCCATAGAATATAATTGAATAAATGATAGAATTAGGATTTGATCAAGGAAATTGATTTAATTTAAAAATATTGCAAAGCACTTGATTCGGGAAATTGATAAATTGAAGAATGGGGCCCAAAGTCTAGGTGACCATTTAGGGTGCATACAATATATACATGCACATACATATATACATAGATATGTGTGTGTGTGTGCCATACTCCTACTGCAAGAAAAATTAACAAACTTGTGTGCAACAACCACAAAACCACCTTCTTGGCTCTGGAAAAATTTTGAGTACACTAGATATATCTTATGCATGCATTTCAAACAAGCTGTGCAAGTATGTGATATTGTATATGTATAATATAGATGCTATATTGCTCTAGACTACTATCAAAACACAACTTCTAGATAGTGAATACATATTTTGGAGACTAACTATGATAAGTTTGACATCAATGCCAACCAAAATATGTATATGTGCAACAATATCCCCTTGTTTCATTAATGGAAACACTTGTGCATGTGCATAGACACAATGAATCCACCTTAGAGAATGAAAAAAACTAACGCAACTAAAAAAAATTGTTTTGTATATTTTTACAAAGTATATGTACAAAAATAAAAATGTCTTTTCATCAACATGATATTTATTTTGGTGATAGGATGGTACATAAGTTTATCCTCAAATTCACAAAACTATTATTCTCTCATCCATGGTATAGGTGGAGAAGGTGTGCTAACATGTTAATTTCATAAGAAGTTTCTCTGCAACCCTTCTATTCTCCAAGATCTTGAATTCGTTCTCTAACAATTCATTTCCTTTTAAATTCTCACCAAAGAGGCAAGCATAAAAATCATCAATAGCCTTCATTTGAGAAAACTACTTCCTTACATGCTCCTTTATGATCATATAGATGATATAACTTCTCATCAATATTTTCTATTTTCATTATTTCATTTTCATCCACATCATTTTTGTAGTATGTTGTTTTTTTACAGTGAAATGATTTGAGACTCAAAGGACATAATATGATCTTGAATTATTTTTTTGTGGTGATAGGCTACTTATGAAATAACTAATTTACAACAATGACTTCATCTATACATTTGTCTAATTATTCGAGAACACTTTGCAAACTAGCATGAGTTACACCATATATATCAACTAGACCTTCAAACCTTTTGTCTTCCATATCCTTCTTAATGTCATTCTAAAAGCAAGATTATACAATAGAATTGTGTTTCTTGGAGCCTTCAATCAATGCCACCAACTATTTTGTACCAAAGAAAGATTCACCCAATTGCACCTCAGGAAGACCTTCATCAATTAGCTTTACCACATTCTCTATAATCACGAAACTATCTTTGTAAGACTTCAATTTTACCTTGTGGGAATATTGGTGAAAGACATTGCCCAAATAGAGTCTCTATAAGGGAGGAACTCAATCAGTACATACTTCACCATAAGACATAATTACACAAAGTATCTTATATGAAACTATTGGTTAAAAATCCAATTGCAATTTCAGTAGATCTAGTGTAGAATGTATGGATGCTCTAAAAGATTCATTAAACAAAATTCCATCTTCCATTTTATTTTCAAAATCTATTTCCTCCTTGGGTTTCTCTTTTATTTTCTATTCCTCTATTTTCTTTTCTTCCTAGTTTTTCTCTAGACTCTATTCCTTATCAAGAGTCTTTTTTGTAATAATTATCTTAACCATATCTTCTTGTTTATTTGAGACCAATACAATATCTTGCAAATCATTATTTATGTTTTCTTATTTGTCCACCTTCACAAATAAATATATCCCCAAGGTCTTGTCCTTCTTCTCTCCTCTTTCTCTTCTCCAATCAAAATTTTAGAAAACTTACATGTACATGTCTAGAAAGTTCTCAAGAATAACATTTTGGGGGATATCAATATGAACATTAACTTTTGGAATGGAACTGACCACTAGAAAATCATTTTATCTTCTAATTTACTCTTCATCTTCTACATTAGTGTCCTCTACCTGTTTCCCTAGTCTCAAATAATCATCTTCATATTCTCCCATTAGAAGGTTAACTCTTTCTTTTATTTTTAACTTGTCATATAAACTCTTCTTAAGCTTTTCTCTATCTTCTCTTGACCAAGTTTCATATATTTTACTCCAAGGAATGAGGCTTAAGATTTTATTCTTTAAGATATGGAATTCTTCTTCTTTCAATTAGGGTTTTTGATAAAATATTAGTTAGCTTAGGTAGAAAAACATCCATGACCAAATGATAGATCATCATGTGTATGACCATTTCCATCTCTATAATAATCTTGTCATTTAACAAAGCATAATAATCTAGATCAACTTCTATGTCTAATCCTTTGTACTGATTAATTGCATTTACCAAGTTGTTTAGATTCATAGGTTTTAAACCAACTAGAGGATTTATCCTTTCCTATTCCTTCCTTTTACCCACTTTTTCTTCTTTCCACTTGTTTTCACTACTTCCATCTTCAATTCCTCTGTTAGGGAGGTTCTAGTCTTTTTTCATTCACTCAAGAGATGGTCCCTCTTCTTTTTCTTCATCCACATTAATTTCTCTTATTCACTCATCTCTCTTCTCTATTCTAAACCTTTCAATTCCTTCATTAGTGTTGGTGCTATTTTTTTTCCTTCTTAGGTTCTTTGGAAACCTTATATTTTCGTCTATGTTTCTTTTATTTATGGATTGTACCTATAATGGGAGCTTTGGAGGAACCATGTTTTATAGGAGGAGAGACAAAAATTGATCTAGTTCTTCTCTATAGGGTACATAATGTGCCTTTATCTGATAAAAAACCAAAGGTTTCTTTCACCAGACACATTCCAATTTTAGTGAATAATTTTTGCATTCTTTATTCCTTACGTTCATCACTCCCTTTCTAAAGAATATTGTTCAAAATTTATGTCGCCATCCCAAAAATTTTATCTTTAGGATAAAATGATAAATATAATATTACCCTGACATTATTTTCCACTTCCTCTTCATTAATTGTATATGGTAGTTTTGGTAACCAACTAGTTCTAGGCTAAACTGACTTAATAAAACAAGTATCTCTGCTCACTAAACAAGCAACATTATCATTGTATTTTCTGAAAAGGGATCTATGGGTCCTATCCCTTAGCTGTGTTTTATGACAAGGGATCTAGGGGTCCTATTCCTTAGCTGCATTTTCTCCTAGATTACTACAAACCATCCCCATAATATTTTTTGATATCTATTTTTAAGATAATTACATTTATAATGTATTGTCTAATCTGAAAAGCAAGAGAAGAAGATTTTTTCCAAACCCTACTCTTTATACCAGGTAGTTCATTCAAGAATAAAAATGCCAAGCATATGATTAGTGACCCATACTTGAATGGATGTTGGTTTTATCTTGTTTTATTCATATTCTCCAACAATTGTTGATGAAGAAGATCACATAGACCAAAACTCTCTCCAACAACCACCATTTAGTGAGAAGTATAAATTGTCATTGTAGTTACAAAACCCTTGTAGTTATGAAAATAGACTTAATATCTTATCTTTAATATAGAAGATTTAACCTCAAGGTTGATGATGTCATTTATGGTCAAATTCATTCCATCAAATTTAGCGCCAATAAGTCTTGTTACAACATGGCTTTACAATCCTTAGGGAAAGTAGGGTATTAGGTGAGAACAATCAAGTTAAAACCCTATTTGCATAATTTTTTGGCTTGTACAACTTGTCTAGATACAATATATTTGTGTGAATTCTACTTAAGATGATTCATACCCTATCACCTTTTTGACTAAATTTGGGGAAAATCTTCCAAATGTCTAGACCAAACTATGGAATGTGATGAAACAATAGTTTATATGCAAATGAGTCTTATTTAACTAGTTTCTTATATACATATTCAAATTAGATGGACTAATCTTAGTCAAATGTGCATTTATATGAGCTCTCATATCCTCTATATAGATGACATTCAATGGAACACCTGCAAATATAATGACCAAAACTATTTTTTGTCACCATAATTGGATACTACTTGAGTATTAGTCATGGATTCAATTTAGTCTCCACAATAATGAGAGTCACCATTATAAATTATTGACATTACAAATACTTCCTTGAGTAACGATAGGGAAAACATAGAGGGCTAGTGCAAAGGGAAGATTCTTTTGTGCCAAGATCTCAAATTTTTAGGAATGCAAGTTGGAGAAAAGAAACCAAAAATTCTATTTTATAATTTAGCCAACTTTGATGTGTACTATAAATAAAAAATCCATGAGTTAGAACTTTATGATGAAACTCTCATTTTCCTTTCTGTGATGGTTTGTTTCATAGCAGTGTGCTTTTCCATCTGTTAGCATGATGTGCATCTTGGTCGCAAATTTTAACATTTTTCACCAGAGTTCCCTATGAGGTGCTATGTGTCCCTCAGGTGTTACATGGTTTTATCTTCCAGTGGTGGGCCCAATTTTTTCTTTTGAAAATGACACACAGTCATCTCACGGGAGATTAGAGAAGGTGTATTTTTATTTAGAGGAAGTTTCCTTGCTTGAGTGTCGCGTGTCCTTTTACTATAGAATCTCTTTTTGTTGGTAGGTCCTGATACCTTTTGGGTGTGACATGTGGGCATCTTGTAGGGGTTAGTGAGGATTCAACTATGGTTCAAATGGAACCTCAAGGCTTGTGATCCATGTTCCTTTTATGTTCTACCCATACTTTGCCACGTGTCTGGCTCTGCCTACACATCATTCTTTTAGTTTTGGCATGGTTCTCAGTGAAACTTCTGTCATGATTATTGAGGAGTGGCAGTTAAGCGTAATAATGGAGAATCCATTTCTATTTATGGAACATAGGTGGACTGCCAATTTTTAGGGTCAGTGATGTGACCCAACTTAAAAAGCCCAGCAGAATGGAACACACAACACTCTATCTAATCCGCTTTCTGTTAGGGTTTCCAGGAAACACCTTAGCTTTATATATAGAGAATTGTAATGTTAGAAAGATAGACTTTAGACTTACCTTTTGGTAGAAATAGAGTAGGACTCTTGTAGAAGAATTTTTAGAAAGATTCATTTTATTTTGTAAGCCTTAAACTATAATGGGTAGCTTGAATTCTTAATACAAATTGATCATGCTTTCAACCCTTTTATTTTGGAGTTTCAATGCTCATGATTATTTTTGTGTTGTTTAAATGTAATCTTAGAATTTAGTGCATCTGTGTTTAAGCTTTGCTAAATAGATTATGCATTCAATCTTCTCTATTATGTGAGTGTATTGCATGGTTCACTCTATGTCTTTTGTTTATTGCGCTAACATATTTCTACAACTATTCCTAGGCCTATATGCTGCAAAATTGCCTTGATATTTTATTTCTTAAAATAGCCTATGCATTTTGAGTTTAAAGTGTTCCAAATGCTTGGTACTTCACCTCTATTGTTTTATGTAGCACTTCTTCCTATTTTCCCCTCTACCCAAAATGAAGAGTCAACTTCTAAAATCTTGAAGGTTGCTAAGTGAAATTGCATAAGGTCCCCCATTTACTGAAGCTTCCCATAGGTCGTTCACCTGGAAGCAATTCCAGGTGTCAACAATTTTTCTAGCACACCCGGTGGGATAGAGGTTTCCCAATTTTAGAAGAGGTTCCTTCTTTAGTATTTTTAGCCTTCAAGAGGCAGATCCTAAGCACCCAATGGTATGAGAGAAGCCCCCATTCTTATGTTCCCTTTCCCCTCGTAAATCCTTCCCTTTCTCCTGTGTGTTAAAATGGAGGGATACTATGACCAACAATACTTCCCCACTTCTTTTCATGAAGATTCATTCATTCCACCCTCCTACCAACAATATCAGGCCAAGAGTGTTGATAGTTTTTCTCCATACACCATTGCTACACCTAGTTATTATAAAAACCCTGATGTCTACAACATGTCTACCCCCACATACACCTACCAACCGCAAGAGGTTTTTATTAAATCCTATCAACATGCTTACCCTCCCACCTGCAACCAGAATGTGTGGAACCAAGAAGATATCAGCTACTGGGACATTTTGTTAAATCTTTAGACATAGCTAAAAGGTATAAAGGAGGAACAAGAGTATCACCACTAGTGATAAGAGCTTGATTATCAAGATTACATGTTGCAAAAACAAGATGATGTTCTAAAGATGAAACAAGTGCAGTTCCTTGTAATGCAAATATCTACCCAAGAGGAAAGGACTAAGAAGATGGTTTTGAAGAAAGAGGTAGACTCATCTGGCCATGGGCATGCTTCTTCTCTTGGATTAGATAAAATGGCTTTAGAGGAAGAGGGAGAAAACAAAGAGGGAAGAAAGGAGGAGCTACAAGAGGATATGGAGAAGCTTGTTCTCCAACCAACCTCTTTTCAGACATGGAATGAAGAAGGCAAAAAAGAGGGGTAGGATTCAGTCCCACTTTTTGATGAGCTTCCCTTCTTCATTGATATGGAGGAGATCAAGAAAAATGCTGGTGACACAGTAAAGATGACAGTTCAGGAAAAGGCATTTCATGTTCTACTAGGCTGTGTTACAGAGACATATCTAGGCCTTAATGGGATCCTAGAAGAAATTGATGTCTAGGATGACTTTCTAGATTAATTTGATGCCATTTGTGCATCTGTCAACCTTGAGTCAGGGACTTTTGGGCCTATAGGCCAAGAGCTACAACAAAAAAAAGGGATCTCTTCTGTAGTAAAGAAGTCATCCCACTTTGTTTATGATGGTCATCTTAGGGAAAAAAAGACATCACAACCAATCAGGGGATGTCCCATTAGATATCTGGCCTAGACCTATGAGTCGCCACTGGTCATGTTCACTCCAGGCATGAAGACAAGATTCAAGAAGAAAAGGATAAGCCCACCCATTTTCCACTAGAATATGACATTTCAACATGGGTGAGTTTCTTTACTCTCTCTCTTCAAGGGGCACCCTAGCATTTCAAGTACCTTTCAAGTTTTCTTTTCTGGCTAGCTGTCTAGAAACATGTAATATATAAAAGGCTAGTTAGCAAGGGAAGTTATTTCAACAAACCAATTAATGGTTTTGTTTTATATCTTTTAATGTAAATATATGTACATAGTAGGTTTGGATTTTTCTTTTCCAAGAGGTGTTGTTGCACATAATGCATTCTCCTTAAGGGAATGCATGTTGTAGTTTCTTGTTTTTCTCCAAGTGTGTGTTTGCGGAGGCTTTTGTGTCATCTCTTGTTTTGTGTCTCTTGTTGACCTTTATCCAATGGATAAGGCCCTGGTCTATAAAAATAGAGTTGGAAAGAGTTCACATCTAGCAAGAAGGATGCCCCTAAGAGTTACTAGAACTATGAATCAAAAATCTATAATGTTGCGGGTTAGAACTTTATGTTGGCACTCTCATTTTCCTTTTTGCATTGGTTTGTTTCGTAGCAACGTAATTTTCCATCTACTATCATGACGTACATATTGATCAAGGCTTTCAACATTGTTCACCAGAGTTCCCACTGAGGTGTTGCATGTCCATCAAGTGCTAAATGATTTTCTCTTCTTCTAGTGGGCCCAAATTTTTCTTTTTAAAATGTCACATGGTCATATTGTGGGCAATTAGAAAAGGTGTGGTTTTCTTTGCAGACAATTTCCCCACTTCACTATCATGTGTCTTTATTTGCTAGCCAAATCTCTTTTTGTTGGTGAGTCTTGATACCTTCTGGTTGTGACATTTGGGCATCTTATAGGGATCATGAGGCTTCAAATTTTTCTAAAAGGGAACCTCAAGGCTAGTGAGCCATGTGCCTTTTTTTTTTAGCCATACTTTTCTATGCATACATGTTTGCATACTCATCATTCTTTCAATTTTGGCATGGTTCTAGATGAAACTACTATCATGATTATTGAGGAGTGGTAGCTGAGCATAATAATGAAGAATTTGTTTCTGTTTATGGAACATAGGTTGACTATCAATTTTTAGGGTCAATGATGTGACCCAACATAAAAAACCTAGTGGAATGGAACACGTAACACTCTATCTAATCTTCTTTCTATTAGGGTTTTTAGGTAGCACCTTAGCTATTTATACATAGCATTGTAATGTTATAAAGATAGACTTTATACTTAACTTTTGACATAAATAGAGTAGGACTCTTGCAGAAGTATTTTTAGAAATCTTCATTTTATTTTGTAAGCCTTAAAATGTAATGGATAGATTGAATTCTTAGTACAAATTGATCATACTTTCAGCCCTTTAATTTTGGAGTTTCAGTACTCATGAATGTTTCTATTCTGTTTAAATGTAATCTCAGACTTTAGTGTATCCATGTTTAAGATTTTGTAAATAGATTATGCATTAAAGATTCTCTATTATGTGAGTGTATTACATGGTTCACTCTATGTCATTTATTTATTGTTCTAAAATATTTCTGCAACTATTCCTAGGCCTATATATATGGTACAAAGTTGCTTTGATATTTCATTTTTTGAAATAGCCTATGCATTTTGAGTTTAAAGTGTTCCAAAAGCTTGGCACTTTTCCTATATTGTTTTAAGTAGAACTTCTCCCCCCTTTTTCTCTCTACCCAAAATGAAGAGTTGACTTCTAAAATATCATAGGTTGCTCAGTGAAATTGCATAAGGTCCCCCATTCACTGAAGCTTCCTATAGGTTATTCACCTAGAAGCAATTCTAGATGTCAACATGTACCACATAATTAATTCCATTTTTATTGTTAATAGTTCTCCTAATATAACACTCTATTTTTGTTTCCAATGAGCACATAATCCTCTACAAATCCCTAGGAAAACTAGAATTGTTGCAAAAATTTATTTGAATACTCTATCATGGTAAGAACCATTTAGTATCAAACTAATAAAGGGGTTCTTAAGATGTTTTACAAAATATCCCCCTAAGATAATGTTTTCTTGTATCTTTCGGAAGAAACATCTAAACCACTAAGGGGTACACTTACCTCTTTTGAAATCTCTTCAACCTTGTCATTGATTTGTTTACTCAAATCTTTTTCAGTGCATTATTTTTCTTGCAAAATTGAGCAACATGTGCTAATTTATTCCAATTATAAATATAGGACCTTTCTACAGAACATCCCAACTCCTTTTATCATTAGATATGTATTCAAAAAGATTGTGCCCATATTTTTGCAAGCATAACAATATCCATTGAAAGATTGAGCATTTATACCATTGTATGCATTCATGAATTCATTTCTCACCATCCTACTTTTGCATTCATTTGTCTTATGCCCATAATTATTGAAAGCATAACATTTACCATTGAAAGGTTTTGATCTAATTTGATTTCTAATTTCACTATCTCTATGACCAAATTTATTGCATAAAAAATATTTTCCATTAAAATATACACGGTATATCTAGATTGAACATGGACAAATCTTCTGAAGTTCTTTCTCCGAATAGGAGAGAGACCTTTCTTATCCTCTCTATTTCTTTTAAATTCATTCTTGACATTTTTTTTGGTCAAATTTTTATGTAGTATTAGAGCATTCTCCTTTTTCAAAATAAAGTCCACCTTTTTCTCTTAAGGGTTTCTAAAAACTAATCATCTCATCAAGCATGTCACTGCCACCTTTGAAGTTTAGGCTCTTCCCAATTTTCTTCTTTATAGCTTCAAGATATTTTCTTAGCTTCACAAATTCCTCTTCAAGCTTGATGTAGTCAATAACTTTGCTTGGTCCTTTAGCTTTGTCCAATTTCTTCTTAAACATAGAAGCTCCTTGCTCCAATTTACTGTACTCATTGGTATTAATTTGTAGTTTTTTCTCGAGATCATTAGTGGTTCTTCTTCCTTCACCAAAATTCTTCTTTAAATGGATAATATAATTTTTATCTTTCTTCCATTTTTCTTCATATTCATCTATCTCATTAAGAACACATTACAATTCACCTTCAAGATCTACAACAAGATCAATGTCCCAATCTTGCATTTACATAACATCCAAGTCTTTCTCAAATTCAATCATGGTGTTCAAGTCCTAGATCCACCTCATCTCTTATTATAACCACTTTAGGAACCTTTTTCTAACACCAATTCTTGAACACTTCTTGATGCTAAGAGTAGGGGTGAATCAACATGCACTTAAAACTTAAACATTATTATTCGTTCATTTCATTTATTTAATGTGAAAATAAAAATAACTAAAAGTAGAAATAACACACCACATGACACCAACATTTTTACATGGAAAACCCAAAGTGGGAAAATAGAGTTATAATCACAATCACAATATGATATAATTGATTACAATGTTTTAGGCCAAAGGCCAAGGACTCACTATCCTTGATTATGAAGTAAAAAAAGAGGTGCACTACCTTATGAAAACCAAAAGCTTGCAAATGCTAAAGATTATAATTTATTTAGGGAAAATATAATTACATTTGATAGCCAGAAGTATTATTATTTGAACTAATTAGAAATGAATTCTTTGGAGTACATATTACAGTTCACAGTTTGAGCATTAGCATATAATTCCATCCCTAAAAATTTTCTTATCCTTCATATTATCTCATACACTATCACATATATCCTTCTTTCAATATGTCTCATTCCATCATATAATCTCTAAAAGGTATTGATCAATTTATATCCATCACATCACAAAAAATATTCATCAAGTTGTCCAAAAATGATTAAACTTATAACCCAAAGACTATCAGCCCAAGCACCCATTCGCCAATGCATGCAGAGGGAACATAAAATGCATGAGGTGTTATAATAAGAGTATACACCCTCCTTAAGACCCTACAACTTTTCCATAGACCAAAAATGACATAAGTCATCCCAAAAAGATAAGTTGGTGGAGTGTGTCGGCCAAACAAAAATAAAAAAAATTATGGATTTGAAAATATACAATGGATACCAAAATTATAATCACTTGAACACTACAAGATTATATCATCTAGTTGTAACGTCAAAACACCTACCAGAGAGGAATGCAAAGAGTGTAAATTTGTACTTTTATCTATCAAAAAGACATATCTACTGTTGTGAAGAACATCAGAACATAAAAAATATGCGAGACCTTCAAAGACCATTCATCATCATATTCCTACCGTAGGAAAAACTAAAATGATATGTGAACCAAAACTAAAGACTAGTTTAAACAACTATGTAGAAAAACTGACAAACTTGTCTATAACAACCACAAAACCACCTCCTATGCTCTAGAAAGATCCTGAGTATACCAGATATATCTTATGCATGCATGTATAATAATATATGCTAGTTTTTGATATCTTATGTGTACATTACATATGCTATACTCCTCCAGAGTACTATCAAGAAAAAACTTCTAGATAGTGAATCCATCTTCCATAGACAAATTATGACAAGTTCGACATCAATAACATACAAAATATGCATGTGCAACAATGTCATCAACATAAACCACAACAATGATCAATTGATCACCTTCTAATTTTATATACAAATTATTTTTTTCACTACCTCTTTTGAAACCTTGTTGTAGATATGTATCCAATTTGGAATACTAAGCTCTAGGGGCTTTCTTGAGTGTATATCGAGCCTTCTTGAGTTGATACAAAAAATCCAATATGTTCTAAATTTGGAATCCTTTTGGTTTTTCAATATAGACTTCCTCTTCCAACTCTCTATTGATAAAAGTATATTTAACATCCATTTGATAAACCTTGAATTCCTTTAACTGCCAATAACAAAAAAAATATCTTAGTTGCCTTGAGAATTTCTACCAAAGAAAGTATATCGTCAAAATAAATTCCCCTAACTTGAGAATATCCTTTGCATACAAGTATAGACTTATTTTTGACCAAACCATCCTTTTTCATCGAGCTTGTTTCTAAAGACTTATTTTGATGCAGGAGCATCTCAGGTTCTTGACAATCCTATATCACCAAAAAAAGTTAGAGTTATTAGATTTGATCGGTAGCTTCTTTTGGGCTCTCAGTGATTTATTCCTATTTCCACTGTTGGGGCTCGGTTTCTGCTCAGTTCCTTCTTTCACCAAGTTGGCTCGGTTGTTCACTGAGTTGCTTTCTTGTTGCTCGATAATCTTTCTCACTGAGTGGTTTATTTTGAAGGCTGACTTGTGCAGTTAATTTTGATTATAGATTTAATGATGGCATTGATCATTGGGAAGCGTGTGGACCTAAATCTAGTCATCCCCTTTCTCCAATGTTGGATCTTAAGGCCAACTTGGTTCAGTAGCCTCTAGTATAAATAAAGTAGTATGTTATAGATCTAGAGAGGAAAAAATTGGATGGTTAGGAATTTTAGATAGAAGATGAGATATGAAGGTTGGCAGTTCCCTCGCATGTTTGAGGACTGTTTGTAATTGAATTTGATATTTTTGGCCGTAACTGGGAAGGCCTTATAGCTCGACATGTATGAAGCTTTATATGATGATTATTATATGAGATCTCTGCATTCTCTCTCTCTCTCTCTCTCCCTATTTTGTGTAATTTTCTTTCATGTGTTGGTTTCGTAGGAGGTTGGTACTTTCAGTGTGCCTTTGGCCCCGTCATCCTACCATCCTTGAGTCAGGTGGTATTAGATCGAGGTGAGATCTAGAGGTTCCTTCTTGTAAACCTTAATTGGTGATATTTTTGTAGGGTAGCAGATTGCAACCTGACCTATAATTTTAGAAGGTTTCAAGATGGTTCATGGGAGGTGAAATGTAGATCCAAGCTTAGTTTATATGCTAAGAAAAATTGCTACTAGGTTGGAAGTTGTTGAGACAGCTCAATGTCGAGGAAGATATCTTGAGGATGTTAGTGATTAAGAAGCTGAATATGAATAAGGTGAAGCAAAACCCGTATTGGTAATGGATCAAGGTGAAGAAAGACTATTGAAGGCATTAATAGACTTGAAGTCTAAACCACACTTTAATCCTCTTGAATACAATGGAAGGCTGGATTCAGATGAGTTGATGGATTGGATAACCAAGATGGAAAAGTACTTCGAATATGAAAATATTTTAGAGGAAAAGAAGGTGAAAATTACAAGTACAAAATTGAAAATTCATGCATCCTTATGGTGGGAGCATCTACAATTGGATAGAAAAAGGAAAGGCAAAGACAAAATCAAGGTATGGAATAAAATGGTGAATAAATTGAAAGGCAAGTTTTTACCCTGTGATTATCAGATTAACCTAGTTAGGAGAATTCAAAGTTTGAGGCAGAAAGGTAGCTCAGTAAAAGATTATACTAAGGAATTCTATAGATTAGACATCATATCTGGACACATTGAGGATGAGGTAGAAAGAATTGCTAGATACCTGAATGGGTTAAGAGTTTCTATTCAAAAGGGAATCGGTTTGGTCAAGTTGGAAAGTATTGAACAAGCTTATCAGTTTTCCCTGAAAGCTGAGGAGAAATTAAACAAAAGACATGAGTAAAGACAAAGAGGAAGAGGTGGTAGATTACCTAGATGAAGAGGTAAAATAATAGATCTGATCAAGACAAAACAATTCAAGATAAAGTCAAGACCGAGTGGAAAGGTGAAAGTTCTTCCAGAGGAAGAGGTAGTAAATACCGAGGTGGGTATAGTAGAGGTGGATTCTGAGGAACTTATTACAATTATGGAGGAGAAGGACATAGGTCATTTGAGTGTACACATGCAAGAAAGAAGGTCGGTAACATTAGAAATGCTTTGGTGCAAGAAGACTCACCGAATGAACCAGAGAAGCAAATAACTTGATGGTTAGAAGAGCATTATGGAGTGAAAGTAGTAAGGAAGATCTGGTAAGAAAAAGTTTGTCCAAGACCAGATGCAGAGTTTCTAATAAGGTGTGTAAGATTATCATTAACAGTGGAAGCTCAGATAATCTGACATTTAGGGAAATGGTTGCAAATTTGTAGTTGGAAAGATTGAAACACCTAAAGCCCTATTAAATTTCATGGATTAAGGATGAGCATACACTGGTGGTAAGTGAACAATGTTATGTGAATCTGAAAATTGACAAGTTTTATGATAAGGTGTTGTGTGATATCATGCCTATGGATTGTTGTCATATTTTTTTGGGTAGACCTTGGCAATATGATAGACATTCTATATATGATGGGAGATTGCATAAATATACTATTTGGGCTGATGGGAGAAGACAAATCCTATTACCTTTGATTGAAGAATCCGTTGGTAATATTTGTACATATGTGAAAGTTTGTTTGATGAAAGGAAGATAATTTGTCAAGGATTTGAAGAAGAATGATGTATGTTTTGTTGTGATTCCTAACAAAATGAGTGAGAAAATAGTGGATATTATCCTTAAAGAGGTTGATAAGATACTCACCAAGTACAAAGATATCAAAATTGATAATGTACTTGATGGTTTACCACCAAAGAGAAGCATTGATCATTGTATGGATTTGATTCCTGGAGCTAGTTTACTGAATAAAGAACCACATCTGTTGACACCTACCGAGAATGAGGAACTTAACCAACAAATCCAAGAATTATTGTAGAAAGGTTTGATCTGAGAAAGTTTGATTCCATGTGTAGTACCATTTGTATTGGCACCTAAGAAGAATGGATAATGTGTACTGATTCTAGAGAAATCAACAAGATAACAGTGAAATATTAGCTTCCTATACCGAGAATGGATGACATAATGGATAGTTTGAGTGGAGAAAAGTATTTTACTAAAATTTTTTTGAAGAGTGGATATCATTAGATCATAAGAAGAGAAGGTGATGAATGGAAGACTTCTTTCAAGAAAAGAGAAGGTTTGTATGAGTGGTTGGTTATGCCTTTTGGTTTAACTAATGCACTGAGTACTTTTATGAGATTGATGAATAAGGTTTTGAAGAAATTATTGGGTAAATTTGTGATTGTATACCTAGATGACATTCTAATATTCAGTAAGACTAGAGAAGAACATTTGTTGCACATTAGACAGGTTTTGCAAATATTGAAAGAAGAAAAGTTGCTGATTAATTTGAAGAAGTGTTCCTTCAGAAAAGAAGAGATTGTATATTTCAGATTTGTGATTTTAGTTGATGGTTTGAAGATGGTGTTAGGAATGGGAACATTGAGAGGGGGGAGGGGGGGGGGGTGAATCAGTGTTCACTATATTTTAACTTTTTACTTTAATCTTTATGCTGAACATAAATGCTTAAGAACTGAATTAAACATTCACATAAACATGAAATCAACACATGACACCAATATGGTTACGGGGAAACCCAAATAGGTAGAAACCCCGGTGGGACTTGATACCCACTAATAATCTGCACTAGTGTTTTGTGATCCTTGTTAGAAGATCCTTTACCCTGTTAGGAGTACCTTTACAATGCTTTAAGTATAGTAGACCTTGTTAAGGGTCGAACCCTATTAGGATTCTTTTACAATGATCCCTGTTAGGGGAGTGGACTCACTATCCTAGAGCTCACTACTCAAATGGTGAAGGCTAAAACCTTCTGATTCAGATACACACTATATCTGTAGGTGAACTGTTCACTGTGACACTGCTTGTTAGATCAGTTCCTTTGGTGCGCTGATGCTTTGGCCTCTAGCAAAGCTCTAATACATCTTATGTTGTCTTCGCATACCTTTTCTATACTTATCACAACTCTATTTCAACTTCCATACCAAATACAATGGGCGCACCTTATATTTATGCACACATACAAATTATACAATTAGGTCGGCCTTATAACTAATTACAAAGAATGCTTCCAAATGAATTGGCCTAAGCATGGTTACAATTATACATGTACATAATTCAGAAACCTAAATACAATGGGTGCATAGCCTTTACAACATTAAATTACAATCGCAAACAAAAATGCTAACTGTCAGCTCCATGCTCTATTCTCTGCTTGCACATACTAGCTGTGCAACTTCAACTGACTGTAACTTTCTCATCTTTGCATATCTAATTATGCGCTCATAAACTAAGCATAAGTATAGTCTAACAAACTTAACTTCCAGGGCGCATGCCATAATTCATCCATACACATGTGCGTTGATGCTTTGAGCTGCTGGAATTCTGTATACTATCCAGTCTTTAACACTTAACTGAATTCTGATCTTTACACTAAGTGCGCTGACTCCAAATTGCTATATGACTTTGTTACCATAATGACAACACTATATCTAGTCATATACGTTAGTATAGATAACTTGCCAAAAATCTCCCCCTTTGTCATTGATGGCAACAACAAAATATGGTCAAGTTGCTAACTGTACCTTTACACAAAAACTTTTGTCTTCTATACATCTTCTATACATAACCTTATATCTCCTATACATATATATAATCCATATTCTATACACAACTCCCCCTTTGACATTAATGACAAAGGTGAATCAAAAAACTATATATACACATACTCATTCAGGGAAAACATCTGGATATGCAATCTTGAGGTTCTGGATCTCCTTCTTCCAAAAGGTTATCAGAGAGTTAACTATTTGGAGATGGGCGCATAATACGTATTGAAGCTTCTCCATCTTCTCCAAGTCACTGATGGGACCATGACCATTCCTCAACTGGATCTGTTTGGACCTTATCCTTGTTATCTCTTTTTCTTCCTTCTCAATCTTTTCTAACTGTCCTTGGTAGCCATTGTTACACATGTTTACATCAGTGGATGTGTCTATCACTGAATTCTTCACCTTCTCAATCAAAGCTTCTGCTTCTTTTATCTTTTTGAAATGAGCATTGGTGAGCTTGTCTTGATCCATGCATGTTGCAATGATCCTTCTTCCTTCATCAACAAACTCTTTCAAGGATGCTTGACTAGACTTAAGAGAATTCAAGTCTAGTGCAAAGTTTCTCATCAACTCATTCAGTCTCTTCTTTAAGTACTTCTCTTCTGCTACTATGGACACAAATTCTTCTAGGCTAGAAAAATTTCTTTTGAACTATGAGAGGACTTAACTCACATCATCAACTAAATGTACTTTTAGCACTTTCTTATCCTCTGGCAGAAAACTGTTCAAAATATTCACTGATTCTATCAAGAGAGGATTCCTCATAACTTGTTTCTCCTTTTCCTTCTCCATAGCCAAGACATTGAACTTAATCAGGTCTTCTTCCTTCTAAGAGTCCAAACTACTTGTGTCAAGTGTCAAACTTGACAACAATGCTGAGGAGGGAGTGATGGGAGTGTTGTCCATCACCTCTTGTTTCACCTTGACCAATCCAACAGAAGTAACTTCATCTTTCTTTTCTACCTCTTCTACTTCTTTATTATCATATACATCTTCAATAGGTACTTCTTCTTGCTGAGTGGGAGTTGTATTGCTGTATAGGATTTCATCTTCCTCAGTACTGACAAATGCTTCCTCAAACTTGTCCAAATCCTTATCAGTAGCTGCCATGGCTATTTCCACATTATCTATGATAATAGTGCTATCTTTATGTGATTCTATCATGGGCCCAGACTTGTCTACTTCTATTTGAGTTTTTGCTATGGGCACTGAGTCCTAAGGACCTGTCATTGGTACATTAGTGGGCTCTACCACTTTATCTTCCTTATTGGATGCATGAGAGATGGGCGCAGTAGGTGGTTTTATCTGTTGTTCTAATAACACCTTCTCAAAAGCCTTTTCTATTTCCTTCATAATTAGCTCATAGTCTTTGTTCATGATGTGAAGAGTTCTCATCTTAGTCCTTAGGTGCAGCTTCACCAAATTCAATATCAGTGCCTCTTCTTCTTTAGAACAAATTGGTAGAGTATCTTCTAATACTTTTTCTCTGATCCTTAGATCTTCTTCATTTGCTTGTCTCTTTAGGTTTTCTAATATATCCCATACTTTATCTGGAATGGAGCTTTTCAACTCAAGGACTGTCTTCTTGAACTTGATCATGTGTTTGACAATCATACTATGTATTTCTAATTTTTCAATCTCACTATATGTGTCATAATACTTCTCTACTTGATCAATTCTTCCTTCATCAACAATTCTTACATTCAAAACTTTAAGGCTTGGTCTGAATCCTACCTTAGGAGGTACTTGAATGTTTTTCTTTCTCCTTAGTGCTCACGAGGATGGATGACTAGTGCTAGCTTCTTTCTTCCTCTTGAATATAGGCTTACTCCAAAGGAGTGGCAAGATTAGTAGTATCTATGGGTGCAGAAGGAGTATTATCTTCTTTACCCTTCTGACTATCATCTAATTTAGTTTTCATCCTCTTCAGCTTAGGATCTTCTTGTTCTTCCTCTTCTGCTGCACCTTTCAATTCTAGGGCAATATTTTCATACCTTGCTTTATCAAGGTCTGCTTGAGACACACCATTTATTCTCAAGATCTTAGAAGTGACCTTTGCTTGCAACCTTTCTTTTTGTTGCAGCACTGTTCAGCTTAGCATCAACTTCTCTAGTCTTTTCTTCATAGGTTCCCCACCTAGGTTAATTATCATTTTTAGGGGCTGATAGCAATACCTATGCATAGGCTTCAAGAACTTGTTCCTCTACCTCATACCCAAGTGGATGAATCCACTTAGTTCTAGGCTCAACAACTTCCATACATGTAGTGTCTATCTCCACCATAAAGCATATTGTGTCTTTATACTTCTCCACTATATTCTCAGGAATCTTGTACCTCATCTGCATTCTTTCTCTGAAGGTCTTCAATTCCAAGGTTACATAGTCTCTTAAGGTGCCCTCAGTGCATGCCTTGTTTGATATCTGTGGCATGGTTGGAATGGACTTGTTTAGATACAAGTCTGACACTTTACCAACTATATGAAGGTACATATAGATGATTAGGGACCCAAACTTGAATATCTTTATTTTGTCATGTTTGATAGCTTTGATGTTGTCCATCAAATGTGCGTGCAAGATCCCACACAAGTTGAACTCTCCATCTTCTTGCACAAGTCAGATGGTTGCTAGAATAGTGCCTATAGACACACTATTCACCCTGTTGGTGTGATGAAATCTATAACCCAGTATCATTGACATCAATTTGATGTTTTCTTGCTCTATAGGCTCAATAGTCATGCCGCGCCTATCACTTCTGGATTTCCATGTTTGCTCCACCATTTTCCTAACATCCTTACCCACTGGAAGGATGACACCTATCTTAGAGAGGCCTATCATCTCATGTATCAGATCACTTGTGATTCTTATTGGTACATCTCCAATCCAAAACAAATCATCATGGATTCTACTTAACAAGATTTTTATCCATTCAGTCTAATAAAATTTATATGCCATGGCATATTCAACAATGGGGTGACCATTCTATTTGGTGTATTCATCCATGCATGTTTTGTCTAGTTTCAACATTGTGTCCATGTGCACCCTTAACCTATCTAGTCCAACAGGTTCCTTCTTACAATAGATGTAATCCCTTATGTCTTCTAAATGCATGACACCCATCAGCGTGAGGGAGAATGCTCCCTCTAAATCATCTAGGGTGGATTTGAATGGGTGCCTCTTGAATATGTATCTCTTCTTTTCAGCAATGTCAAAAACTATGGGAGTGGCCATGACTTACTTGTTAATCACTTTCCAACTGAACTTAGAGATGATCTAACAGCTTTCAAATTGGTGCAATGAGCTAGGGTTACTGCAACCAATCAAATGCACTGATAACTACAAAAAATCTTTGATAGATCAATCACCAAGACTTCACACCAACTTCCAAGGCTCCTTCTGCTCTCTATTGCTCTGAATTTGAATGCAATGAGCAATCAAATGACTTCTGTGTACTTTAAAGTGAAAAATTTGGCATTAATGCATGTCGCGTAAACCAGGCTGTCACTTCAAAATTTCAAACTCAATCTCCACTAACAATCAGCATGTGCGCTCTTGCACGAAGGTTCCTATACACTCCAAAAGCTTAAGTCTAAAGGCACATACTCTGAGGATGAGTATACCAGCCACACAGGCTGCTAGAGCTAAATTAGCTCCCCCTATGACTTTGAGGGCCATTCAAGAAGATGTAGAGGGTGCATCCACTGGGGATGCATCCAATACATTCTTATCAGCTTTCTCCTTCTTTTCTTCTGACCAAATTAAGCTTGCATCCTCTGAGGCTTTCATAAACTTGACTTCTGCTTCAGGATCTAGAATTGGTTCTTCAATCTTTTTAGGGCTTTCCTGACCTTGCATCCTTGATCTATAGAACCTTGAGATATGTCCAGCCTTGTTACAAGAGTGACAAATGATAGGAGGTCTATTATTCCTCGACGCATTGACACGAGTCACCATTCTGCATGTTCTAGCTGAGTGACCATTATAGTTACATATCTAACATGTAACATTCTGAGAACTTCTAACATTTGTCTGATTTTGATTTCTTTGATCTTGTTGAGTCCTGTTCTTCTTACTAGTCTTGCAATTCATAGCTCTATGATCAAATCTATTCCATGAATAACAGTAACCATTAAAAGGTTTTACCTCTGTATAGTTTCTTGCAATGTGTCCATGCTTGTTACATGCAAAATAAGTGTGTTTTATTTTCTTGCCCTCATTCTTAGGAGGACCACCATTGTCTTTGGTTTGATCTTCAGTCTTCTCATCATCAGTAGAGTTCTTTTGTGAATCCTTTCTTGCTCGCATATTGTCAATCTAATTTTGTGCTTCATTTTATCCAATGCAGCTAGTGTCTCCTTTGATTCTTCTTGCATACAACTGAGATTCTACCAAATCAACACTGGTGTGTAATTTGTCAATATGATCCTTTGAATTTTTCAATTCAGATTCCAAGCTCTCTTTGATATTCTTTAGCTCCAAGATTTCTAAGTTAGCTTCCCTTAGATCTTCATTGAGTTGAAGGTTCTCCTTGACTTGTTCATTGTAGAAATCTTGATTGTTCATCAATTTGTCATCAAATTCTTCAAGATGACTTAATAAGGATGCATTTTCTTCACTCAACTTCTTGAATTTTTCTTCAAGTTCACTATTAGAGTGTCCTTTCAAATCCTTTCTTAGTCTTTTGATAACTAATTGAGCATCACTGACTTTTTCTTTTAGTTCTTCAATTTCTCTTTCTGAATTGTCCAGGTCTTCAAGAGCAGCTTCAAGATTTTTCTTCAGATGTTTCATGTTTGCTTTGTCCATGATCTCCTCAAGTGGTTAAACTTCTTTACTGAGAACCAAAGCTCTGATACCAATTGTTAGGAATGGGAACACTATGAGGGGGAGGGGGGTGAATTAGTGTTCACTGTATTTTAACTTTTTACTTTAATCTTTATGTTGAACATAAATGCTTAAGAACTAAATTAAACATTCTCATAAACATGAAATCAACACATGACACCAATATGGTTATGGGGAAACCCAAATAGGTAAAAACCTCGGTGGGACTTGATACCCACTAATAATCTGCACTAGTGTTTTGTGATCCTTGTTAGAAGATCCTTTACCTTGTTAGGAGTAGCTTTACAATGCTTTAAGTATAGTAGACCTTGTTAAGGGTCGGACCCTATTAAGAGTCTTTTACAATGATCCCTATTACAGGAGTGGACTCATTTTCATAGAGCTCACTGCTCAAATGGTGAAGGTTACAACCTTCTGATTCAGATACACACTATATCTACAGGTGAACTGTTCACTGTGACACTGCTTGTCAGATCAGTTCCTTTGGTGCACTGATGCTTTGGCCTCTAGAAAAGCTCTAATACATCTTATGTTGTCTTCACATACCTCTACTCTACTTATCACAGCTCTATTTCAACTTCCATACCGAATACAATGGGTGCACCTTATATTTATGTGCACATACAAATTATACAATTAGGTCAGCCCTATAACTAATTAGAAACAATGTTTCCAAATGAATTGGCTTAAGCGTGCTTACAATTATACATGTACATAAGTTAGCAACCTAAATACAATGGGCGCATAGCTTTTACAACATTAAATTATAATCGCAAACCAAAATGCTAACTGTCGGCTCCATGCTTTGTTCTCTGCTTGCACATACTGGCTGTGCAACTTCAACTGACTATAACTTTCTCATCTTTGTATATCTACTTATGCGCTCATAGACTAAGCATAAGTATAGTCTGAAAAACTTAACTTCCAGGGCACATACCATAATTCATCCATACACACATGTGCTGATGGTCTGAGCTGCTGGAACTCTGTATACTGTCCAATCTTCAACACTTAACTGAATTATGATCTTTACACTAAGTGCGCTGACTCCAAACTACTATATGACTTTGTTGCCATAATGACAACACTATATCTAGTCATATACTTCAGTATAGACAAATTTCCAACAGATGGATCCTGAGAGGGTTGAAGCTATTTTGAATTGGCCTACACCTAAAAATGCTAGTGAGGTAAGATCATTTCATGGTTTAGCAAGTTTTTACCGAAAGTTCATCAGAAATTTCAGTGCAATTTCTAATGCTATGAAGGAGACTATGAGAGGAGATAAAAGAGAACTCAAGTGGACACATGGAGCTAATAAAAGTTATGAGACTTTGAAGCAGAAGGTTGCTAAGTTACTTGTGTTAGCTTTACTTGTTTTCACTAAGGTATTTCAAGTTGAATGTGATTCAAGTGGTAGTGCAATAGAAGATGTGTTTAGTCAATAAGGTAAACTTGTTGCTTTCTTTAGTGAAAAATTGAATGATGCAAGAAAGAAATATTTTATATATGATCAAGATTTATATGCTATTATTTAAGCCCTAAAGAAATGGAGACGTTATCTGATACCGATTGAATTTTTGTTGTATATTGA
Source organism: Chamaecyparis obtusa (assembly GCA_027943335.1). NCBI lineage: Eukaryota > Viridiplantae > Streptophyta > Pinopsida > Cupressales > Cupressaceae > Chamaecyparis > Chamaecyparis obtusa. The sequence continues at coordinate 848,517 of BSBK01002112.1, forward strand.
TCATAAGGCTTTACAGTATTTGGGTAGTCAGAATAAGTTGAATCAGAGATATATGAAATGGGTTTAGTATTTGCAGAGTTATACATTTGTGTTAAAACATAAGAGTGAAGCCACTATCCGAGTTGTTGATGCATTGAGTAGAAGAATATCTTTGATGACTGAAATGAGAATTGAAGTTTTTGGTTTTGATGACATGAAGGATTTGTATGAAACTGGCCCTAATTTTTCTGAGTCATGGAGAAAGTGCAGAGCACCTATTCAAGATCAACCGAGTACTAAATGGGAAGACTATTTCATTCAAGAAGGTATATTTTTTAAAGGTATTCCATTATGTATACCAAGAGGATCAATGAGAACTAATTTGATAAAGGAGAAACATAGTAGTGGTCTGGCTGGACATTTTGACATTGATAAAACTGATAACCTACAACTAATTGAATATCTTGATGGATGAATGGAAAAGTGAAAGACAGTGATTGAAGGTCACCGAGATACTAAAGTGATATGTAAGACAATTAAATCAGTCAATGTATTGTCATTGATGTCAACTAGTTTTGATTGTACTTATCATGATGGTTAGAAACATCTGAAGAAGGAAAATGGTAACGGAATGAGATATCTACATAAAGATGAGATGAATATGAAAGATATGGATATGGTATACATTAGGTAACTTATTGATGAGTCTATGGAATCATGTTGTTGACTTGATTGTATTACATGATTTTGTTATGTATTGAAGATCAAAACTAAACAAGTTTATGTGGTCGGTAATTGAAGATTTATGTATACACCAAGCTAGTGTATTGTATACCGAGTATAGTGTTAACCAAGAAGGTATTCACCGACACATTCTAGTATTGACTAAGTGAAAGAAAAAAATAAAGTTTATAATAGCTAACTAAATTGATGAGATGGATAATTGCTTAAGATTTTGAGGTAGAAGATAAAGTTTGTTATGATGATCTAACAACTAACAAAATTCAAGATTGATTTGATGAAGGAGAATGAAACATGTTAGAGATACAATTGTCGAGGAAGGTTAAAGTGGAAAAATGAACGATGAAGATTAAGAGGCAAAATAACCGAATGAAAAGAAAATAGTTTATGTTGTCTATTTAAAGAGACATGAGATTCATTATTGAGTCTGGGATTATTGATACTGCAAGAGAATTTGTGTGAAAAGGATTATTTTCATGCACCGCTGATCAAATTGGTTAAAGACATAACCGTGTTGAATTGCAGACATTACTAAGCATCAGAGAAGTATTCATCAAGTGAAATGAAGTTGGAGGATATGAAGGATTGAATTGTTTATTGATCATAGGAGGTATTCATCGAGTGAAATGAAGTTGGAGGATATGAAGGATTGAATTGTTTATTGATCAGAGGAGGTATTTTGAGCTTAGCATAGATCTAAAAATCTACAAATCTTAGCTGTATTTGAATCATATCAAAACTATATAAGTTTAACCACTGTTACAACAAAATATCTTAACCGAATGGGACTTAACAGTCTATTTGTATTTCAATATGTCATTCAATGAATGTTAATTATTTTCTTGTGACCCCATAGTGAATCTTGGTCAAGGGATAACCGTTAGTGATAAATCCTCTAACCAAGTCACACCTTACAGTGTGCTTTGTAACCTTTAACAGGGTTTGATCCTAACTGAGCTCACTTCAGAAGAGTGAATTATTTTGGGTTACTGGTCCCAGGTGGTTTTTCCCTTAACAGGGTTTCCACGTTAAAAATCTGTGTTATGTTTATTTGATGTGTTGAATTTTTATTTTACTTTACATATTTCATAACAGGACAAATAAGTAAATACAATATTGAATTCACTATTAATCGGTAGATAAAAAGTAAGACATTGTTGATAGCCTACCGAGTTGATTATTTGATTGAAAAGTTTGATATATACATCTGGGAGATTTGGGACTATAGGATAACTAGAATTAACTGATTCACCCCCTCTCAGTTTGTTGGAATTAGGAGAGATAGGTACTGAGAGGGGAGGGGTGAATCAGTGCCCTCAAAATTTTTTACTTGTAAACCTTTTAGATCTATGACTGTAAATAGTGAAAACCTTTGCAAAATAGCTTGTATCTAATTGCATGAATCAATCATTCATTTAACTTATGAAAGTAAATAACATGAAATCAAATAGAAATCACATAACACAAGTATTTTGGTAATGCATAAACCCTTGTTAGAAGGTCAAAACTACGGTGGGGATGACATCCACAAATTCTTCACTACTGCAGATAGAAAAGGTTTGCATGTTAGGGCTACAAGTTTTGATCACTTTTGGTGATCTTACCCTGTTAGGAGTAACATATTAGATCAGCTAGATCTACCTAGTTATAGGATTTTAACAACACTAATGAAGTGTGCACTTGGTTAAGAGATTTACATAAGACTGTTAAATCTACTATGTTAAGAGATTTTATCCAAAAATCTATTACAATTTTTAGAAAGCAATAGGCAATTATGTGCTAGTTGACAACTCAATTGTCTAATACAGATCTATAAGTTCTGAAAAAATATCACCTTGACTGTGATGAATCTCTGCTCTGAATCTGCTTGGTAGCCTTTTCTGATTCTGCTTAATCTAATATCCTCTGCAATCTACTCTGTTAACTGATAGACTTGAAGTTAGGCAAATGCTTCAAGTTCTCCTTGATTCATATATTTTTTCTTGCATCAGTTCACACCAAAAATGATGTAAACATACATATATATAGCGATCTAATTTTGCCGCTTTAACAAAATTAGGTTACACAACTTAATCATAACCCTAAGATCTATGGTGTACAAAAATGACCTAGATCAGACTATTACATAAGATATAAATTGCATTTAATGAATATCATAACATTAAATATTCCTCGATCTTGGTAAAATGTTTTCTAATTTGTTGTAACCATTTTCATAGAAGAATGTGCCATTTTAGATTACTATGCCATTTTCTATGATCCTCGGTAAGCATTGTATAAACTACTAAGTGTATACTACATCACTCAGTGTTTATGGTCTGTCAGTGTCAGTGTCTGCTGGTGCTCGGTAAACTGTCTGATGCTCGGTGTGTAAGCATTACCGACTAGTCTATCTTGCTTCTAGTTACCGATTTGCTCAATGTAAGTGATCGACCGATATCTTTCATAATCTTTGATACTAATGACAACTTTGAATGCTCAATAGAGATAACAATCTCCCCCTTTGGCATTAGTATCAAAACTTCAAATGTATATAGACAAAGTTTTCTATATATACCTTATATCTCCGCCATATACATATATTTATCAAAATTTCTAAAGTACTCCCCCTTGGTGCATGCTCCCGATAATATGTAGTATACATAGCATCTGTGTACTTATTTGGCATATGACATAATATACATTTGTTTTCCCCCTTTTTGATAGTAATGCCAAATACAAAAAATTAGTAGTATACTCACATCTTGTCAAAAATATGTTGGTGGATTTTCTTGACTAACTCCAAGAGGTTTTCCCATTCATCTTTCAAGTTGGTGAGAGCAATATGCTCAAGACCAAGTTGTGCATGCATGTCAAATATGTTCTCCAACACCAAAATCTCGGGTGTTGCAACAAGTTGCTCTGCTTTGACAATGTGTGCCTCAAAATTTTTTCGGTATGGCAAGAGTTCTGTATGTAACTTAGTGACCTAATCTGTTATGTGCTCTTCTTGTTTCTTTAACTCTGCTATTAACCGCTGGAGTTCCTAAACTTAGTGAATGTGCTTTGAGAAAGCATTTAGCTCGGTTATAGTTGTATTTGTACTGACTTTGATTTCTACTTCCAATCCTTTTATATTTTCATTGACTACAATAGTGAAGGTGTCCACAATACAAATCTTTAGTAAAAACTAACAAATTAACTAGGTGATAGATTTGATCTCAGTTATTACCTTAGATAATTTAACCTTGTTTATTGCCGCTTCTTGGCTTGTTTTCTTTGCCAGTTTATTTTGTATCCTTGACTCTGCCCTTTCTTTAATCTATTTGACTACATCAGTATCTAGGGCATTGATCTTCTCTATCAATATGGCAAGTTCATCTATGATGGGAGTATCTTCATCAATATTCACCTCAGGTACTACCTATTGTAAGATATCCCTCACATCTATTAGAATTTCTTTTCCCTTAGTTTCTTGCTTCAACTTCTTTTGTGTTGCCTTTCTTTGACATAGTTCCCCATATTTACTTAGTTCTTCAGGGCTCAGGGTCCTCGGGTCACACTCAAGAATAACTATCACTTCATCTAGGGTGACTGGCCCTTTTCCTTTCTTTTTCTTCTTCTTCTCCAATAGTAATGATGATTTCTTCTTAGTAATGACAAGAGACTTGTCTCCAGTCCTCAAAGTATCCTTCCCGATTGACACACTTTCTTCCTTCTTCTGCTCCTCGGTAGTTGTTGTCTCAGTTGATAGATTGGGAGCCTTGGATGTGGTGTCAGATGGGATTACCTCGATTTCCTTTGTTTCTTCTATTACCTTTGTCTCGGTGGAAGTTGCCTCTATTTGTTTAGGTTCATCTGTCTCTACAGGTTTCTCAGTGTCTTGTTCCCCAGTGATGTCTTTTTTTTTCTTGGGGTTTGAGTCATGGGGTTGTTCTTGTGAAAGAATTTATACTGCTGTTGCAAGTATAGGAAGCTCACCCGGTAGTGATGTAAATGCACACTTTGTGATTTGTTCTTCATCTTGAGTGTTTAGGGGTGCAATACTTACATCCTCATCATCCTTGTCATTAGGATCACCATTTGTGATGTCCTCAATGAGTACATCGTCATCAATTTTCTTCTTCATTTGGATTTCTGCTTTATCCGGTGCATCCCGTGAGATACTTATTGCCTCCTTTTGCTCGGTGATATCAATTACCTCGGTAATTGATATACCAAAATCCTTTGACTTCTCTGTTGTGCCATCATCAATATAAATACCTTTACCTTTTGAATTTTGTCTCTTCTTAGATAGATTTAAGTATTCTTTTTGCTCGGCTTGTTCTTTTGCTTTAATGATTGCTTTCCATAGGGCATCACCAGTCTCCTCTACATTTGTCATGTTTTCATCCAGTATCATCATGGCTCGGTTCTTTACAAAAAATCTATGTTGATGATTAGCCATGAGTTCATCAAGTTCTCCTAGGCTTAGATGTGGAGCAGCCCGAACTAGAGATCTTTCTCTCTTTCTTTTCTCGGTTTCAAGTGCATAGCCCCATTTTTTATTAATCCTGTCATCCAACTCCTTCAGTAATGAAAAAGAAAATTCAAATGGTACTCTTTTGAATTTTATCATCATTTGGATGACTACCTCTTCCATCTTGGTTTGATCCTCATTTGACATCTTGTCAAATCTGCTTATTTTCGGATCAGTAAGGTCTCAGTTCTCAATTATTTCTTCAATGACTTCATCTATGGACCTTACCTTGTTGCTGACCACCTTGAATTGATTTGTGTCATCTTCAATTTCAGCATCTTCAAGGTCTTCTCTTCCTCTTATCAGTCTTCTCCTTTTCTTCGGTGCTTCATCTGCAACCTTGGATCCTTTCTTTGCATAAGTCTTAGTTGGTGTAGCTGCCTTACATTTTATTACCTTTTCTGCTTCTTTCTTCTTGGGTGGTGAAGCTGTAGTTGATGATCTTGTCCTCATACCTTCTTGTACTGGTAACTGCTTCTTCATAGGAACTTCAAGTGGAGGAACCAATGTGGGATCTTTTTCTTCATCAGACTCAGTTTCCTCACTATCACATGGCTTGTTAGATAACATTATCTGACCTTTGGTTTCCTGTTCAACCGGTGTCTCCTTAGGTGTTTCAAACACATCTCCATATCTAGCAGTAAGATCTTTTCTCATCTTCTTTGCCTTTCTACACATTTTGCCAATCTCTATGCCTGTAGTTATTCTAGATTTGGCCTCCTCATATGTTTCGAACCTAGTGGAAATGGAGTCTTTTGGTAATACAAGTAGTGCATTAATAGATTTCAGTGTGAAATCATGGTTCATTTCATAACCCATCGGTGCCAACCATTTTATTCTAGGTTCAACTGCTTTTATCATTGAATGTTCTGTGTCGACTACAAAACAAATGTCCATCTCAAACTTTTCAACTAATTCCCTTGGAATTCTACTCCTTTGATGCATTTTAGTCTAAAATTATTTGAAGTATGCATCAAATACTATATTCAGATTATTTCCTAACTTATTTATCATGTTGGTAATCTGTGTAGTTATAGGCTTATCTGTAGTCCAGTTCACTTTACCGATGCTAGGTACAAACTTTTGTATGAAGAAAAATATACACACAAGTAGCGATCCAAACTTACATGTGTTTGACTTCTTTGACCTTATTGTCTTCATGTTTTCCTATAGTTGGTGTAATAGTACCTTGACAAGATCAACTTGGTGACCTTTCTCCATAATTTTGTATGCCATGTCTACTGCGCTGCAAGGTGCATTGTTGAGTCTGCTCGATTGAAATATCTTATACCTGATTACATGTGCTATGAACTTAACTACTAGGTCTCTGATTGTTGAAATCTTTAGTGCTCAACCATCCCATTGTGCTCCAATGTTCTTCTCAACATCTGGTCATGATGAACTACAGAAGGCTTTTGCCTTGTCAGTTGTAGGGAGCCCAGTAACCCTACTTATCATTTTCTTAGTGACGTCTATTGGTTTATCAAGCCAAAATTTTCCATCATGATATATATTCAATACAATTCTGATCCAATCAGTCTTAAATGATTGTGGATAGTATGTGATACACGATAATCCTGATTCTGTAATCTTCTTGTATTCTGGTTTCAATTTTCCATCTGTACCATAGAGTAGTGAATGTGCTGCAACAGTTTCAAAGTCTGCTACTTCTCCAATTTTTCAATGAATATACGCTCTTACGTCTTCTTTCAATAAAACCCTATTTGGTATGCTTAAAAAAGTGCCCATTGAATCTGTTTGTGCTATGAACTTGGGATGTGGCTTGAACTTAGGTTCATCAAAATTTTTCCTTACAATTAGATTAACTTCTTCCTCAACACTTTGTGATTTGCTAGTGGACAATGTCGATGCCATAAATTGATTTAGGGTTTCGGCTAGTAGTAGGTAAATAAACTATTCGGTAGCAAATAAACTTACTTAGAATCATCAAATAGTGTTATCGGTTCGATCTACAATAGCCTTGAATCCTTCTAAAAATCTTTTAGCTTGAACTCTTCTCTGTGAAATCTCCACTCTTCAAAATCGCAATGTAAAAATGAACTCTGTTTCTCGTGTATTTATAGACTTTTTGATATTCCCACTCAAACTTTCATGCAATAAATGCTTGACCTAACTTTCAGTATGAAAATAGCTGTCAGCTCGGTGAAAACTAAAAAATTTATCTACTCGGTTAACATAGGATTTCTTCATCGGTTTGCGCTGTTGTTCGGTTATCCTTGTATAGTGATTATCGACATGTAACCAACTCTCAATCTCTCTTTTACCGACTATATAACATTGTTAGCTCATAACACATAAACCATAATGCATCTTTATTCATGTAGATTTGGTATTTGTACATCATATATAAGGAACTGTATGTAAAATGTGATCATTTTGAAATGTCAGTTCCATACATACCTATATCACCCTAAGTGGAGGTACCAATGTCACCCAATCTAGTGGATGCAGTTTCACCGACATCATTACTTGACTCAACATTCTCATTAGATGCCTTCTTCCACATAGTGTTCCTTAACTTTATGATATCTGCAATAGTATATCCACTCTCAAATACATGGTTTTCATCTGGTGCTCGGTCTCTACAGTTCTTTCTTAAATGACCGACTCTATGACAGTGCATACATGCCATTCCAGTGCTTGTCCAGCTTCTTGATTGTCCAATCCAACTCTTTCTATAACAATTTTCTGCAATGTGTCCATATCTACCACAAGTAGTACAGTTAGCCCAAGTGTTATAATCCCAAACATAAGAATTACCTTGTCTCTTTGGTTGATAAGGCTTTCGCTATGTTTTCTGCTTAGGAGTCCATACTTGCTTCATCTTTTCCTTACACTCTCGTGCAGTGTGTCCATGTTTATTACAAGTATAGCATATTTTCTCCATAGCAGTATTGTTAGCAATATCATTCTATTTAGCTCTACACTCATAAGCTGGATGTCCAAAATTACCACAGTAATAACAATATCCATTAAACTTAGGAGTGACAGGAGGTTTACCTTGTGCTTTGCTTCTACACACATTAGATGTATGTCCTGGTTTGCTAGAGTGATAACATGCCAACGCTTTAGGTTTCTGATTTTGATTGTTGTTGACTTGTTTAGCTTGTTGTGATGATTCTCCTTTGCCGGTGTAGCCTATACCAGCTTTACTCCCAAATCTCCTTTGATTAGTCAAAAAGTCATCAATCTTCTTAGAATTATCCTCAACCAATTTCTTCATTTCATTATGTTGTTGCTGATTTTTCACATCATTTCTCAGTTTTTTCATTTTCCTCTCTAAGTCTTACAACATCTGCTAGTCTTCTTGACAATTCTCCATTCACTCAGTTTACTTCTTGATTCACAATCATCATTTGATTAGATACTTGGAAGTGATGATCAATGAGTCTCTATATTTCATTCTCTTTAGCTTGAAGTTGTTCAGTCATCTGTCTTCGGTCATTAATAGCCAGATTCCTTTCTTGCTCGACTTGTCTAGCATTGTTCATTGTTTCTACCATTCTCACCATCTGAGATTCTTGACCGATTTGTAGTGCTTTCACTTGATCAGTTAAATGTTGATTCTTTTCAGATAAATCAGTGATTATATTTTCAGATCCATCAAAGATGCTTCAAGAACTAGATCCAATATGCTCAAACATTTCATCAATAGATTCTTCATGGTAACTGATCTCATTTTGTAGAATAGCTAGGTTCTTTCTTTCAACCAGTAATTTCTTCGGTCCTTCCTTAGCTTGCTTATACTATTCAACAAACATCTACATTTGTATCTTTTGATTCTTAATAGTCTTATCAAGCTTATATCTCTCCATGACTTAGATCTTTACCCTCCAGTGGTTAAACTATTCAAAAAGAGAACTGAGCTCTGATACCAATTGTTGGAATTAGGAGAGATAGGTACTGAGAGGGGAGGGGTGAATTAGTGCCCTCAAAAACTTTTTTTTGTAAACCTTTCAGATCTATGATTGTAAATAGTGAAAACCTTTGCAAAATAGCTTGTATCTAATTGCATGAATCAATCATTCATTTAACTTATGAAAGTAAATAACATGAAATCAAATAGAATTCACATAACACAAGTATTTTGGTAACGTAGAAACCCTAGTTAGAAGGTAAAAACTATGGTGGGGATGACACCCACAAATTCTTCACTACTGCAGATAGAAAAGGTTTGCCTGTTAGGGCTACATGTTTTGATCACTTCTGGTGATCTTACCCTATTAGGAGTAACATATTAGATCAGCTAGATATACCTAGTTATAGGATTTTAACAACACTAATGAAGTGTGCACTCGGTTAAGAGATTTAAATAAGACTGTTAAGTCTACTCTGTTAAGAGATTTTATCCAAAACTCTATTACAATTGTTAGAAAGTAATAGGCAATTATCTACTAGTTGACAACTCAATTGTCTGATATAGATCTATAAGATCTGACAAAATATCACCTTGACTATGATTAATCTCTACTCTGAATCTTCTCGGTAGCCTTTTCTGATTCTACTTAATCTGATATCCTCTGCAATTTGCTCTATTAATTGATAGACTTGAAGTTAGGAAAATGCTTCAAGTTCTCCTTGATTCATATATCTATTCTCACATCAGTTCACACCAAAAATGATGTAAACATACATTTATATAGCAATATTCTTTTTCCGCTTTAACAAAATTAGGTTACACAACTTAATCATAACCCTAAGATCTACGGTGTACAAAAATGACCTAGATCAGACTATTACATAAGATATACATTGCATTTAATGAATATCATAATATTAAATATTCCTCAATCTTGGTAAAACATTTTATGATTTGTTGTAACTATTTGCATAGAAGAATGTGCCATTTCAGATTACTATGCCATTTTTTGTGATCCTTAGTAAACACTATATAAACTACTCGGTGTATACTGCATCACTTAGTGTTTACTATTTTTCAGTGTCGATGTCTTCTGGTGCTCAGTAAACTGTCTGATGCTCAGTGTGTAAGCATTATCGACTAGTCTGTCTTGCTTCTAGTTACTGATTTGCTCAATGTAAGTGACCGACTGATATCTTTCATAATCTTTGATACTAATGACAACCTTGAATGCTCAATAGAGATAACATAGTTATCTAACAATTGGTATCAAAGCATAGAGTCCTTGGAAAGGAAAGTTTGAAAGACTTGAGCTAAATATCACAAGATGTATAAGAGAGGTGTGCCCAAGTGAATAAAGATAACTTCTCAACATGGAAAAGAAGAATGAGACTGCATATATATGGAATTGGAGAATCTACTATATACTACTTGAACAATGATTACATCTAACTGAATGGACCTTTGACTATTGATCAGTTGAGAGATAGACATTAACATAATATCAAAATGATAGAGATTGTTGTTTCCTTATCAGATGTTGAATTTGAAGATATCAAGACATGTACTACTACCAAACGAATGTGGGAAAAACTTGCACTAGTTCACGGAGGAGATGAGAATGTGCTGAGGGTAAGAGCTAAGAGTCTTAGAGGAAAGTTTGATGACATGAAGATGAAAGAAGGAGAAAACATTTCATAATACAACAACTGAATTAAGGAGATTGTCAATGCTATCCAAGGAGCAGGAGGTATTATTGATGAAGACACTGTTGAGAGTAAAATTCTTAGATCCTTGCTGCCAATTTATGCTATTAGAATCTCTCCAATCCATGAAATGAGATCAGCTCTGGGTAATCAACTCACACTTGATATCCTGATTGGTAAACCGACCACTTTTGAGTTGAATAACTATGATAACAGTATTGTTCGAAATGTTGAGTATGCATTTATGTCATCCTTGAACATTGGTAAATCAAGTAATAAACACATGATAACAAATGAGAGTGATAGTGATAGTGATAGTGATGAGGATCATGAACTTGATGAACTTGAAGCATTAATGGCTAGAAGACTGCATAAAGGTAAAGGAAGATACAAAGGGAAATTACCTTTGGTATGTTTTAACTATAAAGAGACTGGTCACATTGCAGCTAGATGTCCTAACCGAAAAGAAGATGACAAAGAAAATGAGCGATCTGGTGAAAGAAAGTTTGACAAAAGAGATAATCGAGATAGTAGAGGCAACCGACATTATGACAGAAGAAGAAATCATGAATACAAAGATAAAGGAAATAAATCATGTTACCTTGTTGAAGATAACGATGACACCAACATCGATACTGATGAAGACATTGAGGTGGTATTTGTAGCTTTGAAAGAAGAAGAAGAAAGGTATGTTGAAACACCACTTATTTGTAAAGTTAGAAAGAATGATACATGGATTATTAATAGTGGTTGTACACATCATATGATTGGTGATGAAGACAAATTTGAATACCTTGAACATTATAATGGTGGATCTATTAAAATGGGAGATGATACACCTTGTCTAGTAAAAGGAAAAGGATCTATCTTGTTGAACAATAAGATCAGATGTGAGAATGCATATTGGGTTAAGGGACTTAACTATAATTTGTTGAGTGTAGCACATCTAAATAACTTAGGTCACTGAGTTGCATTTGAAAATAGAAAAGTGAACATCTATGATGAGACTGGAAAGTTGGTCGGTACTGGTGAACAATCAAAAGGTAATCTATTCTATCTTGACAATGTTGAAACTTCTTATTTATTGGCTAGAACTGAAGATGCGTGGTTATGGCACAAAAGGTTATGTCATGTGAATTTTGACAAAATGGTTAAAATCAGTAAGAAAAGAAAACTTAGAGGCTTACAAAGCTTATGTAAACCTAACCATGTCATGTGTAAACAATGTCAAATGGGAAAAATGTCAAAATCTAGTTTCAAGAGCAAGAAATATTCATCTAAAGCTATTTTGGAGTTGGTTCATACCAACTTGTGTGGTCCTATGAGAACTCAGAGTTATTATGGTGATAGATATTTAATCTTATTTGTTGATGACTACTCTAGGATGATGACTGTTATGTTTTTGAAAGAAAAATTTGAAGCTTTCAAGATGTTTAAATGGTATAAAGATAAAGTGGAAAAATAAAGTGGAAAAGAGTTAAAATGATTGAGATCAGATAGAGGTGGTGAGTTTATTTCTGATGGCTTCACTAACTTTTATAATGAGCATGGAATTAAAAGACAAGTTTCTGCACCGAGAACACCACAAAAAAATGGAATTACTGAAAGGAGGAATAGATCCATAGTTGATTGTGCGAGAGCACTAATGATTTAAAAATATGTTACACAAATGTATTGGAGAGAAGCTATTAGTACTATTGTATACACATTGAACCAAGTACAACTGAAGAAATATTCAAACAAGACACCCTATGAGTTATGGTATGGCTACACACTAAGTGTAAGTTATTTTATAATATTTGGAAGTAGATGTTACATTCTGAAAGATGATAGAAATGAAAAATTTGAGTCAAAAGGTGATGAAGGAATATTCTTAGGATACTCTACTAAAAGCAAAACTTACAAATGTTTGAATTGTTGGATGTTGTTGATGCATTTAATATGTTTAATCACTACACAACATCATTGTCTTATTGTGTGTTGTTGGAATTAGTTACTAATGCTATTTTCATTCGTGTTTTGTCATTGACGTCAACATATGGTTCTATGAAAAGAATAGACTGATCATTACAGTGTACTGATACTGTACAGTTGATTTAGTATGAGCGAACATAGGTTTGTGTACAGGGAGGTGTTATGATCTAATATCTAAGATCACATGTTGTAATATTTCATATTGGTTGAGTAATAGAAGATTTGGTGAAGACTAGTTTTTGGACTGTGACAGTGGAATTTGATAGAGTTAGTCTCTGTGTTTTGAGTGTATCTTACAAGTGATGTGGATTGAGTGTATGTGAGCTTAAGGGATGACATATAATGTATTGAGGAATGTTCTTTGATCTTAGCAAGTCATCATAAGCATGATGATGTCAGTTGTGGTGTGTGTTCTAGAGGAGACCTATTTGGGGATGAATTCAAAGTTGTAGTGTGTATTATGGATAATGAGCATGGATTACAGATGCTGGATCTTAATTGTTGAAGTGTAATTATTGTATACTTGTTATAGATACATGTATAACTTAGCAAGGAGTTATGTAATTATTTGTATATTAGGAAATCCTAATTGGCCGACTTGATCATTTATTGTAATAGGGTATATATGTAAGATCTTTTCTTTTGAAAAGGTAGGTAGTGTGTAAGTATTAAAAGAGGATTGTGGAAGCTGCGAGCTTGTATCTACTAGATGTAGAGTAGAGAATAGTTTATACTTCATTAGAACTGATCAAGAAAAGATAGTTTCTATCAGACAGTTCACAAGGATTTTGTATTTCCTTTATATACACTTGTGTTGCGAACAGTGAGTTCTGGAGGTGGACATAACCTTCTTTGGGCAATGAGCCTACATTTCTTTGACTCCTAACAGAGTATGTCCTTTAACAAGGACTATGTACTGTAATGTTATAATAAGCTCCTAACCGGGCTAGATATTTTAACAGGGATACTATACTCTCAGTACATCATTTGTGGGTGCTAATTCACACCGGGTTTTTTTTACCATTAAGAGGATTTCCTCGACAACAAAATATTGTGTTATTGTGTTATCATTTGATTTGGTGTTGTTGGTATTGAAAGATAAAATTCAATAATCTATCTCACAACTAATTCACCCCCCCTCTCAGTTGTGTTGGTGGACTGTTATTCCTAACAATTGGTATTAGAGCTAGTGGTCCTTAGAGAGAAAGCTTAACAACTTGAGGTGATCTTGGAGATGGCATTCTATAGGAAGGATAGCCTAAAATTTGATCCTAAAAACTTTGGTAGTTGGAAGAACAAGATGCGAACACATTTACTATGTTTGGGTATCCTCTACTGGATGATCATGAAGAATGAGGTAACCATGAAGGATGAGAATGAATTAGATAAAGCTACTGATGAAGAAAAGAATACATTTTCATATAACATAGTCACAAGGGAAGCACTGATCAACACACTTTTTGAAGGATAATTTATTAAGGTGAAAGATCTGGATTCAACACATAAAATTTGGAAAAGATTAGAAGCATTATATGAAGGAGACAAGTGTTAGAAAGTAAAGTCCACCAAGATAACTGAGAGTGGGGGTGAATCAGTTATCAAATAAATACAAATTTTATCAACCTTAATAGATTTTAACCATGTGAGAAATGTAATCAACAACCATAGCAAGATATACATGCACAATAACACAATGACACAAGATATGTTGAATAGGGAACCTCTTAATCAAAGAGTAAACCCCCGTGGGAATGATGTCCACAAAAGATGCACTAATATGAAAGTTCCTTGTGAGAGGATGGACTCTGTTAGGAGTCTTATGAAATAAATTCAGTACATATGAGTCCCTATTAGGAGACTTTGAATCCCTATTAAAAGATTCTAACTCTGTTAGGAGTTATGGAAGACAGAAGGACCCACTGCCCAAACAGCTTCAGGGTAAGATCACCGAACACACTGTCCAACTGATCTTAGTATTAATCAATAGAATAATACCACAAGATTACTTATCTCAACAATTCAATACTCCTCTAACTGTGCCAAACCGCACCAACTGCTTCTTCAGATCTCAATGTCAGATCTCTATACTTTGCATATCCTCTTTCCACAATTTCTCTTTCACAACTTCTTCATTCACACTTACATTACATACACACATTAAAACAAGGAAAAAATTCCTTCCTTTATACCACACTCAAGTAATTACAAATGAGTCGGCATACAAATTACAAAATAAAAGTTTTCACACGTTACATAAAAATTACACAAAACTGTCAGCTTCCAATTAAGATAATTCATCACTCAAGTGATCTCAGATCTTGCACTCTCATCTATGTCACTAAAAACATGTCTTCAAATTCTCTCCAACTACACATAAATAGATTCAATCCCGATTAGGAGATATCATCTGATTTCCACAAACTGCTACTTAGGAACATTGCCTAAATACTACTTCCACTGATTTCCTCATAACTGTCATGAATAAATGAATTTCTATCTGTGCTCTAAACCATGATCTCATAGAAAATCATAGAGTAAGTCCTCAACTTCCCATAGCTTCATCTTCAATATCCCAAGTGTGCTAACTCAAACATTGTCTGCTTCTCTGCTAATCTCCAGTAGATCACTATGTTGACATCAATAACAATCACACTCATGAATGCAACAAAAACTACTATAGAATGGTTGTGAATACTCCCCCATAGGATATATTTAGCATTCATTTCTAACAACAATTTTACCAAGCAAGAAAAGTTATAGAACTGGAAAAAAAGGATGTAGAATTTGAAAATGAAAGATGATGAAAATATTAGGGCTTATGTACAAAGAGTTATTGAGGTTGTGATTGGAATCAAAAATTCTGGAGGCACTTATGAAGAGGAAGAATTCATTGCAAATATTCTTATATTGTTAACACCTATTTACAAGACCAAAGTTTAGGCTAAGGAAGATATTATAACTTTGACTACAAACTTTAGCAAAGAGATGTTGATTGCTAAGATAACTACCTTTGAGGCTGCAGAGATGGGAGATTCCTTACCTAAAGTTGAAAAAACATTTAAGGTGTATGCACACAAAAAGACATTATCTAGAATTGTGAGCACCATCAGTGGTAATTTAAAAGAAGAGCTTGGTGAGTATGTTAATCAATGGGAAAAGATACAGGAAGAAGAAAGAAAGCTAGATGAAATTGTTGCCCTAATTGCTAGAAGAGAAAAGAGAGGTAAGGGTAAGTTTGAAGGAAAGTTACCTTTGAAATTTTTTTCATGCAATAAGATAGGTCACTTTGCATCTAGATGTCCTACAAGATTTCCTAAGCATAAATCTAAGTTTTACAAACCTAAGTATTCAAAAGAAAAAGAATGTTATTATGCTAGTGAAGGTGTTTCTTATGATGATTTTGATGATGAGGAGATTGGATTTATTCCTATCAAAGATGAGAAACCATTACAGGAGGAAAGAGATTTAGTGTCACATGCTGATAAGAAATTTGAATGGGTTATAGACAATGGTTGCTCACATCATATGACTAGAGATAAAAATAAGTTTGTTAAACTAAATAAGTATGATGGTGGTGTTGTGACATTTGGAGACAATGTTCCTAAGCTTATAATTCGAGTAGGATCTATTTCTTTAGATGGAAAGACTAGTATTGACAATTTACTACTTGTTGATGGACTTAAGCATAACTTGTTGAGTGTTGGAAAACTGATGGACAAGGGTTATCAATTGAAATTCATTAATGGGAAATGTTTCATCAAAAGTAAGACATGAAATTTGATTGTAACTGGTACTAAATCTAGAGGTAATGTATTTGAGTTAAATACATCTGAAGCTTCTTATTTTGTTGCAAAGATAGATGGCACTTGGTTATGGCACATAAGGTTTTGTCAGGTTAATTTTGATAATATTGTGAAGGAAAGATTTGCTAATGCAGTGAGAGACCTACCTAAAATTGTAAAACAATCTAACACTATGTGTAGAGAGTGTGTTATGAGAAAGCAGACTAGAAGCAATTATAAAAGCAAATCATATTCAGCAAAAGGAAAGTTGGTTATGGTACATATAGACCTATGTGGATCTACAAGGACAAGATTATACTATGGTGAAAGGTACTTTATACTTTTTGTTGATGACTTTTCTAGAATGATGTCGATTACTTACTTGAGAGAGAAATCAGAAGAATTTGACAAATTCAAGTTATTCAAAGAAAAAGTAGAGAATGAATTAGGCTTAAAGATAAAATGTTTGAGATCAGACAGAGGTGGAGAGTTTACTTCAAATCTATTCAATTCATTTTTTGAAGAGAATGGAATATACAAACAAACATCTGCTCCTAGGACTCCACAACAAAATGGGATAGCATAGCAAAGAAACAAAACAATATTGGATGCTACTAGGACAATGTTGCTAGAAGAAAATGTATCTCATGTACATTGGAGAGAAGCTATTGGGACAATTGTATACACATTGAACACAATTCAAATCAAAGAAGGTACAAGTAAGACTCTTTATGAATTATGGTTTAATCATACTCCAACTGTAAAATATTTTAGAGTATTTGGAAGTAAATGCTATATCAAAAGAGATGATGAAATAGGGAAATTTGATTCTAGAAGTGATGAAGGATTTTTCTTGGTTATTTTAGTAAAATCAAGGCTTACAAATGTTTTAACCTGAGATTGAGAAAGATGATTGAAAGTAGTAATGTGAAGATAGATGAAAAATTTTAGATACAAGAGAGAATGTATGATTGTTATCAGAATATAGAAATCAAGGAAGTTTTTACTAGATAAGAAGAAGAAGAACATGTTGAGATTGACTGTGAGAATGAGATTTGTGATGATGACACAAATGAAGTTACCGAGACTCCTAAGACTCCAAGGTATGTTAAGAAAAACCATCTTGAAAATCAAATTATTGGTAATGCAAGTCAAGGAATAATGACTAGATCAAAGATAAGGGAAGAAATTTGTTTGATTTCTCAAGTCGAACCAAAGACTACTATTGAAGCTGGTAGAGATGAATCTTGGATCAAAGCTATGAAGGAAGAGTTAGATCAGATAAAGAAAAATAACACTTGGGAATTGGTTCCTAGACCTAAAGACAAAAATGTAATAGGAACTAAGTGGGTTTTCAGAAACAAAATGAATGAAGAAGGAATTGTTGTAAGAAAGAAAGTAAGAGTGGTTTGCAAAGGCTATTCACAATAACAAGGCATAGATTTTGAAGATACATTTTCTCCCATTGCTATGTTGGAAGCTGTAAGACTATTTTTGGCCTATGTTGCACATGAAGAGTTCAAGGTATATTAGATGGATGTAAAATCTATATTTCTAAATGGGGATCTTGAAGAAGAGGAATACATAGAACAACTTGATGGATTTCCTCTAACTGAAGATGAATACATGGTTAGCAAGTTGAAGAAGGCACTGTATGGACTGAAGCAAGCACCAAGGGCTTGGTATGAAAGGTTAGACAAGTACCTACTTCGTCTTGGATTCAAAAAAGGTAACTCTGAAAACAATTTGTACTTAAGAACTAATCAAGATGGAATTTTGATAATAGAAGTTTTTGTTGATGATATTATTTTTGGAGGCAATGATGAGATGTGTAAGAAGTTCTCTAAATAAATGGAGAATGAATTTGAGATGTCCATGATTGGTGAGACAAAATTCTTTCTTGGATGGCAAATAAATTAGAGCAAGAATGGCATTTTTATTTCTGAGACTAAGTATCTTAAATAAATGTTGAAAAAGTTTGGAATGGAAGATTGTAAACCTGTTGGTACACCCATGATGACTGGCTCTAAACTAAAAAATATTGATGAGACCAAGAGTGTTTTTCAGACCAAGTATAGATCAATGATTGGAGGATTACAATATCTGACTCGCTCGAGACCAGATATTGCTACTGTTGTTGGAATTGTGTTTAGATATCAGGTAGTTCCTAAAGAGACACACCTGGCTACCATGAAAATGATATTTAGATACTTGAAAGGAACAATGGAATATGGCTTATGGTATGGTAAAAATAATGACTTTGAACTACATGCTTATACTGATTTTGATTGGCCAGGAAACATTGATGATAGAAAGAGTACTAGTGGAGGTGCATTTTTCCTTGGGAAAAGGTTGGTTTCATGGTTAAGTAAAAAGAAGGATTGTATAACTCAATCTACTATTGAATCTAATTATGTTGCTGCTACTATTAATTGCAATTAGATTTTTTGGATGAAATAAATGCTAAAATATATTGGAATAACTTTTGTTGAACCCATGGTTATCCATTGTGATAACACCAATACAGTGAATATGTCAAAGAATCATATGATGCATTCTAAAACTAAGCATATTTCTATTAAGTATCACTTTTTGAGAGACAAGGTGCCAACTAAAGAAATAAGGTTGGCATACATTAGCACAAAGGAACAGATTGCAAACATATTTACAAAGTCGTTGCCAAAAGATGCCTTTGAGTCTCTTAGAGGTATGCTTGGGGTGCCAACCCCTCCTAGTGAGAATTAAATGATGTAGGGATGCATCATTCCATAGGTCTTTAGAGCTCTATCATTTTCTGGACTTGATGTATGGATCTACTCCTCAGGGGGAGTGATCTTTGGAAACTTACAAAATACATTTGGGTGATTCAACACCTGGTTGATGAAGACTAAACATAAGACAGTTGATGACTTATGACACCCTTTTCCATTATTGTCAAAGGGAGAGAGATACTATGAGAAAATCCTTATTGTATAGGGAAGAGTTCACTATTTGGGAAGAGATTATGTTGAGGATATTGAGAGAGTATTTTTGGGTTGATGGATTTTTCCATATGTTGCCATCAATGCCAAAGGGGGAGATTGTTGGATTTTGTTGATGCATTTAATATGTTTAATCACTACACACCATCATTGTCTTCTTGGGTGTTGTTGGAATTGGTTACTAATGTTGTTGTCATTCATATTTTGTCATTGATGTCAACATATGGTTCTATGAAGAGAACAGACTGGTCATTATAGTGTACAGATACTGTATGGTTGATTCAAAATGAGTGAACATAGGTTTGTGTATAGGGAGATGTTGTGATCCTATATCTAAGATAACATGCTATAATATTTTATATTGGTTGAGTAACAAAAGATTTGGTGAAGACTGGTTTTTGGATTGTGATAACGTATTGAGGAATGTTCTTTGATCTTAGCAAGTCGTGGGAAGTGTGATGATGTCAACTGTGGCATGTGTTCTAGAGGAGACCTATTTGGGGCTGACTTCAGAGTTGTAGCATGTATTGTGGATAGCGAGCATGGATTACAGATGCTGGATCTTAATTGTTGAAGTGTAATTATTGTATACTTGTTATAGATACCATGTGTATCTTAGCAAGGAGTTATGTAATTATTTGTATATTATGAAAGCCTAATTGGATGACCTGATCATTTATTGTAATAGGGTATATATGTAAGATCTTTTCTTTTGAAAAGATAGGTTGTGTGTAAGAATTAAAAGAGGATTCTAGAAGTTGTGAGCTTGTATTTGCTAGATATAGAGAAGATGATAGTTTATACTTCATTGGAACTGATCAAACAAAGACAGTTGCTATCAGACAGTTCATAAGGATTGTCTATTTTCTTTATATATACTTGTGTTGTGAACAATGAGTTCTAGAGGTGGACATAACATTCTTTGGGTAGTGAGCCTACATTTCTTTGACTCCTAACAAGGTCTGTCCTTTAACAGGAACTATGTACTATAATTTTTGAATAAGATCCTAACAGGGCTAGATCTTTTAATAGGGATACTATACTCTCAGTACATCATTTGTGGGTGCTAATTCCCACTGGGGTTTTTACCTTTAACATGGTTTCCTCAAAAAAAAAATATTGTGTTAATGTGTTGGCATTTATTGTGTTATCATTTGATTTGGTGTTGCTATTGTTTAAAGATAAAATTCAATAATCTATCTCCCAAATGATTCACCCCCCCTCTCAGTTGTATTGGTGGACTACTATTCCTAACATGAATAAGGTTTCTAACAAAATTATTGAAAGTGCAAATTTGAGGGTTGATGAGTTTGATGAGAAAAATGATGAAGAAAGCAAAAAGGAACCAAAAGACTATGGTAGATTCACATACATTGAGGAACCTGACATTCTACTTGAGTAATAGGATGAAATTACTGAGTAATAGGATAATGATACCGAGCATCAGCCTATAGAGACTGAGAATTAGGAAATAGTTACCGAGGAAGATCATGATCCTATGCCAAATGATGATCAAAGAAGAGAGCAAGTGCTAGCAAAATTTGTGAGAAGACACCATCCATAGAATCAGATTATTGGTGACAAGAAAGCTGGCATGATGACACGAAGTAAGTTGAGAAACACCACATATTTAGATTGTGAATTTGAACCTAAAAATGTTAGGGATGCACTTGAAAATGATGAATAGATTAAAGCCATGAATGAGGAAATTGAGAAAATATTGAAGAACAAAACATTGACATTGTTAATGAGATCAAATGATAAGAATGTAATTAGACAAATGGATTGTCAGAAACACGTTGAATGAAAATGGTGAAGTCACTAGGAATAAGGCAAGACTTGTATGCAAAGGGTATGCACAAGAAGAAGGTATTGATTATGGTGAGACTTTTGCACCAGTTGCAAGGCTTGAAGGAGTTAGAATATTGCTTGCATATGCTACCTACAAAGGATTCAAAGTATATCAAATGGATGTCAAATCTACATTTTTGAATGGAATACGTGAGGAAGAGGTATACATTGAACAATCAAAAGGTTTTGTTGATCCAAATGAGAAAATTATGGTATGTAAGTTGCACAAAGCACTATATGGACTAAAACAAGAACTGAGAGCATGGTATGAAAGACTGCATTCATATCTTATTAGTATTGGATTTGTTAGAACAAGTGTCAACAACAATTTATATTTGAAAGGTGAAACTGATGATAACATTCTTATTGCTGAAATTTTTGTTGATGATATCATATTTGGAGGACATGATAACCTATGCAAATCATTTGCTGATGAAATGAGAAAAGAATTTGAAATGTCAATGTTTGGAGAGATTAAATTCTTTCTTAGTTTGCAAATTCTACAACAAAGTGAAGGTATATTCATTACACAATCAAAGTACAGCAAAGAAGTGTTGAAGACTTTTGGAATGAAGGATATAAAACCAGTTGGTACACCAATGGTCACAAGATGTGATGAAGGGTGCTCCCCTTAATACCACAAACACATAACAGAAATAGAGAAACAACAACAATTTGCAAGAACAGAAAATGGGCTTCTTATTATCTCCACAAATGTGGAATTACAAATTTCAGAATTACAATCTGCAAAGCCACATGGGCATTCTCTTTGCAATATTCTCTAGGACAAAGCTTTGAATCATTACCTAGATCTCCCAAAACTGCCCTAGACAACACTACGGGCCTTCTTTATATAGGCAATTTCCACCACTCGAGAAGGTTCCAGAAATTTAGCCCTTAAGGCCAGCTATACATAGAATTGTTTTATTTTCACAATTTTTACAATAGGGTCGGCTCAAAAGAAATACAAAATATGCTTTTAGGTAGCCCAACTTTCGGAGGCCATAACTTTTTAATAGTAGCTCCATTTTTCTATTGTAACCACTTTTCAGAAACCCCATGATGAGATCTACAGTGCCTGACATGCGCAAGTGCCAGTCAGCTGGGGGTCGATCGTGATCCAGAGCCTCTAAGGCCTTCAAAATTGAACTCAAATATTTCATACCCAAAAACCTCAATAACTTCACCAATACTAATGATGTGGCAATGAAACTCAACTAGTAGGCTAAAATGACTGAGATGAACCTCCACCTGTGAAATTAGAACATTCCGAGATTGTATGACCAACTTACTAAAAATAGTAAGTTTCCATAAATAGCAGCTCTGCACAAGATAGCCCTTATTGAAAACAAAACCATAAATATTTTGGGTGATGCAAGATTGCTCTTACACCCAGGATGCTCCTGCATCAAGATAAAAATTAAGAAAATATGATCAATCAAGCGAGGTAAATCAAACACTATACAGATCAATGATTGGAAAACTGATGTATGTTGTGCATAGTAGACCAGATATTGCACATGCAGTTGGGATTGTAGCAAGATTTTCTACTAATCCTAAAGACTCACATATGACTGCTATTAAGAAAATTCTGAGATACTTGAAAAAAAATAGAGAACTATGGTTTATGGCACAAGAAAGAGGGCAATATTGAACTAAATGTTTATACAGATGTAGATTGGGCCGGAAACTTTGATAACCAAAAGAGCACTACTGGTGGAGCATTCTTTTTGGGTCAAAGATTAGTTACTTGGATAAGAAAGAAACAAGGATGCATTTCTCAGTCCACTACCGAAGTAGAATATGTTGCTGCTGCTGCTAATTGTTCAAACATTTCATGGATAACACAACTATTGAAAGGGATGAGTGAAGAGATCACTGATCTAGTGATAATACATTGTGACAACATAAGTGCCATAAACATTTCTAAGAATCTAGTGACGCATGCAAAGAAAAATCATATATCCATAAAGTATCACTACTTGAGGGAACAAGTACAAGAAAAGTAATTGAAACTGGAGTTTGTGAAATCAAAAGAAAAACTTATAGATATATTTACCAAACCTATTAGAAATAGGGAATACTGAGAGGGGGGTGAATCAATATTCTATAAACTTTTACTTTTGTCTAATTATGGATATAACAGATTATTTTAACGCATGCATAACATAGAAAGCTAAACAACATGCATAGCAATAAAACAAAAGAACTCATAACAAATTATTTATTCTCGAGGAAACCCTGGCCAAGGGAAAACCCCAGTGGGGATGGTACCCACAAAGATCCACTAATCAAAAGTATCCTTGTTAAGGATGTTGACCCTGTTAGGAGTCTATTACATGCATATAGTGTCTCAGTCCTGATTAAGGGACTATAGGCCTTGTTAGAAGCCTCAACCTTGTTAGGAGTTGGCAGTACAAAATATGATTACCAGATGAGCCCACTGCCCAAACAAGTAATATACAATATTCACTGATTACAAAAATAGGTCAAGGTACATAACCTTATACTTCTTGCATCAATATCTCTTCTCTTCTCTTTCAATTTCGCTATTACATTCGCATATTCATTACTTCTCTTTACAATTACATCTTTACATATCTTTATACAAGTTATTAAGATTAATAACTTTCCAGTCGGCTATCATATTAAAAAATATCTTTATCCAAGGGTTAACATCTAGGATGTCATCCCTTTATATTGTTAAGTCATTATTTTGATAAACAAAATAATCTCTTAACTCTTTATCAATTCTGCCTTCATATTTTGTCCTGTTGGCTTAACACTATCTTTAGTAAAATTATCATAACTTCTTTCGTACATGCCATAATGACTTGTGCTCTAAGGTGAGTCTTCAATAGTCACCATAGTGTCTATGTTCATGTGTGCAAGCACTAATCTTACTCCAATCAACATCGCCAATTAAAACTATCTTCAGGTTCACTGGCAAAAACACAGTGTCTCATACTTAGACAATTTTGCATTGCGCTCTGACATACTAGTTCTTTGACCTGTGTGATCTTCATGTAGATCATATGTTTCCATAATGGAAATATCTATGTAACCAACTCAGCCAAATTGCCAACAATCTCCCCCTTTGTCATTGGTGGCAACATATGAGAAAATTGGCTAAATCTTAGGCTCCAAAATTTCAAAATTGTGGCCATAATACAAAATGTGTATATAATATCCTTATGACTTCATGAATTCTCTCTATATACTGTACTCCCCCTAAGAGTATGTATCCTTAACAATTTTTTTCTATATATCTCTCCCCCTTTGATAATAATGACAAAAAAAGGTAAGGAGGGTTACAAAACTGTGTTCACAAAAAAAGTTATACCTTGATTCAATATTGCAAAGCTGGTAGGCTTGCAACACAATCTACAAAATTAATCTTCATGGCCTCTAACTCTTTCTCCCATTATTTCTTAATTGAATCTGCCACACTGAGTAGTGTGCACAATCCATAAGATGCAATCTCACATGCTTGGAGATTCTCATAACTAAACTTCTAAAAATATGTCTTGGCTGAAAGACATTCTTCCAGTTTCCCTTCAATAGTGCTCAAGTTTATAGAAATGTTCTCTCTTAAAAGAGTGAATCTCTTCAGCTTCCTGTCCTTGTCATATTGCAAAACTCCTATTTCATCATAAATCTTGCGGATTTTCTTCTCAATATCAAATATCTTCACATTGGGGCTCGAAAGAAGGTTTGTCTCATTCTAAATTTCTGCTTCCTTCATCTTCATCTTCTGAACTTCTTCTGCTACCAAGTTCTCTAATTTTGTTCACTGAATGTACAAATATTTTCCTCTTTCTAAATTCTTTCTCAATTCCTTTATACAGATATCAAGGTTATTGATATCATTCCTGATATTTTGACTAATGTCCAAAAGTGTTTTGGCCTCATAAGCTGCTTGAGCTTTCATCTTTGCTATATCAAATACATTTGTAAACTCACCATCAAAAGTATTCATCACTTTCTTTTCTCTTTCCAGAGGGTCATCTTTTGCAATTTGTGTAGTTATAATGCCTTGTAACTTCTCAGTAAGCTCCTTCAGGCATCCTTCAAGACTCTTTACTTTCTTGTTCTTTCCAATAATCTTGTTCAAAGATGTGATCAATTCCATCTGATCATCATCATCTACTTCCTTTCCCAAATTCTCAATCATAGAACCAATTTGAGTTTTCTTTTCAGTCTCAGGTGTAAGACTGATTTCTTCTTGAGTGGGAATAGGTACTTGTTTCTTTGTCACTTTAGGTTCTACAATTTTGGTTTTTGTCTTCTCTTCTCCTTTGATACTATCCTACTCTTCAAAAGCTGAATTGTCAACAATGTTTTCAAGATTCTTGAATAAGTTATCACCACTATCTAAGGTGATCCTTGTTCCTTCAACATTCATGGCTTCATCCTCAATATTTATGGCTAGTGGAGAGGGAATGTCATCTTGTTCTGCTTCTTCTGCTTGATCTTTAGATTCAGTTGCAACTGATGGCTCTCCAGCATTCTCTGTCATAACCTTAGTGATTTCTTGCTCTGATACCAATTTTTAGAAATAGGGAATACTGAGAGGGGGGGGTGAATCAATATTCTAAAAACTTTTACTTTTTCCCAATTATGGATATAACAGATTATTTTAACGCATGCATAACATAGAAAGATGAACAACATGCATAGCAATAAAACAAAAGAACTCATAACACATTATTTGTTCTTGAGGAAACCCTAGCCAAAGGAAAACCCCGGTGTGGATGGTACCCACAAAGATCCACTAATTAAAAGTATCCTTTTAAGGATGTTGACCCTATTAGGAGTCTATTACATGCATATAGTGTCTCAGTCTTGATTAAGGGACTATAGGCCTTGTTAGAAGCCTCAACCTTGTTAGGAGTTGGCAGTACAAAATGTGATTACCATATGATCCCACTGCCCAAACAAGTAATATACAATATTCACTAATTACAAAAATAGGTCAAGGTACATAACCTTATACTACTTGCATCAATATCTCTTCGCTGCTCTTTCACTTTCGCTATTACATTCGCATATTCATTACTTCTCTTTACAATTACATCTTTACATATCTTTATACAAGTTATTAAGATTAATAACTTTCTAGTCGGCTATCATATTACAAAATATATTTATCCAAGGGTTAACATCTAGGATGTCATCCCTTTATATTGTGAAGTCATTATTTTGATAAACAAAATAATCTCTTAACTCTTTATCAATTCTGTCCTGTCGGCTTAACACTATATTTAGTAAAACTATCATAACTTCTTTTGTACGTGCTATACTGACTTGCACTCTGAGGTGAGTCTTTAATAGTCACCATAGTGTCTATGTTCAAGTGCGCAAGCATTGATCTTACTCCAATAAACACAATGTCTCATACTTAGACAATTTTGCATTGCACTCTGACATACTAGCTCTTTGACTTGTGAAATCTTCATGTAGATCATATGTTGCCATAATGACAACATCTGAGTACTTGAGGACTAGAATAGGGGTCCATCCCCTATCTATTGGTCACTAAGGTGATCAGGAGGTTGCATCAAACTATACTTTATCTAGATATATCAAATGATGTTGATGCATATTGTTCACACTTTAAGTTTCCTAAGGTTGTGAAAGCTAGAACAAATGATAGTGCATATCGGTACATGAAGGTACTTAATCTGAATCGAACACCAGGAGTAACATTTTAGATACTGTAGAATTGTTTATTTATTTTGGCATTGTTGTCAAAGGGAGAGAAGAATCAATAAAATATCATAATGAGAGAGAAAAATGTAGGGTGAAGAAAAAGATCAAATCCATAGGGATAGTATGCATGAAATGTTGTGTAGTGATTAAAATTTTGGCAAGTGGTATTTTGGGGCACTAGGGATCACTTGAGGGTTGTCATTTATGGAAACAATTATGATGGAGTGATCACATGCAGAGAGTTTTGGTATTGGTGTCATAGTCATGAAAATGACTAAGTGTAGAATCAAGATAACAATGTACTATGGTACAGTTTTGGTTAGCGATGATAGTGTATGATGTATTATGGCTTGCAAAGTTAGTAGAAGTTATTTTGGGATATGTATATGCTTTTGTTAAGATCACATGTGTTTTGGTGATCAGATCAGTGAGATACAGTGATCTCAAGGTATGAGAAGACAAATAATTAGTGTAATAGGGCACACAGACAGTTGTGATGATTGAGAGAAGGATAGTGGATATGGTATCATGCTAAGTTATATGGATGAAGTGTATTGCTGAAAATTTGGTAATATAAGATTTTTGACTCTATGTTTATCATTTACATAATTTATTATTATGTTTTGTATGGTATTTTTGAAGCCAATTGGATGGCAGATTTTGTATAAGTATATAGTGTTTTGTGAAAGTGACAAGCATGATTGTGAGGATGATGTAATGGATGTGAATCTAAGAGCAGAGAGAAGATGCGATATCAGTGTTTGACAAAGCTACAACTAGAACTATCTAAGAAAGGGAAGTGCTTGTATTGTTCATTTTGAGAACTCTTTTGAGATAGTTGTTTTGATTGTAAGAGTTGTATGCTCACCACCTTTAACTAGGTGTTTTGTATCCCCCTAACTGGGTTTTGTATTCCTCTAACAAGGAAATGTACTATGTAACAATCAACTCCTAACATGGCTAGATCTCCTAATAGGGATATAATATTTTAGTGCATAGTTGTGGGTATCATCCCCACCGGGGTTTTCCCTTGGTGAGGGTTTCCTCGAAAACAAATCATGGTATCATGAGTTATGTGTTGTGCTTATATGTTCTTTTCATTTAAGCATTGTTATGGTTTATTTATAGTTGGTTGAAGTTTAAATTAAAGTGTGGTAGTACTGATTCACCCCCCTATCAGTACTAGTTAATCCTAACAATTGGTATCAGAGCTATTAGCCATTGGAGAGAAATCCTAACAGCTTAAGGGAGAATAGAATGGATTCAAAAAGTTTGCAAGAGAACTTTGAAGTAGCACTTGAAGATTTGGACAAAGACAAGGCTGAGAATAGTGTATTGAAATTCAAATTGAGAAGACTAGAAGGTTTCATCAGGAAACTAAAGGAACAGCTTGAAACTTCAAGAAGTTAGAAATAAGACCTTATGGACAAGATCAATGAAGATTTAGATAATGACACATCATATCAAGTAAAGAAGCTGGAGCAAGAAAAAGAGAAAATCAATCTTTTGGTGATTAAAGAGATTCAACATGAAAAATATGAAAGAAACAAATTTGAAGAGTCACTAAAAGAAGCTAATGAGAAAATAGGACAAATGAAGACTACACTTTATCACTACAAGGATAAGTGTTAGGAATTGGAGAAGTACAATCAGATCATAAAAGGAGAACTCACTCAATCCAAATTACACATTGAGAAGTTGCACATGAGAAGCAATAAAATTGATGAGCAAAGAGAAAGATAGAAACCTAAAGGAGACATGATTGGAGTTGGATTCAATAAAGCAGAATGTTCTAAGACCAATGAAGAAGAAAATGAAGTGAAGACTGAAGAAAGACCTACTCATGAAGAACCTAAAGAACATATCAGACCTTTTAGAGGTAGATACTTTGGATGCAACAAAATTAGACACATGAAAAGAGATTGTAGAATTAAAGGTACCTCTAAACCCTTTACCAGTTACTGTTATATTTATTATGATTATGGAAACAAGAAAGAAGATTCTAGAAAACTAGATCAGTCTAGGTATAAACAAGATTATGTCAAAGAAGAGTCAGCAGTCAAGGTTATGTGTCTTAAATGCAATAACTTTGGCCATACTGCAAGATATTTTAAACTACAAGTAAATCAGGAAAGAAGGAGACCACCTACATGTTAAAAACCTTGGACACATAGCTAAGTTTTGTAGATACAATGGAGAGAACAATAGAAGAGGACCAAGAGAACAAAGAGGACCACCTCTTATGGTTATAAGGAAGAATGTTGGTGAAAATGGTAAAAGTATTAATGAGTATATGAATGAGTTTGAGAATCATTTCAAGAAATCAAAAAGTAAAGAGGATGATAAGATATGGAAGGTGAAATAATTCAATAAGACATTGGTTTAGGGAGAGACATTAGATGATATCGTGTCTTCGCATGATGATTTCTTTGAGACATCAACCTAGAGGGCCGCATGGCCTTATGGGGAGCATTGGATGCAAATAAAAAAATATATCCAGACCCTGTGTATGTAGACTAAGCTCATGCAAGCTTAGGTATGGTATGTATAGACACTATGGAGTGTGTGGTTGAGACAGTAGCATTTGGAGATTCATTTTTCATGTTCACAAGATTTTTGTTGACTGGAAAGCATGTGAAGTTGACCTACTTATGATTAATGCACTTACTCAACTTGTGAAGGATAAAAGAGCTGAAAGCACATCATTTCTCCACCATTTGTTGATCAGTGACTAAGGAGAAAAGAGTGGTGAAGTATTTCAATCATCTAGAAGAGAGATTTCATGATCGCGTGAAGCAAAGTTCTAGATTCAAGTGTGTTTGAGGTATTTAGACTTATACTAATTGAGAAGTTGTGGATGCACCAATTATCTTTGATGTTCTGGATAGACCTAGGTATAATTTTAAGAGACATCCATTTAAATCTTGAGGATGATCGGGAAGGAGCATTTCCACAAACCCCTGTCTGCATGTTGAACATAGAGGACATTAGGGCATATATACACTGCAAGTATGAGATAATTGGATATGTAAAAATTTATAGTGAATTAGATCCAATGATAGAAGAAGATGGGTCAATGGTAGAGGATTTCAAGCACCTAGAGGATCATTCTATCATTAAGCTAACCCTACTAGCCAAATTCATGAAAACTGAACGGTTTAAAATAATCCTTAGCAGAATCCATGATCAGTTTGTTTGAATTGGAGAACAACCAGTGAAGATATTTGCATAGATGATTCATGATATAACAAGTCTAGATAATGAAGGAGCCCTTCCAATAGCAGAAAATAATATAAGGAAATAGGTGGAAACCCTAACCCATTCTAAATGGGATAAGAGGGAAATGAAAGTCAATGAAATCTTTCAACAAGATGTTAGGTTGGTGGCAATGATATTAGGATAAAAAAATTTATATAGCAGCAGACCTAACTTAGTTTCTATTGGAGTTATCATGATGGCCTATAGGATGGTAAAGGAAAATAAGAAGTACAACCTTTGCGAAGTACTTGGTGTTAGAAAGTAAAGATCCCCAAGATAACTGAGAGGGGGGGGGTGAATTAGTTATCAGATAATTTATCCATTCAATAGCTTTAAACAATATAATCAATGTACTGATCAATCATAGAAAGATAATCATACACAATTGCACAATAACACAAGATATGTTAACTAGGGAACCTCTTGAAAAGAGTAAACCCCGGTGGGAATGATGCCCACAAAATGATGCACTAATATGAAAGTTCCTTGTTAGAGGATGGACCCTATTAGGAGTCTTATGAAATACATTCAGTACATATAAATCCCTGTTAGGAGATTTTGAATCCCTGTTAAAAGATTCTAACTCGGTTAAGAGTTTATGGAAGAGAGAAGGACCCACTGCCCAAACAGCTTCAAGGCAAGATCTCTGAACCCACTGTCCAAAAGATCTTAGAATTATTCAATAGAATAATATGAAATATATTACCTCCTTCACACTGTGCCAAAACTGCACTCTCTGCTACACAAGATCATAATTCCAGATCTCTGTACTCACAAGTCTTCCTTCATCACTGAATTAGCTCTTTTCTTCACTTCATGCATATATTCTCATCTCAATCTTCATAGTACACATTAAAATAAGGGAAAAATTCCTTCTTATATACCAAACTCAAATAATTACAAATGAGTCGATCCTCAATTACAAAATAATAAATTCTACATGCTACACACAGAATTCACATAAAACTGTCAGCTTCCAGTTACTGTAACTTTCTCCAAACATATCCTCAAAGTTTTCACTATGAACCACATCATCATTAATGAGTCTCCAACATCCCTTTAACTACACAAAATTATATTCCATCCCAGCTAAGAGATATCCTCCGATTTTTGAACATCGCTACACAGAAATACTGTCTAAACACTGCTTTCACCAAAATGCTCATAACTCTTACAAATGAATGAATTTATTTTTGCACTATTAACCATAGGTTAATAACACACCAAAGAACATACCATCAACTGCACAAAAGCCAATCTACAATAAAACATGTGTGCAAAACAAAATTGTACCTACTTTCCTGCTAATATCCAGAATATCACTGTGTTGACATCACTAACAATCCAAGTCATGAATGCAACAACAACTGCTATAGACTGATTGCCAAAACACTTTGCATTCATTCCTAATAATCTCCCCCATTGGCATTGATGGTAACATAGATGAAAAACATCCAATGTTCCAAAAATCCAATACTGCAACATCACTGCAAAATATCAAATCAAATCTTGCTTTGTTTTCCTATTCAGCTCTCTCATACAATCCACAATGTTTTTCATGTATATCTCTCCCTCATTGACATCAATGATAGAAATTCTATCACTAAGTCAACAACAATTTAATGTCAAAAGACACTTTTCAGAAGAATACAATAACAAGAGTCCTCATGACTCAGCTCATAAACTCCCCCATAGAGGAAGTTCCAACATCCAATCCAGAAGAAAGATAGGGCTCATATACCACTGGACGGATGCAATCATCTACATAAATTCTCAAAAATAGGTTGGGGCATAACCCAAAGCATACCTCTCAGATACACAAATGTATCCTTAGGTATAGGCTTTGTAAATATATCTGCTATATGCTCCTTTGTACTTATGTACTCTAATCTTACTTCTTTTTCTGCAACTTTCTCTCTTACAACATGATACTTGATCTCAATATGTTTAGTCTTAGAATGTAAAATAGGATTTTTTGACATACTCACTATACTGGTGATATCACAATGTATAACAACAATCTCATCAAACTTTATTCCAATATCTTCCAACATCTGCTTCATCCAAATAATCTGATTACAATTATTTGCTGCTGCAACATATTCTACTTCTGCTATGCTTTGTGAAGTACAATTCTGCTTCTTACTTAGCCAAGAGACCAATTTGCCTCCTAGAAAAAAGGCTCCACCACTGGTGCTTTTCTTGTCATCAACGTTGCCTCCCCAATCTGCATTAGTATAGGCACATAAAGTAAAATCATCAGAATTCTCATACCATAATCCATAATCCATTGTTCCTTTCAGATATCTCAGTATCCTCTTTACTGCTGCATAATGTGATTCTTTAGGTTCTACTTGAAATCTTGCTACAATCCCTACTGAATGTGCTATATCAAGTCTTGTATGTGTCAAGTACTGCAATCCTCCAATCATAGATTTGTACTTTTTTTGCTCAATTGCTAGTGTCTCATCTTTGCTAGATAACTTATGTCCAGTTACCATAGGTGTTCCAATAGGTTTAGAATCTTCCATTCCAAATCTTTTGAATAATTCATTTAAATACTTAGTCTGACTTAAAAATATACCTTCCTTGCTTTGTGTTATCTGTAATCCCAAAAAATATTTCATTTCTCCAATCATGCTCATCTCAAATTCAATCTTCATTTCATTTGCAAATTTGTCACTAGCTTCATCTTCTCCTCGAAAGATAATATCATCAACAAATATAACTATAACCAACAAACCATTCTCAATTTCTTTTGTGTATAAGTTACTATCTGCTGTTCCTTTTATAAATCCTAATTTCAATAAATACTTATCCAATCTTGCATACCAGGTTCTAGGTGCTTGTTTTAATCCATATAAAGCTTTCTTTAACTTACATACCATATCTCCTTCTTGTGTCAAAGGAAAACCTTCAGGCTGCTCAATGTAGACTTCTTCTTCCAATTCACCATTCAAAAATGTTGACTTCACATCCATCTGATACACTCTGAATTTCTTGTAAGTTGCATATGCTAGAAACATTCTCACTACTTCAAGTCTGGCCACAGGTGCAAAAGTTTCTTCATAGTCAATTCCTTCTTGTTGTGAATATCCTTTACATACCAATCTTGCTTTGTTTCTTATCACTTCTCCTTGTTCATTCATCTTGTCTTTGAATACCCACTTTGTTCCAATCACATTCTTGTCTTCAGGTCTAGGGACCAATTCCCATGTCTTGTTTTTTTCAATCTGCTCTAGTTCTTCTTTCATAGCATTGATCCAATGTTCATCTTCACAAGCTTCATTAGTAGTCTTAGGTTCAATTTGAGAAATCAAACATAAATGTACCTTATTCCGAGTCAAAACTCCTCTATCTAAACTTCTAATAACTTGCTCAACAGGGTGATGTCTTGAAGTATACCTGTTAGGTGTCATAGTTACTGATCTTGTTCCGACTGTAGATTCTTCTCTGCTTTCTTCTTTGTTTTCTTTTCTATTTTCTTCTCTGTTTCCTTCTCTATTTTCTTCTCTATTTTCTTCAGTATCACTTTCATTTAGCAAATCACTGTTAGTTTCAAAAAATAATTCTTCATTTTCAATGTTAGGCTGAGGTTGTGCTTCTCCATCAGATTCATAATCAAGCATTCTTTCCTAAATTTTAAACTTCTCATCAACTTTTACATTTGCACTTTCAACAATAGTCTTAGTTCTTTTTTTATAACATCTATATGCTTTTCTTTTTAAAGAATATCCAAGAAATATTCTTCATCACTTCTAGGATCAAACTTTCCTATATCATCATCTCTCTTAATATAACATTTACTTCCAAAAATTCTAAAATACTTAACTGAGGGTGTATGTCCAAACCATAATTCATAAGGTGTCTTGTTTGTATTTGCTCTGATTTGTACTCTGTTCATAGCCAAATCATTTTCAAACAACATAGCTCTTGTTGCTTCAGTTATTGACATGTTCCTTCTTTCTGCAATACCATTTTGTTCTGGTGTTCTAGGGGCTGAAAGTTGTCTCTTAATGCCATTCATTTCAAAAAAAGTGTTAAACTCTCTAGATGTAAATTCACCACCTCTATCAGATCTTAGACACTTAATCTTCATTCTAGTCTCATTCTCAATTTTCCTTTTCATGATCTTAAATTTATCAAATGCTTCATATTTTTCTTTCAAAAATGCAATCCACATCATTCTTGTAAAATCATCAACAAGAATCATAAAATACCTTTCACCATAGAATCCTCTAGTCCTAGTAGGACCACTCAAGTCTATATGAACAATCTCCAACTTCTCTGCCAATGTGAACTTCTTATTGGGAAATGAACTCCTTTTCTACTTTTCCATCATACATTCTTTGCAAATCATGTTAGTAGGTTTCATAATTCTAGGTAAATCTCTTACCACAAGTGTAGTGCTCACCTCGACAATATTATCAAAGTTTATCTAACAAAACCTTTTATGCCATAACCAACTGTCATCAATCCTAGTTATCAAACATGTCATCTCAGTAGGATTCAATTGAAATATATTACCTCTAGTTCTGGATCCTTCTCCAATCAGATTTCCATCTTTATCTTTTATCATACAAGTTTTCTCAGAAAACCAAACTTGATAACCCTTATCAGCCAATTGTCCAACGCTTAGTAGATTATGTCTTAGTCCATCAACAAAGTAAACATCATCAGTGTTAGTCTTTCCATCAAGAGTAATAGATCCTATACCCTTAATCAAACAAGGTGCATTGTTACCAACCCTAACAATTCCTCCATCATAATTATCTAACTTAAAAAACTTTCTTTTATCTCCAGTAATATGATGTGAACAACCACTGTCTATAATCCAATCAAATTTCTTTTCAACTTGTGAAACTAATGCTTTTTCTTCCCTTTTATCAGATTTAGAACTTTCTTCTTTAATTGCTACAAATCCTATTTCCTCAAAGTTATCATTATCACTGTCACTCAAATGTTTTTCAATTCCTGCTTCAAAATCTTAATCATTTGCATAATAACATTCTTTAGATCTCCTAGGTTTAAAGTTGCTTCTATACTTCTTAACTCTCTTAGGACATTTAGATGCAAAATGACCATATTCTTGACAAGTCCAACATTTAAAGATTTTCTTACCATCTGGTTCTCTTTTTACAAGTAATGCAATACCTTCTTCAATCTTCTTATCTTCCTTAGATCTGCTACTACTGGCATAATCTCCTTTCACACTAGTACTTCTTGTAGGTCTAATGCTAAGAGCACTGAATGCTGTTTCCATTCTAGGTAGCTCTCCTGATAATCTCAAGTTCATCTCTATTGTTTCTAATCTTCCAAGAAGAGTCTCTCTTGAAAAGTTTGATGTACAAGGTATCACTTGTTCAATCATCTGCATTGTCTGCTTGAATACTGGTGTCAAAGTTCTCATAATTTTCCATATCACTTCATTCTCTATCTTATCACCTCCACAAGACTTTATTCCTGTCACAATCTCAAACATCCTACCAATATAGCTTCTAATAGATTCATCTTCCATCATTCTGATATCTTCAAATGCACAAATCCAATTATGTAATCTAGCCTTCTTTGCATGTTCATCACCTTCAAAAGTAGAATGTAAAGCTTTCCAAATTGCATGAGATGTTTTCAAACATCTTACCTAACTATATTCATTCTCCGGTATTGTTGATAAAAGTGCTTCTCTTGCAAGTATGTTACACATGAATAGATCTAGTTCATCTTTAGTTCCTGCCTCTAGATTGTCTTCCTCAATGATAGTCTTCTCATTCTTTGTAATCAACCAATAACTTGGTCCTAAACACAATAGATGTGTCTTCATCTTTTCTTTCCAGCTGTCAAAATTTACTCCTTCAAACTTAGGGCTTTCTTTTCTGAAATTCGCCATGGATCTCCTTAAGTTGTTAAACTTTTCTTTCAAGGACCTGCTGCTCTGATACCAATTGTTAGAAAGTAAAGATCCCCAAGATAACTAAGAGGGGGGGGGGGGGGGGTGAATCAGTTATTAGATAATTTATCCATTCAATAGCTTTAAAAAATATAATCAATGTACTGATCAACCATAGAAAGATAATCATACACAATTGCACAATAACGCAAGATATGTTAACTAGGGAACCTCTTGAAAAGAGTAAACCCCGGTGGGAATGATGCCCACAAAATGATGCACTAATATGAAAGTTCCTTGTTAGAGGATGGACCCTGTTAGGAGTCTTATGAAATACATTCAGTACATATAAATCCCTATTAGGAGATTTTGAATCCTTGTTAAAAGATTCTAACCCAGTTAAGAGTTTATGGAAGAGAGAATGACCCACTGCCCAAACAGCTTCAAGGCAAGATCTTTGAACCCACTGTCCAAAAGATCTTAGAATTATTCAATAGAATAATATGAAATATATTACCTCCTTCATGCTGTGCCAAAACTACACTCTCTGCTACACAAGATCACAATTCCAGATCTCTGTACTCACAAGTCTTCCTTCATCACTGAATTAGCTCTTTTCTTCACTTCATGCATATATTCACATCTCAATCTTCATAGTACACATTAAAATAAGGAAAAAATTCCTTCTTATATACCAAACTCAAATAATTACAAATGAGTCGATCCTCAATTACAAAATAATAAATTCTACACACTACACACAGAATTCACATAAAACTGTCGGCTTCCAGTTACTGTAACTTTCTCCAAACATATCCTCAAAGTTTTCACTATGAACCACATCATCATTAATGAGTCTCCAACATCCCTTTAACTACACAAAATCAGATTCCATCCCAGCTAAGAGATATCCTCCGATTTCTGAACATCGCTACATAGAAACACTGTCTAAACATTGCTTTCACCAAAATGTTCATAACTCTTACAAATGAAGGAATTTATTTTTGCTCTATTAACCATAGGTTAATAACACACCAAAGAACATACCATCAACTACACAAAATCCAATCTACAATACAACATGTGTGCAAAATAAAATTGTACCTACTTTCCTGCTAATATCCAGAATATCACTGTGTTGACATCAATGACAATCCAAGTCATGAATGCAACAACAAATGCTACAGAATGACTGCCAAAACACTTTGCATTCATTCCTAACACTTGCACACTAGTTCTTAGAAAATGTAAAGGTCATAAAGAAAGATAAGACTAAGGAATTTAGGTTTGGGTCATTGTTGGTTCACATGTACATTCATATCATTCACAAGTTCCCTAGAATCCACCCTAGGGTATGGAAAGATAATGTACCCACTGGAATATAGATCTCAGAGATCTGCCGAAGATAGGAAAAAGAATTGGGTAGATGGAGAGTTATTTGGTATGATTAAGATTCTACAAACACACATGAAGGAAAGGTATAGGATACTTGAGGATTTAGTTGAAATTTATAAGGACACTATTTGTTTCAAGGTTGAAACTAATTGTGTATGTTTTGAGGTAGTGGAACCAAGAAAGAAATGGTGTTACCCTATGGGGTATGAAGTCAATTCTAAGATTCTAACCATGCAAGTAGAGCATGTAATGGTAGTAGAGATAGACCCTATTGAAGAGAGATGGGGAACTTGTAGGGAGAAATAAAAAAAAGTCAGAGAAGAACAATAAAAAGTAACAAGGAAAAGAAAGATCAGTAAAGTTGTGGAGGATATCACTACAAAGGTAGGAATCACTAGGGAGCAGTTGAAAAAGATAAGAAAAAAGATGGAAGCATCTTCCGACATGGCTATTGATGCACCTACCCCTTCTGAGGTAGAGAAAATAGTAAGCCTTACACCAGACATAATTGACCTATCACCTACACAAGAGGAGACAACACAAGAAACTGTATCTGCAAACATGTCTAGAAGATCTAGAAGATCCACTAAGAAGAGTAGTCCTAAAGAAAAAGAGGTAGAAGTGGAAAAGAAGAAGAAAGAAAAAAAATTAATTGAGAAAGAAGAGGAAAAAGTAGCACAAAGGGATCCACAAACTCTATGGAAGCCAGACCTTAAATCACTGCAAAAGAGAGTGATAAAAGATGGAAACTTGAAGACGGTGGACATATATTATGAGAGATATGATTCTGAGAATAAAGCAATCATTGAAGATACTATCATTGTGAATCTATTAAATTTTAAGAAAAATTTGTTAGAAGTAGAAGGGAGTATCCCTAAGGAACTGTATAGTAAACTGGAGATTAAAAAGCAGTAGGCATAGTCAGAAGATGAGAACATAAGGAACAAAGCTATTGAAGACATGTTACCTATTGTCTCAATAAAAGAAAGAGAGAGGGTGATAAATGCATTGAAACCCCTATTGAGGACCAAGGCTAGACTAGTGAAATCATGGCTAGAAAATATGGTGAAGTAATTGAGGACACTCAAAAGGCACTAGATCAAATCCTAATGAGTGATATGTCAAAGAAGACCTCACTCCCAAGGTTATCGAGCCTACATCTTTGGGATTGGGAGAAAGCTCCAAGGTAGCAGATGAAAGTGAACAAGATAGCATGCAACCAGAATTCTTTATCTCTGGTGTGCCTATGACCCTTGACACTTCGCATGATATAAATGATCCTTTTCTGGATAATTTGGATAGTGCGATGGAAGTTGAAGCACAATGACAAATAAAGGAAGAGAAAATAGAGAAGAAACATGAAGAGAAGCTACATGAAAAGGAAATTCAACA
The DNA here is from genome assembly GCA_027943335.1 of Chamaecyparis obtusa. Lineage (NCBI taxonomy): Eukaryota > Viridiplantae > Streptophyta > Pinopsida > Cupressales > Cupressaceae > Chamaecyparis > Chamaecyparis obtusa. The sequence goes on from BSBK01002112.1 coordinate 887,553, forward strand.
AGAAGAAAGGAAGGTAGAAGAAACTGAAGCAGATAAAGTAGTTGATATAAGAATGGAACAAAAACAAGAACCTGACACCTCTTTTACTCTATTGTTGGCAAGTGTGGGCAAACTGGTGAGTGCTGATGTAGATAGCATGGATGAGGATGAGCTTATGAGGCTATCTTTCATGGCCTTTGCTAAGGCTAAGGAAAGGTCAGTACAGAAAGGGGATAAAAGAGTAAAAGTAATGACTAGGGCTGTAGAGATAGTAAATAAATTAATTACTACACCACTTATCTTTCAAGGAAAGGATGAAGCAGAGAACCTAGGCATGGCACTAGATAGATTTGATAGTCACTTTGATTCATTGCTGAAGACTGCAGAAGAAAAGGCAAAGAAGAGGTTCTTGGAGAAGAAATTGAGAGAAGTCTTTCAGTCCATCTCATGGGACTTAGACATTCTCAAGTATACTACTCTTAAGGCTAAGAGCTGTGTAGCACAAGGCAGAAAGATTTGCAGTTACTACATAAGTCCTTGCAGACATGTAAAGATTATTCAGGAAATTATAACCACAGATAGGGCTACACTTGATAGATAGGGCTACTTTTGGATAAGATTAGTGCACTGGAAATGGAGAAAGGGGGAGTGGTAGACAGATTTGGGTTGTTGAAGATCCTAATAACCCCTAAGCTTTCAATGCTTGAGACACATCTATTAGAGATGGAAAAGGTAGAAGGTTCAATGTCTAAAGCTATACCTACTGATCTTAAGGAAATAGAGACAAAATCATATGCATTGAATGGTTTGATCCATGTTAGTGATATTTTGATCAAATCATAGGTTGAGGAATTGAAGACATTGGAAAACTCTTTCCAAGATATCTTAAAACTGGTGAGTAAGCACTAAGTCTTTTTGTGCTTAGAATTTTTTGAAATTTTATAAGTACCTTTGCCATTGATGTCAAAGGGAGAGGAAGAGAACTAAAAAATGAAGAGAGGAAGACTAGAGAAGAGAATAAGAGACTTGAGTAAATAAGGAGAAAATAAAAGAATTTAAAAAAAAGAGAGAAAAAGAACAAAAAAAAGATATGTATATAAGTAGAAGGGAGATAGTGCTAAAACACTTAGTCATTTTTTGCTAAGTGTTGCCATCAATGTCAAAGGGAGAGATTGTTAGGAAGTGGTGTTTTGGGGCACTAGGGATCACTTGAGGATTATCATTTATGGCAATACTTATGCTGGAGTGATCGCATGCAGAGAGTTTTGGTACTGGAGTCACAGTCATGAAAATGACTAAGTACAAAATCAGGATAATAGTGTACTGTGGTACAGTTTTGGTTAGTGATGATGGTGTATGATGTATTATAGCTTGTGAAGTTAGTAGAAGGTACTTTGGGATATGTATATGCTTCTGTTAAGATTGCATTTGTTTTGGTGATCAGATTAGTGAGCTACAGTGATCTGAAGGTATGCGAAGACATAAAATCAATGTAATAGGGCACACAAACAGTTGCGATGATTGAATGAAGGATAGTGGATATGGTGTCGTGCTAAGTCATATGGATGAATTATATTACCAGAACTTTGGTAATATAAGATCACCGACTCTATGTTTATCATTTGCATAAGTTATTATTATGTTTTGTATGGTATTTGTGAATCCGATTGGATGTAAGATTTTGTAGAAGTATAGAGTGTTTTGTGAGAGTGATAAGGATGATTGTGATGATGATGTGATGCATGTGAATCTGAGAGCAGAGAGAAGATGTGAGATCAGTGTTTGACAGAGCTACAACTGGAACTATCTAAGAAAGGGAATTGCTTGTATTGTTCATTTTAAGAACTCTTTTGAGATAGTTTTTTTTATTGTAAGATTTGTATGCCTAGCACCTTTTACCAAGGTTTTTGTATCCCCCTAATAGGGTTTTTTATTCCTCTAACAAGGAAATGTACTATGTAACAATCTGGTCCTAACATGGCTGGATCTCCTAACAAGGATATAATATTTTAGTGCATAGTTGTGGGTATCATCCCCACCAGGGTTTTCCCTTGGCCAGGGTTTTCTCAAGAACAAATCATGGTGTCATGAGTTATGTGTTTATCTTATATGTTCTTTTCATTTCAACATTGTTGTGGCTTATTTATAATTGGTTGAAGTTTAAATTAAAGTGCAGTAATACTAATTCACCCCCCCTATTAGTATTACCCAATCCTAATATAAACATATTAAATGAACAAGCTAGGGAGAGTTTACGGAGATACAACATTTACTTATAGAGTTTTAGAATAGATTTTTGGTATTCTATGACATATTTCATATTATGTTGCCATCAATGCCAAAGGGAGAGATTGATAACCTACAACTGATTGAATATCTTGATGGAATGAATGGACAAGTGAAAGAAAATGATTGAAGGTCATTTGAAGAAAGGTAGATTTCCTATTGGAATCTATGGAAAATTGAAAATGAAGAAATTTGGTTCTTGCAAGATATTGAGGAAGTTTGATAGTGGAAATTCTTATGAGATTGAGTTACCTGATGACATGGATATATCACCTATAATAAATATTGTAGATTTGGATGAGTATCATGAACTTGATGAAGAAATGACAATACTAAATGATTATCCTAAGAAGAAGATAGAATAAGTTAAGAATCTTTTTCAACAAAGAATTTGTAGAAATATAAGAGGAAAAGAGTACATGGAATATATGTAAAGTGGAAGAACAAACCGATTGAAGATAGTTCATGGATTATATAATCTGAGCTGGATTCAATTTGGGCTATACCTACTAAAAGATTCAGAGAATCATCTCTAAATAACCCTAGGTGTTTCATGCAAGAGCATCTCAGGTTCTTAGCAATCATGTATTCCCAAAAACAAGTTAGAGTTATTAGATGTGCTCGGTAGCTGATTTTGGGCTCTTGGTGGTGTATTCCTATTTTGACCAACAAGGCTCAGTTGTTGTTCAGTTCCTTCTTTCACTAAGTTGGCTTGGTTGTTCACTAAGTTGGTTTCATGTTGCTAGATAACATTTCTCACTGGGTGGTTTATTTTGGAGGATGACTTGTGCATTTAATTTTGATCACAGATTTAATGATGAAATCAATCATTGGGAAGCATGTGGACCTAAATCTAGTCATCCCCTTTATCTAATGTTGGATCTTAAGGATGACTTGGTTCAGTAGCCTCTGGTATAAATAAAGTAGTATGTTATAGATCTAGAGAGGAAACAGTTGGATGGTCATGAATTTTAGACAGAAGATGAGATATGAAGGTTGGCAGTTCCCTTACATGTTTGGAGACTGTTTGTAATTGAATTTGATATTGTTGGTCGTAACTAAGAAAGCCTTAGAGATCGACATGTATGAAGCTTTCTATGATGATTATTATATGATATCTCTACATTCTCTCTCTCTCTCTCTCTCTCTCTCTCTCTCTCTCTATTCTGCATAATTTTCTTCTGTGTGTTGGTTTCATAGGAGGTTGGTACTTGGGTTTGCCTTTGGCCTCGTCATCCTACCCTCCTTGCATCACATTTGGTGCCTATGACATTCTTGTCTTTAGGTCTTGGAACTAGCTCTTAAGCCTCATTCTTCTTAATTTGAGTTAATTACTCATCCATTTCTTCTACCCAATCTTTATCCTTACTTTTTTTTACATAACTATTTGGTTCAATTTTTGACAATTAGGAAAAATAAACTTGTTTTTTTTTTCCTTATATATTTTGAGTCTAAGCTCTACTACCTTTGACTCCTATGATTGTATCTTTACAATTATTATTCTCCACATAATTAGCTAGGGCCTTTGCGCTTGTAATTTCTATTTCACTCCCTAATTCTTCATCTCCTCTGTGAATTGGTTCATCATTTTTATCTTCATTGAGAACATAACCTAACTATATTGTCTCATTAATAATTACATTGACACTTTTTGTCATTATTAATATTTTAGTGTAACATTTATTTACCTTTATTCTCATATAATAACTGATGTAGAGGCAGGGTTCACCATAAACAACTTGTAGACATATTTTACTTCAATGGGCTCATGCCCTTCTCACAAAGTCAACACAAGTGCTCACATCATCAACTATTATTCCATTCACAAAATCAGTCCTAAATCTATACTAGCCTTATCCAAAGAAAAAATGAATATGTCTTTGGTGTACGAATAAAATATAAACAAAATAGAAGTATTTTAGGATACCCTTTTTTAAGACTAAAAATATATTGGAAAATCTCATCATACAACTGTTAATATGATTTACAAACAACAAAGAGGGGGGGTGAATCAGTTGTTCTTAGGTCCAGATGTATCAATTATACTTTTAAACACTTTAACAACTCAGATCTAATAACCAACACTACTCGGTCATTACAGAATGTATACCAAAAACATATAACAGTGCAATCCACTATCCAACAGTATTTAACTTGCAAAACATATAAATGTTCAAACCACAACATTCACAAAAGTATTGACACCAGGACTTATAGTGGAAACCCAATTTGGGAAAAACCACTTTGCAACATGTTACTGATATTTTCACTCTTCTTAAGTGAGCTCTGTGAAAAGCCAACCCTGTCAAAGGTTTACAAACACACTACTAGGTGTGACCCTGTTAAAGGATTTCAAGCACCCTGTTAGGAGTGCACTTTGTTAGAGGACTTAAGTACATTCCATTAGAATGCAACCTTGATTAAAGGATTTATATAATGACTGTTAGGTCAACCTTGATTAAAGGATTTATATAATGACTATTAGGTCAACCTTGATTAAAGGATTTTGAACTAATACAATGGTTAGAAAGTAACAACAGTGTTTGATCTGAAAACATACAACTCACTTTGCAAATAATAGATCCAATTCTTACATATATGTTGGCTTACTGACTGAGTTCCATTTCCATCTCCATCACTGATCTTCTCGAAAATCCATTCAAGAAATCATAACTCTGATCAACTCCTTCACCATCATCCTTTCTACTTTTTCAGTCAATAACATCAACAACTCCAGCATCTTTGTTAACCTCATACTTACATTTTCTTTATACCTCTTCAATATATAGATCCATCTTTTTTCGCTTAATCTCCTCTATAGATCTTAGGGTTAGGTCAGATTCATCGAATCCTTCCAACATTATGTTCTTCATCCATCCTTCTAGAAACATCTTTAATCTCTTTATTGGAATCACAATAAAATAGTTTAATGTGCATTAAATGCTCCATACAATCAATTAATAAAGTCAACACAATTTACATAATCCAAGAATTCAACTATGTCGGCTAGGAATTTGAATTCTTCCTAAATGTAACTTACTGACGCTCAGTCAATACTGATTCAGCTCCTCGATCATCACTGCGTAGCTTAGTCATCTCTTCAAACTATTTCCTTTGGCTAATGTTGTTTCCCTCAGCAATAAACTGATGTTCGGTCAACACTAAATTCACTCAACATATACTAGCTCGGTCGACACTAACGTCACTAGGCATATACTGGCTCGGTCGACACTAACATCACTTAGCTTAAACTACATTTCTACACTTTTTCTCGATTAAGCCTACTTGTTCAATCTTGCTTCTTACTTAGATAAACAATACATTATCTTATCATTGTACCACATAATCAAGTACTCATTGAAGTATCAAATAACTCAACCTTTCTCTAGGTTCTATTGTTATCACCCTTGCCCTAATCCTTCTCATCAACCAATAGATATAGTACTTTCTTATATTGCAATAGTCTTACTAGTTAATGTTTGACATCAATGACAATACAACAATTGCTTCAATTTGCAGTTTCCAACAATCTCCCTCTTTGACATTGATGGCAACACCATATGAATAACACATGATTCACCAACCAATCCAAAACTTTGTCTTTGCATCAAAAACATTTGTAATAGCCTTAGCTTCATTTTGATTCTGAATCACAGCCTAGCTTGCTTGATGGTCCACATAGTTACTCCCTCTAAATCTTTTCTATGTCTCTCTTCCTCTGACTCTCTGAATGATTTCCTCTTTTATGTGTTTTCATCTCCGAATCTCTCCCTCTTTGAAAATAATGCCAAAGAAACATCTAGAACTTGAATCTTTCAGATGTAGATGTTGTATGAACTAAATATGATGTAGGAGCATCCTAGGTGTAAGAGTAATCTTTCATCACTCAAAAATAATTCTGGTTTCTTTTCAATAAGGGCTATCTTTTGTAGAGTTGCCATTTTTTGGAAATTTACTATTTTTAGTAAGTTTTCCATTTCAGCTTAGAATGTTCTATTTTCTTCCCTGGAGGTTCATTTTGGTCATATTAGCCTGCCAGTAAAGTTTCATTGCCAGATCAAGTTTAGTTTTGAAGATATTGAATATTTTCGGTATTGGCAGTAGGGTACAGAAACTTTGAATTCAAATTTGAAGGTTTTAGAGGCCCCGTATGAGGTTGAAATTTTGGCTAAATGAAGTTTGCTTGACTTAAGCATTGTAGAGCACTTCACGCCCTTTCCAAAATGGGGTCATAATAGTCAATCGGGTCAATGAGTGATGACTTATGGTCTCCAAAAGTTGGGCCACCTGAAATGGTGGAAAATAAATTTCCTTCAAAATTTCTGTTTGGGTTTCAAAAGTTGTTTTGAGCCGACTATGATGTAATAAAATGAAAAATAAAGTAATTCTAAGTTTGGTCGGCCTTAGAGGTTAAATTTCTAGAACCTTCCTAGGCGGTGGAAAATTGCCTATATAAGGAAGGTCCGTGGTGTTGTCTAGGGCAGTTCAGAGTAGTTCATAGTAGTTCTGGGTAATAATTCGAGGCTTTGTCCTACTGAATATTGTAAGGGAAAATGCCCATGTGGCTTTGTATATTGTAATTTTGAAATTTGTATTTCCACATTTGTGGAGATAATAAGAAGCCCATTTTCTATTCTCGCAAATTGTTGTTGTTTCTCTGTTTCTGTTATGTGTTTGTGGTATTAAGGGGAGCACCCTTCATCAAGTGGTATCAAAGTGGGAGTTCCTAAGGGTGTAAATAGATCACCAACTATGAGGCATTTTGCACTAGGACCGTGGTTAGGGTTTCAGTGAGCAGTGCGAAAATGCCTCCACGAAGGGAACATGGCAGAAGAGCTGGTGGTGTGACACTTGAGGTTAGAGTACTCCAGAGACAAGTGCGAGAATTGCAAGAAGAGATTCATAAAGAAATGAATCTTAATGTCAGAGATGAAAGCGAGGATGAAGCTGAAGAAGGAAATTCTGATCAAGAAGAAGGTGAAATTATGAACCAAGAGGAAGAAAGGCTTTTTCGGGCCATTTCCAAGATTGGGAAAAGACCTAAGATTGAGGTTCTTGTATTTTTTGGAAATCTTAACCTAGAGGAGTTGATTGACTAGATCAATGAATTAGAAGAATATTTTGAGTATGAAGACATCGAGGATCCTAATCGAGTCAAGTTTGCGAAGGCTAGACTGAAGGGTTATGCGAAGATCTAGTGGCAAGAGATTCAATTGGAGCTAAATAGAAGAGGAAATGATCAAATCACAAGATGGGATCAGATGGTGGATAAATTGAAGTGACAACTTATTCCTGTTGATTATGAGCTTGACCTACTAAAGAAAATGCAAAGTTTGAAGTAAGCAGGAAGATTTGTTCAAGAGTATACAGAGGAGTTCTATCGAATCCTCATCAGAACAGGCCATGCAGAAGTTGATAAGGAGAAAGTTGTCTGTTACCTTAATGGGTTGAGCTTGAGCATTCAGGAGGAGTTGAATTTGGTTTGAATGAATAGTATTGAAGAGGCATACCAGTTTGCCCTAAAAGTAGAGGAAAATTTCAATAAGAATTTTGAGAGCAGACAAAATGAAAGAGGTCATGGTGGAAGATCTGGTGGATGGTCATATGGAGGCCAAAATGAAGATCTGAAAAAGAAGGATGAGGCCAGTAGTAGTCAAAATTAGAGGGGAAACAATTCCAATCATTTCCATGATTAAAATAATAGAGATTAGATAGGAAGAGGATAAGGTTCAGGAAGAGAAGGCTTCCATGGAACATGTTTTCACTGTGGAGAAGAAGGTCATAGAGCATATGAATGTCCTCAATGCCAAGGAAGGTCATATAGGAGAACTAAAGGCCAGGTTACAGTTGCACATGTAGATGAAGATGCCAGATCATCACAATCTAAAGATGCTGAAAGAGGAGAAACACTAATTAACAGAAGAGTCTTGCTGAGTGGTGAAAATGAACCTGAGCAAAGGAGGAGCCTGTTTCGCACTAGGTGAAAGTGTGAGGGTAAGTGTTATGATGTGATTATTGATAGTGGAAGCACTGAAAATTTGGTGTCAGAAGAGATGGTCACAAAGTTGAAGCTCAAGAGATAGAAACACCCACATCCATATCGGATTTCCTGGGTACAGGATGACCATAAGGTAATGGTCAGTGAACAGTGCCTAGTTAAGTTCAAGATAGGCAGATACCATGATGAGGTACTGTTTGATATCATACCTATGGATGTATGTCATATGTTTTTGGGTATACCATGGTAGTTTGACAAGCATGCTATACATGATGGTCATGTGAATACCTATTCCCTAACAAAGGATGGAGTGTGACATAAGCTAAAGCCATTGAAGGACACAGAAAAAAATGTATGTGGTAATGAAAAGATAACTTTTTTTGATGGAAGAAAATTCCTAGAGGATATGAGGCATGAGCATGTATGTTTTTCTTTAATTCCAAAAGTTGGTAAAGAGGAAGTAGAAGATGTACCTGTAGAAGTTGTAGATTTGTTGAATAAGTTTCAGGATATTGTATCCAATAATGTTCCTGATGGATTACCACTAGTATGGAAGATCAGTCATCAGATGGACTTGATTCCAGGAGCTAGTTTTCCAAATAAGGCAACACACAGAATAACATGATCAGAAAGTGAAGAGTTGAACAGACAAGTACATAAGTTGTTACAGAAGAGGTTGATTCGGGAGAGCCTGAGTCCCTATGTTGTACCAACAGTATTAGCACTGAAGAAGAATGGAGAATGGAGGATGTGTACAAATTTTAGGGCAATAAACAAGATCACAATCAAGTACAGGTTTCCATTGCCATGAATGGATGATATTATGGACTATTTGAGTGGAGTTGTGTATTTTTCTAAGATAGATCCAAAGAGTGGATATCATCAGATTTAGATCAGAGAAGGAGATGAATGGAAGATTACTTTCAAGATAAAGGAAGGACTGTATGAGTGGTTAGTCATGTCTTTTGGGCTAACTAATGCACCGAGCACTTTCATAAGGCTCATGAACGAGGTTCTGAAAGATTTTCTGGGTAGGTTTGTAATTGTTTACCTAGATGATATTTTGATCTTTAGTAAGACATTGGAGGAGCATATGATGCATATTCGTATGGTGTTTGAGAAGTTAAGGGAAGAGAAATTGTTTATTAATTTGAAGAAGTGCAGTTTTGTGAAGGAGTTAGTGTATTTGAGATTTGTAGTTTCAGGAGAAGGTCTAAAAATGGACCCAGAGAAAGTGTAGGCTATCCTTGAATGGCCTACCCCAAGGAGTGCTATTGAGGTAAGATATTTTCATGGTTTGGATAGCTTTTAAATAAATTTTATCAAGAGTTTTAGAAGTATTTGTGGACCCTTGACTGAAAGAATGAGAGGGGACAGAAAAGAGTTTAAGTGGACTACTGGGGCAGATAAGAGTTTTAAATTGTTGAAATAGAAAGTTACAGAACAACTTGTTTTAGCACTTCCAAATTTTAATAAGGTGTTTCAAGTAGAATGTGATGCTAGTGGTACTAGAATAGGAGCTGTTATGAGTCAAGAAGGTAAACCTATTGCTTATTTTAGTGAGAAGTTAAATGATGCCACGAGGAAATATTATGTTTATGATCAAGAAATTTATGCTATAGTTCAAGCATTGAAGAAGTGGAGACACTATCTTCTTCCTACAGAGTTTTTTTTGTATACTGATCATCAAGATTTGCAATATTTGAATAGTCAAGGAAAGTTGAATCAAAGACATTTGAAATGGGTTGAGTTTTTGTAGAGTTATACATTTGTTTTCAAACACAAGAGTGGAAAGTCTAACAGGGTTGCAGATGCTCTTAGTAGAAGGAAACTATTGTTGATAGAGATGCAGATTGATGTGGTTGGGTTCAAGGAACTCAAGAATTTATATCCAGAGGATCCTGATTTTGGTGAAGCTTGGAAAGCTTGTAAAGAACTTGTCACTCTAGATAGAACAAAGTGGTTGGATTTCATCATTCAAGATGATATGCTATTCAGAGGGAGTCAATTGTGCATTCCACGAAGTTCTATGAGGGAGAATCTCGTCAAGGAGAAGCATAGCAGAGGATTTGCTAGACATTTTGGTTGTGATAAAACCCTTTCTTTGGTTAGTGAGAATTATTATTGGCCATAGTTGCAACAAGATGTCAAGAAGTTTGTACAAAGTTGCAGAGTATGTTAGATGGAAAAGGGAGTAAAGCAGAATACAGGGTTGTATCAGCCATTACCTATACTAGAGAAACCTTGGGAGGATATCAGTATGAACTTTATTCTTAGTTTACCAAGGACTGAGTGGGGACATGATTCAATTTTTGTGGTGGTTGATAGATTTTTCAAGATGGCACATTTCATTCCCTGCAAGAAGACTAATGATGTTGTTCATGTAGCGGGATTGTTTTTCAGAGAAGTGGTGAGACTACATGGTTTTCCAAAGACTATAGTTTCAGATTGAAACACTAAGTTTGTTAGATATTTTTGGCACACATTGTGGAAGAAGTTGAAGATAGATTTGAAGTTCAGTTCATCACATCATCCATAGACTAATGGACAGACGGAGGTGATGAATAGGAGTTTGGGAAATTTGCTGAGATGTTTGGTTGGAGACAAGCCAACAGGATGTGATTTGATTTTACCACAGGAAAAATTTGCATATAATAATTATGTCAACATGACCACTGTTAAATCACCATTCCAGATTGTATATGGATGTAGTCCCAGAAATGCTTCAGAGTTGAGAAATATAGATAAAGGAGAGATAAGTAGTGCTGAAGCTGAGGATTTTGTAGAACACTTGAAGAACATCCATAAGGAATTGAGGAAGCACATTAACAAGATGAATGCGCAGTATAAAATTAAGGTAGATGAGAAAAGAAGGCATAAGGAATTTTAGGTTGGAGATGAAGTCATGGTTCATTTGCAGAAGGAGAGATTTCCAGTTGGTACATATAACAAGATGAAAATGAAGAGGTTTGGGCCATGTAAGATATTAAAGGGTAAAAGCACAATAAGCTGTCACCCTTTTACAAAGGAAGAGGCTAACAACACCAAAATGAAAAAACTTCAAGGGCATAAAAGTCACATTTCTATTTAGAATTTGAAGATGATGTAAACTGATGAAATGTGTGAAATAGGATGAATTTTATGCCTATAATTTTTTAAAATTATTTTGGACATAAATTAATATATTTTTTTAATTTTTAAAGTCTATTTTTCATGTCCTAAAAATACAGCAAATCAGGAGGTTTACCTCCCATCAAATAATTATAAGTAAGACATTGTTTTTTCTTCCAATTTCAAAATATGTTTTAGATGACATGTATACCTAGTGCAACAAAAAGGAAAGAAGTGTTTTCGATCTATAATTTGCCCGTTATAAGTATTCAAAGTACAACTTACACGAAATCAGTAGTTTTTATCTCCCGCCACTTTTCAGCTATCAAAATTTTTCTAAAATTCAAATAAATTATATATTCTTGAAGAAGATTCTCTTCTCTAGTGCCTCATATAATTTTAAATTTTTTTTTAATTGATTTACTATTTTTTTTAATTTATCGAATCGGCAACTTCTCAAAGCTTTATATACCTACATGTGGTTTTTTACAAATTTGTTTAACATTTTCCAATTGAAATTATATAAAATTTATATTTTTAGAATTGTAATTCCGAGATCTACAAAAGGGTAGTTTTAGTTTTTTCAAATTTTTAATTTGCAGAAGAGAAAAAAACACCACAAGTGCAAATTGTGTATTATTTGTGTTTTTTAAGTTTTGGCTGCCAAGTTGGCATGCCACTTAGGATGACTCGGCCGAGTGGGACTCGGCCGAGTCCCCTCAAGTCGTCGGCCCCTCGCGACCGGTCGCGTGAGCGACCGGTCCTTTCAAACCGAAGGGTATATATGTGCATAATATTTTTAAAAAAATATATATCAATTGCGAATTTACATTCTTATTTTAGGATATAAGGATATTTTGAAGCAAGGAGTCATTCTTTTGGAGAAGTTTCAAAAAAATTTTGATTTCGAAAGAGTTTGAAGACAAGTTTTTCAGTGACGAAGTAGTAAAACAATAAGAAAAATCTTGCTTAAATATTTGAGCAATGGGAAATAAAAGGACTAGAACAAGGAAGTATGATCGTAAAAGGGATGACCAAATGAAAGGTCATACGAAACGTGTCCAAGAGCAACCAATGGATGTTGAAGAAGAACCTATCGCTGTAGAAGGTGCAACTCAACTAGGGGAGGATATTGGTAGTAGTCGAAGTATACATTTTTTTCCTACAATGCAGAATTTGATGGACATGAATGAGGAATCACTTATTAGTCAAATTGAACCGGAACACTTGGTACCTGAAAGCACTATTAAATTGCATCTCAAAAATATGTGGATGGAATATTTTGAGAGTAAATCTTTGGTGGGAAAAGCACAATTGTTTGCAAAGTTATTCAAGAAAAAAGAAATGACTCCGGTTTTGGAATTGTTGGGTATTGATAATAGGAAAGTTGGAGGAGGTAAAGTAAAAGAGACAATAATTCAAAATTTACAAGATGCACTGAATGTTGTTAACAAGGCAGATCATAAAGGACCAGATTCAAATGCAGCTAGAAGAGCCTTGATGACTATGATAACTAGTAAGAAATTGACACATAGAAATCAAGTTCGAGCAATTTCTGATTTACTCAACGTATCTCGAAGAACTATACAGAGATATATTAGGAAGAGAAATATGTTGGATATGAATATTGAAAAGAATTGGGTACAGATTTGTAGACTTCCCCGTAAAGACAGAATTTCTGAAGATGTAAGAAGACGGGTCATTGATTTTTGGACCAATCACTCTCGTGTTTCTTCCAATAGAAGGGACACTATACAAATGGACGATGAAGAGACCGGTATGAAGATTTCACATCCAAAACATTTTGTCAATACTACACAAAGTGAATTGTTTGAAGCATTCAAACATGAATTTTCAGATGTGAAAATATGTCAGAGAATGTTTGAGATGTTGCACCCTTGCTTCGTACGCATAAATAAGGTTCGTGAAACATGTTGTTGTCGAAATCATGTTGAGTTTCACTTATACTTGCAATCATATAAAAAGGTTGCGACAATACTTAATCTAGGTATGGTTACTGGAAGTACAACAGAATTTGTAAAGTCCATTTTATGTGATAAATCAGAAGGTTCAGATGAATTTAATGTCCAATGTATAAAAAATGAATGCAATAATTGTGGAAATTTGCAGCAATTTCCTTTACAATTTGATAATATTGATGTTACAACACCAGTCCAGTGGAAGAGATTTGAATATGAGATATACCAAACGAAGACAGGAGGTGAATCAAAAAAAATTACATTAAAAGAGAGTGAATTACCGTACCTTCAGTTCATGGACAGATTTTGATCTATGATTTATCCACATATCCAACATTGTCATGGTGCACGATGGCAAGCTAAACAGTTTCGTGATTCCAAAAATTGTTTCCCACTTGGTTGTATTCTTTCAGTTGTAGATTTTGCGGAGAACTATACATTTTCCCCTCAAAAGGAGCTCCAAAGTCAATATTATCATTCTGATCAAGTTGCAATATTTGTGCATGTGACCTATAGACATGCACAATGCAATTTGGATGGAATAGAATCTGGTATAGATCAAAATGAACGCATTATCATCAAGGAGGTTCATTTCTATATTAGTGATGACAAGGTTCATGATAGGAGCTATGTGGCTCATTGTTTCAACATGTTTTTCAACAATCTTGCAAGTCGTGGGATAAATGCTTCACAACATTGGATCTGGTCTGATGGGTGTGCAGGTAAGTACGTACATGCATTATAAATTTTATTTTAATTTTTTTTTTGAGCATTTCTAGATATATTTATGTGTCACATTTAAATAAATTTTTGTATTTATTTGAATTGTAGGTCAATTTAAGTCTGCAAAAGCTTTTAATTGGTTAGCCATGCAACATGCTAGACACAACGTTAAGTTTGTTTGGAACTTCTTTGAAAGTGGACATGGAAAAGAAGAACATGATGGAGCAGGAGCATGTGTGAAGCGTGCACTCTGATAACATGAACTTCAAGGTATGTGTACATACATTTGATATTCAACTTGTTTACTTGACTAGACTATTTAAAACTTTACATTACATGTACACATGTATATATATAACTAAATTGTTAAAAATATATCTCTCTAGGTAACATGATAGAGAATTCAAAGAAGATTGTTGAATGGTGTCAAAATCATTTCGCTACTCGAGACACAAAATACAACAAACGTTACTTTTGGGAAGTGATAGGTATTTATTTAATTTACTTTTATTCATGAAACTACATATATAGGTATGTCATGTATGTGTGTTTTAACTTGTTGTGTATATATATATATATATATATATATATATATATATATATATATATATATATATATATATATATATATATATATATATATATATATATATATATAATGCATTTCACATTTTTCATGATTTCAAACTGAGATCTATATATCAATCCATCCAATCCAGATATCGATCGATCGAATCCCTACAATTGTCAATCAATTGTTGGAATTAGAAGTTTGCATCAAGTGATGACTACGGGACAACACAAGCCTCCACTGATTCAACTAAGAGATAAATCATGCTTTTGTGAAGATTGTCTTAACAACAACACAATGAGTCAATGTGTTAATATTGCGAATGGATATGTTTCAATATGGGATCATAAAGTGTTAATTAGAATGCCTCCTTATGAAGATGATGACAATGTCATAGACATCCATGATCCTATATATTCAGCTGACTATGAACGTGTTTCTGATTTAGTTGTTACAGGTGCGTATTTTTTTATTTCTAGGTATATTTACATGATATATATATATATATATATATATTATACATGAACTTGAGGTTTAAATTTAACATTTACTTGTACACATAAATATAAATTGTGTAGGTGATATTTTTGCTGTGGTTGCGGATCCTGAGAATATAGAAGGTGTAGATTATTATCTACTAAGATGCACCAAGGAAAAACACAAGTTGCTTGAAGAAGTTGTTGATGGTGATGGACAAAAATATCTGACTGGTTCAGTTGTTATTGAAGGCACCTATTATCAACAAGATAAGATTGAAAAAAATGGAATTAAATTTGTTGAATACATGTGTGGAGAGAGAGTTCTACATTATAGTCACTTGGTTATAGCGACGAAATTGCAGTTTGAAACTGTGTCAAAAAAAGGGTCAAGTAAAAACCAAAAGTGGAAGTTGCCTATTGAAGAGCATGAAAAACTTTTGGAGATAATAAAGGATAGAGAGGATCCAGACTACATGTATCAGGAGCTTTAGGTTTAAGGATTTTAATTTTTACATACTTAATTTAAATCCTATTTGAAACTTCTATGTAGACTTTAAATTTGATTTGAAATTTATGATTAGATTGAATTTATGGATCAAGATTAAACCTGAATTGAATTTTAATTGATGAAAGTTATCTCTCTCTCTCTCTCTCTCTCTCTCTCTCTCTCTCTCTCTCTCTCTCTCCCCTTCCCCTTCCCCTTCCCCCCTCTCTCTCTCTCTCTCTTAGAACTAGAACTTTCAATTTACTTTCTACTTGAATTTTAATTTCAATTTATTCATTAGATTGATTAGATAAATATTAGATAGGTCTATATTTCTATTTTTTGTTTAGATTGATTAAATGTAGGTCTATATTTGAATTGAAATTAGATTGATTCTTTTTTCAATTGATTAGAATAGATTGATTTCTTGAATTGCATACCTTTCTAGTCTAGATAAATTTCTATTTATTGATTAGATTGATTAGATAGGTAAATTGAATTTTAATTGATTGGATAGAACTTTCAATTTACTTTCTACTTGAATTTTAATTTCAATTTATCAGATTAGATTGATTAGATAAATATTAGATAGGTCTATATTTCTATTTTTTGTTTAGATTGATTAGATAGGTCATGGCTTAAGGGCTTAAGGGGTCATGGCTTAAGGGCCAAATGGGTTAAGGGCTTAAGGGCTCATGGATTAAGGGGTCATGGCTTAAGGGGTTAGGGCTTAAGAGCTTAAGGGGTCACGGCTTAAGGGGTTAGGGCTTTTAAGGGCTTAAGGGGTCATGTTCGGTTCTTAAGGGCCTAAGGGGTCATGTGAGGTCATGTTAGGACATGTGAGGTCATGTGAGGTCATATTAGGTCTTATTAGTTCATTTAAGGTCATGTGAGGTTATGTGAGATCATTTTAGGTCTTAAGGGGTCATGTTAGGTCTTATTAG
Source organism: Chamaecyparis obtusa (assembly GCA_027943335.1). NCBI lineage: Eukaryota > Viridiplantae > Streptophyta > Pinopsida > Cupressales > Cupressaceae > Chamaecyparis > Chamaecyparis obtusa. The sequence goes on from BSBK01002112.1 coordinate 904,107, forward strand.
TTCATAGTGAGGTCATGTGAGGTTATGTGAGATCATTTTAGGTCTTAAGGGGTCATGTTAGGTCTTAAGGGGTCTTTTAGGTCATGTTAGGACATGTTAGGTCATATTAGGTCTTTTAGGTCTTATAAGGTCTTGAGGGGTCATGGCTTAAGGGGTTAAGGGCTTAAGGGGTCATGGCTTAAGGGGTTGGGGCTTAAGGGCTTAAGGGGTCATGGCTTAAGGGTCATGTTCGGTCCTTAAGGGCTTAAGGGGTCATGTGAGGTCATGCTAGGTCTTATTAGGTCATATTAGGTCATGTTTGGTCTTTAAAGGGTCATGTGAGGTCAAATTAGGTCTTAAGGGATCATTTTAGGTCTTAAGGGGTCATGTTAGGTCATGTTAGGTCTTATTTTAGGTCTTAAGGGGTCATGTTAGATCATTTTAGGTCTCATTTTAGGTCTTATAAGGTCTTAAGGGGTCATGGCTTAAGGGGTTAGGGCTTAAGGGCTTAAGGGGTCTTTTAGGTCATGTTAGGTCTTAAGGGGTCTTATTAGGTCATGTGAGGTCAAATTAGGTCTTAAGGTCATGTTAGGTCATTTTAGGTCTTAAGGGGTCATGTTAGGTACTTAAGGGCTGAAGGGGTCATGCTAGGGGTTAAGGGGTCATGTTAGATCATTTTCGGTCTTAAGGGGTCATGAGAGGTACTTAAGGGCATAGAAGATTAATGTTGATTAAAGATTGAACATTGAAATTAAAGATTAATTTTAAAGTTAGATTTTAAAGATTGATTTAAAAACTCTCAATTCATTAAAGATTTTAAAGATTGATTTAAACTTTCAACTCATTAATGATTTTTTAGTAAGATTGATTAATTAATTTTCAATTAATTGATCTAGATAAGGCTTAAGGGTGCATAATAGGGCTTAAGGGGTTTACCTATAGATTGAATTTCTAAGATTGATTAAAAAGATTGAACATTGAAATTAAAGATTAATTATAAAATTAGATTTTAAAGATTGATTTAAACTTACAATTGATATAAAAAGATTTTTTAGTAAGATTGATTAATTAGATTGATGAAAGATTGAACATAAATTAAATATTAATTTTAAAGATCAATTAATTTTTGGCTTCAATTACAAAATCTGGAAACATGTATCAATGTACAAATAGATCTATATATATATATATATATATATATATATATATCTCAAAAATCAAACATGTACATCAATGTTTAAATGTCTATATAGTGCAAAATCCAAACATGTGTCAATGTACAAATAGATCAATATACAAAACATGCACCTACATATCAATGTAAATGTACACACACACACACATATATATATATATATATATATATATCTCAAAAATCAAACATGTACATCAATGTTTAAGTGTCTATACATATATATCACAAAATCCAAACATGTATCAATGAACACATCAACTACGTTGATGATCACCATCACGTGCTAGATGTGCGGGCCTGTGTGGATCCTCATCCTACTGGACCTGAGTCTGTAAATATAAATATAATGTTACATATATATATATATATATAAGAACTTGAAATGTAAATAAATTTTATAAAATTTTAATTTTTAATTTATTTCAAGTGTACCTCTGTATCATGATGAATCGGATCAACAGGCTCCTCTAAATCTCCATATGCAGCACCTGTCGCAATGTCCTGTACCACATTTAAATACATTTAAATTTAAATATAGAACTATATGTACACATGTATATCTATATAAATTGAAATTAAATCCAGATTCTTGTACCTGCTGTAATGCACGTCCAAGGTCGGATAACTCAGAAGAGTGCAAGGACATTGCATCAGGATCAATGGCGTCGTCCATAAGCAAATCTAAGAATCTACTATGAACTCGTGAGGTCGTAGCCTGTGTCTGCTGTGTGGGAGCCTGTGTATGCTGTGTGGGAGCCTGTGTATGCTGTGGAGGCGGTGTAAGATCATCCACACTCTATCTAGAGGAACCTGCCTCTGCATCTGAGCTCTGACCTCAACTGCTGCCTGTGGAGGATCTACGACACTGTCCTCCTCCAATGAAAGTAGGTAAATCACGTGGCTCAATCCCATGCAATGTAGCAATCCTCTGGTAAGCAGCCAGGAGATCACTCACTAACATACCACTAATCTCACGCACGCGATCCTCAGGTAGTCGTCCTATCTCATCTGGAGTAGGAAGATCAAATCTGATGTATGGGTCATAAAATGGACTAGATGGTGATACACCTGCACTCGTCCGTGATCGAAGCATGTACCTACCCACACGATCAGATGAAAACTGCTCAACCTGAGTCGCAATGGTGGCAATGCTAGAATACATATCTAAACGTGTGTCCTCAGCTGCAACCTGCCCAGCTCCAGTGTAGGCCTCCAAACCTTTTGGAAGAACCAAAAGGTTTTGACCCACCAATGCCCTCTTACTAGGGGGCTGTGGTATATCGGGTCGTCTACACTTATCCTGATATCTCCCCCGACCCTGACTAGCATGTGGAGGTAGATCTGTGTAGTCAACATCATAGCCCAAATGAAACTCTGCAAACAATTGTTTGCAGAAATATAGTGGCACCTCATCCTTTTGGGGCCACATATGATGTGCTGCTAACCATCTAGGATATATAAAAGGGGCCACTATGTCATCTATACAAAAAGTGACCCTATATGCTCAAACCACCCTCTTATTGATGTAATGGGTGCCAAACATGTTCTTCATCTGAGTGACTGAGACATCTGAATCAACTGTCCTCCAACCTACTGTCCCTATGACAGTGCTAGATAGGCTATGATAAAAAACATCAATCGATACATCGTCATATGGATTGTATGATTCAGCCTTTTGAATCATACTCATGAGCTCAGTGCGTATAGCTGTCAATTTCTCCCTATTAGGGAGAGTAGTACTATTCTGCAGTGTTCGCTCTAATGCAGTCAGAGCAGCCTGCATCCTAGAGATAGTCTCATCTCTACGACTATCTCTAGCATGTGGGGCCTGGGTACTATTATGGTCTGAGGGAGCTCATGATCCATGACTATCATGGACACTCTGATCTGAACCACTAGAAGCCATGAGTGATATGCACACAAAGGTAATATATATCTAGATCTAGATATAGATAAAAAATGCTCGCTGCAAGTAGGCACATGTGCACATATACATACATCCAAATATTAGAAAATCAATTGATAAATATATATATATATATATATATATATATATCTACAAATTAATTTAAATAAATTAAAAATATCTAACTTTCAATTTGTACATGTGTTGTACAATACTTCAAGTAAACATGAAAACATTTTAAAAACTTCAAACAAACACACATGAACTAATTTTCAAATGCATTTTTACATAATATAAATTAAATTATATTAAATTAAACATTTAAATTCATGCATTTACATATGCACATGTGTAATATTTTTAAATATTTAAAAACATAATTTAAACTTGAAGGCATTTACACATGTATTCAATCATGGTAGTAGAACTAATTCATGTGCACGCATATTTACTAATTTGAATGCATATTTACATGTACATATTTACTTTACACACATGACAAAAATTAATTTGTACAAATTTCCATAACTAGAGAGGGAAAAACATTATATTGAAATTAAATACTAAAAGAAATGGTGAAAATGTATAATAATTTGGAAAGGGGTTCATGGGTCTTAAGAGTCTTAAGAGTCTTAATTAGGTTGAAAGTAACCTGGTCTTATGGGTCTTATGAGCTCGTCTTAAGGGTCTTATGAGATCGTCTTATGGTTCTTAACCTGGTCTTAAATGAGCTCATCTTAAGGGTCTTATGAGCTTGTCTTAAGGGTCCTATTGGGTATTAACCTTCTCTTAGAGGGACTCTGTAATGTTTGACTGTGTGATGATTACCACAATGTGTTATGGAACTTTCATAGGAAAATACTTTATCCTAAGTTTTAGATAGTATCAAAACCTTAGTTTGGTAACTTTAGGCAACTAAAAATAAAGATGACCTTATAATTAAGGTATCCTAGATATAATAAGATTTAGGGCTTTATTCATTTTGATAAATAGGAATTTTCTTAGCAAAGGATGAAAATAATAGTTTTGATAATATCCAGCACTATACTTATTTAGACTAAAAAAAATGCATAGGGGAGTTTGATCATCCACGGGCCATGACAAATAGAATAAGGAAATATGACAATCTAGACCATGACTAAGATTAAAGAGAACTAATTGAATTGATTAAACAATATTGGCACTAGACAAAAATGTTTAATTACTCAATCTACTAACAATAATAAATCAATACAAAAGAAAAGTGTTAAGAGTTCAATGATAGCAAAGTGTTCAAACAAACAATACTATTTCAAATCAATTTAGTTGGCTACCTTGGCTTTATAGAAAGTTATATGATATTGATGGTATAGTTTTCTTGTGGCTTGATAATAATTAAATGATTAATTTTGTATTGCAAAGTGTGATAAGTTAAAACACATTAGTATGCAAATGTTATCTAATAATTGTTATCAGATAACTATATAATTCTTAGGATTTACTATGACATCTTTCTTCATATTGCCTTTCCTGTCTCATAACTATAGGTCTTATAAAGATGAATACCAATATCATGGTCCAACTCTAAAATATCAAAAAGAAAGTAATGCAATTTCAAAGATATATACTAAATATTTGGGCTAAATCAAAGAGTGTTACAATGGATAATGATACTTTATTTCAACATTTTTGTGACTATTATGTGTTTTGGTTATGCTAGTCTATTTTGTTTCTTTCCATTTATTGATATAGCATCTAGTCATTATTAAACTACTTTGTTCAATATTAAAAAACATGACAACTTAAAACTTAAGGATTAATTTATCAGGAGTCAACAATGAAATAAAATAAAAGTGCATGCTATAAAGAAAAGTTGTTTTAATATATAACTTGATCTAATGGCATGAAAACAATATAACTCGAACAATGATGATTATTGAATGCATAAGGTAAGTTGCTTACTACACTGTTTAGTCATTTAACCTAGGTAGCGGTTGCACTTGTCCTTGTCATTTGGGTCCTATTGGGTCTTAAGGGTCACATTAGGTCTTAAAGGTTTTAATTAGGTCTTATTGAGCCAAGTGAGGGTGAACTATTTTGACCTATTAAGTTCTATTAGGTCTTAAGTGGTCCTATTAGGTCTTAAGGGTCCTAATAGGTCATATTTAGTGGATGTTAAGTCTTAAAAGTGTTCCTATTAGGTCAGTAAGAGTAGATAGTCCATTATGTTTTAATTTTGATATTATTAAGTTAAATATTGGATCTTATAATTACATCCATCCTATTAGGTTTTAATGGTCTTATTAAATGTCTCAAGGGTAGGTGGACTATTTCATGTTTTTAAACGTTCCATTTTACTTAAATTATATATGTTTTCTATGTTTAAGTTTTATTTGTTAATTTTGTACATTTTTAAAAGTAAATACAATACATATTAAAAAAAGACTTTTTTTTACATATGAATATTAAAAAAATAATTAAAAAATATTTAAACAACATATATACATAAAAAATAACTAAAAAACACAAACAAAAAAATAAAAAAAATAAAAAAAAAATCTACCTCTGACTCGGCCGAGTTGCACTATCACTCTTTAGCCACTTTCCTTAGCCCCTCACTGTTCAAATGAGGGGCTAAAACCATTGAGCGGGCTATTAGTAGTCCCTCATAGACTCGGCCAAGTCCTACTCGGCCGAGTAGGACTCGGCCGAGTCTCCGCGGCCACGTAGGTGCCACTCGGTGCCCCGTGGCACTCCCCTTCTTCGGCCGAGTAGGACTCGGCCGAGTTAGTCGGGTTAGCCAAAAGGGTGACACCCGATTGTGCTTTTACCCTAAAGAAGAATGATTCTGGAAATGCCTATGAGGTCGAGTTGCCTATAAAGTTGAATATTTCACCAATGTTTAACATTTCAGATTTGACTGAGTATCATGAAGGGGGTGTTGAAGATGAGATCACAACAACACAGTGGATTATTCTAGTAACTAGTTCAGATACCAAGGAGATTGAGGACATACTAGATAGTTGTGTTGGTAGAAGCACAAGGAACGGGATATATGAAGAATATCTGGTAAAATGGAAAGGATGACCTGCTGAAGATTCATCATGGCTAACAAAGGAGGAGGTTAACCATCTTGGTTTCCCTCTTCACACTTGAGTCATGACAGGTTCACTTCTCAAATTACCCGGGTGTCTGATGCAGGAGCATCCTGGGTGTAAGAGAAATCTTGCATCACCCAAAAATAATTCTAGTTTCTTTTCAATAAGGGCTATCTTGTTTAGAGCTGCCATTTTTGGAAACTTACTATTTTTATTAAGTTTTCCGTTCAAGCTCAGAATGTTCTATTTTCTTCCTTGGAGGTTCATTTTGGTCGTATCAATCTGCTAGTAAAGTTTTATTGCTAGATCAAGTCTAGTTTTGAAGATATTGAATATTTTCAGTAATGGCAGCAGGGTACAGAAACTTCAAACTCAATTTTGAAGGCTTTAGAGGCCCTGTATGAGGTCGAAACTTCGGCTGAATGAAGCTTGCTTGATTCAAGCGTTGTAGAGCACTTCACGCCCTTTCTAAAATTTGGTCGTATCAACCTACCAGTAAAGTTTCATTGCCAGTAAATATGATTGATGCAGATTTAAGGTTTTCTGCATTTGACACTAGGTCAAGTAGAGTCAATCAAAAGACAAAATTGCCTAGTACAATAGGACTTTGATGATTTAGAAATTTGATAGAATGAGACTAAAATGAAACAAAATTGGTGATGATATCAAGATGCCAATTTTGGGGTATTACAGATGCCATCTTGTCAGTTCAGTAACAATTATTTCTCCCTCTATCATCTTGCTTATGACTGATTATAACTTTGATGTACTTTTCACAACTCTAGGCTTCTCCTAAAGTGTGACGTCCTTTTTTGCATCAATTTGTTAGATACTCTGTGCAACACATTTGATGCAGTGCTCCTATCTTGACTAGGCAGCCTCAGTTAGGGGAAGAAACCTTAATTTACCTCTAAGATATTCATGAGCCTCCTTAGGTAAGGCTTTTGTGAATATGTCTTCTAGTTGTTCCTTTGTATTCACATATTCCATTCTCACCTCTTTATCTTTTACCAATTCCCTCAAGTAATGATACTTGATAGAAATATGTTTGGTCTTTGCGTGCATCACTGAATTCTTTGATATGTTGATAGCACTTGTGTTGTCACAGTATATGACAATTAGTTTATTGATTTCCTCTTTCATACCTTTCAACAATTGCTTAATTCATACCAGGTTTGAACAATTCACTAGAGCTACTACATACTCAGCTTCAACTATAGATTGGGAAATGCAATTTTGTTTCTTGCTTGTCCAGGAGACTAATCTTTGTCCAAGAAAGAAAGCTCCACCACTAGTACTTTTTCTATCATCCACATTTCCTGCCCAATTTGCATCAGTATAGACTCTCAGTTCAAATCTCTCATGCTTCTTGTAGTACAGTCCATAGTCTTATGTCCCTTTCAAATATCTCATTATTCTCTTCACAACCATCATATGACTTTCCTTAGGATTGGTAGAGAATCTTTCCACAATCCCAACTACTAGAGCAATATCTGGTCTGTTGTGAACATGATATTGTAGCTTTCCAATTATGGATCTATATAGAGTTTGGTTCACTTCAATAGTATCATCATTTTTAGGCAGTTTCTATCCAGTAGCCATGGGAGTACTTACTAGCCTTGAATCCTCCATACCAAAGGTTTTTAGTATCTCTTTGACATATTTAGACTATGTGATAAAAATACCTTTCTCCATCTGATAGACTTGCAAACCAACAAAGAATTTTATCTCACCAAACATAGACATTTTAAACTCAGTTTGCATCTCATTTAAAAATTTCTTACACAGGGAATCTTGTCCTCCAAATATGATATCATCTACAAAAATTTTAGCTAGCAAAATCCCTTTACCTTCTTCATCTTTCATGTATAGATTGTTGTTGTCATTTGTCCCTGAAAATCCAATCTGTATCAAGTAATTTTGCAGCCTCTCATACCATGCTTTGAGGGCTTGCTTCAATCCATACAATGCCTTATTCAGCTTGCAAACCATATTTCTCTTGTTTGGATCAACAAATCCTTCAGGTTTCTCAATGTACACTTCTTCTTCTAATATACCATTTAAAAGTGCATACTTGACATCCATTTGGTATACCTTGAAATCTCTGTAGGCAACATATGCAAGTAGATTTCTCACTCCTTCTAATCTTGCTACAGGGGAAAATGTCTCCCCATAGTCTATGCCTTCTTCTTGTGCATAACCCTTGCATACCATCCTTTCTTTGTTCCTTGTGATTTGTCCATGTTCATTAAGCTTTTTTCTAAATACCCATTTTGTTCCAATGACATTTTTGTTTTCTAGTCTCAGCACTAGAGTCCAGGTATCATTCTTTTCTATTTGGTCTATCTCCTCATTCATAGCTTGAATCCAGTCTTCATTTTATAATGCCTCCCTTGTTGTCTTAGGCTCAAACTCACACAATAAACATGTAGGATCTCTTAACTTGCTTCTAGTCAAAACTCTAGTTTCTTTATCTCTAATGATTTGCTCAGGCTTGTGATGTCTTCTTACATACTATTCCAAAGTAGGTTTAGCTTTATTTTCTCCTTGCTCTTCAAGTTCATCAATAAGATAATCAGATTCAATCTTTGATTGCTCAGCAACCTCTTCCTGATGCTCAAAAGCATCCTCATGATGCTCAACATTATCTCCCCGATGCTCGACATTTCTTACCCAAGACTCTGCATCAAGTGCAAGTGTGTTGCTTGCCTCTCCTTCTTCTATATAGAAAAAAGATCTATAATCTTCATGTTCTATTTTGATTTCCTACTTATTTTTCTCTGCATATTCATCAACCTTCACATTTACACTTTCCACAATTTTGTTAGTGTTAGAGTTCAAACACTTGTAAGCTTTACTCTTTGTGAAATAACTTAGGAATATGCCCTCATCACTTTTAGCATCAAACTTTCCATTCCTATTATCTTTTAGTATATAGAATTTTCTCCCAAAAATTCTAAAGTATTTTACATTAGGTGCATAATTGTGCCATAATTCATAAGGTGTAACATTTGTACCTTTTTTTATTTTTACTCAGTTTAAGGTATAAACAGTTGTACTTACAACTTCTTTCCAATACTTTTGTGCAACATTCTTTTCAATCATTAGTGTCCTTGCACAATCCATGATAGATTTTTTCCTTCTCTCAACTATACCATTCTATGGAGGTGTTCTAGGTGCATACATTTGTCTCTTGATTCCTCTATCATTGCAAAACATATTGAACTCATTTGATATAAACTCTCCACCTCGGTCAGATCTCAGACATTTTAGGTTTCTACCTGTCTCCTTTTCAACCTTAGCCAAATACCACTTAAACAACTAAAATGCATCAGCTTTTTCTTTTAAAATCATTACAGTCATCATCCTAGTGTAGTCATCAACAAATAGAATAAAGTATTTAGCACCACAATAGCTTTGTACACCCATAGGTCCACAAAGGTCAATATGAACCAAATCTAAAACATTTTCAGAAGTAAAAGTCTTTCTCTTGAAACTAGACTTTGTCATTTTACCCAACTGACATTGTTTGCACATCACATTATTAGGTTTCTTCAATCTAGGCAAACCTCTGACTTTCTTCTTTTTACTAATATTTACCAGATTGTCAAAGTTAACATGACATAGCCTCTTATGCCATAACCATATATCATCAATTTGTGCAATCAAGTATGTCTCTTCAGATAGATCTAGATAGAACAAATTACCTCTTATCTGTTCTCCACTCCCAATCAATTCACCAATGGCATCAAATATTTTAGCCTTCCTCTGATGAAACTCCACTCAGTAACCAGTGCTATTAATCTGTGCAACACTTAGCAAATTATAGTTAAGACCTTCAACCCAATAAGCATTTTCACAAGTGATCTTATCAGTCAGCTTAATTAATCATTTACCCTTTACAGGACATGGTGCATCATTACCAAACTTAACACTTCTACCTTTGTAATGATCTAGGGTATCAAATTTACTTTTGTCACCAGTCATGTGGTGTGAGAAACCACTATCAATAATCCATTTATCACCTTTTCTCACATATGAAACAAGTGCAGTTATCTCATCTTCATCAGACTCATCTTTCATAGCAACATAGACTACTTCAATTTCAAAATCATCATTATCAGTGTCAATTTCTTCTTCAGCAATGTAATAGGATTTCTTACCTTTATCCTTGTAGTCCTTGTACCTTTAGTAACCTTTGTTTACTCTCTTGTCTTTGTACTTTCTTTCTCTTTCCTCATCCTTGTCATCCCTATCAAGACATCTTGCAGCTATATGGCCAACTTTGTTACGTGAAAAACATATGATAGGAAGTTTACCTTTATACTTACCATTTCCTCTTTTCAATCTTCTAGCCATAAGAGCTTCAAGATCCTCTAGTTCCTCATCAAAAGTGTCACTACCACTTTCACTCTCACTTATACATTTTTCTTTTTCCTTCTTAGACTTACGAAAAACCATTTGTGACTTGAATGCAGATTCAACATTAGCAACAATGAAGTTATCATAATTAGAAAGCTCAAAAGCAATAAGCTTACCAACAAGACTTTCCAAAGTTAGAACATTACCAAGGTTACATCTAGATTCTTGAATTGCTGAAATTTTAATGGCATATATAGGACACAAAGTTCTTAATACCTTTCCAATAATAGTCTCATCATCAATAGTTCCATTGGCCCCTCTAATAGCATTTACAACCTCCTTGATTGTACCACAATATTGAACAATATTTTCACCTTCTTGCATTTTCATTTCATTAAACTTACCTCTTAGGCTTTCAGCTTTTTCCCTTAGTACATTTATGTCACCACCATAGATGTTTTCAAGAGTGTCCCACATTTTCCTTGCATTTGTGCAATCTTTAATGTCTTCAAATTCTGGATAGCTTAAGGTAGATGCAATCTCCAACATTGCTTGGTTGTATTCCTGTTTAGCTCTCATCTCCTCAGCAGTCAAAGGTGTAGCAGGTGTAACATAGTCATGTTCAACATAATATTTTGTTGAGTCACCAATGCTAGCTAGATGCAGTTTCATCAGACTCTGCCATGTAGGGAAGTTCTCCTTATTCAACTTTGGTACCTCCTTTTTATACATCTTGATCATTTTCTTCAAGTACCTTCAAACTTGTTATGTGTAAGAACCAAAAACTCTGATACTAATTGCTAATATGATTTAGAAAAATAGAGAGGGGGGGTGAATCAATTGTTCTTAGGTCCAGATGTATCAATTAAATTTTAAACTCTTTAACAAATAAGATCTAATAACCAACACTACTCGGTCATTACAGAATGTATACTAGAAACATATAGCAGTGCAGTCCACTATCCAACAATATTTAACTTGCAAAACATAGAAATGCTCAAACCAAAACATCCACACAAGTATTGACACTAGGATTTATAATGGAAACCCAATTTGGGAAAAACCACTTTGTAACATGTTACTGATATTTTCACTCTTCTAAAGTGAGCTCTGTGAAAAGCCAACCCTGTCAAAGGTTTACAAACACACTGCTAGGTGTGACCCTGTTAAAGGATTTCAAGCACCCTGTTAGGAGTGCACCTTGTTAGAGGACTTAAGTACATTCCATTAGAATGAAACCTTGATTAAAGGATTTATATAATGTCTATTAGGTCAACCTTGATTAAAGGATTTTGAACTAATACAATGGTTAGAAAGTAACAAGAGTGTTTGATCTGAAAACATACAACTCACTTCACAAATAATAGATCCAATTCTTACATATATGTTGGCTTACTGACTGAGTTCCATTTCCATCTCCATCACTGATCTACTCAAAAATCCATTCAAGAAATCACAACTCTGATCAACTCCTTCACTGTCATCCTTTCTACTTTTTCAGTCAATAACATCAACAACTCCAGCATCTTCGTTAACCTCATACTTACATTTTCTTTATACCTCTTCAATAGGTAGATCCATCTTTTTCTGCTTAATCTCCTCTGTAGATCTTAGGGTTAGGTCATATTCATCAAATCCTTCCAACATTATGTTCTTCATCCATCCTTCTAGAAACATCTTTAATCTCTTTATTGGAATCACAATAAAATAGTTTAATTTGCATTAAATGCTCCATACAGTCAATTAATAAAGTCAACACAATTTACATAATCCAAGAATTCAACTATGTTGGCTAGGAATTTGAATTCTTCCTCAAATGTAAATTATTGGCACTCAGTCAATACTGTATTCAACTCCTTGGTCATCACTACGTAGCTTAGTCATCTCTTCAAACTGTTTCCCTTGGCTAATGTTGTCTCCCTCGGCAATAAATTGATGTTCGATCAACACTAATTCACTCGGCATATACTGGCTCAGTCAACACTAACATCACTCAGCTTAAACTATATTTCTTCACTTTTTCTCGGTTAAGCCTACTTGTTCAGTCTTTCTCCTTAGATAAACAATACATTATCTTATCATTGTACCGCATAATCAAGTACTCATTGAAGTATCAAATAACTCAACCTTTCTCTAGGTTCTATTGTTATCATCCTTGTCCTAATCCTTCTCATCAACCAATGGATATAGTACTTTCTTAGATAGAAAAAGTATTACCAGTTAAGGTTTGACATCAATGACAATACAACAATTGCTTCAATTTGCAGTTTCCAACAATAACTTCTTTGGAACACTTGACTTAAGATTTTGACTATTTTTTCTTAGCCTAAACTTAATTAGGCCACTTTTACAAATGAACTACTAAAAAAACCTTCCTTCAAATCCAAATATTGTCCCATATCTTCTCCATAGGTCTCGAATGACCAAAATCAACAAGTTTCTGAGACTAAAATAACCATTAATACATCAAATTAGAAAATCCTTACTTGAGGCCCTTTCTAGGAGGGTTTGTTGATAAATTCTATTGAAGACCTTATCTCCACTTGCCACTACTAAAAACACCTTCTAATGGATTTGAAAAAAATATCCAAGCATTCCATACACAATATCATCCAAGGTATGCATCAAAAAAACCTAAAAATCAGACTTTTTCCCTACTTTACCAGTTTGAGATATCAACATAACAGTGTTAGGGCATCATGGAAACATATGAAAACTACAAGATCCAAACCTAAGGCTTTTTAATATCGAATAATACATGAACAATAACCTTCATACACATTTGGGGCCTGATCCACTAGAGGAAATAAAAAATATGTAATCTTATCTACTCATTGGTTACCCTAGCCAACTTTGGAACCCATTTTGAAAGATCTTGCTCCAACTTTCTTGAAACTTCATGGAATTTCCTCAAACCAATTTAATATGAAATGATAATCTTAATTCCTTAAAATAAAATAAATTTTAATCCATATACATTCCATGTATGTAAGAACAAGATGATTGAAATCAGAAAAAATGCTAGAAATTACAAAATTTTACATTGTATTCATTGCTTTCTTGATACAAAACTCCAATTCTCTCCTCTTCCAACTATGGAATGAGGATTGTAAAATAATTAAAAATTTTAATGATTAGTTACAACTGATCAAAAGTGATCTATGTTTTTTAAACTACCAAAACCCACTAAGTGACAACATTTTTGCACTTTGCATAATAACAACTTTTTACCAACTTTGACAATTTTTATTTATTTAACTCATGACTTATTCAACCGACCAAGAAGGACTCATAACCCTTCAAAATGAACTAATATGACTTATTAATTATTATTATACCCCATATTCTAACTTGATCCATCTAACATGACCTAATGGCAACATGCCTTCATTGATGAAATATTGACAATCATTACAATATTTCATCATTTCATAAATGAGGACTTCATAGTGACTTTGAATGACTTCATAGATCCTCAAAAAATAAAAGAGCATGATTTGAACATTGAATATAATAATAGGATCCTAATTATCTATGAAGGGTACATGCTCCTACACCAATAACCAAGAAAAACACCCTCCCTGGATCTACAATCACTTTTACCCAAATTTTCTTCATCCCTTTTGATGTAGCACTTTCTTCCAAATATTATGAGATACCTAATAGATGCCAATCTCTCTTTTTAAAATTCATATGGAGTCTTGGTATTCTTAGGCCTAATCTACTTAGTTTGTTCAAAATACGTATTATTTTATAAATAGATTCTCTCTTGTACATATCTAATATTTGTGCTTGCATCAATATTGTTATTCCTATCTCTTGAATGGTCCATTTATTCCTTTCTATGATTCCATTTTTGTAAGGAGCTCTAGGAACAAAATATTAGCTCTAAGTTCCATGGATTGTACAAAATTTTATGTATAGATGTCATAAGTAAATTATGCACCTCTATATGATCTCAAACATTTCATTGTTCTATAAATTTCATTGTCTACCATTCCCTTAAACCCCTTAAACTTCAAAAAGGAAACTAAATTATCTTTTAAAATAGTAATCCAATTCATTATAGAATAATAATCAATAAACATCCTAACATACCTATCACATTGTAAACTCTTTGTCCTCATTGATCTCCATAGATATGTATGAATCAAATTAAAATATTTTGTAGTAGAATACTCTTGGTAGGCAATCTAGTATTTGTTTTCTTTCCCTCATTACATGGTTTGGAACAGGTATATGAAGGATTCTTAATCTTTAGCATATATCTTTGTTATCTCTATTGAGCATTAAAGGTTGTCATTAGTATCAAATGTTATCAAAGGTATCGGTCAGTAACTTAAATTGAGCTAGTCGATAACTAGAAGCAAAATAGACCAGTCAGTTAAGCATATACACCAAGCATCAGACAAATTACCGAGCACCAGCAGACACTGAAACTGAGTGATAGTAAACACTGAGCACCAGTACACACCGAGTAGTTTATACAGTATTTACCAAGGATCACATGAAATGACATAGTAATCAGGAATGGCACATTCTTCTATGAAAATGGTTACAACATATCAGAAAATGTTTTACCAAGATTGAGGAATATTTATTGTCAAGATATTCATTAAATGCAATGTATATCTTATGTAATAGTTTGATCTAGGTCATTTTTCTATACCGTAGATCTTAGGGTTTTGTCTAAGATTTGTAACCTAATTTTGTTAAAGCGGCATAAAGTAGTATGCTATATAAATGTATGTTTGCATCATTTGTGATGTGAACTGATGTATGAATTAAGGATCACTTGAAGCACTTGCCTAACTTCAAGACTATTAATTGACAGAGCAGAACAGTATATAGAGGAGATCAGATTAAGCAAAATCAGAGAAGGCTAACCAAGTAGTTTAGAGCAGAGATTCATCACAGTAAAGGTGAAATATATTCAGTATTTATTGATCTGTATTAGACAATTAAGTTGTCAATTTAGCAGATAATTTCCTATTGCTTTCTAACAATTGTAATAGATTTTTTGGCTAAATCTCTTAATAGAGTAGACTTGATAGTCTTATGTAAATCTCTTAACCGAGTGCACATTTCATTAGTGTTGTTAAAATCCTATAACTAGGTAGATCTAGCTGATCTAATATGTTACTCCTAACAAGGTAAGATCACCAGAAGTGATCAAAACTTGTAGCCCTAATAGGCAAACCTTTTCTATCTGCAATAGTGAAGAATTTGTGGGTGTCATCCCCACCGCAGTTTTTACCTTCTAACAAGGGTTTTTGCATTACCAAAATACTTGTGTTATGTGACTGTTATATTTTTTATTTCATGTTATTTACTTTCACAAGTTGAATGGATGAATGATACATGTATTAGATACAAGTTATTTTGGAAGGTTTTCACTGTTTGTTGTTGTAGATCTGAAAGGTTAATGTGTAAAAAAAATTGTGGGTACTGATTCACCCCTCCCCTCTCAGTATCGTATCTCTCCTAATTTCAACAATTGTGTGGCACCGATGGAAAACTAAAAACAAAATATGACCAGATTGAGAAATCAGGGTTATTGTGTGCCATACACTTTCTACAATCTTTCAAAATAGACTGGATAAGGATTGTATTGAGTCAGTATCACGAGGGAAAATTCTGGTTGGATAAACCAGTAGAGGTCACAAAGAAAATGATTAGTAGGGTTATTGGCTATCCTACAACTGACAAGGCAAAGGTTTTCTAAAGCTCCTCCTGAGATGATGTTGAGAAGAACACTAGAGCTACATGGGAGGGTCGAGCATTGAAGATTTCAATAATTAAAGACCCAACAGTAAAATTTGTGTCACATGTGATCAGGTATAAAATATTTCAATTGAGTAGATTAAATAGTGTACCCTATAGCACAGTCGACATGGCACACAAAATTGTGAAGAAAGATCACCAAATTGATCTTGCAGAGATACTACTGCACCAATTATAGGAAAACATGAAGACTATAAGGTCATAGAAGTCAAACACATGTAAGTTTGGTTCACTCCTTGTTTGTTTATTTTTCTATCTGCAAACGTATCTCCCTAGCGTGGGTAAAGTAAATTGGACTACAGATAAACTGATAACTGTACAGATTACCGAGATGATGAACAAGTTAGGAGATGATTTGAATAAAGTTTTTGATGAGTACTTTAAAGAATTTAAGAGCAAGATGAATCAAAGAAGTAGAATTCCATGAGAATTAGTTGAGAAATTTGAGATAGATGTTTGTTTTCTAGTAGACACAGATCATTCCATGATAAAAGCAATTGAACCTAGGATTAAATGGCTAGCACCTATGGGCTATGAAATGAACTATGATTTCAAATTGAAATCTATTGAAGCACTGCTAGCACTACCAAAAAACCCCAAGGCCACTAGGTTTGGAACCTATGAAGAAGCTAAGTCTAGAATCACAACATGTTTGGCCATTAATAAAATGACTAGGAAGGCAAAGAAGATGAAGAAAGACCTAACTGCTAGATTTGGAGGTGTCTCTGACTCATCTAAGGAGTCACTAATTAAAGAAACAACTGAAGGTCAGTTACTGTTGGTTGACAAACCTTATGACAGTGAGGAAACTAAGTCTGAAAAAGAGAAAGACCCTACTCTAGTTCCTCCCACAAAAATTCAAAAGATGAAGCAGTTGCCAGTACAAATAGGTACAAGGACAAGATCATCAACTGCAGCCTCACCACCACCAAAGAAAGGATTAGTGAAAATCACAAGACCAAGGGCAGCTACACTGACAAAGACATATGCCAAGAGAAATGCCAAGGTTGTAGCTGAGGCACCGAAGAAAAGGAGAAGAATGATAAGAGGTAAAGAAGACCTCGAGGATAATGAAAATGAAGAGGATATCAGTTAATTCAAAGTGGTCAGCAACAAGGTAAGGTCAATAGATGAAATCATTGAAGATATAATTGAGAATGGTGACCTTGCTGATCTGGAACTTAGCAAATTTGACAAAATGTCAAATTAGGATCAAACAAAAATTGAAGAGGTAGTCATCCAAATGATGATAAAGTTTAAAATATTTCCATTAGAATTTGCACTAACATTACCAAAGGAAACACATTGTCAAAGCGAAACAACTTATTGCAACACCAGAAATTTTTGTATTGGATAACATCTTTGACATGCAGCACAAGTCAGTCTTGAGCACGTTGCTCTCACCAACTTGAAAGAGGAATGGGAAAACCTCTTGGAGTCTGTGAAGAAAACCCATCAGCACATTTTTGACATGATGTGAGTATACAGTTTAATTTTTGTATTTGGCATTACTATCAAAAAGGGGGAAATCAATGTATATGTCAATATGCCAAATATGTACATAGATGCTATGTATACTACATATTACCAGGAGCATGCACCGAGGGGGAGTAAATAGAAATTTTGATAAGTATAAATGTATATGGCAGAGATATAAGTTATATGTAGAAAATTTTGTCTATATACATTCAAGTTTTGATACTAATGCCAAAGGGGGAGATTGTTATCTCTATTGAGCATTAAAGGTTGTCATTAGTATCAAAGGTTATCAAAGGTATCGATCAGTTACTTAAATTGAGCTAGTCGGTAACTAGAAGAAAAATAGACTAGTCAGTTAAGCATATACACCAAGCATCAGACAGTTTACCAAGCACCAGTAGACACCGACACCGAGCGATAGTAAACACTGAGCACCAGTACACACCGAGTAGTTTATACAGTGTTTACTGATGATCATAGGAAATGACAGTAATTAGGAATGGCACATTCTTCTATGAAAATGGTTACAACATATCAGAAAATGTTTTACCAAGATTGAGGAATATTTATTGTCAAGATATTCATTAAATGCAATGTATATCTTATGTAATAGTTCGATCTAGGTCATTTTTCTATACCATAGATCTTAGGGTTTTGTCTAAGATTTGTAACCTAATTTTGTTAAAGCAACATAAAGTAGTATGCTATATAAATGTATGTTTGCATCATTTGTGATGTGAACTGATGTATGAATTAAGGAGCACTTGAAGCACTTGCCTAACTTCAAGACTATCAGTTGACAGAGCAAAACAGTATAAAGAGGAGTTCAGATTAAGTAGAATCAGAGTAGGCTAACCGAGCAGTTCAGAGTAGAGATTCATCACAGTAAAGGTGAAATATATTTAGTACTTATTGATCTGTATCAGACAATTAAGTTGTCAATTTAGTAGATAATTTCCTATTGCTTTCTAACAATTGTAATAGAGTTTTTGGCTAAATCTCTTAACAGAGTAGACTTGACAGTCTTATGTAAATCTCTTAACCGAGTGCACACTTCATTAGTGTTACTAAAATCCTATAACTAGGTAGATCTAGCTGATCTAATATGTTACTCCTAATAGGTTAAGATCACCACAAGTGATCAAAACTTGTAGCCCTAACAGGCAAACCTTTTCTATCTGTAGTAGTGAATAATTTGTGGGTGTCATCCCCACCACAGTTTTTACCTTCTAACAAGGGTTTCTGCATTACAAAAATACTTGTGTTATGTGACTGTTATATTTTTGATTTCATGTTATTTACTTTCACAAGTTGAATGGATGAATGATACATGTATTAGATACAAGTCATTTTGGAAGGTTTTCACTGCTTGATGTTGTAGATCTGAAAGGTTAATGTGTAAAAATTTTTGTGGGCACTAATTCACCCCTCCCCTCTCAGTACCCTATCTCTCCTAATTCCAACAATCTTACCATTCCCTTTGAGCTAATATTTATAAGATCATCAAAATTACTATCTTAATCTTCTGTGCCAAATCTAGCTCTCTTCTCTTTATATGGGACAACATTTTCCCATTTACCTCACTAATACACATCACTATTTGTCCTTCTACATTTCATAACTAACTCATTGCTATCTATTTTTATGATTTCACATACATTTGCATTGGATGATAGATTGCAATAGCTATTACATTTTTGACTCGCACTTAGAAGATTATGTTTTAATCATTATACATATAGAGCATCATAAGTTTTTTTCTTTCTACCATCAACACTTAAAGCACCCTTACAATAATTTTGGCAACAAAATTATTACCAAGAGTTACATCTCCTCCATCAAACTTCTTGAAGTTCATCAACTTTCTCTTGTTTCTAATCATGTAACTTTAACATCTTCTATCAATGATCCACATATTCTTCTCCTTTTGAGCATGAAAAGTAGTCCAAGCTACCAAATACTTCTCTAATATTTGTTCTTTCAGTTTCTTCTTCCAAACCTTTTGGATTCACTATTATAATTTTCTATGAGATTTCCTTTGTCATATGGCTTAAGTGGACTCACAAAATTGATTCTACAATTCCTTGCAATATGCCAAAAAAAATTGCACTTATGAAAAATAAAATTAGAATTAAAAAATAGTGCAAAACTTTTTCTTCTTACAAAGTTATTTATTCTCACTAGAACCTTCCTAAAATTGATAGCCTTATAACCAAACTGGTTGCGATAATTAAAACAATAATTAGAAGAGGAATAACTAAAACTAGTACTATATTCTTTCCCTCTTGAACCTTATCTTTTGGATATCCTATTTTTCTTGTGTACTTGAGTTAAACAATCACCCACCTTCTTGTTCTCTTTGATTGTCACAATAGGTTTATATCTTTAGCTTCCATATCCATTCTCTTCCAAAATCTCATCAACTAACTTCATAGTTTGTTCAAACTTCTTATTATTTTGATTCTGTGTAGGACCAATACCAATTTTGATATGTGATGATCTTTGACTCCCAATTATCTGATCAAAGATCTCATGTATTTTTTCAAAATGCAACATCATCTGATGCTTTTCCCTTTTTATATCTTTTCTCAAAGTTACAATCTATAAGTTTCAAGTTTTTCACAGTCCTTATCTCTTAACAACAACCTTTTTTTATCAAAACTTCTTCAATCCTCTTTGCCTCTTTCACTTGAATAATTAGATTAATAATCATATTTTTTGTCTTCTTAATATTCTAATATAGGTTGTCTTTAGCTTTTACTTATTCAATATTTCTCTTCTTTAGTATTTTAATCTCTTTACAAGCGCAAAGGAATTCCTTCACAAGATAAACTTCATCACTATCATCATCATTTTTTCACTTCATTCCTCCATACTTGTGAGGAGTTCCCATGACCATGAAAAGAGCAATGTCTCCTTCATTCCCAAGAGTTCCTTGGTTTTCATTATCTAATGAATATCTTTCTTTATTAGTGAAGAAACTAGATTTTGATTCTTCTGGAACTTCTTCCTTTTTGAAATGACTTATTCCCCTTCTTTTAATCTTCTCTTTTGGAATATTTATATGGAAAATTAGTAATAAAACATCCCACTTCTCCATAATTAAATCATTTGAAAGAAAACTTACCTTTATTCTTTTTGGAATCTCTATGCAACCTTTTGACAAAGTTTTCTTGTTTTGGATCTGAGTAATCATCTACATATTGGTCCTCTTTCTTCTTGGATATCTTAAATGTGCCTCTTTCCTTGAGGTTTTATTATTATCAATCCTCATCTCATAGGTAGTTAGTATTCCACATAACTCATCCATAGTTAGTGTATTTAGTTCATTATCTTCTTCAATACTAAAAAATTGGAATCAAATCTTGGGGGAAGAGATTTGAGTACCTTCTTCACAAGTACTTTATCTTTTAGTTATTCACCAAGTCCTCTGATAGAGTTGACGATTTCATCAACCCAAAGCAAAAAATTAGCAATGTTCTCTTCTTCCTTTATATTTAGGCTTTCAAATTGAGCTCAATGGGTTTTAATATTTTATTTCTTGACCTTATCAACACCTTCATATATGTTATGCAGTTTGGACCATACATCCTTTGATGTCATGCAATGTATGACTTTCACAAACTTAGAGTTAGTTAAACCACATATAATAGCATTCTTTGTCTTTGCATTATTCCCACAAGTATTCTTTTTTTCTTGAAGCCTTATAGGACTATTATAAACTTCATCTCCATCTACAATTGATTAGTAAACCTCAAAAACTAGGGCCATAAAATAAGATTATATTCTTTCACTCCAAAATATATTGTTGGATCTATCAAAGAGATTAGCCCAATTTGAAGAAAAATATTATTCAGAAAATGAGCATTCCACACTAGATCTATATCAAATTTTTAAGATTATTCTAAGGAACCTTTCTCAGATACCAATTAAAGGGCACACAATATATTTAGGGGGTGAATCGATACATCCATGTTTCAACTTGATTGAACATTACATATAATTAATAACATCTTAAAGAATTAAACTTAAAACATCATAGTTCAACATTTAGAAATATCCTCAATAATATAATCAATAAAAACAAATATGAAATGCACATCAACACAAAGAACACTAGACATATGTAAAAACCTAGGACATAGAAATCCATGTGGTGAGAATAGCTACTTGGATCAATTATCCAAATCCAACATCATAAAATGGTATATCACTTACAATATTTAGTAGGAACCAACCTACTAGAGATACTAATCCCTAACTATGTTTATAGGCACCAACCTACCACCAAGATCTAAGCCCCAACTTAGCAAGAGAGACACTAGTCCCATCATAATAGAAAAGATATTACGTCTAGACCTTTGACTAAATATACAACTTAATTTTGATTTGAACACTATTTAGAACTCTTCCATACAATAAATATTATCTTCTAATAGAACAACATGATGATTGGAATGCAAATCATATTGTATAAATTTGACTACACATCAATCATAACATAGACTAAATAATTACACTCACAAACATATTATATAACTTTACAAAATCCCAAGACAGATCCTAGATCATTATATATATGCACTAAAATTACAATTAAATTCACATGTTGACCTAGAATAGGATCAATACATATATAAGTTATCTACAAGTGTAACTTTTAACCAAATGTGTAATAGGGTAGGTCAAGTAGTTGTGATACTCTAGAATAAGGTACACACTATATGCTACCAAAGGTAGCCTTATCTAGTTCCAATAGTCATCCACACATTATCTTTGGTAAGAACACTTTACAATCCTTTAGCAAAACAATTTGAAATAGAAACTTAGTCAACCAACTCAAACAATGACCATTTTGTCTCTTATAACTTCATGTATTTTGATGATCAACTTTGGGAACTTCAGGATCTAATACAACATACAACATGTATAGATATACTCTACTTCCCTACTTCTCATAACTCTCAATATTGGTAGAATGCATAACATAACGAGTTTCAAGAGAAATCTCATTATCTGAGTAATCACACTTTCATATCACCTCCACATAGATGCAAGATGATGATAGAAACATATTTAAACTAATTTTACCATCATAACTAGCAATTATACTTTTGGAGCTCAAATTCAAAGAGACATAAATACAAAATTTCAAGTAATTATGATAGTTTGATACTCCATGTTAAAAAGTAATGACCAAGGGAGAGGGAAAAGATAAATTTGGAGGAAATAAATCCTATTATAAGTGAAAGAAACAAGGGGGTTCATGTTATACTTAAAGAAAAATAAGGCATGTGCATAAGGCACAATATATATCACCCAAAAGATTATACACCACTATATTTATAAGTAGTGGTAGATAAGAACTCAATAGTTTTAGAGAGATATTAGAATTATTTATTCCTAAAAGAGATCATGATCATGCCATTGAGCTAGTAGTAGGAGGACAACCACAAGTTATTAGGCCCAATAGTGAGATTGATCAATAGATGATATACGGAAGTACCATCAAGATTAGTAAAATTTCTTAGTCATATCTTAACCTAGATACTCAAGGATATTATAGAAAGAAAAATACATAGGAACCTTAAGAACCTGAGGATTTTATTAGGGCATATAGGTTTCTATCACTAATTTGTAAATAATTATGGTAGCATGGCATCACCTATCATCACGTTGTTGAAGAAGGATTCCTTTACTAGAATGGCATAACTATTAGGAAATTTAAATAGATAAAGTAAGTCATATACACAACTCTAGTTCTATCTATGCTATATTTTCCTAAAGTAATCATTGTGGAATGTGATGCTTCAAGAAATGAAATAGATGTAGTATTCATGCAAGAAGGAAGAGAGATAACATTTGAGATCCATAAAATCAAAAGCAAGAACTATTTGAATCAGTTTTACAAAAAATAAAATATTATCTATTATGTATGTAACAAAATAATGAAGATCTTATTCAATGGTAAGAAGCATTAATTCTAAGAGAGATTATAACAATCTTTATGTTAACAATATAAAATATGGGGCATAAAAATGTTGGGAAATGAATTTGAGATCATATAAAATAACTTAAAGGATAAAATTTTGGTTGATTGTTTGTCTAAGAGAAATGAATCCTTAAGGTCACTATGGCTATTTTCATATTTCAAGTAAACTAGGTAAACTAGGGCACATGAAGACTGGGGGAAGGATATGGATTCTTAGAATCTCAATGAGGAACTTATATAATATTTTAAGTATATCAAAAAAAATTACAAGAAAAAAACTTATTTATGGTACGAGGATAGATTTTACTTATTCAAGAACTTAACACTTAAGTTTAAGGTGTTGGATTTAAATTGCATTCTTCTTTAGTAAGTCAATACTCTTAATTATTGAAGAATTATCATAAAATCAAGAAATAGTTGTTTTAAGAGAAGCTCAAAGGGATGTTAAGAAATTTCTAGTTGGATGAATAGTATTCCAAAAAAATAGATGGGAGACTAAATGATCCAAGTCTTTTGAAACACTTATCTATTTTGAATTAGATGTTAGAGGAGGTATCCATTGATTTTGTCATGGATGTTCAAAAATTGAAATAGAAAGTATCATCATGATTATCATGGATGATCTTGTTGAACAAACTGAATAACTAAGAGGGGGGGGGGGTGAATCAGTTACTCCAAAATCTTTGTAAACTGGTAAGCACTTAAACCAATTAGAAAATTATATCAGATGTACACATGAAAGCATAAAAACCTTCACACAATGAACACCATAATTTATGTGGAAACTCGAACTGGAAAAAACCACAAGAAGCTAATTCTCATGAAATGAACACTGGTTAAGGTAATTTTTACAAGGGATCATTGTTGGTTTTGATCACTACAAGTTGGATCAATGATAGTCGGGCTAACTACCCTAAAATATAAAATAGGCGAACTGCCAATACAATAAGGCTTAGTACTAGAATATAAGAAATGAGTTTGAATCCACCATTGAAAGTACTATCACTGACACTTTGCAATATAGAAATGATATAACAACTAGATATTGATTGCATCAAATCACATGAACATCAACACACAGATCTTTCCTTATTAGGTTCACATTCACTGTGCATATTACTAGCATGCAAGAATCACACCAGAAACTAATATTATCACTCTTATTATACTACTTGATGCCAACAAACAAGTTGACCTAAACTAATTTGAAATAGGTCATGTTGAAGCATTTTCATGGTGGTAAGGAATCGAATGTAAACCTGTATACACCCTAAAAATGGTCAAAGAGAAAACATAATTAAATTCAAGCCATTTAGATTAATTAAATCAAAATCAATCAACTATGTAATTAAATTAATCTGTGATTATATATTTCATTAATTAATTAATTCCAACACATTTAACTATTACACATGGCTAATTTAATTAATTCATTTGAATTAATTCCTCCTAAAATGTCTCATCGACCACTACAAGACAAAATTAAATTGACCAATGGGAGACAAGAGATAAGTGCACATGGATCACTAATAAGCTTTACTATCTTTACCATTCATTCTTAAAAGGGAATATTAACCTTCTAAGTTGGACACATCATCAAACTTGACTCAACTCATACCTTGACTATGGTTAACCAAACTCGCCCCCTACACCTTGACAAATCTTATGAATTGGATGCATAATTAGAGAAAAGGGAGATCCACTTTCATTAGAGCATCATCATTATATTCATTAGAGAAATGTCATTATAGGCAATTGTAGTTAGATTCATTATTGAGAGCACCATCATAATGGAGAAATGGCTTTTCATCTTAGTGTTCTTGATCATCTAATATAGGATAAATACATTTCTCATAGTATAATTCATCTCATAATCTTATTTTATAGGTTTTCACTTGAATCTAACTTGGAGTTGAGAGAATCCATTAAGTCCCTAGAATTAGAGAGCAATACGATGCTCATGATTTCTTTCAATTCATTGTTTTAACTAGTTTTATATCTTTATTTGAATTGAGAGGACATAATAATGTTCTATATAGGTTTTTATTATTCAAATTACACACACACAGGACCACATATCTCAATAAAATATTCCTCACATATATCAGCATGCTACACCATCTTCAAGATGTTTGGTACCAATAGATATGATCTATATGTTACATGGTAACTGCTAGGACCGAAGTAGAAAAAACACAATCCAAATAGGATTGAACCCCAAAAAATGTTCCATAGTATGTTGCACACTAAGAAGGACCAGCACCAACATGGTTAAGGAAAAATATTTAAAGTACAACCTTCAGTGTAAACGTCTACCGATACACCAAAATAACCAAACCAAATTTAAAGCTCTTCTATGCATCAGTTATGTTGACATCACTGAAAACCATTAATGAAAACAAAAAGAATATAATCAACTTCACATTCTAATAATACCCCCTTTTTCATTGATGAAAACATTCATCAATAACAAAGCAAACAACTCACTGTCAAAAGATATCAGCATCAAAGTTCTATGTTCTTCTGCACTCTTCTCCCCCTATGAAAAAGGGCCAAACTCCCCCTTATGAATTCACTATGCTCCCCCTAAGAGGAATCCCCCAAGAATTGATCCATAAAATAATAAGCATGAAATTCACTGGACCAATGCACACACTGGTGCATTTATTGAATACTAGGAAGGAGCAAAATGCCCAGCTTCCCCCTGAGATACTCAAAAGTATCATTGCACAAAGGTTTTATAAATATTTCTTCTATATACTCCTTTGTAGGTACATACTCAATCCTAAATTCCCTTTCCAACACATTCTCTCTCAAGAAATGATACATGATAAATATATTTTTTGTTTTGGAATGCTACACTGGATTCTTTGAAATGTTTATAGCACCAGTATTATCACACATGATTGAAATTGGCTCATCAAAAGTTATACCTATATTATTCAAAGTCTATTTCATCCACAATAATTGAGTGCAACATGAGGATGTTACATTGTATTCAGATTAATAATTTGATAGTGTTACTAAATCCTACTTCTTTCTTGACCAACCAACCAACTAGGAGCCAAGAAAATAAGCTCCACCACTAGTACTTCACTGGTTATCCATACATCCAACCCAATCTACATCAGTGTAACCTATCAATGTGAAATATGAACATTTTGGATACCATAATAAAAACTCTTTTGTTCCCTTAAAATATTTGGAAATTCTTTTTACATCCATAACATGTAACTCTTTCAGTTCTTGTTGAAATCTAGCCACCAAACATACTACATACATAATATCTAGTCTAGTAGTATTAAAATACAATATTCCTCAAATTATTGATCTTTGCTTAGTTGCATTAGCCTTTGGTGAATCATCTTCCTTGGTAAACTTACATCTGATAACAATAGGAGTACATATTGCTATAGAATTCTCCAAACCAAATTTCTTCAACAACTCTTTGACATACTTGGACTAAGAAATGAAAATTCATTTGTTGTTATGATTTACTTGCAATCCAAGAAATAAAATCAACTGACAAATCATGGGAATTTCAAACTCCTTATATATTTATTGTACAAATTTCTTGCATAAGTCATCCTTTCCTCCAAAAATAATGTCATCAACTTAAATAACAACAATCAAAATTTGATCTAAATAAATCATGTAATACAAGTTACTATCTTCTCTTTCCATGAATTGTAGTTGAATCCATCAAACATAGGGATGTTTAGTTTGTATGCCATTGGATCTTCATCAAATGGTTAAGCTCTCATTTGAGGAACCTAGCTTTGATAGCAATTTTTTAATAGGACAAATAACTTAGAGGGGTTGAATCAATTGTTCCAAAATACTTTCTAGAATTTTTACTGAATTGGTAACCACTTAAACCAATTAGAAGATTATATCATATGTAAAAATGAAAGCATAAAAACCATCAACACAATGAAGACCAAAATTCACATAGAAACCTGAACTAGAAAACACCACAGAGAAGCTAATTCTCATGAAATGAATACTAGTTAAGGTACTTTTTACAAGGGCTCACTACTAGTTTTGGTCATTGTAGGTCATCTCACTGTTGGTCAAGCTAACTACCATAAAATATGAAAGAGGCTAGATGACAATACAAATAGGCTCATTGTCAATACAATTAGGTTAATTGCTAGAATATAAGAAATGAGTTTGAATCCACCACTAAAACTACTGTCACCAACACTCTATAATACAAAAATGATATAATAGTATGTTATCGATTGCATAAAATCACATAAACATCAACACAAATATCTTTCCTTTTCAAATTCACATTCACTTCGCATGTTACTCACATGCAAGCATCACACCAACAATTGAGATTATCGTTCTTCTTATATTGCTTGATGTCATTAGCCAAGTTAGCCTAAACCAATTTGAAATAAGTCACACTAAAGAATCCCCATGGTGGTAAGGAGTGAAACATGGATCACCTCTCTCAATACAACATGACTCATGCATATCAACATGCTACACCAGCTACAAGATATTTAGTACTAATAGATATGATCTATAAGTTAGTTACATGGTAACTATTAAGAATGAAGCACAACGAACATGCTCCAAATAAGACAGAACCCAAACAAACATTCCATAGTATGTTGGCCACTAAGTATGACCAACACCAACACAAATGAGAAAAAACATATTTAAAGCACAACCTTCAGTGAAAACTTCTACCAATACACCAAAATAACTAAACCACATTTAAACCTCTTTTATGCATCAAATATGTTGACATCAATGACAACCATTAATGACAACAACAAGAATAGCATCAACTTCGCATTCTAATAAATCTTACTAAGTATGCATTTTTTTTTTTGTTCATAATGATTTATACTAATCATTGTAGAAATGACCTTCATAAATAATATTTAGAAACTACATCAAATTCAAAAAGTCACAATAAGTGTTTTTTATCCTACATTTGCAAGTGATTTTTTATTATCTTATATTTTGTTTGGGTAACTAGCTTTCTCATAGTTCATCATATCATCTTGAATAAACTACATAGAATAAGATAATTAATAAATCCTAAGAGGGTTATCTCCAATAGTTTTTCCATATAAACAAGAGAGATTGGCCCAATGAATAACAATTGAAGAATAATAGTGTAACACTTCTTTTCATACTTCCTCCAAAATGTCTTTATGAAAACTCATCACAAATTGATCAACACTAAGGATGGTGCTTATATAAGTAGGGAGTATGTTGTGCCCTCACTCTAATAGTGTACATAAGGTTATGGATTGATGCAATAAGTTGGGTCCCAATTCAGGGGAAGCTTACTCAACATTGGAAATCTCTCTTGAAATGGATACCCATTACAAAAAAAAAAAGGGTAACCATTTATCTTTGTGTGCCCAACCCATAAAATTCAAATGGGTGCATTTTTTTAAAAATGAGCACTCGAGCCAAAACATGTACATGTTTTGTAGAATTTTTTTTTAAAAACCCTGCTGAGATCATTTTCAACTGATCTCAATAGGGTGAAGTCATGTGAAGAGGAGCCCAAAGAAAATGAATACACATTTAGAGACCCCACAACCACCTCCAAACACATATTTCTCCATCCAAGTATGCCTCATTCACCACTGTTTAGTCTTTTTATTTTTGTTTTTGTTTTTTACAAAAAAATAATGAAAATTTGTACAAATTAGGGTATAAAACTATTTGAAATTTTGTAGGGGTAATAGGAATTTTCTTTATAAAATAAATATGTTCATTTATTTAAGGTTTTTATTTTTTATTTAATATTCACTATTTCAAGCCCTAAAACACAAGAAACTTGTACTAAAACATTTTTTTATGTTTAAAATTCATGTTTTTCAATTTAATATTTTTTTATAAACATAAAACCTTGAACCATTGCATAACACAAAACCCTAGAAACATGAAACCCTAAAAAACTATTGCATAACTATTGTAGTTGATTATTTGCATCCATTGAAATTTTAATTTTTTAAACAAAATTATGTAAATACCATCAATAGGTCCTATCAAATTTATAATCTGAAAGAACATTCACAATGATAGGATTAGTAGGTTATAATAATGACAAGCTACATGATATGAAAGAAACATTGAAGCATTAGATGCATGACAATAAACTCACAAGGAAGATAGTCATTAAGACTATTAAGGAAAGACACCAAATAGGATGTAGATATAGGGATCAAATCAAATGAAGATATTGTGGGTCCCAAATAATAAAAATAAATAAATTATTTTTCAAATTCCTTCCATAAACCAAAAATTTATTGATGAGCATTTCATCCATGAAATTGAATTAATTACATTAGTTTCCTAATGGAGTTGGTACTGTCACATTGATTGAGAGGCCAAATGCATTTTCATTGATTCAATTTTTTTTGTAGTGTAAGAGTAGCTAATAGGATCAATCGTGCTAATATGATTAATATAGTTAACCTAATAATATTCTATATATGTGTCAACTCATAAATGTATATATTATTAATGTAGTATATTCCCCACTTGTGTGTGCAATTATAGTTTATCTAGATTTACTTTTATGAGTATACCACTACTATTATCTCATCATGCATATGCAAGAGTGTGTTTTATCTACTTATTGGAGCTAAGGCCTATTTGTGATGCATATTTATAAATAGTGCTATTATGATTTTAGTAATAATTCTTAAGGGTTAATAGCACATTGATAATGAATGTTGTTAAGATTTGTTTTTTAATCATTTCTATTGAGTTTTAATATCATAAAGCTAGAGTAAAACTCCTTGAAATAGAATATACTAATAAAGAAAATATAATTGTACACTCTCATGAATTAAAACTTATTTACATTCACATTTTGATGATAATTTTTAGCCTTGTCCTCTAGGTGACATGTTTCTAGACTTGAAATTTGGTCTTCCCTCTAGGGGTTTGCATCTAAAGATTTGTAGTGAATTGTTCTTATCATACCATTATCCATAAAATAAAACATATAATCATTCATATCAAATTCTAGACTAGTTGTTTGTCAACATTGAAATTTCATCATACCCCAATAAGGCACACCAAAATAAAGTCTAAACAATAACAATTTTTAGATTGTTTTATAATATTTTTTATCTTGTAAGTTTTTAGGAGATAAATTCATTGTCACAAAATTCTACACCTAGGCTTAGGTGGTCGTTAGTCACCTAAGCGACCTCATGAAAAATGGAAATACCTCCAAGTGTGGGACTTTCTCATGTGAGGTTGAATCTCTGGAGAAGGCCAACTTCCTTACAATTAGGATGCACCTAAACTACTATCTTTGAGGGAAAAGGGAGAAGGAATGCATGAAAAGTAAAGAAGATGATGCACCAGCTTGAATATGTGGTTTCTACCTGCCTATATCTACATAAAACATTAAATAAAGTGCCCAAATACATAAGCCATAACTCTAAGCTATCTTCCAAGGACTCTTATGAAGGTTATAGCTTACCAGATGTTGTAAACAAAATGTTTTTTATAATACAACAACTATAAATAGATCTAACACGACACACAAACTAGGAAAATTGAAAAGAAACATTCATTTTAGGGCACATGAAATGCACAAGATAGTAGAATTGCAAGAAAAGGTAAAAATGAGAATTTTATTATTGCAAGGCAAAAGGAAATTACAAATATAGGGCATGTCCATTGCAAATGAACTAGAGGAGAACCCCAAAATATTTACAAGAAAACTCCTTTATAGATCAAGCGTAACTCAAATTACAACCTTAGAGATCAAACTCCAACCACATTGGAGTTAAGGTTATATATGCAAAAATAAATGAATATGAGATATAAAAATCTGATCTATGTGCATTCATTGTTCATGAAGTGATAGTAAATGGCCAAATGAGTGCATCTGGTAGATGGAAGAGACAAATCATATCCCTACAAGTGATAAATAAGCAGGGGATTAAATTTTTTTGTGTTCGCAGAGCCAAAGAAGTTGTTTGGCATTGAATAATCTATCCTGGTGTTGTGCCCAGGCCACAAATAGTCAAATCAAACCGCTGGCAAAAAAAAGTCAAGGCAAAAAATACAACATGTTAACCCACCCCGCACACTTGTAAGAAGCACCACCAGACATGGAAATTAGACACAAACCACTAGTTAAAATATGATTCATTGATGAAGATCCCTAATCAGAATAGATGGACAAGATGTGGTACAAAATATTCCAATGCAATATTAAAACACAACCGTTGATGAAAAAAGATCTTAATCAGACAACTAGTACAATTTTGCAACTAACACCACTAAGAAGGACAAAAGAAATTGTGAAATGGAAAAAATTTTCATTTTGTAAGATGCCATTTTGCCCCATGGTAAATTAAAAAAATGGGATAACATGATTGCATGTTGACCAACCTAAGATATCAACAAGACATGAAACATGTCTTACTGATGTTACCCCATCGGGGAAACATGGCCCATCAAGTGGCATTTTTATCTTCCAATAACCACATATGTTACCTCGATGAACTGTAATATCAACAAGACCCAAAATATGTCTTGTAGATGCATTGCTTTTGAATTGAACCTTTAGGTCCATGCACATTAGGGAGACTCTCAATGACACTTGGCTTGTAGGGGGAGGGATAACACAATGGGTTAGTTGCAAAAATGCCAACAAACACGATGTGTTGTCCCTGACAAGATCTTATCCCATTGAAAATATATCTTAGATCAATTATCTATGTTGGGCTAATGGTGGAAAAAATAGCCAACATTTCTTCACGACTCAGGAGGGATGCTTTCCTTCTAAGCGTATGTTCAGTGTCCTTTAAGAAATCCGTTAGGCATGAAGTCACTAACATTGAAACAAAGTGTTAACCACCTATAACTTAATGAAAATATGCAACCTCTGCAACTTGAACAAAATAAACTTTTCTATTTCCAGGAGGGAAATTGTTGTGCTTGTGCACTTCTTAGAAAGTTGAAGTTCTTGAGATATCCAAGAACCATCCTCCTACCATGATCAAATTGGCTACACTAAAATGTTTCACATGAATCTAATCAAAAAGGGGAACCTCTCATTTGATCATGTTGCCCATCTTGATGAATTGATTCATCTTTATCACCCCTTTCATCTCTAGAGTCCATAAAATCCTCACCTATCTCTTGAAAGAAGAAAAATCCTTCCAAGTGATCCATATGTTCTTGTTGCTCAAAATCCTCCTCTAATGTTGGCCCAAGTAGGATTTCCTCATTATCAGTATTAAAACCTAGGAGCTCATAAAAAAAGGAAGTCATTATTTCATCATTCTTCCCACTAGAAACAAAAAGTTCATTGAGTTATTGTCCCCTTTGTTTTCTTTCATCTTGGATTAGGTTTAGAACAACAACAAAATTTGACTCATGGAAAATGTAGATTCCAAAATTGACCTCATTCATATGTATGAATAGATCTATTTCATGATTCTCTATTTCCCACTCATCCAAACTCAAGTTTGGAATTCCTTCAATAAGGGTTTTGAGCTCATGAATCATACCCTCTTCCTCCTGATCATAAAAAGTACAATTCATATTTTCAGGACTAAGCATGTAAGGCTCTACATTATTTATGATGAAGGGTTCTACCTCTATAGAATATTTTGTGCCATATCTAGTGCTAAAAAACATGTGGGACCAATCAGAGGCTATAAACTCAGCTATTTTAGTACTAAAATATCTAGATAGACAGATGGAAGAGTGTGAAGGGAGGTCTATGACTGATATGACTTGCAAGACATTACAACCAGGGCATGCATGCAAGGCCAAATCTAAATATTTCAACACCCCTATATTTTTTATATAAGTTCCATCTAGTTGGACAATCCCCTTAGTCAAAAGTTAATATTTTATACCTAGCAGATCAACAACTCTCTTAGGCATGACTGAGGTACTAGCACATAAATCTATCATGTAGTTGTGACCTAATATATCTCCTATAATTAAAGAGATATATAAAGGAGGTGGTTTGATTTTCTTACTTTCTTTCTCCTCTTCTTTTTTTTGTGTAGGGAAGGATGAAGCTAATATCCACTTTTCATTGATATAGGAGCAACTTTAAAATCCACTAGATTTTTGTTACTCTATTCTTTATTCTTATTTTGAACTGGGACAGTTGCCTTGTCTAGTGTCCTTGGGGTAGTGACATGTGTAGCTGCAACATCATTTCTGTCTTGGTTGATACCATAAAGAATCACTCTTCTTCCAATTAACATAAGAATTTTTTCCATGCATCTGAGCTTGATATCCAACAATGGACTGATTTGTATCATAGTGCTATCCAGAAGTTGTTGGTTCCTCTTGCATAGTCAAAGCTTGAGAAAATGCATCTTGATCGTGAGATTGATTACCAAGATGACACCATTCTTTCTCTTGAAAAAAAATTTTTTTGGGGAATAAGTGCCTTAGTTTGATTCGTAGCTGTAGGGGATGCATTATTAAAAAACTTATTCTTACTTCATGAGATTTTCCCTTGTTTTGGTGGCTTATTTGATGGGTAATTCTAATTATAAGGATAAGAGGGCTTAGTACCTTGAGCCTTTTTCCTTTTGAGTTTTTTCACCTCATTTCCAATATTTTTCATCACCCAACTTTAACCCTGAAACTTCTTGTCCACATTCTGCAACCCAAGATTAAAGGTATCCAACGTGGCCTCAAGTTTATCTAATCCATTAGAAGATGTGCAGGCTTGTGGAGCAATAGTAAAGGGTTGGATTATAGACAAAACTAGAATAGGGGCCACATTAGGTTGATGCATGGGCATATCTAGGAAAAAATGCATTGGTGGCCTTGGAGCT
The DNA here is from genome assembly GCA_027943335.1 of Chamaecyparis obtusa. Taxonomy (NCBI): domain Eukaryota; kingdom Viridiplantae; phylum Streptophyta; class Pinopsida; order Cupressales; family Cupressaceae; genus Chamaecyparis; species Chamaecyparis obtusa. Next base: position 938,698 of record BSBK01002112.1, read on the forward strand.
AACTTCCCTACTTGAATTAAGAAATTTTTAGCCTTTATGGATATATCATATGCAACTAGTAGAGTATCTCCACCCATTGTTTGTATCTGTTGGGCTAAATCATAGTTAGATGTCCTAAGATAATGCAAGAAATAATTACCAATAGAGGTATTCACCGAAGCAATAATTATATCCCATGTTTTATGAAATCTATAGTTGAATTCTATCATGTACTCATGGGGTGCTCTCTTGATGGTAGTCAATTGCTCTAAAAGTGATAAATGATCACCTTTTTCTTCAAAATATTTGCACAACCTTTCACCTAACTCATCCCAATTATGGATAGAGTTGTGTGGCAATCCTCTATACCACTTCAATTTTTTTTACTTTTAGTGATGAAGCTAGAATTCTAACAACAACATCATCCTCTGTAATACCATGTCTATTGCAGCTATTTGAAATTTCTTGAATGTATTCTATTGGTAAGATGGAAGATTCAAAAGTGAAGTCTAGTACACTCTTAAGTGAAGACACTGATATATCATGTCTTTGAGCCAAAATAAGAGGGATGCCACCATTAAAGGAAGCAAAAACCTGATTTCTAGGGACAACCATATGAAATAATTATCTATTCAAATGAAACGATGGAATCCTAGGTTATAATCTAACAACTAGAGAAGTAGAAAAAGATCTAGGAGATGGAGAAAATGCTTTTGTACCCCTTATTGGTGATAATTAAATTCTACTTCTTCTTCAAGAGCTTGAAAATGAGAGTTGGGTATACTAAAAATCACTTATAGAAGATGCCCTTGTGTGAATTCTAGGTACAAAATGCAACAAATCTGGTCTGAGAACCAAAATGTAGAGATAGAGTCACCAAGTGATTGAATGTGACCCTATTGAAGGATAAGATGCTAAGAGAAGAAATTATTTACTAGCATGAATGTTTAAATTCTTTGTTTGACACCATCCAACTAGCAGGTCTTCTTGAAAAAACTTGAAATATTATCCCACTAGGTGTGTGAAAACTTATTGTCACAAAAGTCTACACTCAAAATTAGGTGGTTGTTAGCAATCTAAGTGACCTTGTGAAACATGGAAACAACCTCCAAGTGTTGGATTGTACATGTGAGTTTGAATCTCTAGAGAAGTTCATCTTCCTTAAATTCAGGATGCACCTAACCTACTAGCTTTGAGGGAAAAGGTAGAAGGAATGCATGAAAACTAAAGGGGGTGATTCACCCAATTAAATATGTGGTTTCTCCCTGCCTATATCTATATAAAAAATTAATAAAACACCCAAATACATAATTCATAACTCTAATCTATCTTCCAAGGACTCATATGAAGGTTATAGCTAACCAGATGTTGCAAGGAAAATGATTTTTACACTACAATAACCATAAAAAGATCTAACACGACACACAAACTGGGAAAATTGAAAAGAAACATTCACTATAGGGCACATGAAATGCACAAGTTAATAGAATGATAAGAAAAGGTAAAATTGAGAATTTTATTACTGCGAGGTAAAAGGAAATTACAAATACAGGGCATAGGCATTGCAAATGAACCAAAGGAGAACCCCAAAATATTTACAAGAAATTTCCTTTATAGATCATACATAAATCATATTACAACCTTAGAGTTCAAACTCCAACCACATTGGAGTTAAGGTTACAGATGCGGAACTAAATGATATTAGATAAAAATTTTGATCTAGTGCATTCATTGATTATGAAGTGAGAGGAAATGGACAAATAAGTGCATCTGATAGATGGAAGAGACAAACCATATCCTTGCAAGTGATAAATAAGCAGGGGATGCACTGGCGTCATGTTTCCAGAGCCAATGAAGTCTCTTGACATTGAATAATCAATACTAGTGTCATGGTCAGGCCACAAATAGTCAAATCAAGCCACTGGAAAAAAACTATCAAGGCGGAAACATGATGTGTTAACCCACCCCACACACTTGTAAGAAGAAACACCAAATGTAGAAATGATACCCAGGCCGCTAGTTAAAATATGATTCCTTGATGAAGATCCCTAATCAGAATGGATGACCAAAATGTGGCACAAAATCTCCTAATGCAAGATTAAAACACAATAGTTGATGAAAATAGCTCTTAATCTAATGGTTGGCATAGTATAGTAACTAACACCATTAAGTAGGATTGAAGAAATTGCGAAGTGGAAATTTTTTTTCATTTCAAAAGGTGCCATTTTACGCCCTACAAAATCACAAATATAGGATAACGAGGCATGTTGGCTATCCGAGATATCAAAATGACATGAAACATGTCTTATCAATGCTACCCAATTAGGGAAATAATGACATTTTTTTATCTTCCAATGACCAAAAATGTTACCCTGATGAACTATAATATTGGCAAGACCCAAAAGATATCTTGTTGATGTCTTGCTTCTGAATTGAACCTTCAGGTCTATAAACATTGTGATACTCCTAAGAGTTATTTTGTTGTCATTAGTTATGAGGAAGTCATATTGTTTGTCAAATTCATTCAATAATGAAGGAAAGACAAGTCAGTAAATTAGAGAAAGCTATTCGGTAAAGGAAATACAGAACATGGAATTTCAGTAAAGGGAAAGAAAGTATAGGTACCAAGAAAGACATAACCAAGCACCGAGAACCAAGTTGTACCAAGCTACAACATCAACCAAACTGAGAAGAGAAGATAGTTACCGAGTTAAGCAAAATGTGTTACTGAGCATAGCATGCTGACACTAGAAGAATTTTTAAGTACATTAAATCTAGACACCGAATAGAAAATGGTTTACAAATCTTGAGGAGATCCTATAATAGAACATAATAGATTGAAGTATGATGATTACACATGATTACGAGGTGAGATTTAAAAATAATAATAAAGGATGTAATATGCATTGGAGGAGTAACCAATGCTAGCACCACTTGAAGAGATGATTCTATAACACCTAGCACGGCTTCTAGAATTGTATAAATGGATTAGAGAAGTAAAGAATCAGTATGGCATGTATGAATGTGAAGTGGAGATTGCATGTATGCAGTAGATTACTGAGGAGGTAATGAGAAGAGAAGTCACTGAGAACATAGAAGTGAAGAACAGTTAGAGATTGTGATTTAGAAGTGAATCTACTGAGTACTGAATTGTTATTGTGAAAGGTACAAAGTATGAGGTAATAAGTTATTGAACATAAAGAATCTGAAAAACATATGTTTGATGCAAGTTTGACAAACATATTTAGTGTTACTGATTAAAGATTAATCATAATTATAAAGTCTCTTGACTGAACAGATCCTAATAGATCTTATTTGTAAATCCTTTAACCAGGTGCAATTCTTAGATTAGAATTGTAAAATCCTTTCACAAGGTAGACTTAATAGTCTGAAGACTCTTAACTAGGTTAATACTCTTAATAGGGTAAGCTATCACAAATAACTAACATTGTAGCTATAATTGAGAAAACTTTATATTGCAGTAGTGACGCAAGGCAAGGGCCAAGAGGGGCCAAACAATAGCACATCCTAATGATCCAAGCCTTCTCAACACCTGTGGAAGCAAACAAACACAACAGTGAGAGAGAGAATGCAGAATCTTTCATATATTTTAATCAAATAGAATGATACATGTCAGGCTATAAGGCCTTCCCAGTTAGGGCCAGATATTACAATGAAATATAGAAGTCCTCAAACATGTGAGCATCTACCAACAATCACTATTCTTACTATCTTCTATCCAAAAAATGCCTCCCTAAAATACAACCAAACAACTACATTTATACAAGAGTCTACCGAACTGATTCAGCCTTTAGATCCACAATCAATGGAAGGAATGGTTAGATTTGGGACCACATGCTTCCCAATGATGGATTCAAACATTAAACCATGAACCAACATAAATGCACAAGTCAGCCACAATAGAAACTAAAAATAAACCCACCGGTGAGCAAGGATAACCGAGCAGCAGATAAGCAATGTCAAGTGCCAGTGAAACAATTGACCACCTAGGACATAACTGACCACACTCAGTAACCAAAGGAAACTAACCAACTACCAACCAACTCCATCAAAGTAGGAATCAAGCAACACAGACAAACTCCCAAATGTTTTTAGTGACACAGGATTGCCAAGGACCCAAGATGCTCTTGCATCAGACACCTGCGGTTATTTTGAAATGATTCTCTAAATCATTTGGTAGGTCTGGTCTAAGCTGCATGCAACTCAGACTGTGAAATCCATGAACTATCTTCGACTGTCTTCCATCGGTCTATACTTCCACTTTACCAAATATTCCATATATTGTTTTCCTCTTGTACTCTTGCCAACTCTTTCCTTCAAAATCTGTTCAATTTCTTCATTTTGCTTCTTAGGATATTCTGTCAGTATTGTAACTTCTTCATCAAGTTCATGATACTCATACAAATTAGCAATATTGACAATCGGTGATATGTCCATGTCATCAGGTAACTCAATTTCATATGCATTTCCACTGTCAAATTTCCTCAAAATCTTGCAAGGTCCAAACTTCTTCATCTTCAGCTTCCCATATGTTCCAATAGGAAATTGGCCATTATTCAAATGAACCATCACTTCATCACCAACATCAAAAATTTTATGTCTTCTTGATCTATCAACTCTATCTTTGTATTTTTGATTACTGTCTTCCAGCTTTAGCTTCACAACTTCATGCAATATCTTCATGTATTCAGCAAACTTTACTCCTTCAAAACTTCTCTTATTCTCATCAGCAATGTCTCTCAAATCAAATATTCCTCTCGGTTGTGTGCCATTCACAATCTCAAATGGTGTCTTTCCAGTACTCCTATTCATTCAATTATTGTATGCAAACTCTGCTTGTGCCAACACATAATCCCAATTACTCAGTGTGTCTCCAACTAAGCATCTCAAAAGATTTCCCAAACTTCTGTTCACAACTTCAGTCTCTCCATCAGTTTGTGGGTGAAATGTAGAACTATATTTCAACTCAGTGCCAAATTTCTTCCAAAGGGTTTTCCAAAAGAAACCAACAAATTTATTGTCTCGGTCAGAGATAATACTCCTCGGTAATCCATGCAATCTAATAATTTCCTTAAAGAAAAGATCTACTACATGTACTGTATCTGATGTCTTTCTACATGGTATAAAATGTGCAATCTTAGAAAATCTATCCACAACAACAAATATAGAATCATTACCTATTACTGTCTTCGGTAAAGCCAAGAACAAAGTCCATATTGATGTTAATCTAAGGTTTCTCAGGAATAGGAATCGGTGTATACAATCCAGTATTCTGACTTACTCCTTTTGCAACTTGACAAACTCCACAACTTTTCACAAATTTCTGAACATCTTTATACAACTGCGGCCAATAGTATTTCTCCTTAAGAAAATTCCATGTTTTATCAATACCAAAATGTCCAGCCAAACCACTACTACATTTTTCCTTTATCAGATTAGTTCTCATTATTCATCTCGGTATACACAACTAAATGCCTTTAAACAACATACCTTCCTAAATAAAATATTCATCCCATTTAGTATCTTGTTGATCTTGAATAGGTGCTCTACACTTTCTCCATGGTTCATAGAAATCAGGGTCAAATGTGTAACTCTGCAAATACTCAACCCACTTCATATGTCTCAGGTTCAAATTATTTTGACTACCCAAATATTGTAAAGCCTTATGATCAGTAGACAATACAAATTCACTTGGTATCACATAATGTCTCCATTTCTTCAGTGCTTGAACAATAGCATAGAATTCTTGATCATACATAGAATATTTCCTTCTAGCATCATTCAACTTTTAACTAAAGAAAGCAATAGGTTTACCTTCTTGACTCAACACAGCTGCAATTGCACTTCCACTTGCATCACATTCCACTTGAAATACTTTACTAAAATTAGGTAATGACAAAATAGGTAATTGAACTAAAATTCCTTATGAACTTTCAATAAAAACTTTCCAAACCATGAAATTATCTTACCTCACTAGCATTCATAGGTGTAATCCAATTCAAAATAGCTTCAACCTTTTCAAGATCCATCTTCAAACCATCAGCTGAAATAACAAATCCCAAATACACAATCTCCTCTTTCATGAATGAACACTTTTTCAAATTTATCAACAACTTTTCCTCTTTCAATCTCTGCAAAACTTGCCTAACATGCAACAAATTTTCTTCTCTGGTCTTACTAAATATCTGAATGTCATCAAGATATAAAATCACAAACTTACCCAAGAATTTCTTCAAAACTTCATTCATCAACCTCATAAAAGTACTCGGTGCATTCGTTAAACCAAAAGGCATAACCAACCACTCATACAAACCTTCTTTTGTCTTGAAAGTAGTCTTCCATTCATCACCTTCTCTGATTCTAATCTGATGATACCCACTTTTAAAATCAATTTTGGTGAAATAATTTTCTCTAGTCAAATTGTCCATTATGTCATCCATTCTCAGTATAGGAAACCTATACTTCACTATTATTTTATAAATTTCTCTAGAATCAGTACACATTCTCCATTCTCCATTCTTTTTTGGTGCCAATATAACAAGTACTACATAAGGACTCAAACTTTCTCTAATCAAACCTTTCTCTAGCAACTCTTGAATCTGTCGATTCAATTCCTAATTCTCGGTAGGTGTCAACTGATTAGGTGCCTTATTCAGTAAACTAGCTCCAGGGATTAGATCTATACAATGATCAATGCTTCTTTTCGATGGCAAACCATCAAGTACATTATTAGAAATGATATCACTGTACTCAGTGAGTAACTTATCAATCTCCTCAAGGACATTATCCTCTATTTTCTTAGTCTATTTTTTAGGGATTACAGAAAAACATACATCATTCTTCTTCAAAGAGTTAACAAACTTTCTTCCCTCCATAAAATAAACTTTCACAGATGTGAAAACATTACTAACAGGTTCTTCTAGCAATGGTAACAAGATTTGTTTCTTTCCATCAGCCTCAATAGTATACTTATGCAATCTCCCATCATATATAGCATGTCTATCATATTGCCAAGGTCTACCCAACAAAATATGACAACAATCCCTAGCCATGATATCACATAACACCTTATCATAGTACTTTCCAATCTTCAAATTCACATAACATTGTTCACTTACCAGGAGTGTATTCTCATCTTTGATCCATGAAATTTGATAGGGCTTCGGATGTACCAACCTTTCCAACTGCAATTTTGTGACCATCTCCTCAGATGCTAGATTCTCTGAGCTACCACTGTCAATGATTACCTTCCAAACTTTATCAGAAAATCTACATCTGGTCTTGAACAAACTTTTCCTTACCAGATCTTCCTTCTTACTTTCATTCCACAATGCTCTCCTTACCATCAAGTTATTTTCATTCTCAGGTTCATTCGGTGACTCTTCTTGCACCAAAGCATTTCTACTGCTACCAGCCTTCTTACTAGCATGTGTACATTTGAAAGATCTATCTCCTTCTCCAAAATTGTAACAAGTTCCTTGGAAACTTCCTCTGCCATAACCACCTCAATAGTTACTACCTCTACTTCTAGATGAACTTTCACCTTTCCACTCGGTCTTGCCTTTGTCCATATTTATCTTTTCTGGTTTAGATCTATCATTTTCACCATTAGATCTACCTTTTCCTATAGGGAATCTACCACCTTGACCTCTTTGTCTTTGTTCATGTCTTTTGTTCAATTTCTCCTCGGCCTTCAATGCAAATTGATAAGCCTCTTCAATGTTCTCCAACTTGACCATACTAATTTCCTCTTGGATGGAAACTCTCAAACCATTCAGGTATCTACCAATTCTTTCCACATCATCTTCATCATGTCCGGATCTGATATCTAATCTATAGAATTCCTCAGTATACTCTTTTACAGAGCTATCTTTCTGCCTCAAACTTTGCATTCACCAAACTAGGTTAATTTGATAATCACAAGGTAAGAACTTTCCTTTCAATTTGTTCACCATTTTATTCCATACCTTGATTTTGTCTTTTCCTTTCCTCTTCCTATCTAGCTGCAGATGTTCCCACCATAAGGATGCATGACTTTTCAACTTTGTGCTTGCAATCTTCACCTTCTTGTCTTTAGGAATGTTTTCATACTCAAAATAATTTTCCATCTCAGTGATCTAGTCCACCAATTCATCAGAATCTAGCTTTCCACCATACTTAGGAGGATTGAAATGTAGTGTAGACTTTACACTTGTCAAATCCTTCAAAAATATTTCTTCACCTTGATCTATAATAGGTGCAGGTTCTATATTCACCTGTTCTTCCTCAACTTCATCATCATTAACATCTTCAAGATGTTTGCCTCTTCTCTGGGCTATTTCAATAGCTTCTAACCTAGCAACAATCTGCCTTAGCATATCTACCAATCCTGGATCTGCATCTCACCTCCCACGAACCATCTTGACAACCCTCTACAATTGCAAGTCATATCACAATCTGCTACCCCACAACAATCAACTAGGCCTTCAAGAGGAACCTAGAAACCTAGATCTATAGACCTAGATCAAGATCTAACATCCCTCTGATACTACCTGATGCAAGTTAGGGGCCAAGAGGGGCCAAACAATGGCACACCCTAATGATCCAAGCATGCTCAACACATGCAGAAGTAAACAAACACAACAGTGAGAGAGAATGCAAAATCTTTCATATATTTTCATCAAATAGAATGATACATGTTGGGCTATAAGGCCTTCCTAGTTAGGGCCAGATATTACAATGAAATACAGAAGTCCTCAAACATGTGAGGATCTGCCAACAATCTCTAATCTTACTATCTTCTATCCAAAAACTACCTCCCTAAACTACAACCAAACAAGTACATTTATACAAGAGTCTACTGAACTGAGTCGGCCTTCAGATCCACAATCAACAGAAGGAACGGTCAGATCTAGGACCACATGCTTCCCAATGATGGATTCCAACATTAAATCTATGACCCAAAGTAAATGCACAAGTTAGCCACAACATAAACTAAAACTAAACCCACCAGTGAGCAAGGATAATTGAGCAGCAAACAAGCAATGGCGAGCACCAGTGAAACAACCAACCACCTAGGAGATAACTGACCACACTCGGTAACTAAAGGAAACCGACCAACTACCGACCAACTCAGTCAAAGTAGGAACCGAGAAACATAGACAAACTCCAAAATGTTTTTGGTGACATAGGATTACCAAGGACCTGAGATGCTCCTGCATCAAGTAGTGAAGTCTTGTGGGTGTCATCCCCACCATATTTTTTATCCTCTAAGAAGGATTTCTGCAATACCAAAATATTTTTTTTATATGTTGACTTTAATATATTTTATATGTTTCATGAGATGTATGCAAATGTTAAGTAATCATTAAATGGTTAGAAAGGAAAGTTTAATTTGTTTAAAAGTGTTTTACAGTACTGATTCATCCATCCCCTCTCAGTACTCACCTTTGCATACTTAGTCCAACAATTGGTATCAGAGCACAATCTATTATTAAGTTTAATCACTTGAGAGGAAAGATATGGAGGAATGGAGAGCTACAGGTATGAAAGGGTGATTGATAATATGGAAATGGAACTGAAGATGTCCAATGAGAAAATTCATGAATTAAGGAGAAAACTATTGCATTCAATCAACAAGAGGAAGGAGCTTGCACACTGAATAGAGGTAAAATTGAATAACCTCTATTTAGATGTAATGTTGTAATGTATGGGGGAAATATGAGATCCACTCCTAAATCCAAATTCCCAAAGGAGAGATCCAATTTGATCAACCAAAAGGTCAATGCACAATCGAATCAATCTATGGAGAATATGAAAGAGAGAGAAAAAACCCTATATTTTCCTATGGAAAATTATGCTTGAAATCTAAAATAATTGAAATACAAGTACTAACCTCAAAATAGGGCAAATATGGAAAATGCCAATTTCTGATGTTTATGTGTACTTTCAGGCAATTCTACAACCTGTTTCAGACTGGAAATGTTGAGATGAAGAAAACCCAGAAATCTTTTATCTTTTTGACAGTAGGTAGTCTTTGACCCTCATAAAAGGCCAAAGGTTACATTCTTTATTTGTAGGTCGATTCTAACTTTATTCATAGATCTCGAAAGTTCACCGAAAAGGGTATCCAAATTCGATCTCAGATCCAAAATTCCTCACCTGTACCTGCAAGAAAATTGGGGTTTTTGTTTGTATGGGGGGTTTGCCTTGGTCAAACCCCAATTTAGGAATTAACCTTGAAATTGAATTGAAATGTAGTGTGCACAAACAAAGTAATTGAAACAATTCACCTCGCTTATGTTGATGTCCTTGTAAAGGATTCGAATCCTCAAATCCACAAGTAGGAACACTTCAATGGATGTAGAATGAATGTAGGATGTCTCAAATCAATGGCATTTGATCTTCAACACCAATCTTGAATTGATATTTGCATATGAGGAGGCTTGGATGAATGTAGAAGGATGGATCTTCAAGGGGGCTCCAAAGAGATTGAATCCTTTAATGGTTAACAATGGATCTCCTTGATGGATGAATGCTTGAATTCACTTGCTTTCACTTGAGAGCTTGATGGCAAAAGATGTGAATGATGGATGTGAAAATGAGAGAGGAAGGCCTCCTTTTATAGTGAACTAGGGCACAATCCTCTAGAGGGGCCACCTTGGAGAATTAAATCCCAATTAGGTCCTAACCTTTAGAAAATATACCTAGATTAAATGCAATTTAAGGATTTACCATTCCAAAACCCGAAATGGCCAACCCGGAGGCGAGAAAACAAATATCCTCAAAACCCAACACCCAAAAATCAAGGAAATTTGAAATCTAGATAGGGGTCAAGGACAAGCTTGGATCTGACCAAGTCAAGGTTGAGGTCGACTTTGACCCCATAAGGTCAACTTTGACCTTATGGTCAAAAACCTCAGGATCCTGACCTAGAATGCTAGGAAATGCAGATATGAAGTGAAAATTAGGTGTAGAGGAAAGCAAAACAGGGGAAAAATCTAGATACATGCAAAGACCTGATCAAGGAACTTAACATGACCCCAGACCACTTACTCAGAGGGCTAAACACTCTTATCATGGAAGTGCTTCCATTTTAAGATGATACACACACCAACTGAAAGATACTCGAGATCAGGTTGAGGAACTTGAAGAACAGTCAAAGGGAAGCATGTCTGATGAATCTGATGCTATCATATCAGAACTATTTGAAAAGAAAAAAAACCTAGTTGATCAGGTAAAACAATTGAAAAGAGAACAAAAAGCACAATCGGTAAGGATGTGTGAAATCCTAGAACAAAAAGGAAAAGCTAAAGATGACAAAAGGATATCTAAAGAAGAGAGAAGGAAAATGATTATAATTCTAGATGAGAAAGATAGGTAAATACTAAGGTTGACACAAGTTCAATACAACATGACAGACCAATTGGTCGGTGCAAATCAGGAAGTTGCTAGGAGAGTTGGAGAGATTGATGACCCAAGAATTGAAAATGAACACCTAAATAGTCAATTGAAAACTAAGAGCGATGCAAATTAAGTCTTGAAAAGAAATGAAGAAGATTGAAGATTTTGGATGAACAACTAAGAAATCAAAGAAAATTGAGAGACACTACTAGACTTAGATATAATGAAAATTGCATTATCGAGAAGGGTGAGTCCTCCAATTAGGCATCCAACCAAGCTAATGTTGACATCCCACCAAAGACAAAGAAGCCTACATGCTACCATTGTGGGAAACTAGGACACACAACAAATATCTATAGGAGAAAAAGAGGTAATTCATTGAATACTCCTAAGTTTAATGGTCATTGTTACAACTGCAATAAGATTGGCCATAAGGCATTTGAATGTAGATAAATAATTTCTAACACTCCAAGGAAGCCAAGATTTGACTATTACAATAACAACTACAAGAGATATGGTTATAAACTTGGAGAATGTAGGTCTCAAATAAAAAATTAGAAATGGGTCCCTAACCAACAGAATGTTGCAAACAACCGACAAGGACCAACTATACCATGGGATTATAATACAATAATCACTTGAAATGCATGTGGAAGATTTGGTCACATTGTTGCAAACTACTTTAGGTTGCATGGTATGAACAACATGAAATCATGGAGAAACACTGGAATGGCTTGTTTCCACTAACATAGAGTTGATCGCCTAGCCAAATACTACAAGTACCAAAACAAGGATTCAACTAAGGACCAATCGAGTGAAAAGACTCAAGTTAACATTAATGAGATTAGAGAGAAGATGAATAAGAATTAGAGAAGGAAGTCTAAATATGATGGAATGAAACTTGGAACTAGTGATGGCACCACATCCACGGGATCAGGTGTACCTATATTCACTTAAATGATCAAAGGTATGTATAGGAGCTGATAACCTAAAATTTATCAAAAATTGGTTCCTAGATTTAGTGCAAAGATCCATATCAACATATTAAGATGCATTTGGATATAAGTTGTGAAGCTATCATTTCATATGTAAATTGGTAAAGTGTATGAGCTATTTTACTCCATTTGGTGAAGAAAAGTGTAGTCTAGTTAACGGTAAAATGAAGTTAGGTAAGAAGAATTAAATGAAAATTTTATAGTCATTAGAAGCCCTAAACAAGGGAAAACTATCAATAAAGGGCATTCTATTTCATTTCTACCTTACACTTGTATGAGCACTTTGAAGCATTGACAAAGATGAGATCACATAGCGATTTAGAGAAATCAGTTGAGCATCCCAACCATCTGCAAATAACATTTAAGGTATTTCAAGTGTTTACCAAGATGAGTTCATAGATTTTAATTAATATTCAATTGGAACCCTAGTGTTTGTTGAAACTATTTCAAGATCAAGATGGCACCCAAGATACAAAAACTAGTCATAGTAACGCAAGACAAGGAGCAAGAGGGGCCAAAAAATGGCACAACCTAATGATCTGAGCCTGCTCAACACATGCAAAAGAAAACAAACACAACAGTGAGAGAGAGAATGCAGAAGCTTTCATATATTTTCATCAAATAGATTGATACATGTCGGGTTGTAAGGCCTTCCTGGTTAGGGCCAGATATTACAATGAAATACAAAGGTCTTCAAACATGTGAGGATCTGCCAACAATATCTAATCTTACTATCTTCTATCTTCTCCTCAAACTGCCTCCTCAACTACAACAGAAAAACTACATTTATACAAGAAGCTACCAAACAGAGTCAGCATTCAAATCCATAATCAATGGAAGGAAGGGTCAGATCTGGGACCACACGCTTCCCAATGATGGATTCCAACATTAAATCTATGACCCAACATAAATGTACAAGTTGGCCACAATAGAAACTAAAAGTAAACCTGTCGGTGAGCAAAGATAACTAAGCAATAGACAACCAACGTCGAGCACCAGTGAAACAACCAACTACCCAGGAGATAACCGACCACACTCGGTAACCAAAGGAAACTGACCAACTCGGTCAAAGTGGGAACCGAGCAACACAGACAAACTCCAAATGTTTTTGGTGACACAAGATTGCCAAGGACCCGAGATGCTCCTGCATCAGACACCTGGGGTTATTTTGAAATGATTCTCTGAATCATTTGGTAGGTCTGGTCTGAGCTACATCCAACTCAGACTGTGAAATACATGAACTGTCTTCCATCGATCTATTCTTCCACTTTACCAGATATTCCATATATTATTTTCCTCTTGTACTCTTGCCAACTCTTTCCTTCAAAATCTATTCAATTTCTTCATTCTGCTTCTTAGGATATTATGTCGGTATTGTCACTTCTTCATCAAGTTCATGATACTCATACAAATCAAAAATGTTGAAAATTAGTGATATGTCCATGTCATCAGGTAACTCAATTTCATATGCATTTCCACTGTCAAATTTCTTCAAAATCTTGCAAGGTCCAAACTTCTTCATCTTCAACTTCCCATATGTTCCAACAAGAAATCGGCCTTTCTTCAAATGAACCATCACTTCATCACCAACATCAAAAGTTTTATGTTTTCTTGATCTATCAGCTTTGTCTTTGTATTTTTGATTACTGTCTTCTAGCTTCAGCTTCACATCTTCATGCAATGTCTTCTAATGAACTACAACTAATTTAGAACACTAAATGAAGAATCTATGATTGAAGATCACTGAGGAGTTGCTAATTAGATATGCAAGATGATTAAATCAGTATTATGTTTTCATTGATGTCAACTAGCTTAATAGTACTTATCTTGTAAGTTACTATACCGACACATCTGAAGAAAGGTGAAAGAGATGAAGAACATAAATATCTACATGAGGAAAATGTATATGTCAGATGAGGATAAGGAATACACTGAGTAACTTGTTGATGAGTCTATGACTTGATGAAATTGAATTTATTATGTTGCATTCATCTATGATGAAGAATAAAGCTGAAAGACACAAAGCAGTGTTGTCAGTAAATAAAGAATTCTAGTATACACTGACAGAGTGTAGTGTATACTGAGTGTAGTGTTAACCGATCTTGTGTTCACCAACACATTTCTTTGTTAACCGAGTAGAACAGAAAGGAATTAAATGATTAGTTTAGCCGATAAAGTGATGAGCTATAAAGTATATGAAATCGAGGTAACAAATAAGGTTTTTTATGAAGATTGATAGCTAAAATTGTTAGGAATGAATGCAAAGTGTTTTGGCAGTCATTCTGTAGCAGTTGTTGTTGCAGTCATGACTTGGATTGTCATTGATGTCAACACAGTGATATTCTAGATATTAGCAAGAAAGTAGGTATAGTTTTGTTTTGTGCACATGTTGTATTGTAGATTGGCTTTTGCAGAGTTGATGGTATGTTCTTTGGTGTGTTATTAACCTATGGTTAATAGTGCAAAAATAAATTCATTCATTTGTAAGAGTTATGAGCATTTTGGTGAAAGCAGTGTTTAGATAGTGTTTCTGTGTAGCGATGTTTGGAAATAGGAGGATATCTCTTAGCTAGGATGGAATCTGATTTTGCACAGTTAAAGGGATGTTGGAGACTCATTAATGATGATGTGGTTCACAACACAAACTTTGAGGACATGTTTGGAGAAAGCTACAATAACTAGAAGCTGACAGTTTTATGTGAATTCTGTGTGTAGCGTGTAGAATTTATTATTTTGTATTTGAGGACCGACTCATTTGTAATTATTTGAGTTTGGTATATAAGAAGGAATTTTTTCCTTATTTTAATGTGTACTATGAAGATTTTGATGTGAATATATGCATGAAGTGAAGAAAAGAGCCAATTCAGTGATGAAGGAAGACTTGTGAGTACAGAGATCTGGAATTGTGATCTTGTGTAGCAAAGAGTGCAGTTTGGCACACTGTGAAGGAGGTAACATATTTCATATTATTTTGTTGAATAATTCTAAGATCTTTTGGACAGTGGGTTCAGAGATCTTGCCTTGAAGCTGTTTGGGCAGTGGGTCCTTCTGTCTTCCATAAACTCTTAACCAGGTTAGAATATTTTAACAGGGATTCAAAATCTCCTAACAGGGATTTATATGTATTGAATATATTTCATAAGACTCCTAATAGGGTCCATCCTCTAACAAGGAACTTTCATATTAGTGCATCATTTTGTGGGCATCATTCCCACTGGGGTTTACTCTTTTCAAGAGGTTCCCTAGTTAACATATCTTGTGTTATTGTGCAATTGTGTATGATTATCTTTCTATGGTTGATCAGTACATTGATTATATTGTTTAAATCTATTGAATGGATAAATTATCAGATAACTGATTCACCCCCCCCCCCCTCTCAGTTATCTTGGGGATTTTTACTTTCTAACAAACATAATTCAAGAAGGATCTAATGGAGTAGATTGAAACGTGTTACTAACACATCAGTCGAAGAAGGTTAAAGCGGCAAAATCAATGAATAAGATTAAGTGGAAAAATATGATGGAGGAAAAGAAAATAATTTACTCATCTATATAAGAGACATTGGTTTCATTATTGAGAGACATCGAAAGAAGAAGATACTGCAGAATTATCGCGTGAAGACTTTTTCGTGCATTTTGATCATATTGGTTAATAAGAACCGAGTTGCAGAACAATTACCAAGCTACAGAGAGTAATTACCAATGAATAGTAAGTTGATATAAGATTGAATTTGAAGTGATATATTGATCAGAAAGATTTGAATGAGCTGAACATTGGTTTGTAAATTGCAATTGAAGTTGTTTCAAGGCAGATCATCTACTGTTACATATTTAACCATTGTACATAGTCAAATCTCTTAACTGAGTGGACTATGAAATTCTTTTTGATGTTTCATTCATAGAGTGAACATTGTTATCTTGTCAACCCCAAAGTGACTGCTGGTTGGATGATAACTTCTGGTCTAAAATCCTCTAACAAGGTCACACCTAACATTGTGTTTGTAAACCTTTAACAAGGTTGGGTCTTCACCGACCTCACTTCAGTAGTGAATATTTTTGGGTTTCCGGTCTCAGGTGGATTTTCCCTTCATAGGGTTTCAATGTTAAATCTCTTGTGTTATGTGTTGATTGTGATATTTTCTTGTTATCATACTTTGCTTATTACATGTTAGATTTGATCGGTAACTACTATAAGTTTTAGATTGACAATTGGTAAAAACATAGACAGTGAAAGTATTTTATGTTTATTGAGTAGCAGAAGTTGAAGAATTTTTTTTGGATTATACATTTTGTTTTGGGACATTGGATAACTAATTCACCCCCCTCTCAGTTATTCTAACAATTGGTAACAGAGCTATGGTTGCTTAGAACAAAGTTTTAAGGACTCCAGCAAAAAGGTCTCAAGATGTATAAGAGGGAAGTGCCAAAGCTGAACAAAGAGAACTTCGCAATATGGCAAAGTCAAATGAAGTTGCACATATCTGGAATTGGGAATTTTGCACTAGAACCGATGGAGAATGGCTACATTGAACTGACACCAGGTCCCCTGACACTTGATCAATTGAAGGACAGGCATGAACACAATATTACTATGATGGAACTTGCTACTGCTTGTACTGATGTCAAATTTGAAGACATTAAGGGATGCACAACTACCAAAGCCATGTGGGATAACCTGACTTTAATATACAGTGGAGATGTGAATGTTAAGAGAGCCAGAGCATAAAGCATAAGAGGTCGATTTGATGATATGAAGATGAAAGAAGGTGAGAACATTGTGCAATACACAAATAGACTAAAAGAGGTAGTACATGCTATTAGAGCATCCGATGGAGTTATTGAGGATGAAATAGTGATAAGCAAGATTCTCAAAACTTTGCTGCCAATTTATGGGATCAGGATCTCTCCAATTCATGAAACAAGGGCTACATCCAACCTTACTCTTGACACACTAATCGGTAAGCTTACAACCTTTGAATTGAATAACTTTGACAATAGTGTTGTACCTTCTATTGAATCCTATTTCATGTCCTCTTTGAAGATTGGTAAGTCTAGCAGGAATAGTAAGAATAATGATAGTGATAGTAATAATGATGAAGAACTTGATGAGCTTGAAGCTCTTATGGCCAGAAGATTACCCAAAGGTAAAGGAAGGTATAGAGGTAAGCTACCTTTAGCATGTTTTAATTATAAATAAGTTAGCCACATCGCTGCTAGATGTCCAAATAAGAAAGATGATAATAGATCCAAAGACTGATCTGAAGGAAGCTATGGAAGAAGAGTTAACAGAGGCTACCGACACAACTACAGAGATAACCAAGATAGCTATGACAAAGGGAAAAAGGTATGTTACATAGCTGAAGAATTTGAATCTAAATTTGACACTGATGATGATATAGAAGTAGTATTTGTTGCTATGAAAGATGATTCAGAGGAAGAAGAGAAACATGAAGAAACAACACTAATCTCTAACGTAAGCAAAAATGATGCATGGATCATAGATAGTGGCTGTACACATCATATGACTGGTGATATAGAGAAATTTGATCTACTTGATGAATATGATGGAGGATCTGTAAGGATGGGAAATGATGCACCCTATATGGTAAGAGGTAAAGGTTCACTGATGATTAATGATAGAATAAAATGTGAAAATGCACACTGGGTAGATGGACTGAACTATAATTTGTTAAATGTGTGTGTGTGAAAATTGTACCTAATCTATAGACACAACACTCAGTAAAACATTAGAGGTTAGCTATAATCAAAATCGTACAAAATTGAAAGCTATCTAACCAAGCGATTTACTGCCTTCTAGTAGGTGCGAGATTAATGTTCTCAAATTGTAATCGAGATCAGTGACCTAGACGACACCTAAATGAAGGATTTGAATGCAATTGATCTAGATATGAAATATGAATGCAATTAATCTATTTTTTTGATATTTTCTATGCAATAAGAATGATAAAAACTTGATATGAATCTATGCTATATGAAAAACTTGATATGAAACTATCTAAGAATGATATGAAATATGAATGCAAAAATAAGATTGATCTCACAAAGATGTCGATTCGCAAGAGCTTTGATTCTTCAATTCCAATTCTCCAGCGTGATTTTGCAAAAATATGAGATGCTTGGATGCAAATTTGAGAGATCTGTGGATGAATTATGAAGAGCTGAGCATTGTTTTTATAGAAATCCAAGGCTTTGGAGGTGCATGAAAAAAAGTCATAAATCACTCAAATAACTCAGGTTGATTTTTGAGTTATTTTTAAATAAAGGATAATTAACTCACAAAAACATGCAAAAGCTAAGTTTTAACTCAAAATAGAGTTTAGCTTTAATTGATAATTGATAGTTGTCTGCTTTTATGATTGTGCATGTTTTATTTATGAATTAATTTAATAAATAAAGTGATTTATTTCCAACTTAATTTTTTAAAATAAAACAATTGATTTATGGGTTAATCAATTATTTAATCAAACTTTTATTAAAAACTATATTATTAAATAATGACAACTTGCTTTAATTAATTAAATAAGAATTTAATCAATTATTCATATGATATTAGATTTATTGTCAAAATTAAATAATACAATTAATAATAGATATAATTAAATTTAATTACACAATTAAGTGGCAAATATTAAATCTAATTAATTAAATATGAAAATATTCAATTAATCAAACTTTAGGATAAATGTGATTTATTGCCAAATAATTATAAAATTAAAGATAATTAAGATAATTAGGAATATTACTAGGAATATTCCCTAATGTAGAATTTAAGATAATCAATTATGATTCGATGATGTTTAGATGTGCCTTAGATTAGGACTTTGAAGTCGATTTCGTTCGAATTGTTGATGTAGGAGATTAATGAACTTATAGCCCATTTTTGGGGTATTACATTTTGCCCCTCTTTGAATTACTATGCGAAGCGCAGTGGTTCAAAGATAGTCTGTGTTTGATAGAGATATGAAACTGATGTTTGAAATTGATAATTGATATGAGATAGAAGCTGATTGATATTGAATTGATATGGAGATAATAGGTTCTGAATGACCAAAGATAATGTTCACTATAGCAGCGATGAACCTATGATTGTGAAAAAGTGTCAAAACACCTGATTCTGAACCTTAGGATTGATAAGAAGTGAGTGACCCGTTCTAGACTCGATTGTCTTAGAAAAACTAGCAGGTATCACATCCGAATCCTTCAGTTGCTGAAGAACCAAGGAAAGAACACTATGATCTGATGGTTGCAAAAACTAATACAGTTTACAAGATTAGGAGAATACCAGATTGATATGGATCGATGAATCTGATATGCCCCAAGTGATGATAGATTTTCCCCGAACGATGAGGACTTTTCATGAATCAGCGACTAGACGTGATTGTTGTCTTGATCACTGATGAAAGATATTGATAGATTTGATCGATAGAATTTGATTTACAAACTTTGAATGATGTGCAATACCATGCCCCCTTCGGGATTAAAATTGAAATCTGACAAGAAAAGTCAGCGTTATAGTTTAGAAGCATGTTAATTGATTTGAGAAGTGTGGTGAAACACATTCAAGAACACCTTCTGCATCGTTGGAAGGTCCCAAAAGACCAAGTTTGACTAGGTTTGACCATGAGTTGACCATGGTTGACCAAGTTGAAATTTCAATAGTGTGATGTAAGATAATCAGTTAAGTTAACTACTAGATTTCTGTGATGATTGAAGGTTGATTATGCAAGCAATTAATAATATGAATGATCTCAGATTTGAATTTTGATCCCGAAAAAGGATTCTACTTGCTATTTCATTGGAGGAACCTTCATGTGAGATGTAGTTCTTGTTAGACTTGAAGATGTGATTTGAAGAATCATTTAAGCATTGAAGTTCGTTTAATCATTGTGAGATCATGCAAACATGCAAAATGCAATGAGACATGCAAAATGAAATGCAACCTAAGACCTAGGACCTAGTCACTGATCATATGTCAATTTGTTATCATCATTGAACTTTTAGGTAACCGGATAAATCAATACAATTCCCACTAGCCATGAAACCATAGACATATGAATATCGATTTGTATGCGCAAGAATCAATACAACACCCACTGGTCAACAACCATGGATATATGAATATTGATTTTGTTTTCGAAATGTCGGATTAGATATAAGCACCAAGGCACAAGCGCCAGGATGACCTGAATATCATGTCCATTTTGATATAGCAATTTGTACAAGCATCAAAACATAAATGTTGTGATGACCTGAGTACGCCTTGCATTACAAACACATCAAACAGTCAAGAGATCATTCTAAATCCAATGTGAATTACCCGTAGTGACCCTTTATCATTCACATCCTTAGGCAAGATTGCGTTCCACAGTAGGAGAAAGAACTTACTCAAAAAGATAATAGTTAGATCAAACTTCCTTGAATTGTCTGGGTATCAATGGTCGAGGTACGCATGGCCATCCAATTCGAGATAGAGGCTCTTACAGTCGGACACCATTTCAATCCAGAATTTCCAAAGTTGTTAGATTTTCACATACAAGCAGAAGACAAAGAAAAGATTATGCCCCCACTCATCACTCTCTAAATCCTATAAAAGACATCATCGAAGAGCTCGAAGGGACACAATATGCAAAAATCTCAATGCGAATCAGTAAGCATACAAGGAGATAAAAGCATAAAAAGCACAGATTGTTTTCAGTTGAGTTTTGATGTTTGATTGTTGTAGATGCAAAATCCTTTCTGGAGACAAGACTGACTGACTGACTCACATGAAGCTTCAAAGGACTCTGGCTAGATATGACACGTCTAAGATACATTGGAGGCCATAGGATATGACATTGATTGCCCCCAAGTTTGAATATTGATAGGATACAGATGCGCAAGCTGATTGGTGTACAAACTGACTTATTGAAAACTGGAAATGTTGAAACAAACTGGGAGATATGTACAACTAAAGCAAGACTGAAAGTTGGGAAAGACCAAGATTGTGCTGATAGATGGAGCATTTGGAGCAAGTGGCACCCGTTTGCCAGGTTTTCACCATCTTAGTAGAGATTCTATTTTTGCTACCGAGGTGCCTGTTTCCAGGTTTTCACCAAGGAATTTTTTTTTTCTTTTTTCATTTTTTTGTATTTTTCATTTTTTCAATTTTTTTGTACTTTTGATATTTTTTAATTTTTTTTGAATTTTTGATATTTTTTTATTTTTTTTGTGAATCATCAAGGCACCTATTGCTAGGTTTTCACCAAGATGTTCATTTTTTTAGGACTTTTTCCAATTTTTAAAAATTTTTCAGGACATTTTACCATAGACTAAATGTCTTAGGCGTAGAATTTCTTCAGATGGAGAACGTTGATTGGTTCTGAGAGCTGTTCTCCTTCAGTTGTTGAGAGTTGATAGGCACCAAAGCCAAAAGTAGTAGTGATAAAAAAAGGGACCCAGCCAATTGGGTTTGAACTTCCCCTTGCGTTCTCGATGTGATTGATTTTTAGGATTTTCTCTCAAGACTAGATCACCAACCTGAAATTCTCTATGTCTGACTTTCTTGTTGTAGCCTCTAGACATTCTTTTCTGATACACTCTGAGATGATCATACGTTGCTTGTCTGCGCTCATCTAGTAATTCAAATTCTTGTAACCTAGATGCTCTATAGTCATCATCAGTTACGAGACCATGCATTTTAATTCTTAGTGATAGGATTTTGACCTCAATAGGTAGTACTGCTTCAGACCCATAAACTAAAGAAAAAGGTGTAGCCCCTGTAGGTGTTCTGATACTTGTTCTGTAGGCCCATAGAGCTGGATTAATCATGAGATACTTTTTCTGATACTTGTGCTGATACTGATTCTGATAATTATTCTGATACTAGTTCTGATACTAATTCTGATACTGATTATGATCATTGTTCTGATACTGGTTCTGATACTGATTCTGATAATGATTTTGATACTGGTTCTGATACTTGTTCTGATACTTGGTATACTTGATAGCACCTTTTTCCATTGCAAACTCCCAAGCAAGATCATATCATGTAGTCCCAATGTCTAGCAAGGTGGAGAACAAGAGGGATTGACAAGCTGGTGGAAGAGATGGAAGACAAGAGAATAAAGGATAATGAAGGGAAGAAATCCTCAAGGGAAAACTCCTCAAGAACACCCAAGCTAGGAAAAAAATTTCATGTAAAGTACATTTGGACAAGCAATGAAAGGCCAGCATAGGATAAGTCACAAAAGTGTAATGCCAGAGCAGGATAGGATGCAGTCCAAAGGAGCAGACATGTCAAGAGGCTTCATAGCATTGTGTTTTACTCTTTTTTCTATTAGATCAAGACCAAAGGGGAAAAGGATAGCGATAGGTGAAAATGAATGGAGGAAGATGGATATGAAGGCTAAACATGAAAGGAATGAAAGCAAGATCACCATAAGATAGCTCACAAAATAGCCAAATATTCTTGTATAGATCAACATTGTCAAGATCAAAGAGAGAAGATGGAATGGATGAAATATGTAGAAGAACTACGCATGATGCCTGATTGCCAGGTTTTCATCATGGTACTTATCCAAGGTGCCACAAAGAAGTGGTTTTCACCATAGGATGAATTTATTTCTCTTTACTTTTGCTACCAAGGTGCCTGTTTCCAGGTTTTCACCAACGCACATTTTTAATTTTTTCATTTTTTTTTTTATTTTTTTTTTCTCTTTTTGGAAGAAGGCAAGCTTTTTAGATAATGCTCCTTGAAAGGATAAACCATGATATGCCAAGGAATAAAAAGGATATGCTCAAAGATGTTGATAGGGAAAGGGAGATGGAAGAGAAAATGGAGGATAAGGTTTTATGTGAAGTGAGTGAGATTGGAAGATAGGAGGAATAGGCAAATGAGGAAAAAGGATAGAAGGTAGAAGGTTAATGAATGGAAGGATTGTGAAAGGGTAGATGGAAAGGAAGGCAAGATCAATGTAAACACACACCTTGAAGGGTGGCGAGAGGGTGGAGAAAACATGAATGAAGGAATACGTGAAGGAATATGGCGAATGGATAGCAGAGGTTGAGGTTTGGGCGCATGAAATGGAAGAATATTTTTGGAAGGAGATGTAGTGGAAGCCTTTGGAAGCTTGAATGGAAATTTTACTTTTTGTTCAACACCAGACTCTTTCAAGAGAGACTTTGGAATCCATATAATCGTAGGCTTTTTATTTCTTTTTGATGATTTAGAGATAATATCTTCAATGATGGATTTTGGAACCCATACTTGTCTTGTAATTTTTTTCTTAGATATCTCTTTTGACTTTATATTTCCATGTCTATTAGAGGAGACATGGTGATCTTTTTTTGATGGATTCTTGTATTGCTTCTTTTTCTTGTATTGAACATTCAAGTTACTTCCAAAGGACTTGGGACTTGTGGAAGAAGGAGGAGGATATGACTGGTTTAGATGGGTGGGTGGATGAAAAGGATTCAAGGGTATGCATCTATGTTGATCTTGAGGAAAGATGGGAGATGGAGGTATGTAAGGACCTAAGATGGATGGCAAATCAGGAGAGCTAGGAGGAGAAAGTGAAAGGACATAAGGACCCAAGAAGGAAGGAAGGCATGAAGCCCTTAGTAGTGGTGGAAGAGGTCCAAGGATGGAAGTGGAAGATGCAAAAGGATAATCAATGAGTTCATCAGCATCTATATGACAACCAAGGATATCAGCATCTTTAGAGGGAGCATTAGGATCTTCAATAGAATCATGGACATCTTGAATATGAGCACCTTCTTTGATAGGATTGTTCAAAGCTTGCAAAGACTTAGGAAGAGTAGAAAGCGGAAGTGAACATGGAATGGTAGAATAAGAAGATGGAAGACTTTGATCTTGACAAGGATCTTTGGATAGCATAAGCGCATAATTTTTCTCTTGATTTTCAATAGGCTTAACATTGGAAGTAGTAGCTTGATCTTGCTTAGGAGAAGACTTAAGACATGGTGGAATGCATGAAAAAGGATGTGCAGGATCAAAAGAACCCTGAGGCAGATAAGAGACATCGGAAAAAGGAGTGGATGACATGGAGAGTTCTTGATCTTGATCTTTTTTTATGTTATTTTCTTTATCATTTTTGGAATCCTCTTGACATGGAGCCACTTCTAAGGACAAGGAAGCATGTTGGGATTGTATGGAAGACTTTGGAAGAGATGGTGGAGGACTAGCTGAAGTAGGGATTATAGCATATGAAGGCTTAGGCTCTTTAGGTTTATCATCATTGAAAGTATTTGCAGCCAAGTGAAGGATAGCTTGAGTTTCTTTAAGAGGTAGCCCTGGAGGATAACTATAGGGAACCACATGAAAAGTATAAAGGCTTGTGTCGGATGAAGGTTCTGTGAAAGATTTGAAAGACTCAGAAGCTTTAAGAAATGTACGGGTATTGGAGGAAGTAGGGGATGGAAGGGAACCATCACAAGACAAAGGTCCAACATTAACATGATCTTGCTTGAGAGTGTAATCTTTATTTTCAGCCTGAGAGTTCTTAGAGGAGAGATCCTTATAGTATGCATGTTTATAATCAATGTGGTAAACTTTCTCTTCCTCAAGTGAAATAAATGGATCATCTAGGTATTGTGCATAGAAATCATCAAAGTCTCTTTCATAATCAGAATCATATGGATCACCCTCACGATCTATCCAATGTGACGGCCCATTTGTAGTAAGCAGGAATGGACGATGAGGAGGACTCTTAGGAATAGAGGTGTCATAGGTATCATTACATTGTCTATCATCATAGTCATCATAGTCTCCAAAGCTAGATGTGTCACTCTCCGTGGAAGAGGTATCATATTGCTCAAATTTTTTCTGGGGGCATGGTGACATGTACAAGTCTTTATCAAATGGAAAAGAGTATAGAGATTCCATGGAGAACTTTTTAGATTCCTTCTCTTTCTCAAGTTTGTCAAGTTGGACTTGCATAGCTTGCAGTTGCTTCATCATAGCGGCGATCAGAATTTCTTCCTCATGTGTACTGATTCTTTGAGACATGTGTACTAATTCTCAATAGCTACTGATCTGTTCTTGACACAATGATATTTTTGACAGATTCTGGAACTAGGCTGGAAACATTGGATATCTTGCAATTTGACAATTTCTGACAACTCTCTCAAATTTTTCCAAATGACACTCTGCAGACTCGTACGACACTGGGTAGTCTATGAAATGACAGTTGACAAAACTCATATGACTTTTGACTTCCTGAAATGACTTTTGACTCCAGAAAGATTTTACGTCAATTTTTGCAAAATTTAAGGTCTTCAGTTTTGGATTGTTTGCAAATTTTACTATCCAGATTTTGAAGGTTATACCAGATTTGATCATTTTTAATAGCCAAGTAGATAAACAAGCACGCAGAACAACAAGCCAGTGATTCCAAGCACATCTGAAAATAATGAACAAGGGCAAAAGCAACCTTGCGCATGAACAATCAAGTGACCAAATTGTGCTAATCCCTGAGAGTACTAATTGTGTATGTTCTAAAAAGTTTTGCAATAACACACATATACCTGAGAATGAAAAATTAGCATCTCTAGGGTTTTTAGTAATGGTTTGACTCTGCAACTTTTATGATTCAAAGGGGTGAACTCCAATCCTGGCGCACCAGGGTTTTGACACAGTCCGAGAACTTAATCTTCAAGAGCTGCTAGGGAGATCTGACAACCCAACAATGAACCATACCCGTGGAGATTTCTTCCATAAGGACATTTATATAGCGGCTGTCACTACCATGGTGAAAATGGTTATTACCGCTTGAGGTTCCATCAACGCAGTTTGCCTTGTGAAGGGATTGTCCACTACGGTTAACCCTCTCTAAAGGTGACTCACAAATTTATACCACAAGGGGACTTGGCTCCAGATTCAAGGTTTTGACACCTCTTCACTTTTAACCCAAACAAAGCAAGCAGATTAATCCAACACGCTAAGACAAAGTTTTGTTCCACCAAGGTCTGTGATATCAACTCCACATGATCTATCAACCTCTCCGGGGAGAGAATGTATCAATCAATAAGAGAAGATGCACTAACCAATTTTAATTCACCAAAGCTTGTGATATCAACCCCACGTGATCTATCAACCTCTTCGGAGAGAGAATGTGTCGATCAATAAAAGAAGATGCACTAACCAAGATGAATGTGAAATGCACTAAGTATCCTCCCTACCTACAAGGATTCCATCATCAAGGAAGGATTTCACTAGGAATCCAATCTCTCAAGAATCACGAATAGTGTTCATAGGGCCTAATTACTATGTGAGCACAGATGTATGTTCCGAAAGCAAATCTACCAAAAGCATCCAAAAAGTAGAAAGAGGAACACTTAACGTTTAAAGTGAATATGAGATGAGTCCACAAGGTGGAACACTTAACACCTCACAAAAGCTGAAAATGAGTCCCCAACTTAGAAAATAAGTGAGTTCCTAAAAGCACAAAAGGGTTGCCAAGTGGAACACTTAACGCTTCTGTCCTGTTGACCCCTCCCCTTTATGGCGCTGAGATTGCAACCACCGAGCAGAAATGAGGGGCCGGCGGATTAGTGAGTCCAATAACCCAAGATAGCAATCAAGATCAATCACAAGTATTCTAAGACTACTTAATGAATCCTTAAGGGTTCACAACCTAGTATCAATTATGCAAGTGTGTAGAAATAGATCAAAAGTATGAAAAGATGCACACAAGCTTGACACATAAGAGATTTATTTTAAGTTCCAAATCAAAATATTATTAGATGAAGGAGAATACCTGGGATCCTCACAATGCGCTTAGTAGATTTTACTTGATTTTTAGCAATTTTTGTTGAGCTTTTTCATGCAAGCAAGTGACGAACTCTCCAACAAGCAAACAAGCAAACAAGATATGCAAAATATATTCAACTTATGAAAACCATAGGGTTAGCTCTAAAAATAAATTATTATTAGTAATAATAACCAGAAATTAACCCAAATGACAACTCATATCATTCATTGAACCATGTAAGAAAATAAGTGCATACCCATCACAAAATTTTATTTTTTTTGCTGCATTTGACCTAGTCAACAAGATCTAATTTTTTTGATATGATTTGGGTCACAAAAATAGAAATTTAGAATAGAGACCCCTGCTAAAAAATAGAGAGATTTCCAAAAATGCAAAAATTTTAGAAAAATCTCTTCATTTGTGCCCTAGAGACCCATTTTATCAAAATAGACCAGTTTTTGTAAATTAACTATTTGAGCTATTATATCATGTCCAAATTTAAAACACAAAAAATGGACCCCCTGTAAAATTTAAAGGGCTTTCCAAAAATATAAAAATTTCCAAAAAATATGCTGATTTACATCAGATATTAATTTTTTTTAGAATTTGAAGAAAAAATTATTAAAAATTCAAAACATCTCAGAAAATTCTAAATTTTTTATTGTAGCTTCTCTGATATGTCACCAACCTAAAAAAAAAATTTCAGACCAAAAATCTAAGCCGTTTGGGAGATAAAATTAAATCTTTGAAACTTTAGGGTTTTAGCTCTCAAAAAAATCAAAACTAGCATGCAAACGTGGGTTGCCCCAAGGTGGGCGCCAGAAATGTGTATGTGAAAATTGTACCTGATCTATAGACACAACACTCAGTAAAACATTAGAGGTTAGCTATAATCAAAATCGTGCAAAATTGAAAGCTATCTAACCAAGCGATTTATTGCCTTCTAGTAGGTGCGAGATTAATGTTCTCAGATTGTAATCGAGATCAGTGACCTAGACAACACCTAAATGAAGGATTTGAATGCAATTGATCTAGATATGAAATATGAATGCAATTAATCTATTTTTTTGATATTTTCTATGCAATAAGAATGATAAAAACTTGATATGAATCTATGCTATATGAAAAACTTGATATGAAACTATCTAAGAATGATATGAAATATGAATGCAAAAATAAGATTGATCTCACAAAGATGTCGATTCGCAAGAGCTTTGATTCTTCAATTCCAATTCTCCAGCGTGATTTTGCAAAAATATGAGATGCTTGGATGCAAATTTGAGAGATCTGTGGATGAATTATGAAGAGCTGAGCATTGTTTTTATAGAAATCCAAGGCTTTGGAGGTGCATGAAAAAAAGCCATAAATCACTCAAATAACTCAGGTTGATTTTTGAGTTATTTTTAAATAAAGGATAATTAACTCACAAAAACATGCAAAAGCTAAGTTTTAACTCAAAATAGAGTTTAGCTTTAATTGATAATTGATAGTTGTCTGTTTTTATGATTGTGCATGTTTTATTTATGAATTAATTTAATAAATAAAGTGATTTATTTCCAACTTAACTACTTTTAAAAATAAAACAATTGATTTATGGGTTAATCAATTATTTAATCAAACTTTTATTAAAAACTATATTATTAAATAATGACAACTTGTTTTAATTAATTAAATAAGAATTTAATCAATTATTCATATGATATTAGATTTATTGTCAAAATTAAATAATACAATTAATAATAGATATAATTAAATTTAATTACACAATTAAGTGGCAAATATTAAATCTAATTATACTTTGAAAATATTCAATTAATCAAACTTTAGGATAAATGTGATTTATTGCCAAATAATTATAAAATTAAAGATAATTAAGATAATTAGGAATATTACTAGGAATATTCCCTGATGTAGAATTTAAGATAATCAATTATGATTCGATGATGTTTAGATGTGCCTTAGATTAGGACTTTGAAGTCGATTTCATTCGAATTGTCGATGTAGGAGATTAATGAACTTATAGCCCATTTTTGGGGTATTACAAAATGTGGCACAACTAAATAACTCAAGCCACCGACTTGCTTTTGAGAGCAGAAAGGTAAAAATCTATGATGATGGAGGAAAACTTGTCGGAACTGGTACACAATCCAGACGTAATCTATTTTATCTTGATATTGATTAGTCTTCTTGTTTATTAATGAAGGATGAAGATGCATGGTTGTGGCATAAAAGGTTATGCCATGTGAATTTTGATAACATGATCAAGATTAGTAGGAGGAAAAGAGTTAGAGGGTTGCCTAACTTGTCAAAACTGAATCATGCTATGTGTCATGAATGTCAGAAAGGTAAGATGACTAATTCTAGTTTTAAGAGAAAAGACTACTCAACAAAGAAGATACTTGAGTTGGTTCATACTGACCTATGTGGTCCTATGAGAACTCAAAGTTAATATGGTGATAGATACTTTATTCTTTTTGTTGATGACTATACTAGACTGATGACAGTTATGTTCTTAAAAGAAAAATATGAAGCCTTCAAGATGTTTAAGTGGTATAAGGCAAAGGTAGAAAAAGAGACTGGAAAAGAATTTAAATGCTTAAGATCTGATAGAGGAGGTGAATTTATCTTTGATGAATTTACTAATTTCTGTAATGAGAATGGTATTAAGAGATAGGTCTCTGCACCGAGAACACCTCAACAGAATGGGATTGCTGAAAGAAGGAACAGGAAGACTATGGTAGATTCACTTACATTGAACTTCCTGATTATCTTGTTGGCATCCAAAATGATGCTTATGCTCTAATAGGCTGCCAATATACCTTGAGACTGATATTAGGAATGGTTAGTTCCAAGTGTGGGAGCTCTGCAAGGCAACTGGACCAACTATAGGGACTTAATATGCCCTCTTCTAGTTCTAGCTCTGCAAAACCAAGGCGGGTGCACCTAACCTAGTATAAAATATACTTCATACACAAAGAACTAGGTTTGAATAATAGATAATAGGCTAGTAAGAAAGTACTAAGTGTTAACCACACACTCATTGACTCTCCATTACTATGGGTAGAACCACATACAACCAAATACTCAAAACTTAAAAGGATGGTTCTTAACCTATGCTTTTGGGATCATAACAACAACAATCAGTATTTGTTGATAAAGAGATAATCATTTAGGCCAGTGCCTCATCCATTGGGCAAGATCTCCTAGAACATGAATGCTACACACACTAGACAATAGCTAAGATTCCAAGCCATAAACACACCTACAATCCCCTTTACTACTTATGAGATATCCTTACATAGACAATAAGATAGATCTATGTCCCATCTAAAGCATCATTTCATCTAATCCTGGATTAGAACTCAAGAATGGATACATATACATAAAATAATATGCAAAGGACTAGAAAGTTCAGAATCTATCTAAATTGACACAAAGGAGAGATAAGAGTCATGTACTTGTATTAAGTATGAAGAATCTTTAAGTGCAAACAATCAATCTAGAGGAGTCAAGCTTGCAAATTACAGCTTAGACCTGCAATTTTTTCTCTATCATCAACAGAATACCGAATGCAAAAGTGTTACAATCTTGGATCCAGGACTAGGAACACTTCAGAACTTCAAAGCTGGAACCCTTTGAAAATCAACAAAAACAACATAAATACCCATGGTTACCTTGAAATCCCACACAAGTTAGGATGCAACAAGCTAAGGGTAACCATGGTTAGGGTTAGGGTTTTCCATCAATTAGGCATTTCAAGTTCATCAAAATCTGATACAATTCAGAGGGAAAACACTAAGTCCTTAATGCACTTAATCAACATCTGATCTTCAATCATGAGAAACTCTAAAAAAGGCACCGAAGATCAATAAAAAAATCTATAAAATTCAAACTTGAAGTGACCCTGCAACTACTTTTGGTACATTTCATTAACTTCTCTGCATTGAAACATCTCTTCTGCAATCATCTCACACCCTGGAGCACACTGGAGCGGTGGAGAAAATTAGTTTTACCAACTCTGGCCCTTTCTGTCATCAATTTCAATCCTTTCTGGTCACAGGAAACGTTCTCAGAGATTTGAATCTAAACCTGAATGGTTACTTTATGGTTTTACCCTTGAATCAGTGGCCCACATTTGAAATCAGATTAACATTAAGTCGTGGCCATCGATCTTCATACCTTTCCCGGGCATCAACAAGATTAACCACAACAAAATCTTGGTTACATGTGCTCTTGGTCGCATGATCACAAGGCACCCAACTCACCCATGCGATCATACAACTGCAGTCTCCTAGCCATGGTCGACAGTCAGTCACAAACCCTTTGCAAAGTCCTCAGCCCCACCACCAGTCAGCGACCAATCAAGATCGAGCACGCTGGCAAGACCCACATAGTGGACCTGCCTTAACTCTGCAACCATGATGTACAACAGTTGTCGCATGATCGCATAGCATGGAGATGGGCTATGCGAACATGCGACAACCCACAAACCTTAACCACCAACATAACCGCCACCGCTACCTGCCAACATGACACCCTTGTCACATGATCGCATGGTCGAAAGATGGCCCTTGAAATCATGTGACAAGGCAACAAGACTGCCACCTCACCCCCTTTACCTTGCCACATGCCTTGTCACAAACCCATCGACCAATGAAAAGCTTCCATCTCCGCAACACCTAACATTGGACCCACCACTAAGAAAAGCCTTACCTTTTGGGAAGATCAGACGATGGTTGCATGATCGCAAAGGGGAGGAATATTCCTCACGATCATGTAGCAACCATAGATCTCTTCTGCATTGTCAATCCACCTAAGAAATACTGGGCCCACTGACAAGTCTAAATCATCGCCCAGCTCATCGGATCAAGTGATGACACCTCAGCCCAAATGGCCCCACTGCGAACAAACCCATCGGCATCCAATCGAACGGTGGGTGCATGATCACAAGGGGAAAGAATATTCCTTGTGATCACACGCCGACCATAGATCTTAAATCTTTGACACCGGGCCCCTCTGACATGAAATCCAACTCATCGCAGGCAACCAATAGAAAATTGACACATCAGTGCCACCAAGCAGACAGGTCCCACTGCACACCCATACAAGAAAATTGAACGGCTATCGCAAAAGCATGAAGGATAAACACCGTGCATCTTTACCATGCAAACATATGACAACCACCGATTATGTCCGAGCTTTAACCACACCGGGCAACTAAGAAGAACTGGGACCCACATGGACAGGTGGCAAGCGATCGCATGATCGCATGTTAGAAAAGTCTGACATGCAGCCATGTGACAACCAATCAGGAAGAGCCTGCAGACCTAGACCCACCATCCATCGCACTTGCGCAGTTAGGGAATGCCAGCAAACAGGAAACTATAAGGTTGAAAACACATAGGGTTTTCGACAGAAAAAATCAAAAACACACAAGGTTTCTGATGCCAAAAGATAAGCGCACAAAAGCTGGAAGGCATTGGGTTGAAAACAATGAAGGTTTTCACACAGACCGAAAACATCATGGATTTTCAAAAACATTGTGGGTTTTTGACACTGTGGAAGATTCTAAAATTATTTTCCTGCAGACCTTAGAACTTGAATAACTTTCTGGATTTTGCAATTCAGCACGTGCAATCTGGACTGAAGCAAGGTGACACATGAGGAACACATGGCCAAGGGCACACACCATGAAACATTGTGGATTTACTTCACATACCAAAATTGTGATTGCAGCAGGGTGGGACAACATTACAAAACTTGCAAGGAATAGACCATTTTCAAAGGATTTTTGTTGTGGCAAGAAAATGGACTAACATATCTACCAAAGTTGCAACTTGTGATAACTGGTCAACAGGAAAATAAGCCCAAGGAACGGGAACAGGAAACTGATGAACAAGATGAAGCTACCAAGCAAGCACATGAACCTGAACAAGATGAACAAGACAGGAGAAACTGAGTACTGGCTATTTTTGGCAGAAGACATCATCCTGAGACATAAATTATTGGAGATGGACAAGCTGGCATGCAGACCAGAAGCAAAACAAGACAAGGTACATGTCTAGTTTGTGAATTTGAACCAAAGAATGTGAAATTTGCATTAGAGAATGAAGAATGGGTGAATGCAATGAAAGAGGAAATAGAACAAATAGAGAAGAACAAAACTTGGTCCTTAGTACCCCAACCTAAAGATAAAAATGTTATCAGTACTAAATGGATTTTCAGGAACAAACTGAATGAAAATGGTGAAGTGACAAGAAATAAAGCGAGATTGGTATGCAAGGGATATGCATAGGAAGAAGGCATTCACTATGGTGAGACATTTGCACCTATTGCTAGATTGGAAGGAGTTAGAATGCTACTTGCATATGTTGCACACAAGAAATTTAAGGTTTATCAAATGGAAGTGAAGTCAGCATTTCTGAATGGTATACTTGAAGAAGAGGTCTACATAGAACAACCTAAAGGATTCATTGATCCAGACAACAGAGACATGGTATGTAGATTACACAAAGCTTTATATGGTTTGAAGCAAGCACCAAGAGCATGGTATGAAAGGTTGCATACTTACCTGTTAAGTATTGGATTTGTAAGAACTAGTGAAAATAACAATTTGTACATGAAAGGTGATACTGATGACACTATTCTTATTGCTGAAATTTTTGTTGATGATATTATTTTTGGAGGTCAAGATTATGTATGTAAATCATTTGTTGATGACATGAGGAATGAGTTTGAAATGTCTATGTTCGGAGAGATTAAATTCTTTCTTGGATTACAAGTGATTCAGCAGAGTGATGAGATATTCATCACACAGTCCAAGTACATAAAGGAAGTCTTGAAGACATTTGGCATGGAAGATGCTAAACCTATGGGAACACCAATGGCTACTAGATGTAAACTGACTAAGGAAGATGAAACTATAGAGGTAAACCAGACACTTTACCGATCCATGATTGGTAAGCTAATGTATGTAGTTCACAGTAGACTAGATATAGCACATGTTGTGGGAATTATTGCTAGATTTTCTGTTAATCCTAGAGAATCACACATGATTGCTACTAAAAGGATCTTAAGATACTAAAAAAGATAGAGGATTATGGTTTATGGTATCTTAAGGAAGGTAAATTTGAACTAATGGTCTATACCGATGTTGATTGGGCTAGAAATGTGGATGACAGAAAAAGCACCACCAAAGGAGCATTCTTCTTTGGTGAAAGACTTGTAACCTGGACAAGTAAAAAGAAGGCTTGTATTTCTCAGTCTACAACTGAAGCAAAGTATGTTGTTGTTGCTACTAATTACTCAAACATTGCATATATCAAGCAAGTGTTGGAAGGAATGAATGAGGTAATCACTAACTCGGTGATTATATACTATGACAACACAAGTACTATTAATATTTCAAAGAATCTAGTGATGCACTCTAAGACAAAGCATATATCAATTAAGTATCATTACTTAAGAGAACAAGTGCAAGAGAAGCAAGTGAAGTTAGAATTTGTTACATCTAAAGAACAACTTGTAGATATCTTTACAAAGCCTCTACCGAAGGACACATTTGAATATTTGAGGACTAGACTTGGGGTCCATCCCCTATCTATCAGTCACTAATGTGATCTGGATGTTGCATTAGCTTACACTTATTAGAAGATCACACATGTTGATGCAGCATAGTTCACACTTTGGATAATGTTCAAGGTTGTGATTAAGTTTGAAGAACTGAAATAGATTGGGATATCAGTATACAGAGATACAGAGAATGTATTGGACAACAGAGAGTTACTTGGCTACTACAAAGCTAATTATTTATTTGTTTCTTTGGCATTGTTGTCAAAGGGAGAGATAAATAATATGAAAAGGAAAGGGGGAGATATGCACCGATGAGAACTATCTAAGGGAGAGAATGACAAAGTTATATGTTATAATTTTGTTTAGTAACATAGTGATTAAACATATTAAGCTAGGGAGAGCTTACACAACATAGCATTTGATCACAGAGTTGTAGAATACATGTTTGGTATGTGTATGGTACACTTCATATTACTTGTGTTGCCATCAATGCCAAAGGGAGAGATTGATGAACTACAACTAATTTAGAACACAAAATGAAGAATCTGTGATTGAAGATCATTGAGGAGTTGTTGATTAGATATGCAAGATGATTAAATCAGTATTATGTTTTCATTGATGTCAACTAGCTTGAAAGTACTTATCTTGTAAGTTACTATACCGACACATCTGAAGAAAGGTGAAAGAGATGAAGAACATAAATATCTACATGAGGAAGATGTATATGTCAGATGAGGATAAGGAATACACTGAGTAACTTGTTGATGAGCCTATGACTTGATGAAATTGACTTTATTATGTTGCATTCATCTATGATGAAGAATAGAGCTGAAAGACACAAAGCAGTGTTGTCGGTAAATAAAGAATTCCAATATACACCGATGGAGTGTAGTGTATACCGAGTGTAGTGTTAACTGAGCTTGTGTTCACCGATGCATTTCTTTGTTAACCGAGCTGAACATAAAGGAATTAAATGATCAGTATAGCCGATAAAGTGATGAGTTGTAAAGTATATGAAATCAAGGTAATAGATAAGGTTTGTTATGAAGATTGATAGCTAACATAATTCAAGAAGGATATAATGGAGCAGATTGAAACATGTTACTAACACATCAGCCAAAGAAGGTTAAAGCAGCAAAATCAATGAATAAGATTAAGGGGCAAAATCTGATGGAGGAAAAGAAAACAATTTACTCATCTATATAAGAGACATTGGTTTCATTATTGAGAGACACCAGAAGAAGAAGATACTACAGAATTATCACGTGAAGAATTTTTCATGCATTTTGATCATACTGGTTAATAAGAACCAAGCTGCAAAATAATTACCAAGCTATAGAGAGTAATTACTAACGGATAGTAACTTGATATAAGATTGAATCTGAAGTGATATATTGATCAAAAATATTTGAATGAGCTAAACATTGATTTGTAAACTGCAATTGAAGTTGTTTCAAGGCAGATCATCTACCATTACATATTTAACCATTGTACACAATCAAATCTCTTAACCGAGTGGACTATGAAAGTCTTTTTGATGTTTCATTCATAGAGTGAACATTGTTATCCTATCAACCCCAGAGTGACTGTTGGTTGGATGATAACTTCTAGTCTAAAATCCTCTAACAAGATCACACCTAACAGTGTGTTTGTAAACCTTTAACAGGGTTGGGTCTTCACTGACCTCACTTCAAAAGAGTGAATATTTTTGGGTTGTCGGTCCTAGGTGGTTTTTCCCTTCATAGGTTTTCCATGTTAAATCTCTTGTGTTATGTGTTGATTGTGATATTTTCTTGCTATCATACTTTTCATATTACATGTTAGATTTGATCGGTAACTACTATAAGTTTTAGACTGACAATCAGTAAAAACACAGACAGTGAAAGTATTTTATGTTTACTGAGTACCAGAAGTTGAAGAATTTTTTTTGGATTATACATTTTGTTTTGGAACACTGGATAACTGATTCACCCCCCTCTTAGTTATTCTAACAGTCTTCATGTACTCAGCAAATTTTACTCCTTTAGCACTTTTCTTATTCTCATCAGAAATGTCTCTCAAATTAGATATACTTCTCGATTGAGTTCCATTCACAATCTCAAATGGTGTCTTTCCAGTACTCCTATTCACTGAATTATTGTATGCAAACTCTGCTTGTGCCAACACAGAATCCCAATTACTCGGAGTGTCTCCAACTAAGCATCTCAAAAGATTTCCCAAATTTTTGTTCACAACTTCAGTCTGTCCATCAGTTTGTGGGTGAAATGTAGAACTATATTTCAACTCAGTGCCAAATTTCTTCCAAAATATTTTCCAAAAGTAACCAACAAATTTACTATCTCGATCAGAGATAATACTCCTTGGTAATCCATGCAATCTGACAATTTCCTTAAAGAAAAGATCTGCTACATGTACTGCATCTGATGTCTTTCTACATGGTATAAAATGTGTCATCTTTGAAAATCTATCCACAACAACAAATATAGAATCATTACCTCTTACTATCTTCGGTAAGCTAAGAACAAAGTCTATATTGATGTCAATCCAAGGTTTCTCAGGAATAGCAATCAGTGTATACAATCTAGTATTATGACTTACACCTTTTGCAACTTGACAAATTCCACAACTTTTAACAAATTTTTGAACATCTTTATACAACTGTGGCCAATAGTACTTCTCCTTAAGAAAATTCCATGTTTTATCAATACCAAAATGTCCAACCAAACCACTACTATGTTTCTCCTTTATCAAATTAGATCTCATTACTCCTCTTGGTATACACAAATAAATTCTTCTAAACAACATACCTTCCTGAATAAAATATTCATCCCATTTAGTATCTTGTTGATCTTGAATAGGTGCTCTGCAATTTCTCCATGGCTCAAAAAAATCAAAGTCAAACTCATAAGAATCTCTCATCTCATCAAAACCAAGAACTTCAATTTTCATCTCGGTCATCAAAGATCTTCTTCTACTTAATGCATCAACAACTCAGTTAGTGACTCCACTCTTATGCTTTATCACAAATGTGTAACTTTGCAAATACTCAACCCATTTCATATGTATTTTGTTCAACTTATTCTGACTACCCAAATATTGTAAAGCCTTATGATCAGTATACAACACAAATTCACTCGGTATCAAATAATGTCTCCATTTCTTCAGGGCTTGAACAATAGCATGGAATTCTTGATCATACACAATATTTCCTTCTATCATCATTCAACTTTTCACTAAAGAAAGCAACATGTTTACCTTCTTGACTCAACACAGCTCCAATTGCACTTCCACTTGAATCACATTCCACTTGAAATACTTTACTAAAATTAGGTAATTCCAAAATAGGTAATTCAGCAACCTTCTACTTCAGAGTCTCAAAACTTTTGTCATCTCCATGTGTCCACTTGAATTCTCTTTTGTCTCCTCTCATAGTTGCAGTCATAGCATTACAAATTGAACTGAAATTCTTTATGAAATTACGGTAAAAACTTGCCAAACCATGAAATGATCTTACCTCACCAACATTCATAGGTGTAGGCCAATTCAAAATAGCTTCAACCTTTTTAGGATCCATCTTCAAACCATCATATGAAATAACAAATCCCAAATACACAATCTCCTCTTTCATGAATGAATACTTTTTCAAATTTATCAGCAACTTCTCTTTCAATCTCTGCAAAACTTGTCTAACATGTAACAAATGTTCTTCTCTGATCTTACTAAATATCAAAATGTCATCAAGATATACAATCACAAACTTACCCAAGAATTTCTTCAAAACTTCATTCATCAGCCTCATAAAAGTACTTGGTGCATTCGTTAAACCAAAGGGCATAACCAACTACTCATACAAACCTTCTTTTGTCTTGAAAGTAGTCTTCCATTCATCACCTTCTATGATTTTGATCTTATGATACCCACTTTTCAAATCAATTTTGTTGAAATACTTTGCTCCAGTCAAACTGTCCATTATGTCATCCATTCTCAGTATAGGAAACCTATACTTCACTGTTGTCTTATTGATTTCTCTGGAATTAGTACACATTCTCCATTCTCCATTCTTTTTAGGTGCCAATACAGTAGGTACTGCACAAGGACTCAAACTTTCTCTGATCAAACCTTTCTCTAGCAACTCTTGAATCTGTCAGTTCAATTCCTGATTCTCGGTAGGTGTCAACCGATGAGGTGCCTTATTTGGTAAACTAGCTCTAGGGATTAGATCCATACAATGGTCAATGCTTCTTTTTGGTGGCAAACCATCAAGTACATTATCAGAAATGATATCACTATACTCGGTGAGTAACTTATCAATCTACTTAGGAACATTATCCTTTGTTTTCTTACTCGATTTGTTAGGAATCACAGCAAAACATACATCATTCTTCTTCAAAGAATTAACAAAATTTCACAGATGTGCAAACATTACTAACAGGTTCTTCCATCAATGGTAACAAGATTTGTTTCTTTCCATCAGCCACAATAGTATACTTATGCTATATCCCATCATATATAACATGTCTATCATATTGCCAAGGTCTACCCAACAAAATATGACAACAATCCATAGGCATGATATCACATAACACCTTATCATAGTAATTTCCAATCTTCAAATTCAAATAACATTGTTCACTTACCAAGAGTGTATGCTCATCTCTGATTCATGAAATCTAATAGGGCTTCGGATGTACCAACCTTTCCAGGTGCAATTTTATGACCATCTCTTCAGATGCTAGATTCTCTGAGCTACCACTGTCAATGATTACCTTCCAAACTTTATCAAAAACTCTACATCTAGTCTTGAACAAACTTTTCCTTACCGGATCTTCCTTCTTTCTTTCATTCCATAGTTCTCTCCTTACCATCAAGTTATTTTCTTTCTCAGGTTCATTCGGTGACTCTTGTTGCACCAAATCATTTCTACTGCTACCAACCTTCTTACTTGCATGTGTACACTCAAAAGATCTATGTCCTTCTTCTCCACAATTGTAACAAGTTCCTCAAAAACTTCCTCCACCATAACCACCTCGGTAGTTACTACCTCTACCTCTAGATGAACTTTCACCTTTCCACTCGGTCTTTCCTTTGTCCAGATTTGTCTTTTCTGGTTCAGATCTACCATTTTCACCATTCGATCTACCTCTTCCTCTAGAGAATCTACCACCTCAACCTCTTTGTCTTTATTCATGTCTTTTGTTCAATTTCTCCTCGGCCTTCAATGAAAATTGATAAGCCTCTTCAATGTTCTCCAACTTGACCATACTAATTTCCTCTTGGATGGAAACTCTCAAACCATTCAGGTATCTACCAATTCTTTCCACATCATCTTCATCATGTCTGGATCTGATATCTAATCTAAAGAATTCCTTAGTATACTCTTTTACCAAGCTATCTTTCTGACTCAAACTTTGTATTCGTCGAACTAGGTTAA
The DNA here is from genome assembly GCA_027943335.1 of Chamaecyparis obtusa. NCBI lineage: Eukaryota > Viridiplantae > Streptophyta > Pinopsida > Cupressales > Cupressaceae > Chamaecyparis > Chamaecyparis obtusa. The sequence continues at coordinate 978,848 of BSBK01002112.1, forward strand.
TCTGATAATCACAAGGTAATAACTTTCCTTTCAATTTGTTCACCATTTTATTCCATACCTTGATTTTGTCTTTTCCTTTCCTCTTCCTATCCCACTACAAATATTCCCACCATAAGGATGCATGACTTTTCAACTTTGTGCTTGCAATCTTCACCTTCTTGTCTTCAGGAATTTTTTCATACTCAAAATACTTTTCCATCTTGATGATCCGGTCCAACAATTCATCAGAATCTACCTTTCCACCATACTCAGGAGGATTAAAATTTGGTGTTGAATTTAGACTTGTCAAAGCCTTCAAAAATATTTCTTCACCTTGATCCATAACAAGTGTAGGTTCTGCATTCGCCTGTTCTTCCTCAACTTCATCATCACTAACATCTTCAAGATGTTTGCCTCTTCTCTAGGTTGTTTCAACAACTTCTAACCTAGCAGCAATCTTCCTTAGCATATCTACCAATCTTGGATCTACATCTCACCTCCCATGAACCATCTTGACAACCCTCTACAATTGCAGGTCAGATCACAATCTGCTAGCCCACAACAATCAACTAGGGCTTCAAGAGGAAACTATAAACCTAGATCTATAGACCTAGATCAAGATCTCACCTCACTCTGATACCACCTGATGCAAGATAGGGACCAAGAGGGGCCAAACAATGGTACACCCTAATGATCTGAGCCTTCTCAACACATGCAGAAGCAAACAAACACAATAGTGAGAGAGAGAATGCAGAAGCTTTCATATATTTTCATCAAATAGAGTGATACATGTCAGGCTATAAGGCCTTCCTGATTAGGGCTAGATATTATAATGAAATATAGAGGTCCTCAAACATGCAAGGATCTGCCAACAATCTCTAATCTTACTATCTTCTATCTTCTCCTCAAACTGCCTCCTCAACTACAACTAAACAACTACATTTATACAATAAGCTATCGAACTGAGTCAGCCTTTAGATCCATAATCAACTGAAGGAATGGTTAGATCTTGGATCACATGCTTCCCAATGATGGATTCCAACATTAAATCTATGACCCAACATAAATGTACAAGTCGGCCACAACAGAAACTAAAACTAAACCCGTCGATTAGCAAAGATAACCGAGCAAAAGACAAGCAACATCGAGTGCCAGTGAAACAACTGACCACCTAGGAGATAACCAACCACACTCAGTAACCAAAGGAAACTAACCAACTCGGTCAAAGCAGGAACCGAGCAATACAAAAAAACCCAAATTTTTTTGGTGACACAGGATTGCCAAGGACCTGAAATGCTCCTACATCACATTGTCGAGAATATTGACCCTATAAATCTGAAGTATAAGCTTCCTCCTATCGTTGCTATAGAAATTGATTAAGATGGAGCATTATCCTCGATCCTGCCAAGATTTATATTGATTGAATATGTGTGTGCCTTCATCCACTACAAAATTGAAGACATATGTCAAGGAGAGATTGACACATCATACACATATTTGTTTGTGAATGGGAATTTGAAGAGAGACCACACACATTTTAAGACTAAGGGTTGGTCCATGCTATGCATGTACCAATGGTTTTCAAACATGACTAGATGAGGATTGTATTAATCTGAGTGCATTATCAGTTCATGTGGCTCGATGGACTAGTGAGAATCACAAAAGATGTCTTGCACATAGTAATAGAATTTCCGGTCAGCGATAGACCAAGGGCTTACAAGAAAACTGATAAGAAAAAGTTATGTGAGCTTACCAAAGCTAAATGGGATGGAAGAGGAATAAATTTATCTATAGTAGAAGACCCTAAATTAAATTTTTCATCCAACATCATATCCTACTGGATATTCCAATCATCTCAAGTAAATAGTGTACCCTACGGAGTAGTTGACACAACGTATAAGATTGTCAAAAAGGATATGAAGATAGATCTCTATGAAATATTGTTGAAATAGTTGGATGACAACATGAACACCATCAGGAAAGAAAAGACAAATACATTGAAGTTTGGACCACTGTTGGTATGTATTTTCTTTTACTTCCAAAATGTATTTCCTATAGTCGGTGAAGTAACTTGGAAAGTAGATAAACTGATTGTTTATCAAATTAGAGAGTTTATCCAAGGCATGGGTGATAATTTTGATTTGATCGTGATCAGAACATGATTTTTGATGATTAAGAGGAGGTTGGTTGATGTGTATATTGAAATCTGATTTTTTAGTATTTTGATATGTTTTAGTAATTTGTAGTTTCAGAGGTCTTTGGAGCATTTCTGGACCCATCTTCTTCTAAGAAAATTTGCCTCTAGATAATTTGATTATCTTTCCAACAGTGTAAGTGGCGTGATTTTTTGAGCTATGTGTAGAAAGTTATGTCTTCTACAAGTAGGCATAAATTTCAAAATAGTTTTTTTATTTTTATTAGTTTTTGAAGTTTTGGTTTTTATTATTATTTTGTAATAAACATTATGAGGACTATTCATTTCATTTCAAAGGTATTTTGGTGACCCTTCATATCCTTCATACATTGTATAAACTGGAGGTTTTGATTGAAATGAAAACTAGTTTTTGGCTTGCGTAATTTGTGATCTAGAAATTATTTTGTTTGTAATTAAAAATACCACATGTAACATCTCACACCACGTATTATACTCTAAATCTTTAATTCAGATCAGATCATGAAAGATTACTTTAGTAAATTTCAAACTAGAATGCACAAAAGATTCAGGATTCCACCTCAGTTAGTGGAACATTAAAATGATGAACTATGCTTTGAGGTTGATACCGACATATGCATCATAAGGGTTGTGGAGCCTAGAACTGAGTGGTTACCACCAATGGGATATGAGATCAATATAGATTCTACCACAATTCAAATAAAAGGATTATTGGAGAAACTAATTGATAGAAGTTCAACTCGGTATAGAATATATGAAGAGGTAAAGGAGAAAATAAGGGTATGTATATTGATACCTAATGAAATCAGGAAGACTAGAAGAATGATAATCACACTATTTGAGAATCGAGGCATTTCTACTATTGAAGATGAAGAAGTTGTTGAGTCTTTAGAGATCAAGGGGAAGAATATTAGAGAAAAGAAGAAGACCCCTATCCCAATTGGTACTAGACCATATACAAGGTCTACCTCCACATCAAGAGAAAAGAAGAAAGCATAAATAGAGCCCGTAAAAACAAAGACTCATGTTAGAGAAAATAAGGCTACTGGAAGGCCTAGAAGGAAGTTAAAGTTGCAAAAAGAGAGTGATACTTAGTTGGATGACCTATCATAGTTTAAGGTTACACAAAGTAAAAAGGTGAAAAGTCTTGGTGAATTTCTCAAGACACTTGAAAGGTATCATGGACATTAAGCTATGAAATAGTTAAAATATGACACAAGGAATGATGAGGAGAAGAATAAGCTTGAATAAATTGTCAATGCTACATTGCGTAAGTTTAGAATAACACTAGTTGAAGTAGCACAAAATCTTGAAGGAGAGTTATATCAAAAAATAGATGAAAGATGGAAGTATGCTCTTGCTTCCAAAAAAGAAATGAGAGAAAGGTCCCTTGCAATCACTATCCTAGACCTAACAAAGAGAGGAATCAAAGATACCCTAAAAGAATATTCAAAAATATTTCTAGTAAAGGAAAAGGCATTGATCATTATGGTCAGTAAATTGGAAGAAGTTTGAAAAGACACTAATGATGTTTGGAGAAATATATTCTCTATGGATCAATCGACTATTAAAGGGGTCAAAGAACAAGAGGACAAGTCTAAACTAGTTGAGTTGAAAAAAAATCAAGAAGAATTTATAATTGAGGATATAACTGAGGAAGATCCAGATGATACAGTAAAAGATGATGAAGATGTCATGGCAACCGAGGCCATAGATATAGAAGTTATGGATATAGATGATTCTACCAAGGCAAGATTTTTGGCTGAAGATCCTATAATTGTGTAGGTATTAAATTTTCTTGAGATAGAGGTGACAGGAGATGCCCCTGCTAATCCAACACGGGATACTGAAACTAAGGAGGCTGAGAAGACAACAGAGACTGAATCTATACAAGGTTACAATGAAGAGTCGGCCACTCCTACCGAGACCATAGAACAACACCATGCAGGAACAAGAAAAAGAGAAAGAAAAGGTAGAAGAGAAGAAAGAAGAAAAATAAGAGAAGAAGGAAGAAAATAAATACGAAGAGGAAAAGAAAGAAAATGAAGATAAAACTGAGGAGACATCAACACAATCAGATGCAAAGAAAGTATCTACTTCTAAGGGAAAATCAAAGAAAAGGAAATCTAAAAAAGAGGTTGACATAAGTGAACCTACTTTTATTCCAAAGGTTGATTACTTAACCTCGAGCACTAAGAAACTCTCTGAGTTTGGAGACCTATTGAAGAAAAAGGCTGCTCAAGATAATCTCATAGAAAAGAAGCAAAAAATAGATGTTTTGGAGTAGGTAAAAGTATTTTTAATGAGATTGTACCTGAGGCCACAATAAATGAAAAAGGAGATATTTACAGTCAGTTGAGATAACTGGTCAATCAGATCAACTAGCCCGACATAGATACAACCAAGTATATGCTACAATTTCATAAGAAGGAGATGGAGACAAAGGTGATTGAAGAAATTCTTCAAACAATTTCTTTAGATAAGGTCACTATTTTAGAGTTAATAAATGAATTAGAAAATGAGCTGCAAATAATTCTTTTATTATTTCAACAGATTTGTTTGATTTCCAATTTCACAAAGGAGATAAGAGAAAAAGATAATAATGAGAAAAAAGAGCTCACCAAGAAATTATCCAAAATTTCCATCGAGCCTAAGTCTATAAAAAAATACTATGAGAGGCTGAAGCACTTGATGGGATTGCAATATGAGTTAAGAAAGGAGGAGAATCATATCAAAATGGATCTACTTGAACTTCAAACAATTTTGATACCACACATAGAATCTCTGCAGAGACATATTCAAAAGGCAAAATATTTGGTTAGCACACCGGATGTCAGTGCTATGGATAGTATGGTAAGTCTAACAAAAAATTTGAATGAGACAATCATAGTGATACAGACACTTAAGGACACATGGAAGGAATCATTGAAGGATGCAAATGATAAGTACAAAACCATTTTTGACAAGATCCCCACACCAAGAAAGAATTAAGTTAATATTTTGGCATTTTTGTTAAAAAAGGGGAAATATTATGTACATATGTCAAAAGGAGGAATATATATAGAGTTCAGATAATGGAAAATATGTATACAGTATGGATATGTACTATAGATATAACTTTAGTGGGAGTAATATGTTTACCGAGGAAGAAGAATGGACAAGGATAAATTTTGAATTTTGTTGATGACTTTGAAGTTTTTAACAAACATACCAAACTAATGCCATAGGGGGACATTGATACTCCTTAGAGTTATTTTGTTGTCATTAGTTATGAGGAAGTCATATTTTTTTTCAAAGTCATTCGATAATGAATGAAAGACAAGTCGGTAAAGCAGAGAAAGCTATTCGATAAAGGAAATAAGAAACAAATAATTTTGATAAAGGGAAAGCAAGTATAGGCACCAAGAAAGACAAAATCGAGCACTGAGAACCAAGTTGTATCGAGATAAAACATCAACCAAACTAAGAAAAGAATATAGTTACCAAGTTAAGAAAATTGTGTTATCGAGCATAGAAGGCTGACACTAGAAGAATTTTTAAGTACATTGAATCTAGACGTCGAAAAGAAAACAATTTAAAAATATCGAGGAGATTGTATAACAAAACATTAGAGATTGAAACATGATGATTACACATGATTATGAGGTGAGATTTACCAATAATATTAAATAATGGAATATGCATTGGAGGAGTAACCAATGCTAGCACCGCTTGAAGAGATGATTCTAGAACACCTAGCACCGCTTCTAGAATTGTATAAATGGATCAAAGAAGTATAGAATCAGTGTGTCATGTATGAATGTCAAGAGGAGATTGCATGTATGAAGAAAATTAACAAGAAGGTAATGAACAGAGAAGTCACTAAGTACAAAGTAGTGAAACACAATTAGATATTATGATTCATAAGTGAATCTACCAAGTATTGAATTGTTATTGTGAAAAGTACACGGTATGAGGTAATGAGTTATTGAGCATAAAAAGTCTGAAAAGCATATGTTTGATGTAAGTGTGACAGACATATTTAGTGTTAATGATTAAAGATTAATCAAAATTGTAAAATTCTCTTAACTGAGCAGATCCTAATAGATCTTATTTGTAAATCTTTTAACCAAGTGTAGTTCTTAGATTAGAATTGTAAAATCCTTTCACAAGGTAGACTTAATAGTCTGAAGACTCTTAACTAAGTTAATACTCATAACAGGGTAAGCTATCATAAATAGCTAACATTGTAGCTCTAACCGAGCAAACTTTATACTGCATTAGTGAAGTCTTGTGGGTGTCACCCCGACCATAGTTTTTATCCTCTAACAAGGATTTATGTGATACCAAAATATTTGTGTTACGTGTTGACTTTTATATCTTTTATATGTTTCATGAGATGTATGCAAATGTTAAGGAATCAATAAATGGTTAGAAAGGAAAGTTTAATTTTTTTAAAAGTGTTTTACAGTATTGATTCACCCCTCCCCTCTTAGTACTCACCTTTGCATACTTAGTTCAACACATTGGGGAGACTCTCACTTACGCTTGGTTTGTAGGGGGAGGGATAACATGACAGGTTAGCCATAGAAATATCAGCAAATATGAATTATTTTCCCTAACATGATCTTAACCCATTAAAAATATATCTCAGATCGGTTATCGATGTTGTGATAACGGTGGAAAAAATAGCCAACAAATCTTTATTTTCAAACATTATAAGGGGAAAAAATTGATATATCTTAAGCTACATACATGTCTTTTACGCTTTTTCTTTAAATAGAATTTCATATTAACCATTGTTGAGAATTAGTGACAACTAAAAGTTTAAAAATATATAGGAAATAGTTCATTTTCCATAAATGATCACATATTTATATTTTCATTAACCCAATTCAAATTTAAGATAGGGTAACATCCCCTTAACCTAGTAAAACGTAATTGAACATGTTTGTAGCTAGGACATGGTTTGATGTGTCTAACCATGTGAAGACAACATGATATAAATGGTTTTAAATTTTTAAAGATTGTAAGATTCTAATGCATATTAGAAACTAGTTTGTGATGGTATTTATTTTTTTGGCATGGTTTTCAATAACACTTAATTTCATTGTGTACTTGCATTCAAAGGTAAAATTGTTGTCTTTAATTTCAATTACATGGTTGTAAGGTAATATGTATTATACATTTTTCATTTAGTAATTATACATTTATATGTTTCTATATATGAAAGTTTTTTATCTGCATATCCACCATGGTCCTAATGAGGCTCTATTGTGAATTAATATTTTTAAATTTTGAACATGATTTTAGAGAATATCAATACAATTCAAAATGAGCCACAACCCCCTCCACATCTCTTGCACTTTGCAAATTTTATGCAATCCATCATAGATTTTATTAGATCCATAGAAAATTGATCTAGATAGGTTTAAATGATGGATGGATGAGATGTGTGTGTTTTATGAAGATGGTATCCCTTATAAGGAGGTCAATGATTTACACATTACAAAACTACAATTAGCTCCATATTGTGTTGACCCTAACAGTAAACAACCAATTCTTCCAAATAAGAAAATAATTTCCATTGGGTGGTGCTAGGATCTATAGATAGCTACACATTTTGGGAGCAATGGTGGATGGAATTTAAGCATCCACCACACACTAATCAAGAAGTTCCCTTTTATTGTTTGAAAAAAATATGGGCTGAATTTGGATATGGTAAAAAAACACAATTATTTTGACATGAGATCATTTCAGGGGTTGGTGGCAGCATGCCACAAAATAGGATGGGGGGACATCTTGATTTTCTAAACAAGTGTGTGATGTTCCCATTGTTTCTCCTCTTTCTCTAGTGATTCTAGCACCTATAAAACATCAAGTAGTGGTTTCTACATTGGGTTTGTTGAGAACCTTTTTAGGCAATTTGAGAAAACATACCACACATATGAGGGGTGCCCCCTGTTGGGAGTATTCTTAATTTTTTGAGGTTTTTCTCCAAACGTTGGTTTAGTCCTCTGGTTTGTGAAGTTTTCCTAGGTACAGGTCGGAATTTCTTCAAAAAATTGTCATAGCCCTATTTCAAAAAATCCTTACCCTAGGTCTTGTCCTTGAAGAATTTTGAATTCATGTCAAAAACCCCAAAATGTTTTCCATTTTCAAAATAAACCCTAAGTCAATTACTTCATTTCTTTTTGAGTGTTACTTTTTAGGTCACTTAGGTCCATTAAAGAGCACATGCATTTATTTTTTACGTGGGGGTTATATCTCTTCCTAAGTCTAGAAACCCGGTGATATAAATAACATTTCCTATGACCTAATTACCTTGTATTCTAATGTTTTGATTTTCATCCAACCATGAATCTTCAAAGAAGATCTAACGGTGGTCACGTGTTCGCATGGAATATTTCCAAGCCATGTGAACATGCAAAATAACGATTGATTTTATAATAAAGCCTTATGCCGAAACAAGGTGGGACCACTGACAAGTATCTCACAAGTGGTGGCCTTTTATTTGCCAAGGACAGTAGGGCCGGTAACAGAAGAATCTCCAAGGGTTTAAAGTAGTAAAGGGAAGATCAGACGGCTGTCGTATAATCGCATGGGATCTTTTAAGCCTATGTGATCATGCGATAGGTCGTTGATCTTGCATTGAACCAAGTGCGATTCTCCCGTGAAACCTTTGACAGATGTACATAAATAATGTTTTCTCATTGGTTAGTATCAGTAGACACCGGTGCTCGGAAAGAAAGAAAGTACCTGACATTTTGCGAGGTGTTGCAAGCGTGGAATTTCTTTATTGACAAGGGTGAGGTGGGACCGGCAATGTAAAAGAAGACAATGACGGTGAATACTAATGGGTTTTCGCATGTTCACATAAGCTTCTCTTAAGCTATGTGATCATGCGAACAACATTTTGTGTTAACGGAGGAAGTTACAAGAGACTGCCAAAAATAGAAAGGTAATGTGATGGTTAGTCCCATGTCCGCGTGAGTGTTTTTCATGCCATGTGATCATGCGATAGGCCATTAGATCATCTACTAATGAGGATCGATGGTTCTCTTTCAAACTGAAGATAAAATGGTGCAAAGTTGAAGCTTCCCGTTGAAGAAGTGACAGTTCACTCTTCCGGAGGAGTAATTGTTTCAATCATGCTAAATTAATTGTTGACATGACTACTTTAGTGGCTCATATATCAGAATTTCATGCACTTTCAGAAGCACAAAGAGATCAAAAATTTGCAGAGACTCAGGCGTGAAAAATTTTGAGGTTTGGCTGCTATTCCCGGGTGGTTTCTGAGAAAAAAGGTTGGTGAAATTCTTGTGCGATTTGCTTCATTACTAAAAGAATCATAGTTCTATATTTTGTCTATCTTGCAAAGGTTTCTTTTAAAGATAAACCTTAAAATGGCACCAAGGAAAGAATTGTCAGGTAAAATAGAGTATAGTGAAAGAGGTTTGCACGAAGATTTATTGCAGTTACTTCCCGACTCTTCCACTACCCCAGTGAAAACCAAGAGTTTGATTCTCAAAGATCCTAGGGTAAAAATAGCATAAGGTTTATATGGCATGGCAAGTTTTATTAGAGAGGCCAAAATTGGTACAATCAACGCAAGAGGTGACTCTGATACCACAGGACTAGAATTATTCAAAGTAGGTTTTAGTCAGAGAAATGCCCCACCCTGCAAGCAATATATGGTAGTCTGACCTAGGAAAACTTGTCATGCCTGGTGTTTTTTTAGATGTAGATTTGATGACCCAGGTTGCAAAGAATTATGATCCAATCACTAAAGAAATTAGGGATGCAAAGGGAGTGTTATTGATTAAAGTTTATGCTAAAGAAATCAGGAAGGTGTTCAGGTAAAGTGAACCCTCAGAAAGTTTGGAGAGCATTGACTTTGAAGAACTAAAGCAAGTGTATAATGCACAAAGGAACTATTTTAGAGGCAAGTTGTTGGAGGATTTCTGCACCAAAATTGGAAAAATGGTTGTTGTGGGGCAGAACACTCAGGAGCCTTTTAAAATAGAATATTTTGATCTCAGAGCTAAGGGTGCATATTGGTCTTTATGTCAGGGTTTTGGAGAGGATGTTAGTGAAAGGGTGCCAATACACTTGATGTGCATGATGATCCAAATTTTACATGCACACATGTCTATCACTTTTGATTTTGCTCCTTTTATTGCTAAATTAATCCGTAATGGATTAGTAAAGATTCAAAAGAATGAAGGTGACAGGCCCTTTTGCTGGTACTCTTTCATAATGTACATGTTTCTGTTCAAAGGAGCAAGCTATTTTGAACAAGAAATGGAATTGGTGAGAAAGAAGGATGGTGAAGACATGCCAATCCAACTATGGAGCCTCACAATGACCTGGGATAAGAAGGATCATAGTTTCATCAATTTTGATAAACGTTTTGTAGCTAGACTCAGAAAGCTATTTGTCTTAGACAACCCAAGAATCCCAACAGTGTTGGCACATCTTGTTAGGCCAAACCAGTTTGCTAAGAACCTGAACATTGTACACAATTGGGGAGATGTTATTTTCTACAATGTATCAACTATTATCAGGTTGTATGGTTTCAGGGGGACCCCTTTTATATTGCCCTATTAGGTACCCCTTAGGATTGGAATTGCAGAGTTCTTGAGGCAATTAGGAGATATTGAGGAGTACGCCCTCACTGGGAAAGGCAAGGGAACTTTATTCCCAAATGTTAACATTGCCCATCAATTCATAATTACCAAGGGTGGATGGGTTTACATGGATAAAATTCTACCTCCATACCATATGGCTACTGCAATTGCCAGAACAGCAGATCCAGAAGGTTTCTATAATGAAATGTTTAAAAAGAGAGCCAAGTGTGCCATGATCAACCATATTTTTAATTTCCTTGAAGATATTGTCAGGAATGTAGCAAAGATACAGGAACAAGAGGTTATGAAAGAAAAATGGTTGATATATAGGAAGACACTAGATTTTATCCGGCAATTTGATTCAGGATGGGATCCCCTAAAAAGCATAACTCCAACGGGGAAGAAAATAGATACTCTTATGAATTGTTTTCAGGATATTTTCCAGACCCTAAATGAGAAGAAGGAAAAGGTTATGAAGGATGATCCATAATAGGCTAGACAATTATTGAGCAAGCCTGTGTTTGCAAAAGGGTTACCCCCAGGGAGGTACATGGTGCAAAAGAAGACTGGTTACAATGTGGTGATACCAGAATAGAGCCAGCAAAAGCAAATAGATAAAAGGGATATCCCATCAACCTCACAATAGGTTGGAAAGAAAAAAGAGATTATGGAGATCCCCGATTCTCCTCATCCTCAAACTTCTGAGGATATAATTGATTCTCCACCCCCATCAAAAAGGAAAAGATTGGAAGAGAGACCTGCTCATGTGGAAAAGGAGTACTCCCCATCACAGTCTCCTATAAGAATTTTTGATGACCAAGAGATTGCAGAACCAGTACAGCAAGTAGATGCTCTAGGTCAAATCTTTATGACTTATGAAGAAGTAAATGAGGGAGTGCCAGAGCTACCAGAAGAACCCAAGTTGGATTTAACAGCAGGGGAATTAGTAGGTACTGAACTGGACCCTGTAATCAAGCAAGCTTGTGAAGAATTTTTGGTTGATGACACTTTTGTTAAAACTAGGGCCTTTATGCAATTTCTTGGCAAATTAAACATCAAACAATTTCAAGCAATATATGAAAAGAGACATGAAGAGAATCTAGAGAAGGATTTACAATTCATAGAGGAAGAAGTGAAAATAGAGATGACTGCAAAGTTTAAACAAATCACTCCAGAACAGGGAAGAGATATGGTAAAGATGTCTGGAGTACTAATCCTCCCAGAATGGGATATAGCTGATGTAGTAGTGTTTGATGCAGTCAAAAAATAGACCACTCCTCTCCATAGAACTCTAGAGGAAGTAGACCAAACTACTAAGGGAGTCACTTTCAGTGATAATCATCAAGCATTGGTAATGTGGTCTTTAAGAAAGAATCAAAGTGATAAAGGAAAGCAAATTGTCAAAGATGACCCCTCAGGGAGTCTAATTGTAAGAAGAGTTACTAATACTTTTTTGGTGGAAGCATCAGTTATGGTAATGGCCACGGCACAATTAACAACAAAGGTGGTAGAAAAGGAAGCTAAAGAGAAGGAAGAGCTCACTGCAAAATTGGAAACAGTTTTGAAGGTTTATGGTGAGATGAAACAGGGGATTCTTGAGAGAGATATTCTGATTGCAAATTTAAGAAAGAAATTGGGAGAACATGGCCCAATACAATTATCAGAGAAAATTTAGATAGCTTCCTCCTCTGCAGGGCCTTCCTCATCAAGCCCTATTATTGAACTTCCCCCTTCCCCTTTTCCTCCCTCCATAGATGAAGAGGATATTGATCAAAAAGTAAAGGATAGGTTAGGTGAGAAGATAAAAGATGTTGTGTCACATTTTGTTGCAAAGGTGAGGCCTAAAGAAATATACAAATCTACAAAACAATTGGCAGATGTCTTAGCAATTTTTAGAAAGAGGTGGCTACTGTGGACAAAATTTTGGAAAGATGGTCTGCAAGAAAAGATAGTCTGAGGTCATGGTTTGATCAAAATAAGGATAAATGTGTTGTAAATATTGAGCTAGAAAATACTTACAGGGTTACCAAGGATCTTTTTCACTTTGAGGTAAATAGGGAGAGTATAAGAAGAAGGTCAGAAATCTTAAGGACAAGATATTTCCAAGATGATTTCAAAATTTTCCCTGGTCTTATTAAGGCAGATGGGGTAATCAAGGATAAAGGTCAATGGATGGAGCAAATAGATAGACAAGTACTGACTAAAGTAAATGTCATTCTATGTATAGATGATAATACCCCATTCGTACACTTTATTGAACTCCTTCAGGATGCTAGGATATACTTTGCTAGTGTGAGAATAGAGGTTCACCAGTTGGTTGTTGAGTGGGAAAAGTTATCCCCAAAGAAAGATGAGGTCCTTGCCTTTCATTGGCCAAGTGAAAAAACCTACCTGACTTGGGAATCCGCATATCTAACAAAAGATTCAGAAGAAAGGGCAATCAGGTGAAGAAGCGGTAGGTGTTAGTACTCCAAACCTTTGTAGATCAAGGTAAAAAGGGACAAAGATGTCAAGCAAGTTATCATAGACACGAATGTGACACCTAGCCAAATTTGAATTATGCATGGAACCTGATATAGAATTGGAGGAAGAGTGGTTTCAAATAGAGGATGATGTAAATTAGCTGGATGGTGGTCATCATTCATGCAACAAATTTAGCAACTACTCTGAAATATTTTTAGACAAAGATGCCACCTGCGGGATTGTTGGAAATAGATATTTGGAATCTGTTGTTGCAAACAACTTTGTCTGTTTGTAATCTTGTTTTTAGTGCAAGATCTTTTAACATCCATCTAAAGCTTGTTGCATCCTTTCAAGGATTCCAAGATGGCTGATTGGTATAAGTAGTAAGTCTTTGTTCTTTTCAGAGGAGGTTGAAAATATATACTGTAGAAGGAGGTTTGATTCCATTGTTGAAATCTTAGAATATTTTATCAGATTTTGAAATGTATTGATGCAGTGAAATTTTACTGGAATACAATAGAATTCCCTTGCATGATTTCAATTGTCTTCTTGTTTGAATTCTATGGCTTTTGTGTATTGAATCTGTAAGGTAGTTTTGATATACCATTTACAAGGTATCTGTGATTTTAATCTCTAGCTCCTTTCAAGGAAAGGGTAACATCTTTAGGTTAATTTCTAAGAGCTTAGGAATTTGGCAAGAATTTGATGATCAAATGTGTTTAAGAGAGGACAAATTGTAAGGCATTTCATCTGGAATTTGTTCATGTTTCATTTAGAAGATTTCTGTAAATATATGTTTCATTGTTTAACTCTATACCCAAAGATAAGGCACTAGTCTATCCTCGATTTGCAGAGATCTCATCCTCAACAAAACTTAAATAATAATTTACTTTCATGTATGTTTGAATGACTGAGAAGATAATGTTTGTATCCAAGATATAAACTATTGTTGTGATCCTTTCAAGAAGTAGATCTGAAATGGGTTAACCTACCCGAGTTCAAAGCTCGAAAGAAGAAGGAGTTTATCCTTGTCACGCTTGCCATTTTTTTGCAATGAGTGTTTACTTTTGTTAATGTCACGAATTGGATTTCTAAGCTCTGCATCAATTGCAGCAAGAGGTATTAGTTGATCATTGCTAGAACTTTTGATCCACTATAGGATTTCATTGTGAAGCGGTGAGTCTTAAGATAGGTACACCCACCTAGGTCTGTGGAGCCCAAAGTAGAAGAAGGACTTGGTCCTTATCAATTAGCCTTTTCCCTGTAAGAATCCGGAGTTGAGAACCTAAGAGTCAAGTTTGAAAACTATATTGGCGATTCTACATGAAAAAGAGCTAACAAATTGGTGACTTTGTTGGGGAACCTTCTAAATAGCATGCAATAGGTTAGTGCAAATCCTGTCTATTGTGCATTTGTAGACCAGTATAGAATAATTTCATTCCCACGTAAAAGTGGGTGCCGACTCTAAACTCTGTGCTACCAGTTGCTAATTGTTGTAAACTTTGCTAAAATTGTCATTCTATACCATGAGTCGACCAAGGTACACTAGGTCTTATTACAAGGATCACCTCGAAGATAATATGGGTGATGAGCTCCATACATCAAGTAGGAAATAATGGACTAGAAGAGGTCAGCATACTGCTAGTTCCCAAGGCCCTTCTCGAGAAAGATCTCGTGTCCCACTCCCTCATGAATCTTCATCCTCTTCTGATGATCCCGAACATGTCAAGAGGGTTACACCAAGTGTGCACATGCAGAAAGAAGTAATCACAAAGGTCACAGAAGCAGGTTATTTCCCTGCGAGAGAAACTCTAGAACAACCAGAAGAAACCTTTGCTACTGAGACCACCTCCTATGATTTTGAGAATTTGAGAGAAGAGGTGATTTCTTTAAGAAAAAAGGAGAGTGAACAACTAGCTGAGATTGCTAATAGGTTGAAAGCAAGGGAATAGCAAATCTGTGATTTGCTCATAGAGAGGCAGGAGCTTCTCAAGAGAACCAAGAAAAATGAGTCCCAAGTTATTGATTTAAACCAAGATGTTCAAGGTTTAAATAAGGACTTATTTGGTGACATGGAAGATTTGAGAAAGTAGGCTCAGGATAATAAATCTATGCAAGGTGAATTTGAGGGAACAGGCCATGTCTTAAGGCAATTGAATCCCTCTGAAATCCAGAGAAACAAGGAGATTATAACTACTCCCAAAGAAATCCCTGATAAGGGAAAACAAAAATTGGTGGGTATAAATATTAATGAGCCCAAGAAAATTGTGGTTCCTCCTAATGTACATTCTCAAACAAGTATAGACTTGGGGAAGGCTAGAAAAGCAAAGGAAGAATTGGCTATTCAACTGGAGAAACTTGAGTTGGAGGCTACTGCTGATGAAATGAAGAGGAAGATTACCTTCCTACATGCTAACATGAACACATCCACTAGTACCTCTATCCTTATCACCATAGGAACAACTCCTTTCAGTCAGCCCAATACTTCACTTCCAAATGCTCAAGCCTTTCACCCTAGACAAACTTTACCTGGACCAGTTCCTAATCAAGTTCCCATTATAGCTAGTGGTACAGTGGGAACTATACCCTGTCAAAATGTTGCAACTACCCCTCTGAATCAACCAAATATCCAAAGAAGACCAGTTCATTTGGATAGATATAGGCCTCTATTTTTTGATGGTATTCCTGGTCAACCTAATGCTATCCCTAATGAAATTAGAAAGAAGATCCCATTATTTACTGGGAATAATGTTATTACCTGTGAAGAGCATCTGAAGTTTTTTATAGATAAGGTAAATGATTATGAAATTGAACATGAAGATGTCATAATGAAGCTCTTTTTTCAATCATTGATTGAGGATGCCAGGGATTGGTATAGAGGGTTACCTGAGAACAGTATTGCATCTTGGGAAGAATTTGTCAGATGCTTTAAAGAGCAATATGCAGAACATGTGAACTCTAGCTACATGCTTAATGAGTTTAATAATATCAAGAAACATTACAATGATAGCATGTTAGAGTTTAATAGCCGATTCCAAAAGGCTATGTATAAACTATTCCAAGTATTGAGGCTAGATGATGCAGTCTGCATGACAACTTATTTCAATTCTATGGATGGTAAGATGTCTTACCTTTTGAGAGACAAGAATCCCCATACCCTTAGAGATGCTTTTAAGTTGGCCATAAATATTGAGAGTAACCAAAAGGCATTTGGCCAAATGTACAAAAGGGATGAAGGTAGACTGTGGAAAGAAACCAGACCACAACCTGCAAGGCCATCCAAAGAGGAGGATAGAATGGACAAAGGGCCTAGTAACACTAAACATTTCCCAGCAAGGTTTGATAAAGGTGGTAGAAACTTTCAAGATGTGAGACCTCCTTATCAAAGGCAAGACAAAGCCCCTAATCTGAGAGATATGCCTTACAAAACAAACTGGAAAGATGGGAGGCCTGTTCCTGATAATAATGAACCCCAAAAGGGAAGAGATACACCAGATCCCTTGAAGAAAAATATAGCACACAATGTGGAAAGTACCCCTTGGTGTATGGCCTATAATATGCCCCACTCACCATTCCAATGTGTTGTTGCTCAGGCTTTGGAAGAAGAGGCCAGTGATTCATATGCAGGAGATTATGAAGGATCTGAAAAGCCTGCTATTAACATGTTTACTACTGAACTAATGGGGGACCTTGAGTCCTCAGATGATGAATTTATTTTCCTTGATGTTGATCATAAGAGGAAGATTTTCTCTGATTATGAACAACAAATATTTACTCAGTCTGATCAGGAAGAGTTTGATAATGATGACTATAAAACTCACATGGTAGAATCTGAGTCAGATGAAAGACAATGGAGAAAGCCCAGTGAAGAAGAAATCAAGAGTTTAACTGTGGTTGCTATTACACAAGCAAAATCCTCATACAATTTGAGGAACAGAAAGGTAGGTAATGATCAGGGAGTCCCTAGATCAGCGTTTGTCAAAATTAATCCTTAGAATAAGGACTCCCCAAAGCCCACTATGATAAATAGTAAAGATGAAGGGTTTGAAGCTGAAAAGAAAGGGAAACAAGAAGTTACTATCGACAAGGTGAAAAAGAAATTTGGTAGGTCAAAGGATCACCCTGATCTTTGTACTGACTCCCCTACTTTTGATATGAGACATGCTTTGTCCCAAATGAAGGTTTCCATTCCTCTGCTTGAAATGTTCAAAATAGAAGAGCACAAAGTAGTAGCCCTGGCTCTCATAAGTGAGTAGAGAACTACTCCTATTTTACAAGATGAAGGGAAGTCCCTGGACAAGCCAGTTGTAATTAATGACATCTCTGATGTATGTGTTGGGACAATTGTGACACAGGAACCCTCTTCTATCAATCCTTTCTATGTTACTTTGCTTGTAAATAATTTTTTGCTGAAAAATTGTATGATTGACTCTGGTGCTGCGACAATTGTAATACCTTACCAAGTGATGAAGGAGTTAGGGTTGCAAGTTGATACATCCAATGGAAGGTGTTATGCCATGGACAAAAGGGTAGTACCTATTGTAGGGAGCCTAATTGGAATTGAAGTGAAAATTTTTGCATTCCCAGAAGCCACATATAAAATGGATGTGGTTGTTGTCGATACAAAACCTCACTATGGCATGTTATTATCAAGACAATGGGCTGCAGCAGTGGGTGGAAAATTGCAACTAGATTTATCATACACTACCATCCCAATAAATGGAACTGAGAAAGATGGGCTTTGGAAAATGTTCTTTGATGGTGGATGCTCCAAGGAAGGATCAGGAGCTGGTGTGGTGTTCATTTCCCCATCAGGTATTACATTTAAATACTCTTTCTTGTTAACTTTTGAGTGTACAAATAACACTGTCGAGTATGAGGCTCTGATACTGGGGTTAGAGGTGGCCATAAAACATGGTATTAAATATTTAAAAGTTCATGGTGATTCCCAGTTAATTATAGCCCAAGTGAGGTCTCAGTATGCTTCTAAAGATGAAAAGTTGAAACTATATAAACATGTTGTTTGGGATAGACTAGAGTTTTTTGATGCTTTCAATCTGCTTTGGGTAGAAATATCCAATAATATCATGGTAGATTTTCTTGAAAATGTTTCCCTTAAGAGTGAAGATATAACCCTCACTGGTGTGTCTATGTTAGAGGTCAAATCTAGACCTGCAGTGCTTGACAATGTATATAATTGGCAAGTTTTTGAGGATGACTTAGATATCCTTAGGTTCCTTCAAGGCCTTAATCAATATGATGGTCAGCAAATAGATCTCAATGAGATACAATAGTGTGTTGAGGGAAAAGAATGCATCATGGGGAATGAGATAGTGCAATTGCCATCCAACCACATACCTAAAGGGTTAGTAGAACTGGAAGGAATGTTCAAAATAAATGATGGTTTTCTGTCTCAGAAGTCTAACACTAAAATGGAGGATTTAGAGGAAATAAACTTGGGTTCAGAAAACTCCCCACAAATGGTATAAATTGGCAAGAAACTGAGCAAAGAGATCAGAGGAAATTTGATAAGACTTCTAAAAAAGTACAAGCATGTATTTGCTTGGTCCTATGATGACCTCAAAGCTTATAGGGCTGACCTGTTTCAGCATGAAATCCTCTAAAAGAGGAAACCAAGCCTTTTAGACAGAAGCGGAGACCCATTAACCCTTTATTGGCTACCAAGATGCAAGTTGAGTTGACAAAACTGAGAGATGCTGGTATTATTGAACCAATTAGGCACTCAACTTGGGTTTCGAATCTTGTGCCAGTAAGGAAAAAGAATGGTGATATTAGGCTCTATGTTGATTTCAGGAACTTGAATGTGGTTTCACTTAAGGATAACTATGGATTGCCCAATATGGAGGCTATGCTACATAGGGTGACTGGATGTGAACTCTTGTCAATGATGGATGGTTTCTCCAGGTATAATCAAGTGTTGGTCAAAGAATCAGAACAATTTAAGATAGCCTTTACAACCCCATGGGGAACATATGTATATGTTCGCATGCCTTTTGGGTCTGAAAAATGTTGGAGCAACATTTCAGAGAGCCATAGATGTTGCATTTGAGGAATTGATAAATGTTTTAATGGTTGTTTATCAAGATGATCTCACTGCTTATTCCAAGAAAGCTGAGGATCATTGTTCCCATTTGGAGAAGGTCATTCTTAAGGCCTTAGAATTTGGTGTGTCCTTGAATCCCAAAAAGTGTCAATTTGTTGTGATAGAGGGGAAGTTACTTGGACACAAAGTGTCAAACGAAGGAGTCAAGATTGATCCTGAAAGAGTAGAAGCGATTCAAAAGGTCCCTCCACCAGAGAACATAAAAGGTGTCCAATCATTTTTGGGACAAATTAATTTTGTAAGAAGATTTATTGCTAACTTTGCAGAATTGGTCAAGCCCATAGTGAAGTTCCTAAAGAAGGATGTGAAGTTTGATTGGAACCTTGAAGCTCAGCAAGCTTTTGTAAAAATCAAACAAGCAATTCAGGAGGCCCTAGTTTTGGTATCACCTAATTACTTGAAACCATTTTCTCTATTTTCTTTTGCATCTTTTCATACTATTGCAGCTATCCTTTTGCAAAAGGATCAAGAAGGGTATGAGCATCCTATAGCCTTTTTCAGCAAGTCATTACAGTCTGTTGAATTAAATTATGAACTAATGGAAAAGAAAGCCTATGCACTTGTGAAGGCAGTCAAAGCTTTCAGACCATATCTAGTCTGCACAAAGGTTAGTACTTATGTGCCTCATGCTGCAGTAAAGGATATCTTAACACAGAGTGAAGTCATAGGAAAGAGGTGCAAATGGATAAACAGGATTCAAGAGTTTGACCTGGAAATTCATATTACAAAATTGGTGAGAGGATTGGGACTTGCTAAGTTAATGACTGGGGAAAATATGGACCTTGTTCAGGTAAATAATGTTGCTGCTAACATTGATATGATTACTAGTATTGAAATGCAACCCTGGTACAAGGATGTTATTTATTTTATTAAAAATGCTAAATGTCCACCTGATTTGAATGATAATCAAAGGAGTCTGAGATTGCAAACTCAGAGATATGTGTTGATCCAGGGTGATTTGTACTGGAAGGATAATGATGGTATTTTACTCTTTTGTCTGGATAAGCATAAATCAGAGAAAATGTTAAAGGAAATGCACTCTGGAATGTGTGGAGGACATCATTCTATTCGATCAACAGCTCATAAAATCTTAAGAGCAGGATACTATTGGCCTGTGTTGTTCAAAGACACTCATTCTTATGTGAGGAAATGTGAACCTTGTCAAAGGTTCTCTAAAAAATTAAAGTTTTCAGGTGCATTATTATTGAACCCTGTTGTTGTAGAAGCTCCTTTTGCAATGTGGGGTATGGATTTTATTGGATAATTCTCTGAGAAGTCTAGTGGGGGACATAGTCACATTTTGGTGGCTACTGATTATTTTACCAAATGGATTGAAGCCATCCCAACCAAAAGGGCAACCAGTGCTGTTGTGATCGAGTTTCTGATGAACAACATAATTACTAGATTTGGTGTCCCTATTAAATTGGTTGTTGACAATGCTATGAGCTTCAGGTCATAGGAGATCACTAATTTTTGCTCAGAAATGGGCATAGTATTGTCTTACTCATCCCCTTATCATCCACAAGCCAATGGATAGGCTGAATCTAGCAACAAGAGTATTTTGCAGATTCTGAAGAAAACCCTGGAAAAGAATAAGAGAAGTTGGCATGTAAAATTAAAGTTAGCACTATGGGCTGATAGGATTTTTGAGAAGAGGGCTACTGGTAAGTCCCCTTTTGAAATGGTATATGGTGCTAAATCAAGATTGCTAGTAAATAACCTCCTTCCGATCTATAAGTTTATGCAAGAAGAGGACATGGAAATCAGTGATCCACTGCAGGACAGAATGGTTCAGCTGATTAAATTAGATGAGATTAGGAGGGAAGGACAAAAGGAAAATATGAAGTTGCAGTAGAAGATGAAATTTCTTTTTGATAAAAGAGCAACTGTGAGAAAATTCCAGCCTGGTGATATGGTTCTCCAATGGAATGTCAAGGTTGAAGATGAAGGGAAACACAAAAAATTTGAGTCTTTGTGGATGGAACCTTATATTGTTCATCAGACCCATGGTAAGGACTCATATTTCTTGCAAAATTTGGATGGTGAAGAGCAGGAATTGCCAGTGCATGGACAATTCCTGAAAATTTTCTTCAGTTAATTCTTTTTCCATGCACAGTAGGCTTGTATATATGTATAGGTGTGTTTGTTTCTATTGTGTGTTTGTTTCCTATTTTAGGTTAAGGTTTTGTGGTCTGCCTCCCAGAGATTCGTAAGTTCTTTCTATGATTTTGCAATCAAGCATCCTCAGATAGAGCCACTGTTGGGAGTATTCTTAATTTTCTGAGGTTTTTGTCCAAACATTGGTTTAGTCCTCTAGTTTGTGAAGTTTTCCTAGGTACAAGTTGAAATTTCTTCAAAAAATTGTCATAGCCCTATTTCAAAAAATCCTTACCCTAGGTCTTGTCCTTGAAGAATTTTGAATTCATGTCAAAAACCCCAAAATGTTTGCCATTTTCAAAATAAACCCTAAGTCAATTACTTCATTTCTTTTTGAGCGTTACTTTTTAGGTCACTTAGGTCCATTAAAGAGCACATGCATTTATTTTTTACGCAAGGGTTATATCTCTTCCTAAGTCTAGAAACCTGGTGATATAAATAACATTTCCTATGACAAATTACCTTCTATTCTAATGTTTCAAGTTTCATCCAACCATGAATCTTCAAAGAAGATCTAACGGCAGTCGCGTGTTCGCATGGAATAGTTCCAAGCCATGCGAATATGCAAAATAACCAT
This sequence comes from Chamaecyparis obtusa, assembly GCA_027943335.1. Taxonomy (NCBI): domain Eukaryota; kingdom Viridiplantae; phylum Streptophyta; class Pinopsida; order Cupressales; family Cupressaceae; genus Chamaecyparis; species Chamaecyparis obtusa. The sequence goes on from BSBK01002112.1 coordinate 1,000,930, forward strand.
TGATTCTATAATAAAGCCTTATACGGAAACAAGGTGGGACCACTGACAAGTATCTCACAAGTGGCGGCCTTTTATTTTCCAAGGATAGTAGGGCCGGTAATAGAAGATTCTGCAAGAGTTTAAAGCAGTAAAGGGAAGATCGAACGGCTGTTGTATAATCACATGGGATCTTTTAAGCCTATGTGATCATGTGACAGGCCATTGATCTTGCATTGAACCAAGTGTGATTCACCGGTGAAACCTTTGATAGATGTGCATAAATAATGTTTTCTCATTGGTTAGTATCAGCAGACACCGGTGCTCGGAAAGAAAGAAAGTACCTGACATTCTGCGAGGTGTTGCAAGCGTGGAATTTCTTTATTGACAAGAGCGAGGTGGGACCGGCGATGTAAAAGAAGACAATGATGGTGAATGCTAATGGGTTTTCGCATGTTCACATAAGCTTCTTTTAAGCTATGTGATCATGTGAATAGCATTTTGTGTTAACGGAGGAAGTTACAAGAGACCGCCAAAAATAGAAAGGTAACGTGACAGTTAGTCGCATGTTCACGTGAGTGTTTTTCATGCCATGCGATCATGCGATAGGCCATTAGATCATCTGCTAATGAGGATCGACAGTTCTCTTTCAAACTGAAGATAAAATGGTGCAAAGTTGAAGCTTCCCGTTGAAGAAGTGACAGTTTGCTCTTCCGGAGGAGTAATTGTTTCAATCGTGCTAAATTAATTGTTGACATGACTACTTTAGTGGCTCATATATCATAATTTCATGCACTTTCAGAAGCACAAAGAGATCAAAAATTTGCAGAGACTCAAGCGTGAAGAATTCTGAGGTTTGGCTATTATTCTCAGGTGGTTTCTGAGAAAAAGGTTGGTGAAATTCTTGTGCGATTTGCTTCCTTACTAAAAGAATCACAGTTCTGTATTTTGTCTATCTTGCAAAGGTTTCTTTTAAAGATAAACCTTAAAATGGCACCAAGGAAAGAATTTTCAGGTACAATAGAGTATAGTGAAAGAGGTTTGCATGAAAATTTATTGCAGTTACTTCTCGGCTCTTCCACTACCCCGGTGAACACCAAGAGTTTGATTCCCAAAGATCCTAGGGTAAAAATAGCAAAAGGTTTATATGACACGGAAAGTTTTATTAGAGAGGCCAAAATTGGTACAATCAACGCAAGAGGTGACTCTGATACCACAGGACTAGAATTATTCAAAGTAGGTTTTAGTCAAAGAAATGCCCCTCACCCTGCAAGCAATATATGGTAGTCTGACCTAGGAAAACTTGTCATGCCTGCTATTTTTTTAGATGTAGATTTGATGACCCAGGTTGCAAAGAATTATGATCCAATCACTAAAGAAATTAGGGATGCAAAGGGAGTGTTATTGATTAAAGTTTCTGCTGAAGAAATCAGGAAGGTGTTCAGGTTAAGTGAACCCTCAGAAAGTTTGGAGAGCATTGACTTTGAAGAACTAAAGCAAGTGTATAATGCACAAAGGAACTATTTTAGAGGCAAGTTGTTGAAGGATTTCGGCACCAAAATTGGAAAAATGGTTGTTGTGGGGTAGAACACTCAGGAGCCTTTTAAAATAGAATATTTTGATCTCAGAGCTAAGGGTGCATATTGGTCATTATGTCAGGTTTTTGGAGAGGATGTTAGTGAAAGGATGCCAATACACTTGATGTGCATGATGATCCAAATTTTACATGCACACATGTCTATCACTTTTGCTTTTGCTCCTTTTATTGCTGAATTAATCCATAATGGATTAGTAAAGATTCAAAAGAATGAAGGTGACAGGCCCTTTTGCTGGTACTCTTTCATAATGTACATGTTTCTGTTCAAAGGAGCAAGCTATTTTGAACAAGAAATGGAATTGGTGAGAAAGAAGGATGGTGAAGACATGCCAGTCCAACTATGGAGCCTCACAATGACCTGGGATAAGAAGGATCATAGTTTCATCAATTTTGATAAATGTTTTGTAGCTAGACTCAGAAAGTTGTTTGTCTTAGACAACCCAAGAATCCCAACAGTGTTGGCACAGCTTGTTAGGCCAAACCAGTTTTCTAAGAACCTGAACATCGTACACAATTGGGGAGATGTTATTTTCTACAATGTATCAACCGTTATCAAGTTGTATGGTTTCAGGGGGACCCCTTTTATATTGCCCTATCAGGTACCCCTTAGGATTGGAATTGGAGAGTTCTTGAGGCAATTAGGAGATATTGAGGAGTGTGCCCTCATTGGGAAAGGCAAGGGAACTTTATTCCCAAATGTTACCATTGCCCATCAATTCATAATTACCAAGGGTGGATGGGTTTACATGGATAAAATTCTACCTCCATACCATATGGCTACTGCAATTGCCAGAACAGCAGATCCAGAAGGTTTCTATAATGAAATGTTTAAAAAGAGAGCCAAGTGTGCCATGATTAACCATATTTTTAATTTCCCTGAAGATATTGTCAGGAATGTAGCAAAGATACAGGAACAAGAGGTTATGAAAGAAAAATGGTTGGTATACAAGAAGACACTAGATTTTATCCGATAATTTGATTCAGGATGGGATCCCCTAAAAAGCATAACTCCAATGGGGAAGAAAATAGATACTCTTATGAATTGTTTTCAGGATATTTTTCAGACCCTAAATGAGAAGAAGGAAAAGGTTATGAAGGATGATCCAGAAAAGGCTAGACAATTGTTGAGCAAGCCTGTGTTTGCAAAAGGGTTACCCCCGGGGAGGTACATGGTGCAAAAGAAGACTGGTTACAATGTGGTGATACCAGAATAGAGCCAGCAAAAGCAAATAGATAAAAGGGATATCCCATCAACCTCACAATAGGTTGGAAAGCAAAAAGAGATTGTGGAGATCCCCGATTCTCCTCGTCCTCAAACTTCTGAGGATATAATTGATTCTCCACCCCCATTAAAAAGGCAAAGATTGGAAGAGAGACCTGCTCATGTGGAAAAGAAGTATTCCCCATCACATTCTCCTATAAGAATTTTTGATCACCAAGAGATTGCAAAACAAGTACAGCAAGTAGATGCTCTAGGTCAAATCTTTATGACTTATGAAGAAGTAAATGAGGGAGTGCCAGAGCTACCAGAAGAACCCAAATTGGATTTAACAGCGGGGGAATTAGTAGGTACTGAACTGGACCCTATAATCAAGCAAGCTTGTGAAGAATTTTTGGTTGATGACACTTTTGTTAAAACTATGGCCTTTATGCAATTTCTTTGGAAATTAAACATCAAACAATTTCAAGAAATCTGTGAAAAGAGACATGAAGAGAATCCGGAGAAGGATTTACAAGTCATAGAGGAAGAAGTGAAAATAGAGATGACTGCAAAGTTTAAACACATCACTCCAGAACAGGGAAGAGATATGGTAAAGATGTCAGGAGTACTAATCCTCCCAGAATGGGATATAGTTGATGTAGTAGTGTTTGATGCAATCAGAAAATAGACCACTCCTCTCCATAGAACTCTAGAGGAAGTAGAACAAGCTGTTAACGGAGTCACTTTCAATGATAATAATCAAGCGTTGGTAATGTGATCTTTAAGAAAGAATGAAAGTGATAAAGGAAAGCAAATTGTCAAAGATGACCTCTCAGGGAGTCTAATTGTAAGAAGAGTTACTGATACTTCTTTGGTGGAAGCATCAGGTATGGTAATGGCCACGACACAATTAACAGCAAAGGTGGCAGAAAAGGAAGCTAAAGAGAAGGAAGAGCTCACTGCAAAACTGGAAACAGTTTTGAAGGTTTATGGTGAGATGAAACAGGGGATTCTTGAGAGAGATATTCTGATTGCAGATTTAAGAAAGAAATTGGGAGAACATGGCCCAATACAATTATCAAAGAAAATTCAGATAGCTTCCTCCTCTGTAGGGCCTTCCTCATCAAGCCCTATTATTGAACTTCCCCCTTCCCCTTTTCCTCCCTCCATAGATGAAGATGATATTGATCAAAAAGTAAAGGATAGGTTAGGTGAGAAGATAAAAGATGTTGTGTCACATTTTGTTGCAAAGGTGAGGCCTAAAGAAATATACAAATCTGCAAAACAATTGGTAGATGTCTTAGCAATTTTTCAGAAAGAGGTGGCTACTGTGGACAAAATTTTGGAAAGATGGTCTGCAAGAAACGATAGTCTAAGGTCATGGTTTGATCAAAATAAGGATAAATGTGTTGTAAATATTGAGCTAGCAAATACTTACAGGGTTATCAAGGATCTTTTTGACTTTGAGGTAAATAGGGAGAGTATAAGAAGAAGGTCAAAAATCTTAAGGACAATATATTTCCAGGATGATTTCCAAATTTTCCCTGGTCTTATTAAGGCAGATGGGGTAATCAAGAATAAAGGTCAATGGATGGAGAAAATAAATAGACAAGTACTGACTAAAGTAAATGCCATTCTATGTATAGATGATAATACCCCATTCGTACACTTTATTGAACTCCTTCAGGATGCTAGGATATACTTTGCTAGTGTGAGAATAGAGGTTCACTAGTTGGTTGCTGAGTGGGAAAAGTTGTCCCCAAAGAAAGATGAGGTCCTTGTCTTTCATTGGCCAAGTGAAGAAACCTACATGACTTGGGAATCTGCATATCTATCAGAAGATTCAGAAGAAAGGGCAATCAGGTGAAGAAGTGGCAGGTGTTAGTACTCCAAACCTTTGTAGATCAAGGTAAAAAGGGACAAAGATGTCAAGCAAGTTATCATAGACACGAATGTGACACCTGGCTAAATTTGAACTACGCATGGAACCTGATACTAAATTGGAGGAATAGTGGTTTCAAAGAGAGGATGATGTAAATTAGCCGGATGGCGGTCATCATTCATGCAAAAAATTTTGCAACTACTCTGAAATATCTTTAGACAAAGATGCCACCTGCGGGATTGTTGGAAATAGATATTTGTAATCTGTTGTTGCAAGCAACTTTCTCTATTTGTAATCTTGTTTTTAGTGCAAGATCTTTTAATAGCCATCTGAAGCTTGTTGCATCCTTTCAAGGATTCCAAGATGGCTGATTGGTATAAGTAGTAAGTCTTTGTTATTTTCAGAGGAGGTTGAAAAAATATACTGTAGAGGGAGGTTTGATTCCATTGTTGAAATCTTAGAATATTTTATCATATTTTGAAATGTATTGATGCAGTGAAATTTTACTGGAATACAATAGAATTCCCTTGCATGATTTCAATTGTCTTCTTGTTTGAATTCTATGGCTTTTGTGTATTGAATTTGTAAGGTAGTTTTGATATACCATTTACAAGGTATCTGTGATTTTAATCTCTAGCTCCTTTCAAGGAAAGGGTAACGTCTATAGGTTAATTTCTAAGAGCTTTAGAATTTGGCAAGAATTTGATGATCAAATGTGTTTAAGAGAGGATGAATTGTAAGGCATTTCATCTGGGATTTGTTCATGTTTCATTTAGAAGATTTCTGTAAATATATGTTTCATTGTTTGACTCTATACCCAAAGATAAGGCACTGGTCTATCCTCGATTTGTAGAGATCTCATCCTCAACAAAACTTAAATAATAATTTACTTTCATGTATGTTTGAACAACTGAGAAGATAATGTTTGTATCCAGGATATAAACTATTGTTGTGATCCTTTCAAGAAGTAGATCTGACATGGGTTAACCTGCCCGAGTTCAAAGCTCGAAAAGAAGGAGTTTATCCTTGTCACACTTTCCATTTTTCTACAATGAGTGTTTACTTCTATTAATGTCATAGATTGGATCTCTAAGCTCTACATCAGTTGCAGCAAGAGGTATTAGTTGATCATTTCTAGAACTTTTGATCCACTATAGGATTTCATTGTGAAGCAGTGAGTCTGAAGATAGGTACACCTGCCTGGGTCTATGGAGCCCGAAGTAGAAGAAGGACTTGGTCCTTATCAATTAGCCTTTTACCTGTAAGAATCCAGAGTTGAGAACTCAAGAGTCAAGTTTGAAAACTATATTGGTGATTCTACATGAAAAAGAGCTAACACCCCCATCATATTGCATTATTTCAAGAGTTACGAGAAAATATGTGTGGGAATAAGTACTCTTGGCTCTTCTAATGTGTCTCATGGTGAAGATGATATTTCATCCTATGTCAACTTTCTCTTTTCTAGGGATCATCTGGTAGAGGTATACATATAAGTCATTGATAGAAAAATATTATTACAATATTAATAAATTATATATATTTTAAATTCCATAATATCTGGATTGTTTGGTGTATAGATGATGGATCTTATTTTGTCAACTACCATGGACATGACTAACAATTTCTATTTTGCATCCATACTTAGAGAAATTGGCACACCCTCCATAGTATGCACATTGGTCTCTAGATTGAAGCACATTTAAAATAAATAATTAAAAATTGATTTTAATAGCATGCAATAAATTTTTTGCAACTCTAGGGCATAGGACAAGTGGAAAAGGTTATCTCGAGTTCACATCCTCATCCATCAGTTGTTGGGTATCACATACCTTCAGTGTTTTTTTTTTTCTATAATAAGCATGTATATACTTATAAATATGTACTAGTTGAATTCATACAATCATTTAAGATTTATTGAATGTTCTTATTATTTATGTTTTTAGGTTGACACTACTATTAGGATTGGTATTGCTTTTGATATTAAGAAAATTCAACTTCATCTATCATCAATATCACTTGAGGTCATTTATTAAAATTAAATTTGCAATCTATGATTTTTAGGTATTTTATAGGGATTATCAAAATCGACCCAATTGAATACAATGTTTTGTAACATTTTTTTTACAAGACCTAACCATTGCGACATTCAGTGTTGACATGGCTACACCTCCATGTGTCACAGAGGACATTATCGATCACCTTCAAGCACTAATTCAAATTTTCATTATTTAATTAATTAAAATTGATTTATACATTGAATTTTAATCATACACATGTTTGTTTAACATGCACAGATTGACACAACCAATGAGTAGACATTACATGTGGACTAGGCATTTGGAGACACTTAGAAAATTCCCATAGATGTAGTTTCAATGAACTTTGTAATCTACTCACACTTTTATATAAATTCATGTGCTCACAATTTTATATAAATTGTTTAGTTGAGAATTTGATTTCAAGAACTTGTTTCTCTTGTGCAGGATGGTACAACTCCATCAACTTCACATGGAGTGAAAATGATTGTAAATCATAATTATGATTAGAGTTAGACTGCATACCTATTTGAGTTTCTCATATTATTAGTATTTCATGTGAACTTGTGATGTTTCATGGACTTGTTATTCTATTTCATTTACATGTTATGAGGACTATTTGAATGACTTGTTATAGTATTTCATGTGGACCTGTTATCCTATTTCACTAACCTCATGTGGACTTATTTTCCTATTTTATGGACTTCTTATAGTATTGAAACTCTTATATTCATAAGTTTAGCTTAACATATACATTATATTGCATCATTATTAGTGAATTAATCTAAATGATAGGTTTAAGACAAATCTAGTATAATTATTTCTTGTTACTTGATTAATAAATCTCCCTATTTAGAACTTATTAATAAAATATATACCTTATTAGATGTTGATAGGTAGAAAATCCTTTGTTTCATATTTAAAGATATTTAGTTTTTAATCTTATGTTTTCATTACTAAGAAAATTAAGCCTAAAATAGATGTAAAAGAACATAAATACATCTTAATGAGATATAATGTAAAAAAATTTAAGATTTGGAATCCACTAATAAAAATAAATAATTAAATATCAATTAAACAATTAAAATAATATAATTAAATGTCAATTACATAATTAAACTAACATTAGTGTAGAATATTAAACAATTAATACTATAATGAACAAATATCAGTGTGGAACATTAAACAATTAAATTTAATAACATGGGTTAAAATTAAATTGTTCAACATAGAACAATGAAATTGTTCCCAATACAATTACAAAAAAAAATTGGACTAATACAAGTGTACACCATTACAACATATGTATATAATGTATCTATAACCACAAACAAAATTTCATATAATGGACATGTTCTTGTAGGGGACCTACAACAAAAAATGAATGTACAAGTAAGTTATCCTAGCTTCAAATTATGCAAGAAAATATAATTTTAAATAAAATTTTAGACAATTGTACTTACCATGTATTAAAATTTCAATTAGTCACAAATTGGAAAATGCAAAATTTCTAGTTGGCATTTGTGCCATCAAGTTGTGGGACACTTGAATAACAAAATAATTAGATATATAATATATAAGAAGAATATATCTTAAGGGGGGGGGGAGAGTAATATTATGTATTGAGGGGGGGGGGGGGGGGGGGGGGGTGTGTAGGCGGGGGCATGACTTAAGGGGTTTTAAGAGGGTTGATTAATGATAGGAATGAAAAAAATGAATCTAAATTATATATCAACTATTAAAATCAGGTATATAGAACCAAAAAATTACATGTATTCATTCATTGCAGTGTACCATCGACATCCTCTCTCTTATTGAATGAATTTGTATTGTCTCATGTTCTTCCATTGAGTGTCCATATTATTTATTAACATGTATCCCTCGATATATTTCTAATTTAATATTTTTTGTCACTACCAAATGTAAGTATTGTATAATATTCTCTCTATTTGTTAGTCTTGGAAAGTTGGCAAACCATTCCTTCTTGTTAGGTATTTGCATAGGCTTGTACCAACTACCACCATAAAACCAATTGGATGCTCAAAACCATCATCATCTAGTCACTAACAAATTAATTTTTTCTTAGGCTCTACACATCAAGCTAGCCAATACTTATTTTCCTCTTCATTTTCCTAGAGTGCAACAAAAACATATACATGTCCTACAAACCAAAATTAAATAAATAAAGAGTGATTTATAATTTAAATGTAATCATATTATATGAGACACATAAGTAATGTAATTTAAATAAAAAGCAATTTGAATTAAATTACCAGGTTGTATGAGATCTGAAATGGGATCGTAGTCATTTGATGCAAACATGTGATCTTTCTCTTTATTTATTGTGTGAAGTTCATCATGCACATCTGTCCCGTGTCAACAATTTTTTTTTTTCATTATTCAACCCATTTTGTATTCTCATATGCTTCCAAATCACCTACAACACAAAACTAACAAAAACATGCAAGCTCCCTAATCCATATAGTCCAAGTGTTAGAATCAAAATTCTTGAATGAATGTCATTTAGTTGATGCATTGATTTTATTAGAATCATGTCATGAAAGGATATTATACTCTTTAACAAGCCAAATGAAGCATCTCATTATGGAGTTCAAACTTGATCCTATAGATGATCTTTAATTGCACAATTTTATAGTTGCACACACATCTTTAAATTTGAAATTATCCTCAAATTTTAGTTTCTCTCTACAAAGGGCTCTCTTAACACATGCACTAGCTCCATCGTGTTCTCCTTTCCCATGTCCAACCTTAGAAAAGATTCACTAATGTTGGATGTTATTTTTCTTGTATGTCATACTCAACCAATAAAATATTCTAGCATTCTTGAACTATCAAGTGCAATTATCTAACCTTATTAGATGTTGTGTCATATAAAATTATCTTTCCCTTACATTGTCATAAAATTTCTTGAAGCAATACTAAACAAAATCTAATGAGTGTAATTGATTATGACACATAGAAATGGTACTCCCTCAAAGAAAATTGATTCTCTTATGTACTATAAGGTGCATGCCTATATATAATATGAACAAAAATGACTACTTTCACTAATTATAATACTACGATTGGATCCCTTCTTGTGGTGCAAGCATGTAGTTCTCTACAAAGTCAACAACTGGAAGTATACTACCAATTCAAAATGTATTCTTGCATATGCAAAATTGCCCATCAATGCATCAAGAATGTTGTGAGTGTTTCACATATTTTAGTATGATCTTACTCTTAATTCATTGATAAATGCATGTACAATTTTTTTTTCAATGATTAAATCACACCATTTTCCAACCTTTCCATCCTTTAGTGGATACTCAACATTTTTAAATCTTTTTACATCAACTAATTTTTGTCCAAAATTATTTGAGACATTCTCATACAAACATTCACCTAACAATGCAAGGTTTCCACATATAACGTGTACACCACAAACATGTGCATTGAAAAGAAATAATTTCTCTTTAGATAGTTTACAAAAAAACATGATTTAAACTCCTTTATTGTTTGAGGTGGCATATTAATACCACATTCCTACAATATTTTGTTAGTATTCATGGTAGAATGTATATATCAAAATGTATCATAATAGAAACAAGATTGAACATGATTTTTACAACAAAAGGGAGATTCTTTCCTTGTTAATTTTTACATATCATGGTTTAAATTTTTTTAAAGGTCTTTGAATAATGCTAATATTTGTTAACATTGAATCATCCAAAGACCTTTTATACAATTAAGTTTGAGTCACGTCTAAAAGGTGTTTTGGATTTGGATCACAAATTTTCAACCTGACTCTTAATTTCAAAACATTTGTGTCATTAGGTGAAACCCTTCTATTATCATGTCAATATTTTTCAATCAAAGTTCTGACTTCATCATTTAGTTTCATGTCAGAGCTTGGGAATATTCTACTAAAACTCCATGATTGGTTCATTGGATCATTTTCAATGTCAACTCTTGGCTTTGTAGATCTTGTCAAAGTTTTATGATGTATATTTAGATATTCACTTATGTAGATTGTTCTTTTATTCAAAGTTGTTTTGTTGACTGAAGTTGTTGGTATTTCTTGCAATGCCACATTCTTATCTTTATATCAACTTTTATTTTTAATTTTACCAATGACACTAGCAAGGGTAGATACAACATTTTTTATCATTCATCCTTCTTTTGAGGTTTGACATAAATGCCTAAACTATTCATCACTTTTTACATTTTTATCATTTTCATTAACTGTAACATTAGTTGACATTGAAATCCAAATTTTTATTATAAAAAATTGTCTAAACAATCTATTCCCATATGTTCTAATTTGTCTCCATGAAACAAAACTACAAAGATTGTCCAACACATTACTTTCAATTAAAAAATGTTCATTATTTTCATTATCACTCAAAGAAGAGGTTTCCATTCAATTTGGGTTTTTATGTCTACATCCACAATATTATTATCAATTGGTGTTTCATTTTTCAATTTGTATTAACCTATCTTCGGGAATATTATTAATATCATTCAATGAGTATCGTACTTGTTTTAAATCACCAAATTCTATATTAGGTAAAAAAGCATGTAGCTATAAAGACATATATGTATCCAAAATTGGATTAGAAGACACACCTGAATTTTCTTCTTTTGTATATTTACTTATTTGACATATGCATCCATCACAGTGTCCTCAATGTTCTCCCCTTTTGAAATGATTGTGGAACTCGATGCTCCAAAATTATTCAATTCTTAAAAAATTTCTCTTTATTGTTTTGCCTCCTTCTCCCTATTTGCTTCAACCTCCTCAAGTTTCATGACCTTCCTTTGCCTCTTTTTATCTCATGTTGTTTCAACCCCATATTCAATCAACTTAAAAAATACTCCAATGGTTGCCAAATTTCAAATTCAAATTACTCCACTCATGCCAAAAGCCACAAAAGACAAGAATGTAGAACAATTTAACTAATTAAAGTCCTAATACAATAAATATTCAATTTGTTGTTGTACAAGAATTGAGGTTGATTGATTAATAAAATTACTCTATCCTTTTTTGAATAATTCTGAAAGGCAACAACTATATTTGAAATGGGTACTTATTATATGAAAAAAATGGGTACCCATTTCAAAATCCAACGGTTAAGAAGGAAATGGTTACTTGTTATTAAAACAAGTACCTGATTTTAAAAATTCAAATCCAACACCCACCCTTTGCATTGGTTTTTGGGTCAAGGAAGGCTTGGTGGGACCAAGCATGTCCTTCAGACCTGCAAATTAATGGCTAAGGCATTGGAAATAAAACATTTTGACTTGCCATATTTTGTTTGAGGGCCTTATGATTGAATTTTTTGATGAAACAAAACCCATTACACTTTTAATGTGCAAAATTCAAAAATGTAAGTTTTGGGGGATTTGATTAATTTTACTATTTTTATATTATTTATAATTCAAACTGATCCATAAATTTCAAATAGAAAGTTCATCTATTTTTTAAGAACTTTTTCATTTTTATATTTTTTTACAAAATAAATTATATGACATCAATCTACAAACAAATCTTTTGAAGATAAAAAAAAATGAAAAAGTTTAGGTCAATGTATGGTGGTTGTACATTAGAGGTTTTCAAAATAGACTTTAGAGTTAATAAAAAAGTATTTAAAAAAACAAAAGTATGCTAATCAATCTTCAGTGTCTTGGACATCTTTCCTCTAAAGGATTTACAAAAGCACTTTTATTTAGGTCATAATATGGTGGTCGTACACATGCATGGTATGGTCCTAAAAAAGACATTTTTGAAAAGTGGATTTTGCACATGCCTACTAAGAACCTCACTAAATGTTTTTTGTATTCAACATTTTAGTTCTTCAAATTTTTACATCAATTGAGACACAATATGAAAATTAGAGAAAACACTTCAAATTTTTGCACAAAAATGGCACTCAACTTCTTCCAGACACTCTTATGAATAACTTTAGCTCAAGTGTCTACCTTAACTATTAGGAAATGTTAGAGTAAAGTATCAATTTAATTATGTTAATTAAAATAAATTTACTCCCTTCTTAAGATTTCACTTTATGCACATGCATTAGTTGTTTTATAATTAAAACACTCATGCATTAGTCATTTTATAATTAAAACACCTATGATTTAGTTGTTTTATTATTAAAACATGCATGCATTAGTCATGTAATAATTAAATTAATTATTACATGCACTTTTTCTTTTTAGGGTTTTTCCTTTTAGGGTTTCAGATCCCCTTTATAAGGATCGATCTCCTTTGTATTCTTATTAAGAGAACATTCATTATTATTTGATTGAAACTTTTGTTTTTGCACATCAAGAATGTCTCCTCTTTCATGGATCCTTGCATTCAGACCTCCATAGCCTTAGCTTCTCTCTTTCTGTGACAGGTGTCTACATGCAGGTGTTCTTGGGAGTTGTGGCTTGTTATCTCATCAACTCCAATATGGTATTAGAGCTTTAGACCTGTTTGCCCCTGTCCTCTTCTTGAGAGATTTGGCCTTGTTCATCAAATCTATAATTTTCAGAGGATTTTCCATTGGATCTGGGGGGACCTCTTTTTTGGTCACTATGGGCTCAAACAGACCTCACCGTTGCGTTCAGAGCACCAAAGAACCACTATTTCCATATAAAATTTGTCAAATTTGGACAAGTTGGCCTCTGGGGCAAAAAAAATTCATGTCAGGGCGTACGGCCCTAGCACACAATCCAAGGCAAAAAAATTGCTAGTTGTGCCACTAATGACCACCACCAGTGGAACCATTGTGGTTACCATGGGCATGACTGTCGGGTTAACTGCACAGTCTTTGTTGGAAGTTATGGTCACTACCAAACCTTTAAGCCCCCCACGCTCAGACGGCACACGGTCACATGGGCAGGGTCGACAACCAGGAGCTCAATTCTCAGCCCCCAGCTACAGGCCCCTGGTCACCCAGATGACCAAGGGCCATTTTGTCTTCCCCCAGGAGGATTTTGGCCATGACAGCCATACAACTATCAATTTTAGGCCAGTCATTTGATGATGTCAACACACATCAACAATTTGCTTGCACACCTTTTTGGGCCCATTAGCATACATGTGGTTGTTTGCTCATAACTTGAGCATACAGTGTCAAAATCAGGCAAACAAGATATCGTTGGAAAGCTTGTTCAGAGGTGGATCTTTCTAGCATTTGGATTTTGGATTTTTTTCCTCCATTTTTTGTACTAGGAGTTCAAAAGCAGAGTTTCTTTTTTTCCTTCACGGGGGCGTAACTTGTGCATCCAAACTCCATTTTTGGAAAATAAGATATCCTTGGAAAGCTTGTTCCATGATCTTTCCAGTGTTGTGAGTCAATTTTCCAGATTCTTCTCCAAGTATATTTTATTTAATTTTTTTCTTTTTTGCACTCTAGTGAATATCTTGGATGTTTTAGGTCCTGGGATCTCTTCCTTTTGTGGAATGGCTCTTCTTTGGCTGTTATTTTGTTTCAACAGTGTTTCTCTCTTCTTTGAGTAGTGTATACATCATTTTTTTAGCATTCTTTTATGCACATGCACTGAGATAAACTGTCATTCTATTGTATGCTTGGGATCTTCCACATGTTTGTGCTATTTGTACTCGCACTCTATTATAAAGTGCCATGGGGGGGTTTGATGTTTGCCTTTGTTTTCCATCTATCTTTTTTAAGTGAGCATTCCTCCAATGACATTAGTCTCAGATATCTTTATTTATGTTTGTAATCTCTCTACACATTCGATGTTCCTAGTTCTTCATTGTGCAGTTCATATTGGACATCCTTTTCAGTGTACATGTCACCTCTCCATTGTCAACATTATGGGGGGTTTCTATTATTGGTTCTTATGATTCCTTGGTTCGATGGAGTGAGATGTGTATTCAGTATTTGTTCCTATGTACTAGGCGGATGCAGTGGCTGGGTACCTATGCATTTCGGTGAGATGGATCATTTACCATATGGACACTCTTTCATTCCTATTTTTTGGAGGACCACTTCCATCTTCAATTGATCAACTCTTATGGCTTTGGTGTTTTATGCCATCTCTATCTTCGAGTTCATTTATTTGCCTCCTAATTTGAGTAGTCTCATTTGAGGGCACTCATACAAATTACAGTCTTCTCTACCTAGTCATATTTTAGTGGAGGATCTTTAGATCAATAGTTACTTCTTGATAGAGTTTGTAGCTTCTTGCTTCGATGATGTTCTACATGTTCATCATTGTTCCTATTTTCTGGAACATTCCTTAGTTTTGGAGGCTTCTTCAGTCCTTTAGACTAGTCTTTGTCTCTTTTTGGAGTAGATTTTTTTCTATGTGGTTTTCTCTATTTCTCCTCTTTTATAGAGACTCTCTTTTGTACTTGGATACCTCATTAGGCCATGTTTTTTTTTTTGTTTTCAGCACTGTGGTTTCCTTTGCTTTCTTCTTGCATTGTTTGTAGCTACATTGTTGCTCATCTTAAGGGGGGGTGTTAGAGTAAAGTATTAATTTAATTATGCTAATTAAATTAACTTTACTCCCTTCTTAAGATTTCACTTTATGCACATACATTAGTCATTTTATAATTAAAACACTTATGCTTTAGTTGTTTTATTATTAAAACATGCATGCATTAGTCATATAATAATTAAATTAATTGTTACATGCACTTTTTTTTTTAGAGTTTTCCCTTGTAGGGTTTTAGATCTCCTTTATAAGGATCGATCTCCTTTGTATTCTTATTAAGAAAACATTCATTATTATTTGATTACAACCTTTTTTTTATGCATCAAGAATGTCTCCTCTTTCATGGATCCTTGTGTTCAGGCCTCCATAGCTTTTGCTTCTCTCTTTCTATGAGAGGTGTTTGCATGCAAGTGTTATTGGGAGATGTGGGTTGTTTTCTCATCAACTCCAACAGGAAAGTTATATGGTTATTTACAGTTTTAAATATAGCTAGTTAAGTAAATTTTGATGGCATACGATGCATAAGTATGGTATATATTAGAGCTAGTGGCTTTTTTATGATTATTATATTGTGAATTGTGTTGTTTTGGAAATTATTTGATGTTTTGTCCCTTCAATGGCTTATTATTCTCCACTAAATATCAAGCAGTTGAAGAATATTACCTGTTATATTCTCTCATGTGTAATTTATTTCATTAAATTCAACCTCCATAATAAATGATGTTAGCCATGTATCTTTTTTATTCAAACCTCTTTCTCCCATTCCTAAGAATGATTTATCACAAAAAATAATTAAAATTAAAAAATTTGATTGGTGATGTTTCTTTCAAAATATTTATCTCTTACCTATGTGGTTTGATCTATCTTGACCTATTCTTATCATGTTTTTTATAATATGACTAGTGACCTCTAGCATTAGAAGTTTCATATTGGTAAACATTTGAATAATATAACCTCTAAATCTTCACCCTAGAAAATGAACTTAATATTTTTAGGAAACATGGGATCTTCACTAAAGGAGCAATACAATATCATGTGTGTTCATATTGGGGGGTTGAAAATGGGCAAAAAAAGGAGGCAATATATTGCTTAAATTGGGGTAGGTAGATTGTTTTGGGCCAAGGGGTGGGGGTTTATATAGGAAAAGGGGTGTGAGGGAGCGGGGGTATTGGGAGGTTATTGGAGGGGGGGGTGACAAAAAAAGATTTTGGGATAATATTTTTTGAAAATAGGGGGATTCTTTAGTATGCCACGAATGCACGTGTTGTGATTCAAGTTCACTAAGTGAAGTCTTGGTGTTAAGAAATAACACTTCAAGCCTAGTTACTTTTAATCTATTTCCTACATAATCCATGAGAGACAAGCATGTGTACAAGCTTACAAAAACATCATTATGGAAAGGTGAAATGGAAAATCTGAAAAGTAACATAAGATATATCTTGGAAAAATCCTCATGAGGGAAAAACTCAGCCTCCAAAATCATCCATACTCCATGTATTATTCAGCCATGAAGAAATGCAAAGCACTTACAAAGTTAAAACAAATACTTATAAATCACCAAACCTCTCTAATGTAGCCTCCATGTTTCCAACCATGAATCTACGCATTCAATGCCACGCTTCACATATGCAACTTTCAAAAAGACTCAATAATGATAACACACTCAATTAGCCAATGTAAACCAATAACATGTCTTCATTTTTATAGAAACAAACTCATACAAAACACAACCAATGGAAAAGTAAACCATGCGAATATAATATCATTTACCTCTCATTTAATATTGGATACTAAGTTTTCACTTTATTAAATATCTTTCCCCATTATTAAATAAATACAATCTCATAACTTAGTGTGGCACACACATTAAATATAATTCTCAATGTAACAATATAGTACATAAAGTGGCCCCAAGAATGTCACACCTAGTGATGCACATCCATATAGGTTCCCCTAAGTGCACCACCTATGGTGCAAGGAGGGCTCTAAATAGCTAGGGCCAAGGGCACACCTAACTATCTAGCCACCTTGCAAAGTAAACTCAACGGAAGTAAACAATAAGAGAACAACACCAAGGAGAGAAGGAACAACAAATACTTTATTAATTCATCCAATTATCCGCATACATGCCCGATTGTGAGGGCTTCTGAATTACGGCCAAGATTATTTATGAAATTCTAGACTTCGACTCTATCACTTCCTTTGCTATCTTCCTTCTATCTATCTCCTCCCTTTTCTATACCTAGACACCCCTATTTATGCTTTCCCAAATGGCTTACATAGGATTCTAGATCATTAAATAATAGAAGGTCGACCACCAAAATGGTATGCACACATCCCAAGATAAGATCCTTACATTCAATTTATAACCCAAATTAAATACATAAGTCAATGCCAACTAAGAACTAATCACAGATAGACTCGGTCAAAGAAGAAATGAGTATCAAAAAACATCAGGTTCACTCGGCATAGGAAGGAATGCCCGACCAACATTGGATAGCTCGGCACATACAAGAATGCACATCCAACACTGGACATCTCGGCACACACAAGAATGTTCAGCCAACAATAGACAACTTGGAACATACATGAATGCTCGGCAATGACTGCAACTCGGCACTTACTGGCAGAATGAATAAAGATGAGTAGGATAGCAAGGCAACCCAGGATGCTCTTGCATCAGACAACCGGGGTTGAAATAAATGATTCTCCTAAATCATTGAGATGTCACAACCCAAGATGAATCCAACTCAAATTGAGAAATCCATGTAGCATCTTCAACTGGTCTATTCTTCCACTTCACCAAATATTCATAGCAATCTTTTCCTCTTGTACTTTTACCAATCCTCTGATCCAATATCTATTCAACCTCTTCAACCTACTTCTTAGGATAATCATATGGTATAGCAACTTCATCATCTGACTCGTGATACTTACGCAAATCAGCAATATTGAATATAGGAGATATATCTGGATGTCATCAGATAACTCAACTTCATAAGAATTACCACTGCCAAACTTCCTCAAAATTCCATAAGGACCAAACTTCTTCATTTTCAACTTACTGCATGTTGCAACATGAAATCTACCCTTCTTCAAATGAACCATCACCTCATCACCAACTTCAAAAACATGATGTCTCCTAGATTTGTCAATATTTTCCTTATATTTCTGATTGCTTTGTTCCAACTTCAACTTCACTTCCTTGTGTAAAGACTTTATAAAATAAGAAAATATTTCCCCTTCAGCACTTCTTTTTTCTTCACCAAAAATATCCCTCAAATCTGATACTCCTCTAGGCTACATTCCAGTAACAATATCAAAAGGTGTTTTTCATGTACTCATATTCACAGAATTATTATATGCAAACTCAGCTTGTGCCAATACCATATCCCAATTACTCGGCTTATCTCCAACTAAACATCTCAACAAATTACCCAAGCTTCTATTCAAGGCCTTTGTCTATCCATCTATCTGTGGATGGAATGTATATCTAAACCTCAACTCAATATCCATCTTCTTCCACAGAGTCCTCCAAAAATAACCAACAAACCTGCTATCTCGGTCAGAGATATTACTTCTTGGTAATCCATGCAATCTAACAATCTCTTTGAAGAAAATCTCAGCAATATGCACTACATCTGATGTCTTCTTATATGGTATGAAATGTGTCATCTTAAAAAATATATCCACAACAACAAATATGGAATCATACCCTCTTGTTGTGTTAGGTAATCCAAGAACAAAATCCATAATGATGTCTCTCCAAGGTTTCTTAGGAACAAAAATAGGTGTATACAATCTAGTATTCTGACTTACTCCTTTTGCAACTTGACAAATTACACAACTCCTTACAAACTTCTGAACATCCTTATACATATGTGGCCAATAATACTTTTCCTTAAGCAAACTCAATGTCTTATCAATTCCAAAATGTCCAAGCAATCCACCACAATGTTTTTCCTTAATCAAATTACTTTGCATGGAACTTCTTGGTATACACAACTGAATTCCTTTGAACAACATACCTTCTTGGATAAAATACTCCTCAAACTTACTTGGTTGTTTTGATAGATTTGGTCCTATGCACTCTCTCCACACCTCAGAAAAATTAGGGTCAGTATCATACAACTCCTTCATCTCATCAAAACCAAGAACTGCAACCTTCATCTCGGTCAACAAAGAACATCTTCTACTTAGTGCATCTACAACTCGGTTAGTAACTCCACTCTTATGCTTGATCACAAATGTAAAACTCTGTAAATATTCAACCCACTTCATATGTCTCTAATTCAAATTATGTTGACTTCCCAAATGTTAGAATAACTGAGAGGGGCGGTGAATCAGTTAAATCAGTTATCCTACAATCTCAAACTCCCATATGTACTTTACAAAACAATTTCAACAATTTATGCAGCTCCGTAACATAAAATATCAATCTATTTGTTCACTTTACCGAATACCAGTAATTATCCAAATTGTGATTACCGATTAAATCAACTATGCAGTATGTAAAGTATGATAGAAAAACAATCATAACAAATAACACATAACACAATGATTTAATATGCAAACCCTGCTAAGGAAAAAAACACCTAGGATCGGTAACCCAAAATATTTCACTCTTCTTAAGTGAGCTCGGTTAGGAGCCAACCCTATTAAAGGTTACAATGCACACTGTTAGGTGTGACCTGGTTAGAGGATTTATCACTAGCAATTAACTCTTGACCAGCATTCACTATGGGGTCAAAAAGATAATAATTAACATTCATTGAATGTCATATGGAAATATAATAAGACTGTTAAGTCCACTCAATTAAGATATTTTACTGAATCAATGGTTAAACTGATACAATTCTGATCCTATTCAAATACAACTCAATTACAAATATTCAGATCTATGCTATGCTCATAAAAATCATCTGATCATTAATCAATTCACTTCTTCAATATTTTCCCACTTCAATTGGTAAATAGTTCTCTAACACTCGGTAATGTCTGTAGCTTGGTTCTTTCTGTAACCAGTTTGATCAGGAATACATGAATAAAGTCTTCACATGAAATCTTTGCAATCTCTATTTGTTCGGCATGTTGCAACAATGAAACTCATGTCTCTTAAATAGACAAGTAAATCATTTTCATATCAGCCATTAGATTTTGCCTCTTAATCTACTTCGTCCATTTGTTGCTTAAACCTTCCTCGGAAGATGTGTGCTTAACACGTTTCAATCTCATCCTTTAGATCATCTCTAAATTATGTCAGTCATGGATCTCATAACTAACTTCATCCTTTACCTCAAAATCATAACAATATCTAGCTCATCAATTTAAGTCAATTGTTCTTAGAATTTAATGTTTTCATCCATACTCGATTAATACTAAATGCATCGGTGATAACTAACTCGGTTATTACTATCACTAGGTATAAATTGCACTGGCTCGATGTATACAAAAGTCTTCAATTACTAACCACATTAACTTGTTCAAATCAAATCTCTTCTTCATAATAGATTAATGTAACATGCTCAAGTCAACAAGATAAAGCCATAGACTCATCAATAAGTTACCCAATGTTTACCTTATCCTTATCTGTTATATCCATCTTTTCCTTATGTAGATATCTCATTTCTTCATCTTTTCTTCCTTCTACAGATGTTTAGATGTTCGTAACTATCATGATAAGTATTTTCAAAACTAGTTAACATCAATGACAACATATTGACTAATTTAATCATCTTACATATTACTTTAGTAGCTCGGTGATCTCTAATCACCGTTCCTTCAGTTCATCTAGATATTCAATCAATTGTAGATCAATAATCTCTCCCTTTGGCATTGATGGCAACATAAACAATATGAAATATGGCATACACATACCGAACATGTATTCTACAACTATGTAGGTAAATGTTGTAGCTCAATAAGCTCTGCCTAGCTTGATATTTAATATGTTTAATCACTACAAAACAAACAACATTCCATGCAGACTCTCCCTGCAGATTTGATCTTTTTTAGCTCTTTGATTCTTTCTCCCATATGTGTTCTTAGCAACATATATTTCATATGAAGTTCCTCTCCCTTTGATAACAATGCCAAAGAAAATAAACAGCTCTACAACAGCCAAATTATTCTATGTTGTTCATTCCAAATCAAGTACCTTCATGTACTAATAAAAACTTTCTTGTTCCAACTTCTACAATCTTTCACAACCTTAGAAATCCTAAGGTGTGAGTTATGTGCATCAACATGAATGATTTTCTAATAAAGTATAGGTTGATGCAACCTCCTGATCACCTTAGTGACCGATAGACAAGGGACATATCCCTAGTCTAGTCCTCAAATACTCAAATGTGTCCTTCGGTGAGGGCTTGGTAAAGATATTAGCAATTTGTTCTTTAGATGTTACAAATTCCAATTTCATCTGCTTCTCTTGAACTTGTTCCCTTAAGTAGTGATACTTAATAGATATATACTTTGTTTTTTAATGCATCACCAGATTCTTAGAAATGTTTATAGCACTAGTTTTGTCACAATATATAATCACTGGGTCAGTGATTACCTCATTCATTCCTTCCAACACTTGTTTTATCCAAGCAATATTTGAACAATTTGCAGTAGCAGAAACATACTTTGCTTCAGCAGTAGACTGATAAATGCATGCTTGTTTCTTGCTTATCCAAGTCACAAGCCTTTCTCCTAAAAATAATGCTCCACCGATTGTGCTCTTCTGGTCATCAATTTTTCTAGCCCAATCTGCATCAGTATAAACTAGGAAATCAAATTTGACTTCCTTTTTGTATGATAAACCATAGTCTTTAGTCTTCTTCAAGTATCTCAAAATTATTTTAACTGCAACCATATGTGAATCCTTAGGATTGGCGGAAAATCTTGCCACAATCTCAATTGCATGTGCTATATCAAGCCTACTATGTACCACATACATCAATTTTCCAATCATTGATCTGTATAGTGTTTGATTTACTTATGTAGATTCATCATCCTTTGTCAACTTACATCCTATTACCATTAGTGTTCCTAACAATTTTGAATCATCCATGCCAAAAGTCTTTAACACTTCTTTAATGTATTTTAATTGAGTGATGAAAATCCCATCATTTTGTTGTATAATCTGCAAACCTAGAAAGAATTTAATCTCTCCAAACATCGACATATCAAATTCCTTTCTCATTTCATCAGCAAAAGATTTGCAAATCAAACCATGTCTGCCAAAGATTATGTCATCAACAAAAAAATTTCATACCATGCTCTTAGTGCTTGCTTCAGTCCATACAAAGCTTTGTGCAGTCTACATACCATGTTCTTCTGATTTGGATCAACAAAACCTTCTGGTTGTTCTATGTAGACATCCTCCTCAAGAATTCCATTCAGAAATGTTGATTTCACATCCATTTGATATACTTTGAATCCCTTATGTGCAGCATATGCAAGTAATATACAGACTCCTTCAAGTC
This sequence comes from Chamaecyparis obtusa, assembly GCA_027943335.1. Taxonomy (NCBI): domain Eukaryota; kingdom Viridiplantae; phylum Streptophyta; class Pinopsida; order Cupressales; family Cupressaceae; genus Chamaecyparis; species Chamaecyparis obtusa. Next base: position 1,023,551 of record BSBK01002112.1, read on the forward strand.
TAGCCACTGGTGCAAAGGTTTCACCATAATCTATACCTTCTTCTTGTGCATATCCCTTGCATACAAGTCTTGCCTTATTCCTAGTGACCTCACCATTTTCATTTAACTTGTTTCTAAAAATTCACTTAGTACTAATTACATTTTTATCTTTCAGTCTAGGTACTAATGTCCATGTCTTATTCTTCTCAATCTATTCAATTTACTCATTCATAGCCTTAATCCATTCCTCATTTTCAAGTGCATCCCTAACATTCTTAGGTTCAAACTACAAACTAAGCATGTGTTATGTCTTAACTTACTTCGGGTCATCATGCCAGCTTTCTTATCTCCAATTATTTGGTTCTTCAGATGGTGTCTTCTAACAAATATTGCTATCACTTGTTCTCTTCTTTGCTCATCATTTGGTTCAAGTTCATTTTCTTGCTCAGTAGCTTCTTCCCAGTTCTCGGTTTGCATTTGCTAATTCTCGGTGGCATTTTCCTGATGCTCGGTAGACTTAGCATGTTGCTTCGGTAGATATCATGGATGCTCAACATATGTAAACCTACCATAGTCTTTCGGTTCCTTCATGTTTCCTTCATCATTCTTTTCAGCAAACTCATCAACTTTTACATTATCACTTTCTACCATTTTATTACTAGCTTTGTTCAAACATTTATAAGCTTTACTCTTAGTAGAATATTCTAAAAATATTCCTTCATCACCTTTAGAGTCAAATTTACCATTCCTATCATCTTTCAGAATATAACACCTACTTCCAAAGATTCTAAAATAACTTATATTTGGTGTATAGCCAAACCATAACTCATAAGGTGTCTTGTTCGTGTCTTTCTTCAGTTGAACTCGGTTCAAGGTGTATACTATAGTGCTAACTACTTCTCTCCAATACATTTGTGCAACATTTCTCTCAATCATCAATATTCTGGCACAATCAACAATAGATCGGTTTCTCCTTTCAGCAATCTCATTCTGCTGTAGTGTCCTAGGTGTAGAAACCTATCTTTTGATTTCATGCTCATTAAAAAAATTAGTGAATTCATCAGAAATAAACTCACCTCCTCTATCATATCTTAAGCATGTTAATTCTTTCCCGGTTTCTTTTTCGACTTTAGCCTTATACCACTTAAACAATTTGAATGCCTCAAATTTCTCTTTTAAGAACATGATTGTCATCATCCAAGAGTAGTCATCGAAAAATAAAATAAAATATTTGTAACCATAGTAGCTTTGAGTTCTCATAGGACCACATAAGTTGGTATGTACCAACTCCAAAATACCTTTAGATGAATAGTTTTTACTTTTAAAACTAGATTGTGTCATCTTTCCTTTCTGACATTTATTGCACATAACATGATCAGGTTTGGTTAGACTTAGTAGACCTCTTCTCTTTTTACTGGTCTTAATCATGTTATCAAAGTTCACATGACATAGTCTCTTATGCCATAACCATACATCTTCATTCTTCACCAGTAAACAAGAAGTTTCAGCATTGTCAAGATAGAATAAATTACCTTTTGATTATCCTCCAATATCGACAAGCTTTCCATTTTCATCATAGATTTTCACCTTCTTTCTTTCAAATGCAACTCGGTGACCTGAGTTATTCATCTGTACTACACTCAATAAATTGTAGTTAAGTCCTTTTACCCAATATGCATTATCACATCTAATCCTATCATTCAATAAGATAGACCCTTTTCCTTTCACTTGACAAGGTGTATCATTTCCCATTTTCATTAATCCTCCATTATAGTGCTCAAGATGTTCAAATTTATCTTCATCACCAGTCATGTGATGTGTACAGCCACTATCAATGTTCCAAGTATCATTCTTACTAACTTTAGAAATAAGGGTTGTTTTTACATAGCTTTCCTCTTCTTCTGAATCGTATTTCATTGCAACAAATACCACTTCAATTTCATCATTAATGTCGGTGTCGGTGTCGGTGTCGGTGTAATCTTCATTTTCTCCAACAAGGTAACATTCTTTCTTGCCTTTATCTTTGTAATCTCGGTTGTTTCTGTTGTAGTGTCGATTTCCTCTATTATTTCTTCTACCAAACTTTCCATCACCAGATTGGTCATTGTCTTTATCTTCTTCTTTCATGTTAGGACATCTAGCAACAATATGGCCAATCTCTTTACAATTAAGACAAACTAAAGGTAACTTTCCCTTATATCTTCCTTTACCTTTTTGAAGTCTCCAGGCTATAAGTGCTTCAAGCTCATCAAGCTCATCTTTGTTGTCACTGTCACTTTCATTCTTTATGTTATGCTTATTGCTAGATTTACCAATCTTTAGAGATGACATAAAAGAAGACTCAACACTCAATACAACACTATTGTCATAATTATTCAGCTCAAAATTAGTTAACTTTCAAATCAGACTATCAAGGGTAAGAGTGTTGTTAGGTGCAGACCTCATTTCATGAATTGCAGATATTATGATTGCATAGATAGGAAACAAGGTTCTTAGTATCTTACTTACCACAATATCTTCAAAAATAATACCTCCTGCTCCTTAGATAGCATTGACTACCTCTTTGATTTGGTTAGAGTATTGTGTGATGTTCTCACCTTCATTCATCTTCATGTCATCAAATCTACCTCTTAAGCTTTCAGCTCTAGCTCTCATTACATTCACATCACCACCATATACTAGTGCAAGTTTATCCCACATTTAATTTTTTGTATCACATGATTTGACATATTCAAACTCAACATCCAAGAGAGCAGAAACAATCTCTATCATAGTAATATTATCTTCATGTCTGTCTATCAACTGATCAATTGTCAAAGGTCCAATAGTCAATTGTATGTAGCCATGGTCTAGTAAATGTTGAGCAGATTATCCAATTCCAGATATGTGAAGCCTCATCATGCTTTTCCATGTGGAGAAGTTATCTTTGTTCAGCTTAGGCACTTCCCTCTTATACATCTTGTGATCTTTTTTCTCAAGTCCTTAAAACTTTCCTCCAAGCAACCAATACGCTCTAATACCAATTGTTATAATAATTGAGAGGGGGGGTGAATCAGTTAAATCAATTATCCTACAATCCCAAACTCCCAGATGTACTTTACAAAATAATTTCAACAATTTATGCAGCTCGGTAACATAAAATATCAATTTGTTTGTTCACTTTACCGAATACCAGTAATTATCCAAACTGTGATTACCGATTAAATCAACTATGCAATATGTAAAGTATGATAGAAAAACAATCATAACAAATAACACATAACACAATGATTTAACATGGAAACCCTACTAAGGGAAAAACCACCTGGGACCGATAACCCAAAATATTTCACTCTTCTTAAGTGATCTCGGTTAGGAGCCAACCTTGTTAAAGGTTACAATGCATACTGTTAGGTGTGACCTAATTAGAGGATTTATCACTAATAGTTAACTCTTGACCAGCATTCACTATGGGGTCAACAAGATAACAATTAACATTCATTGAATGTCATATGAAAATATAATAAGACTGTTAAGTCCACTTGGTTAAGAGATTTTACTAAATCAATGGTTAAACTGATACACTTCTGATTTGATTCAAATACAACTCAATTACAAATATTCAAATCTATGCTATGCTCATAAAACTAATATGATCATTAATAAATTCATTTCCTCAATATTTTTCCACTTACTTCACTTGGTAAATAGTTCTCTAACACTCGGTAATGTATGCAGCTCGATTCTTTCTATAACCAGTTTGATCAGGAATGCATGAATAAAGTATTCCCATGAAATCTCTATAGTCTATATTTGTCCGACATGTTTCAACAATGAAACTCACATCTCTTAAATAGACAAGTAAACCATTTTCATATCAGCCATCAGATTTTGCCTCTTCATCTCCTTTGTCCATTTTTCCACTTAAACCTTCCTCGGCAGATGTGTCCTTAACATGTTTCAATCTCATCATTTAGATGGAATATCCTCTGCAACAATCTCCTTGTATTCAATCAGCAAGTTTTGAATTTATGTTGGCACTTGGTCCCTACTGTCTTCTATTGCTCGACCATTACTATTTTTTGTCACCCCTTAGGAATTATAGAAAAATAGACTTGGTTCTTCTTCATGTCTTTCTCAAATTGCTTTCCATTAACCATGCAAATTCTCATAGTAGTACAATTTATCTCATTTGGAACCTCAATCAAAGGTAACAATGTTTTCTTTCTTCCATTCACCCAAAGAGTATATTGATTCAATCTACCATCATGCACATCATGTCTATCATACTGCCAAGGTCTACCCAACAAAATATGACAACAATCCATAGGCATAATATCATATAGAACTTCATCAAAGTAATTCCCAATCTTGAATTTCATAATACATTACTCACTTACCAACAATTTATGATCATCCTTGATCCATGAAACATGATAGGGTTTAGGGTGTCTCAACCTCTTCAATTGCAACTTTGTAACCAGCTCCTCTGATGCCAAATTTTTTGAACTGCCACTATCAACAATCACTTTGCAACATTTTCCTACCATCTTACACATGGTCTTGAAAATACTTCTCCTTAGGACAGGTTCTTCATCAATTCTTTTATTACACAAAGTTCTCCTTACCATCAGGTTTTCTCCAACCTCAGGTCCACTTGATGAACCCTCAAGATCCTCTTGTACCATAGAATTTCTATGACTTTATTCATTTCCATCAGAGTGTCTACACTTGAAGGATCTATGCCCTTCTTTGCCACATCTGAAACAATTCCCACTAAAACCACCTCTAGAATAAGAACTACCTCTTCCTCGGTATGAACTAGTACCTCCATGGTAAGAACTACCACTCGGTCTTTCTTTTATCTTCAGTTTTCCACTCAGATTTTCCCTTATCTTGCACAAAATTATCAAATCTACCACCTTCACCATAGGATCTACCTCTGCCTCTCTAGAATCTACCACCTCTACCTCTTTGTCTTTGTTCATGCTTCTTTGTCAAGATCTCCTCAAATTTCAAGGCATATTGATATGTTTCTTCCACACTATCCAATTTCACAAAACTTATTTCATCTTGAATTCTAGATCTCAATCCATTCACGTACCTTTCAAATTTCTCAACCTCATCATCCACATGTCCAGATTTGACGTCCAATCTATAGAATTCCTCAGTGTTTTCCTTCACAGTCATGTCCTTTTGTCTAAGGTTTTGCATCTTCCTCAACAAGCTAACTTGGTAATCAGTAGGAAGGAACTTCTTCTTCACCTTGTTCACCAAATTCAACCAGGTTCTAATATTTTCCTTTCTTCTTCTTTGTCTATCAGTTTGCAAATGCTCCCACCATAGTGAGGCATGACCTTTAAACCTAGTGACTGCAATTTTCACATTCCTATTATCATGAGTGCTTTCAAAATCAAATAAATTTTCCATATCAGAGATCCAATCCAACAAAACATTAGTATCCAAAATTCCATCATAAGGAATAACTTCAACAACATGCTTTGAATGTGCCCTAGTCAATACTCTCAACGATCTTTCCTCATCTTGATCTTCCTCAAGCTTTGGATTAGGATCTGGTGCCACTCTTTCATCATCACTCACATCATCAAGATGTGCTCCTTTCCTTTATCTTGTCTCCACATCATCTAATATGGTTTCAATTTGTCTTAACATGTCCATTATGGCATTATCAACATTTCCTCTACCTCAAACCATCTTTGATAAATAGGTTCCTGTAAGATCGTAACCCTCTGCAAGTTATAGGTCAAATCTATCGATCTGCCACCCTACAACCAAATCCAACTCAAGGTTCTACATGATCCAATATCCTCAAGGATGAACTTGACACTCTGATACCACCTGGCACAAGAAGGGCTCTGAATAGCTAGGGCCAAGAGCACACCTAACTATCCACCCACCTTGCAAAGTAAACTCAATGAAAGAAAACAACATATAGAACAACACCAAGGAGATAAGGAACTAAAAATATTTTATTAATTCATCCCATTATCCGCATACATGTCTGGCTATGAGGCCTTCTGAGTTATGGCCAAGATGATTTATGAAATTCCAGACTTAGACTCTATCACTTCCTTTGCTATCTTCCTTCTATCTATCTCATCCTTTTTCTATACCTAGACACCCCTATTTATACTTGCCAAAATGACTTACAGAAGATTCTAGATCATTACATAATAGAAGGCCGACCACTAAAATGGTTTTCACACATCCCAAGACAAGATCTTTACATTAAATTCACAACCCAAATTAAATACATAAGTCAACTCCAACTAAGAACCAATCACAGATAGACTTGGTCAAAGAAGAACCAAGTATCATCAAACATCAAGCTCACTCGACATAGGAAGGAATGCCCGGCCAACACTAGACAACTTGGCACATACAAGAATGCTTGGCCAACACTGGACAACTCGGCGCACACACAGGAATGCTTGGCCAACACTGGACAACTCAGCACATACAGGAAAGCTCGGCAATGACTGCAACTCGACACTTATTGGCAGCACAGGAGTCATGAATATGTTTTCATCAAGGATTCCCTATTTATCTAAAGATATCCTCTAACTATAAAGTTGGTCATCAAACATGATGAAAAATAAATCATGCCATGGCTATAAATACATCCACATAATATAATATGTTGATTTGTGAATTCATTAGGAAAATTTTATATTATAGTGTTCGAATGGTTTTTTAAGGTTTATTTTCATAAAAATAAATTGCAAGAAATATCCAACATTACCCCCTTATCACATTAATCTAAATAAAGGGTGGAAAACTACAAGTGTTTATCACAAAACCCTTCAAGAGACTTTAATGAAGCACCTTCACCAATATTCTTAACTCACCCAAAAGATACTACACTAACTCCATCAACAAATCTCTTGATTGTAGAACCTAAAAACCTCTACACAATTAGATAGAACATAAATTGTGCCCAACCTCTTGCACAAAGAATAATGGATGTTGATATCTTCTATGTAATCATGTTTGGTGCAACTTAGATTGGTGCAAGTTTATGTAGTAGACAAGCATGCTTAATCGTTTGATATTTCCTCCCAATCTCTTTGGTAGAGGAAGTTTTAAAAACTAATTAAGGATTGACCTTGTTCTTATTCTATCAATATTAAACCAAGAAAGCCTCTTTTTAGGCCATTATTTAGCGATATGTTTTAGTTTTTCATGAGGAATCATTATGTGCTTTGCAATGGCTAACAACATTATAACAATCTTTGGCATTGGCTTGTCATAATGACTAAATTGCAGTATTTTTGTTATCGCCATCAAGATCTAAATCTTGTTAGGAAGCTATTGTCAAATGTTTAAATGAAGACAAGATGCCCATTCATAACCTCATTAATTCATACCTCAAAATCAAAATAATTTACCCTTCTTTAAAATAATTATTATAACAGCCTTCCACCCATTTAAAAGCTGCAATCTTTCACCCACTTAAGGGCAACAATATTATATCAATCTTCCACCAACTTAGGACGACAAAAGAATCAAGGTGCTATAGGATAGGCTATTACAACCTTTGACACTAAATTCCACTAAGAAATTGTTGCATTGTCGAATGAGCCCTAGGGACAATTGTGGTGATTTTGAAGATATTTTTATGCATTGGAATAAGATGAAGATTACTGACTGAAATCGGAGTAGAAAAGAGTCACACCAACCATAATGCTCAATCCACTAAGCTTCTTCATTTGCAAACATCAGAATGAAAAAAATATACTTCCAAAATCTTTTGAAATCTCCAAGGTGTCAAATCTCACAAGTGCAAGAACCAATGCTGCAAATTCTTCCAACAAGGGTACATGAAACTCTATTCATAATACAAAAACTTATGGTGCAAAAAATGCCTCAAAATATGAGATTATATTTTGATAGGAGCGTAGGCAACTAGTGTTGGTATTAGGAAGAGATCATAGGATAGATCTTAAGACTGCCTTGTTATTGCCAAAATATCCTGCATGAACAGATATACTCATGATGACGTTCCCTGACAAGAACAATCACAACTCTCAAGGCCACTATAAGACAAGTTAACACAATAATCAAAATGCCCAAATGGTTGACATTCATGATTGCAGTACCAAGACTCTATGCAAATGAGTTAAATTGCATTTGGGTATTGTTCATATCTGAATAATGTGACAGAATGATTGGCCATAGCAAATTGTGTAATCTCAAATCTCAGCAGTACAATCAAAGACTATATTCTATGCTGAAGGATATTGGAATTAAGTTTGTTGAGCCTATTGTCATACATTGTGACAACACTAGCACAGTTAATATGTCTAAGAATCTTGTATTAAATTCTAAGACAAAGCATATAGAGATCAAATATCATATTGTAAGAGAGAAAGTTGCTAAAAAAGAAGTCAGACTGGAGTACATAAGCACAAAGGAACAGATAGTAGACATGTTTACTAAGCCTTTGCCTAAGGATACATTTGAGTATCTAAGAGGTATTCTTGGGGTTATGCCCCAGCCTACTTAGGAGTAATGATGCAGTTGGTTGCATCCGTCCAGTGGTATATGAGCCCTATGTTTCTTCTGGATTGGATGTTGGTACTTCCTCTATGGGGGAGTATGTGTATTTGAGCTGAGTCATGAGGACTCTTGTGAATGTATTTTCTGAACAGTGTCTTTTGACATTGAGTTTTTGTTGACTTAGTGATGAAATTTTTGTCATTGATGTCAATGGGGGAGAAGTATGCATGAAAAACAATATGAGAGAACTGAACAGGATAACGAAGCAAGATTTGATTGATGAAGAGGATTTGTAGAAGCAATGTTGCAGTACTAGATTTTTGGAACATTGGATATTTTTCATCTATGTTGCCATCAATGCCAATGGGGGAGATTTTTAGGAATGAATTTTGAATTCTTGGCAGCCATTCTATAGCATTTTTTGTTGCATTCATGACTATGATTGTCATTGATGTCAACACAGTGATCTTCTGGAGACTTGCAAAGAAGCAGACAAAGTTTTGATTAGCGCACGTGGGTTATTGTAGTTGGAGATATGCAATTTTGAGGTTATACTCTTTGATATGTTATATGTCTATGGTTAAGAGTGCAAACAGTAATTATTTTATTCATGAAAGTTATGAGCATTTTGGTGGAAGCAGTATTCATGCAGTGTTCCTGAGTAGCGGTTTTTGGAAATCGGATGATATCTCCTAATCAGGATGGAATCTAGCTTTGCACAGTTAAAGGGAAGTTTGAGACACATTGTTAGTGACATGGTTCATAGCACAAACTTTGAGGTCGTACGAGTAAAGAGTTATTGTATCTGGAAGCTGACAATTTTGTGTAATTTTGATGTAGCGTGTGGTAAATTTTATTTTGTAATTGTGTGCCGACTCATTTGTAAATATTTGAGTGTGGTATAAAGGAAGGAATTTTTTTCCTTTTTTTAATGTTGAGATGTGATGCGGTATGCATGAAGTGAAGAAAAGAGCTAAGTATGAGAGCAAAATTGTGAAGGAAGACATGCAAAGTACAGAGATCTGATGTAATAGTGAGTGCAGTTTGGCACAGTCAGAGAAGAGGCAAAATATTATTCTGTTGAATAATGCAAAGATTATTTGGACAGTGAGTTCAGTGATCTTACCCAGAAGCTGTTTGGGCAGTGGGTCCTTTTGTCTTCCATAACTCCTAACAGGGTTAGAATCTTTTAACAGGGATTTATATGTACTGAATGTATTTCATAAGACTCCCAATAGAGTCCATCCTTTCACAAGGAATATTCATATTAGTTCATCTTTTTTGGGCATCATTCCCACTGGGGTTTACTCTTTGATCAAGAGGTTCCCTAGTCAACATATCTTGTGTTATTGTGTCATTGTGTATGAATATCTTTCTATGGTTGGAAATTATATTTCTTACATGGTTAAATGTTGTTGAAGTTGATAAAAGTTATAATTATCTGATAATTGATTCACCCCCCCCCCCCCCTCTTAGTTATCTTGGTGGACTTTACTTTCTAACACTCAGCACTAACTTCATACCTCATAGGGTAACACCATTTCATTCTTGGTTCCATAGCCTCAAAACAAACACAATCAGTTTCAACCATGAAATAGATAGTGTCCTCATACTTCTCAACAATGTTCTCAAGTATTCTATACCTTTCCTTCATTTACCTTTGTAAGATTTTTGTCCAAGAAAATAACTCTCCATCAACCCAATTCTCATCCTATCTTCTATAGCTCTCTAAAATTTGAATCCCAGTAGGTACATCTTCTTTCCATACACAGGGGTGCATGCCAAGGAATTTTTGAATGATATGAATATGCATATGAACTAACAAAGATCCAAACCTAAATGCTTTAGATCTGTCTTTCTTTATGGCTCTTACATTCTCTAGGAACTGTTGTGCTAAAACTTTGCAAAGATTATATTTCTTATTTTCCTTGACCATCTTGTAGGCCATCATAACAACTCCAGCAAAAATAGAGTTTGTTCTGCTACTATAAAATAGTTTTTACCCCAATAACATTTCCACCAACCTAACATCTTGATGAAAGATGTCATTGACTATCATCACCCTCTTATCCCACTTGGAATGGATTAGGGTTTTTGCCTATTTCCTTAGGTTCTTCTCTGCAAGAGGAAGGGCTCCTTCGTTATCAAGACCTATAATCTCATGAATCATCTATGCACAAATCTTTACTGGTTGATCTCCAATCCAAATAAATTGATCATGGACTTTGCTAAGGATAATCTTAAACCATTCAACTTTTGTGAATTTTGTGAGTAGGGTTAGCTTAATGATAGATTGATTGTGTAGGTGTTTGAATTCTTCTACCATGGATCCATCTTCTTCTATCATACTATCCAATTCACTGTAAATGTTTACATCTCCAATGATTTCATACTTGTAGTGTATGTATACCCTAATGTCTTCTACATGAAACACGCCGACAGGGGTTTGTGAAAACACTCCTTCTGGATCATCTTCACAAGACTTAAATGGATGTCTCTTAAGTTTGTACCTAGGTCTATCCATGACATCATAAATTATTGGTGCATCCATAACTTCTCAATGAGTATAGGTCTAAATACCTTTAATGCGTTAAAATTCAGATCTTTGCTTCACGTGATTACACAATCTCTCAGCTAGATGAATTGAAATGATTCACAATTCTGATCTCCTTAGTCACTGATCAACAAATGGTGTAGAAATGATATCTTCCTAACCTTTTTTTCCTTCACAAGTTGAGTGAGTTCATTAAACACAAGTAGCTCAACTTTGCATCTCGTCCAGTCAATATAAAACTCACGAACATGGAAAATAAATCTCCAAGTGTTGCGCTCTCATCCATAGACTCCAAAGTGTTTGCACACACCATACATAATCTTACTCCACATATATAGGGGCTGGATATATTCTTTTCTCTACATCCAATGCTCCCCTTAAGGCCATGCGACCTTCTAGGTTGATGCCTCAAAGAACTCATCATGCTAAGACACAGTATCATCTATTGTCTCTCCCTGAACTGATGCCTTGTTTAATACTTTCACCTTCGATATCTTGTCATCCTCCTCGCTCTCTGATTTCTTGAAATGATTCTCAAACTCATTCATGTATTCATTAATACTCTTACCACTATCACCAACATTCTTTCTTATAACCATGGGAGGTAGTCCTCTTGGTTCATTTGATCTTCTTGGTCCTCTTTTGTTATCCTCTCCATTGTATCTGCAAAACTTCACAATGTGTCCAAGGTTGTTGCATTTGTAACATGTAGGTGGTCTCCTTCTTTCCTAATTTACTTGTAGCTTGCAGTATCTTGCAGTATGTCCAAAGTTATTACATTTTTGACATGTGATCTTGGCTGTTGATTCTTCTCTGACATAATCTTTCTTATACCTAGATTGATCTAGTTTTCTATAATCTTCTTTCTTGTGTCCATAATCACAACAGTTAAAGCAATAGCTGGTAAAGGGTTTAGAGGTACCTTTACTTCTGCAATCTCTTTTCATATGCCAACTTTGTTGCATCCAAAGCATCTACCTCTGAAAGGTCTGATCTGTTCTTTAGGTTCTTCATGAGTAGGTACTTCTTCATGTGTAGGTCTTTCTTCATTCTTTTCTTCACTTGCTTCTTTATTGGTTTTAGAACTTTCTGCTTCATTGAATCCAACTCCAGTCATGTCTTCTTTAGGTTTATGTCTTGCTCTTTGCTCATCAAATTTGTCACTACTCATGTACAACTTCTCAATGTGTAATTTGGCTTGAGTGAGTTCACCTTTAATGATCTGATTATATTTGTCTAATTCCTGATATTTATCCTTGTAATAGTCAAGTTCAATCTTCATTTGTCCTATCTGCTCATTTGCTTCTTTCAGTGATTCTTCAACTTTTTTCCTTGCATCCTTTTCATGTTGAATCTCTTTTATCATCAAAAGGTTGATTTCTTCTTTTTCTTGCTCCAACCTCTTTACTTGATATGATGTATCATTGATTGATTCTTCACTGATTTGGTCCATAAGATCTTGTTTCTGACATCTTGAAGTTTCAACCTACTCCTTTAGTTTCCTGATGAAACCTTCTGCTCTTCTCAATTTGAATTTCAATATTCCATTCTCAACCTTCTCTTTGTCCAGATCTTCAAGTGGTACATCAAAGTTCTCTTGCAAAATTTCCAAATCCATTATGATCTCCCTTAAGCTATTAGGCTTTCTCTCCAAGGGCCAATAGCTCTGATACAAATTGTTAGGATTAGGTAATATTGAGAGGGGGGTTGAATCAGTATTACTGCACTTTAATTTTAACTTCAACCAATTATAAATAAACCATAATAATGCAAAAATGAAAAGAACATTAAAGAATAACACATAACTCATGACACCATGATTTGTTCTTGAGGAAACCCTAGCCAAGGGAAAACCTCGGTGGGGATGGTACCCACAACTATGCACTAAAATATTATATCCCTGTTAGGAGATCTATCCCTGTTAGGATATGATTGTTACATAGTACATTTCCTTGTTAGAGGAATAAAAAAACTTGTTAGGGGTATACAAAACACCTGGTTAAAGGTGGTGAGAAAACTACTCTTACAATCAAAAATTGTCTCAAAGAGTTCTCCAAAAATGAACAATACAAGCACTTATCTTGCTTAAATAGTTTCGATTATAGCTCTGTCTATTACTTATCTTACATCTGATCTCTGCTCTTAGATTTGCAACCTTGCTTCATCATCATAATCACAATACTTATTGCTTACATAAAAGCACTCTATACTTATACAAAATATGTCATCTAGTCGGCTTCACAAATACCATACAAAACATAATAATAAACTATGTGAATGATAATTATGGAGTCAACGATCTTATATTACCAAAGTGTCAACAATATTCTTCATTCATCTGACTTAGCACGTTACCATACCAAGTAACCTTACCGCAATCACTGCAACTACTCATATACCTTGTTATACTATTTTACTATCTTCGCATACCTTCAAATCATTTAATCTCACTGATATGATCACCAAAACTTATGCACCCTTAACTAAAGCATGTACATATCCAAAAATACCTTTTAATAACTTTGCAAGCCATAATACCTCATACATTTCCATCGCTAACCAAAATTGTAACACTATACCCTGTTACCCTGATTCTGGACTTAGTCATTTTCATGACTGTGACTCCAGTGGCAAAATTGTCTGCATGCGATCACTCCAGCATAATTGTTTCCATGAATGAAAACCCTCAAGTGATCCCTAGTGCTCCATAACACCACTTGCCAACAGAATGTATATATCAAAATATATCATAATAGAAATGAGATTAAACATGATTTTTACAACAAAAGGAGATTCTTTCCTTGTAAATTTTTACATATCAAGGTTTAAATTTTTCAAAATATCTTTGACTAATGCTAATATTTGTTAACATTGAATCATCCAAAAACATTTTATACAATTCATTTTGAGTCATGTATAAAAGGCATTTTTGGTTTGGATCACAGATTTTCAACCCGACTCTTAATTTTAGAACATCTCTAGCATTAGGTGAAACCCTTCTATTATCATGTCAATATTTTTCAATCAAAGTTCTTACTTCACCATTTAGTTTCATGTTGAAGCTTGGGAATCTGCTACTAAAACTCCACAATTGGTTCATTGGATCATTTTCAATGTCAACTCTTGGCTTTGCAGCTCTTGTCAAAGTTTTGAGATATATATTTAGATATTCACTTATGTTACTCATTGTTCTTTTATTCGAAGTTGTTTTGTTGACTAAAGTTTTTGGTATTGCTTGCAGTGGACCGTATTCTTATCTTTATATCTAATTTTCTTTCTAAGTGTACCAATGACACTAGCAAGGGTAGATACAACATATTTTAATCATTCATCCTTGTTTTGGGGTTTGACATAAATGCTTAAACTATTCATCACTTTTTGTATTTTTATCATTTTCATTAACAGTAACATTAATTGACATTGAAATCCAAATTTTTATTATAAAAAATTATTTGAACAATCTATTCGCATGTGTTCTTATTTGTCTCCATGAAACCAAACTGCAAAGATTGTCCAACATATTATTTTCAATTTAAAAATGTTAATTATTTTCATTATTATTCAAAGAAGAGGTTTCTTTCTCAGTTTTGGTTTCTATCTACATCCACAATATTAATATCAATTGGTGTTTCATTTTTCAATTTTTATTAATCTATCTTCAGGAATATTATTAATATCATTCAACAAGTATCCTACATTTTTTAAATCACCAAATTCTATATCACGAAAAAAAATGTGTTGCTGTAAAGACATATACGTATCCAAAATTGGATTAGAAGACACACTTGAATTTTCTTGTTTTGTATTCACTTCTTTGACATATGCATCCATCACAGTGTCCTCAATGTTCTCCCCTTTTGAAATGATTGTGGAACTTGATGCTCCAAAATTATCCAATTCTTGAATTCTTTCTCTTTGTCATTTTGCCTCCTCCCTATTTTCTTCAACCTCCTCAAGTGTCATTACCTTCCTTTGCCTCTTTTGTCTCTCATGTTTGTTCAACCCCATATTCAATCAACTTCAAAAATAATCCAATGGTTGCCAAATTTCAAATTCAAATTACTCCACTCATGCCAAAAGCCACAAAAGACAAGAATGTAGAACAATATGACTAATTAAAGTGATAAAACACTAAATATTCAATTTGTTGTTGCACAAGAATCAAGGTTGATTGATTAATAAAATTACTCTATGCTTTTTTAAATAATTTTGATAGGCAACAACTATATTTGAAATGGGTACTTGTTTCAAAATCCAATAGTCAAGAAAGAAATAGTTATTTGTTATTAAAACAAGTACTTGATTTTTAAAATTAAAATCCAACACCCACCCTTTGCATTGGTTTCTGGGTCAGGGAAGGCCTAGTGGGACCAAGCATGTCCTTTGGACCTGCAAATTAATGGCTAAGGCAATGGAAATAAAACTTTTGACTTGCCATATTTTGTTTGAGGGCCTTCTGATTGAATTGTTTGATGAAACAAAACCCATTATAATTTTAATGTGCAGAATTCAAAAATGTAATTTTTGGGGGATTTGATTAATTTTACTATTTTTGTATTTATTTATTATTCAAATTGGTCCATAAATTTCAAATAGCAAGTTCATCTATTTTTTAATAACTTTTTTATTTTTACATTTTTTACAAAACAAATTATATGACATCAATCTACAAACAATTCTTTTGAAGATGAAAAAATGAAAAAGTTTAGGTCAATTATGGTGGTCGTACATTAGAGGTTTTCAAAATAGACTTGAGAGTTAATAAAAAATTAATAAAAAAATATTTTAAAAAACAAAAGTATGCTAATCAATCTTCAATGTCTTGGCATCTTTCCTCTAAAGGATTTACAAAAGCACTTTTATTTAAGTCATAATATGGTGGTGGTACACATGCATGGTATGGTCCTAAAAAAACATGTTTGAAAAGTGGTTTTTGCACATGCCTAGTAAGAACCAATTTCTACAATGTGGGTATTGAAATAAGTTACATATTTTAAAAGTAGACTCTGAGCACTACATTTTATATTACTAAAAAAAAAAAAGATTCAACCTTTTAGTTATTCAATGTTTTACATCAATTGAGACACAATTTGAAAATTAGAGAAAACACTTCAACTTTTTGCACAAAAATAGTACTCAACTTCTTGCAGGCACTCTTATGAATAACTTTAGCTCAAGTGTCTACCTTAACTATTTGGAAAGTTATATGGTTATTTATGGTTTTAAATATAGCTAGTTAAGTCAGCTTTGATGACATATAATGCATAAGTATGATATATATTAGAGCTAGTGGCTTGTTTATGATTATTATATTGTGAATTGTGTTGTTTTAGAATTTATTTGATGTTTTGTCCCTTCAAGTGGCTTATTATTCTCCACTAAATATCAAGGAGTTGAAGAATATTACCTATTATATTCTCTCATGTGTAATTTATTTCATTAAATTCTACATCCATAATAAATGATGTTAGCCATGTATCTTTTTTATTCAAACCTCTTTCTCCCATTCCTAAGAATGCAAAATCACAAAAAAAATTAAAATATTGATTGGTGACGTTTCTTTCAAAATATTTATCTCTTACCTACATGGTTTGATGTATCTCGACCTATTCTTATCACATTTTTTTATAATATGATCATCATGTTTTTTTATAATATGACTAGTGACCTCTAGCATTAGAAGTGTCATATTGGTAAACATTTGAATAATATAGCCTCTAAGTCTTCACCCTAAAAAATAAACATAATATTGTTAGGAAACACGGAGGGGTTTAAAATGGGTAAAAAAAGGAGGCAATATATTGCTTAAATGGGGGTAGGGAGATTTTTTTAGGCCGGGGGGTGGGGGTCTATATAGGAAAAGGGGTGGGAGGGGAGAGGAGTATTGGGAGGGTATTGGAAGAGGCTGACAAAAAAGGATTTTGGGACAATATTTTTTAAAAATAGGGGGATTCTTTAGTATGTCATGAATGCATGTACTATGATTTAGGTTCACTAAGTGAAGCCCCCATGTTAGGAATTAAAACTTCAGGCCCAGTTACTTTTAATCCATTTCCTACATAACCCATGAGAGACAAGCATGTGTACAAGCTTACAAAAACACCATTATGGAAAGGTGAAATGGAAAAGCTACAAAATAAAATAAGATATATCTTGGGAAAACCCTCATGAGAAAAAAACTCATCCTCCAAAATCATCCATACCCCGTGTATTATTCATCCATGAAGCAACGCAAAGCACTTACAAAGTTAAAATAAATACTTCTAAATAATCAAGCCTCTCACATGCATCCTCTGTCTTTCTAGCCATAAATCTACACATCCCATGCTATGCTTCACATATGCAACTTTTAAAGACTCAATAATGATAACACACTCAACCAGCCAACCTAAACCACTAACATGTGTTCATTTTTACATAAACAAACTCATACAAAATAAACTAGTGGTAAGGTAAACCATGTGAATACAATATCATTTACCTCTCATTTAATATTGGATGCTAAGTTTTCACTTTATAAAATTGATTAAGGGTGCTCCCCTTAATACCACAAACACGCAACATAAACAAAGAACAACAACAATTTGCAAGAACTGAAAATGGGCTTCTTATTATCTCCACAAATGTGGAATTACAAATTTAGAATTACAATATGCAAAGCCACATGGGCATTCTCTTTACAATATTCTGTAGGACAAAGCCTCGAATCATTACCCAAAACTGCCCTGAACTGCTTAAGACAACACTACAGCCTTCCTTATATAGGCAATTTTCCACCGCCTGGGAAGGTTCCAGAATTTTAGCCAACAAGGCCGACCAAACTTAGAATTATTTTATTTTACAATTTATTACATCAAAGTCAGCTCAAAATAACTTTTGAAACCCAAACAAAAATTTTGAAGGAAAATCATTTTCCGCCATTTCAGGTGACCCAACTTCTGAAGACCATAAGTCATCGCCTGTTGACCCGATTGACTATTATAACCCCATTTCGAAAAGGCCACGAAGCGCTCTACAAATTTGTCTTGTGCAAGCGCTTGTCACCCAAATTTTTGACCTCATCCGGGGCCTCTAAAGCTTTCAAAATTGAGTTCAAAGTTTTTGTACCCTGTTGCCAATACTGAAAATCTTCAATATCTACAAAGCTAGACTTGATCTGTCAATGAAACTTTACTGGCAGGCTGATATGACCAAAATGAACCTCTAGGGAAGAAATCAGAACATTCCAAGATCGAATGACCAACTTACTAAAAATAGCAGCTATGCACAAGATAGCCCTTATTGAATACAAAAACATAAATATTTTTGGGTGATGCAAGATTGCTCTTACACCCAGGATGCTCCTGCATCAAAAATATCTTTCCCTAATATTAAATAAATACAATCTCATAACCTAATGTGGCACACACATTAAATATAATTTTCAATGCTACAATGCAATACATAAAGTGGCCCCAAGAATGTCACACCTAGTGATGCACATCCATCTAGGTTCCCTTAAGTGCACCACATATAATAATAAAATAATACATTATAAACTTTATGCAAGATTTACGACGCCTTTTCCTAACAAGTACAACAAATCACTTGATTAGTTTGTTCAAATCTATCTCCATACAAATTCTTCCATGCATCACCAATTATTTCTTCTTGGGAGCACAGGGGCCATGAATATTTTTTCCTCAAGGATTCCCTATTTATCTAAAGATATCCTCTAACTATAAAATTGGTGATCAAACATGATGAAAAATAAATCAAAGCCATGACTATAAATATAGCCACATAATATAATATGTTGATTTGTAAATTCATTAGGACGGTTTTATATTATAGTGTTCAAATGATTTTTTAAGGTTTATTTTCAGAAAAATAAAATGCAAGAAATATCCAACATTACCCCCTTATTACATTAATCTAAACAAAGGGTGGGACACTACAAGTGTTTATCACAAAAGCCCTTCAAGAGACTTTAATGAAGCACCTTCCCAATCTTCTTAACTCATCCAAAAGATATTACACTAACTCCATCAACAAATCTCTTTATTGTAGAACCTAAAAACCTCTACACAATATGATAGAACATAAATTGTTCCCAACCTCTTGCACAAAGAATAATGGATGTTGATGTCTTCGATGTAATCATGTTTGGTGCAACTTAGATTGGTGCAAGTTTATATAGTAGACAAGCATGCTTAATTGTTTGACATTTTCTCCCAATCGCTTTGGTAGAGGAAATTTTAAAAACTAATTAAGGATTGACCTTGTTCTTATTCTATCAATATTAAACCAAGAAAGCCGCTTTTAGGCCACTATTTAGCAATCTGTTTTAGTTTTTCATGAGGAATCATTATGTGTTTTGCAATGGCTAACAATATTATAACAATCTTTGGCATTGGCTTGTCATAATGACTAAATTGCAGTATTGTTGTTATCGCCATCAAGATTTAAATCCTGTTATGAAGCTATTGTCAAATGTTTAAATAAAGACAAGATCCCCATTCATAACCTCATCAATTCAAACCACAAAATCAAAAGAATTTTCCCCCCTTAAAAAAAATTATTATAACAGTCTTCCACCCATTTAAAAGCTGCAATCTTTCACCCACTTAAGGGCAGCAATATTATATCAATCTTCCACCAACTTAGGACAACAAAAGATTCCACCAACTTAGGACAACAAAAGAATCAAGGTGCTATAGGATAGGCTATTACAACCTTGACACTAAATTCCTCTAAGCAATTGTTGCATTGCCGAATGAGCCCTAGGGACAATTGTGGTGATTTTGAAGATATTTTTTAGTATTGGAATAAGCTGAAGATTACTGACTGAAATCAGAGAAGAACAGAGTCATGCCAACCATAATGCTCAGTCCACTAAGCTTCTTCATATGCAAACATCAGAATGACAAAACTATACTTCCAAAATCTTTTGAAATCTGCAAGGTGTCAAATCTCACAAGTGCAAGAATCGATGCTGCAAATTCTTCCAACGAGGGTACATGAAACTCTACTCATAATCAAAAAAACTTATGGTGCAAAAAATGCCTCAAAATATGAGATTATATTTTGATAGGAGCGTAGGCAACTAGTGTTGGTATTAGGAAGAGATCATAGGACAGATCTTAAGCCTGCCTTGTTATTGCCAAAACATCCTGCATGAAGAGATATACTCATGATGACCTTCCCTGACAAGAACAATCACAACTCTCAATGCCACTATAAGACAAGTTAACACAATAATCAAAATGCCCAAATGGTTGACATTCCTGATTGCAGTACCAAGACTCTCTGCAAATGAGTTAAATTGCATCTGGGTATTGTTCATATCTGAATAATGTGACAGAATGATTGGCCATAGCAAATTGTGTAATCTCAAATCTCAGTAGTACAATCAGAGACTGTATTCTATGGTGTACTTGGTGATTCCCTTTGTGAAGATTGAGACAAATGCATTTGCAATCTTTTTCTGTTGAGTTTATGAGATCTTGTAGTATTTCATGTCCCCTCTATAATTGTGCTGCAGAACTTTCTTTGGACATGAAAACAGTTCCGAATATATCCATTTGCTAACAGACAAAATGCTCTTTGATATAATCTTTTGTGTGAAGTTCAAGAAATTATTGTATGCAATTTACTGTCGTCTATTCTCTGCCATGCCACTTAACATGCTGTTAGTATGGAAGGAAATGTATTGGAAATCCATGTATGACTTTCGTACAACTCTGTTTGAAGTTTCTCGAATTGTATAAGAAAGTTGGAAGTTGGGAATTCAAGAAAAGCATCTACTTAATTTAGCAGTTTTTGGATATGTGGGTTTGCATTTTAGATGCATTTCAATGAAAGATTCACTCAAATATATTATTTATTGACCATATCACATTTTAATATTTTGTGGTTGGTAACAATGTCCAATGCAAGCGATGGAAGTATATATAGAGCACAATATATTTTAAAATACTTCATCTCTAATAGGATTTGTTCATTTGGTTATATTTTTTTTCTATTACATATCTATTATTAACGAAAAACTTTTACATCAGCTTAACTAATTGTATCAAAAATAATAGAGTCGGAAGTATCACTATAATAGAATATCTAGAAAATAACTTCACTAAGTCATTAATACATGGTGGCATATACAAAAAAAAATACTGAACTGAGACAATTTAAACTATGTGGTCTAGATTATGATCATCAAGATCATAAGGAGCTCCCTGATCTCTATCAACATCATTAGAATCTGGAGAAACTAAGTTATAACCAATTATCTCATTTGGTTATATTTTGTATTATCATTTGAGCAAAATATTAGTTCTCATTATGAATACCAATGTATTCATTAGATTTTACTAGATAATTAAATGTTAGTTTGATAAAATTTGATAATATTTTTAAAATATGAAAATTAAATTAAGTTATCTATCATTTTATAAGAAGGAAAATGTGAACAATCTTATTCAAGTAGGAGCACCATGTAAGCAATGAAATCTTTTAATTTTTAATATTTTGACTATAAAATAGTTAATACTATAAATTTTATTAAAAAAGTTAATATTACAAACTTTGTCACTATTAAAAAAGATTCTAAATATATAATGATTGGAACAAAGTAGTTGGTTTGTGATTTGAATCATTTTATAAGAAGTTGGTTCTATTAGATTATGACATTTGAGTAAAATAAGTCAATTTGGTCATCTTTTTGTAGAAAATGATATGTAGCTTGTAAAACATTCTATAAAAGAGCAAATTTATGATCATTTTTAGTCATAAATAGAATAGAAAATTTTGCATCAAAGACTTGTTCAAGGAGATCCAAACATCTTAGCCTAAAATCTAGAGTAGATGATTTCTAAATTTAAAGTTTTATCCCTTCTAATTTATGAGGCAAATCTGATGATTGTCCCTCCCATTGTTCTCATTCTCACCATTTATTAGTTTTATTTCTTATTATTGATGATCATGCTTTGTTTTACTTTGTACATTTTCATCTTTTGTTTCAACTTGGTCTGTACATTTCCATCACATATTCAAAGTTGTGTTGGCAACATAGTTCATAGTTGATATAAGTGACAATTTCATGACTACTTGTCTCTTAAGTGACTATTTCAAAACCACTATATCAATTGTATTTTCAACACTTCTATCAATATTTATTTCTACCAATTATATAATATAAGGGGTTTATTTCTTACACAATATAGAGTTATGAAGTGGGATTTAGGATTAATAATTGTAGAGTGGTTGATCTTCCATGATGGGAAAAAATATTTATGGGATAAATTAGAACCAATCTCTTATTTTGTATTTTTATAATTTTAAATAATTTTGAGTTGGGATTGGAAAGTCCCTTGAAAATTTTCATAATTATAATTGGTTTTATTATGGAACTAGAATTTTCCCCTAGATCTTATAGGTTCTATATTTTTCTTTTATTTTGAATCTATATAATAACATTAAAAAGTATTTTAGACTTTTTATATTCTCAATTTTTTTTAAAAATTAGGAGGTGCTATAAAATTCACGAGGTCAATAACTTCTTAAGTTTTCTCTTTTAATATTTAAGTATTACCTACTTCTATAAAATATTTTAGAATGCATAATTGTAAAAGGCTACTAAATTTTCTTAACAATACTCCTAAAGAAGTTTTGATAACCCCTCTCCATGGGACCATATCCTTCAAGTAAATACTTTTAGTCGTGTAGAGAATCTTAAGAGGTTGGAGAAGATTATGGAGGCCCTCCTAGGTATGATGAGAATTTTCAATAAGATCCTAAAATAAATTGATTTGAAGACTCGAGATTACGATAAAGAATAACCTCATACCAACTATGTCATGGTTTAGGTAGATCCAAACAATAAACAGTAATGCAAAATAAATAGTCAAAATTAATAATTCACAACACATAGGTTTAACACGGTTCGCGTAGTGTGGAATACATCTAAGAGAAAATAGTCGTCTACTTTCTCTTTATCTAGCAAAGAGTAAATTGTAATCTAATGATTTCACATTATGTCACATACACCTTCCTACAAACATGAAATTGCAACTAAATTTTTGATATTTCATAAAATAATAGAAACTAACTAAAACAAATGTGAAAATTTTCTAGTGTTTAAGCACTTTTATCAGCCAATGAAAAGTACAATTCACTAGCTATGAATATCTAAAAATATAAGTAATACTAAAGAAAGAAAATTTCATGTACATCTTTTCGATTCACTACTTTCATTCATTTCAAGAAATGATATTACATAGCATGTAAAAGGAAAAGAGATAGACTTAAGAGACTAGTGCAGTATGGAGGTCACAATTAAATCTCAAGTCTCAGCGTGAATCTACAGAGGCAGACCATATTTTGAGTTCTTTCCCTCCAACCATAGACCTGGCAGTCTCCCACACACCTTCCTAGTGGAAGTGGCTCTACCCTTCATATGGGTATAGACATATGTTTGAGTCGAGGTTGCCACCTAAGCCTAGTATTGTATCCTACACTGGTATATCCGATCACACAACTATAGACCCCTACTAACCATTATGACCCATGCACTAGACTATGTAACTAGACACAGTGGATTGGTTGAGCACAAGAAGATATATGTGCCACCTTGGCCAAAGGTTTTATGATATCCACTCATGCATAGAGTGCACCCATCATCTCATCTACCCCTAATCTACATGGATTCTCTAACATTCTTTAGTTTAGGACTAAATAGTTTTTCTAACAAGGTTGACATAAATCCCTAGTCATATATTCACAATCCCATTCTGACATTTATCTCAAATTCCTATGTGAAGGATCATATGGATGTTGTAGTTTCACTACCATTAATATTGTTATCCTTTAGGTAGAAAATTGTACATCTTTCACTTCTTAGACTCTTATGTTTAAGTGAACTTGCATGCCTGAACATTGGGCTTATATTGACTTGTTAATTACCTTTGTATGTCAAGCTAGCCACATCTAGCTATGACTTAATGTAGTCTATGCACCACAAGGTTTGTATTTTGTAAATAAAGTTTGAATTTATAATATACTGTGTTCATTAAGGCCTAACTCATTTCCTTGATAATACATGTTTTAACAAATCTTCTTGGTAATTGGATACTGATTATGTTTTAAACAAGATGCAAGTCCATTTTGAGGTGGAGGAGGCATATATGGAATGGTAGGATCATGAAGTAAATCAGACCAAATAAAAGTTGATGAACCAAGTTGATATATAATAGGCTCATTATTAGCCTAGATAGGAATGATGGGATCTTGAGGTGTACATGGAGGATTACGACATGAAGATGGAGGGCTGATAAGATCATGTGGTGGACATGGAGGGATAATTTGATCTTGAAATGGAAGAGGATCATTCGATAGATGGTATGGGATATCATGGTCTTACGTAAGAGATGGATTTGGAAGGATGATTTTCTCTTGGGATGGAAGGAGATCATGTTCGATAAGAAAAAAATGGATAAGGGGATCATCATGAGATTTTGGGAATATGCGATCTTGGTCAAATATTGGATGGGGTTGAACATTCTTGGTATCTTGATCTTGACCAATTTTAGGACTTGTTTCTTTATACTTTGGATAACCCTCTTGACATGGGGTATGAGTTTGGATATGTATGGTGGATACTTGAAAGGATGAGCAATACTTGGACATGATAGGAATGTGCTTTGACTAGGATTCATTGGAGTAGCTTTTCTTGTAAATGGAGCATATGATGGCATTATATCTAAGATTATTGAATTGTAATAGGGACTTCTACCAAGGAATGGACTATCTTGGATTTGTATTATAGTTAGCCTTTGGGGGTAAAATAGAAAGGCAGTGTCAGTGTATGCATTGTATGATGGAGATGGTGTGGATGAAGGAAATGTGGGAGATATGGAGGCTATTTGTGGGCCATTTCTAGACATGGGTGTTTTGGAATAGCATCTTGACATATGTCTAACTCCTCATTAGGTGAATTATTGGGACATTCTTTAATAGTAAAGTCACCTTGGTCAATGAGATCATCGATGAGATTTTTCAATTTCGAGCAATTTGAAGTTTTATGTCCTTGGGTCCTATGGTATTCATAGAAGTCATTTCGTTCTACTAGGATGGTCTAAAATATCCTATCTCATAAAGTTACTTTTGGAATTATGATGTCATTTGATTGTAAAAGCTTCTTCAAAGTTGACTCAATTGGTCTCCCTAAGGGCTTGTATTTGTGCTTTGGTGCATGTTGACTATTTTCCATGGGTTTATTGTCTAGATGAACATGAGAGTCTGTTTGATGTTCGTTCTTTTGAGATCACATGATTGGCATATGAAAGACTAATTCTAGCTTAGATGTTACCAATATGACTTGGACTAGAATGATGCCTGAGGCTGAGACTATATTTTTGGGTTTTTTTTTTAATTTTGGGAATGCAAATGATAATAAAGGGAACTTTTTTTTTTTCATTTTTGAAGCTTTTTGGATGCAAAAGAAAACTATGTAATCTATGAATGAAACTAGAATGATGTCTAAGATGTATGCAATTTATAACCCTAAGAGGGACTCTAGAAACTTTTAATGCAAACCTTCCTAGGAAAGACCTGGATGATGTTGGGAACTATCTTGACTTAAATTTTGGGACAAAAATGGAAATTTTGACAAGGTGTCTATGAAAAAGATAATTTTGACAAAAATGATGAATGCCTATGATAAGGAAAATGGACAAGACAGTAACCGAATTCAAGAAATCCAAGATATTGCTCAATACCACTATAAGAATACCCCAAGATGATGTACTTTATAATTTAGAGAATGACTCTAAAAGGTATAGTACCTGATCTTGTTAAATATAAGCTATATTTTTGTGTTTCTCAATTTTGAATCTAGAATGAAGATAATGCAATATACTGACAATATGAAGACTATGCAAGGTTCTAAGCTCTAAAATTAAGAATGTGACTAAAATGTGAAGTATGGCTCTCTAATATGCAAGGCTCGAAACTAATATGTCGATCACGGAAATAGAAATTTTGGGAAGAGACAAATGGTATGTTTTGGACCCTTGTTGCAGACTGGTTTTGTTTTCCAATTTTCTATGTTACATGCATATGATGCCTTTGTTGATTGCGTAGCTTTATCTAAGACATTATTCTGGATATATTTTTTAATATTTCAAATACAACAATCACACATGCAAAGTATGGTTGTTTGACAAAACTGACTGTAAAATGCTTTGTGTATGTTTAGTGACTTTTTCATTCCACGTGGTTTGATACAATGAAAATAGATACAAGCAATACTAACCTAAGGTCAAAATGGATTTATTAAAATGTTTTAGGCCCATTTCTTGGTATTCCCTCAACTCACACAACTATGTCACACTACTAGAACATGAGAGTCCTCTTGTAGGTGCCTATGTTTTTGCCTTTTGCCAGGTATTTTTACTATCTGAAAGAGGATTTCTCCCCAAATGAAACAATACCCTAGGACACATATTATGGGAGTCTTGGGGGGAGATTAATTCTTCCCCTCGCATTGAAACAAGATAATGTTTAGAGGTGAAATGGGTGGCCTCTATTTTAATAGGTTTTTAGTCAAATCTGTGGTGTCTCCCCAATCAGTTTGTATAGAATTAAGTGTTAGGGCCAAAAGGAGGAAAGCACAACTGGGGGGTGAATTAGTTGTGTACCCAACTAGAAAACTTAAAATCACTTAAACCAATTAATGATCTGAAAGATAAGCAATGAACCAAGATCATCAACACATAACATAGAACACCAAATTTTTGCTCAAGGAAATCATGTTCAGGGAAAAGCCCCGGTGGGGATGATACCCACTAGATAGATGTACTCTATTAAAAGTATTTTCTACTTACGAGAAAATGAAAATAAAAAAAGGGAATGCACATGCATTCATAGGCCCATTGCCTAAAGCTCACTACTCACAATACAATCACAGATCTAGCCCTCAGTCAAGTTCACTGATCTAGCTTTGATTACAATAGGATGGACATACAGTCCATTACAACTAAACTAACTGATAGAATCCTCAATTCCAATACAGTTCTAATGAAGTAAAATTTCTACCTCTAATGCAGAATGTAATACTAGTATATCACCTTCACACATATATCTTTTTCTCTCTCTCCTCAACTACAAAATGATTTCTCATTAAAATCATTACAAAAACATCAACTAGGTTGGCTAAGACTAATTACAATAAAAGATATAAACATTATGCTTAGATCGTAAAGAGATCCAAATCAAGTCAGAAAAGACTTAGATAGGATCCAAAACATTATCCTCTAACATGCTAAAAATTTTCCAAATCACCTCCAAGATTTGTAACATGCTACTTCACCCAGTTGACGAAGCCTAAAATGAAGAAACACCAACATGTTACCAAAATAACAAATATGATCTCCTCAATCAATGTGGACAAAGAGAATGATCATCACAAGATCCAAGAACACCAACAAGAAACATGAATACCCTCAGAACCTTTACATCAATTCCAACTCAAAATCCAAACTCATCTTCAACACCGATCAACAGGAATACTGAAATACTGAACTTTGTCATAACAAAAGATAGTTTTCATACTCTGAATCATGAACAACACTAGGTGTGGACATAACAATAAGGCACAATGTAAATAAAATCATTTCATCCTCTGAAACATCAAATTCAAGACATATCAAACCAAATACTCATCTATTACACATAGTAACACTAGTAACCAACAAATCAATCATACTTCACTCAAACTATTACCCAAACTTCTGTGAACCTTTATATACCAAATAAAGACATATATGAACCATACCTTATGATCACAATACAAGATCTTCAATGCAACATCTGAACAACCAAAATCCTCTTTACTGAACATACTAAACACGATGTCTGTAACAACAATTTGTATATTGACATCAATGACAAATCATTAAATGTCAGCACACACAAACACCAAACTCTGACATGCTCAAAAAACTTCCAAAAATCTTCTCAAGACATCCAAAAATCTCCCCCTTAAGCATTTATGGCAACATATGAAGTGAAAAATTGATCAATTGACAAAGTCGTCAATATATCCACCTGATCACTTTGAATATCCAACTTCAAGCTTCTCAACACAATCATAATCTAATTTATCTCTATTTTTTACATAATCTCTCCCCCTTTGACATCAATAGAAAAAGGGCCAAAGACATCAAAAAGAACAATCCATAAGAACCATAAAACTGCTTCCCCTAAGGAGTATCCCCCAAACACATCAATCTAGTGAATGATATTGTGATGGATTAGAGGGGCCAAGAACCCCATCTTCTCTCTAAGATACTCAAATGTATCCTTCAAAAAAAAATTTGTAAATATATCAACAATTTATTCCTTAGTAGACACATACTCCAATTTTACTTCTTTTTCACTGATCTTATCCCTCAAGAAATGGTACTTAATAGAAATATGCTTTGTCTTTGAATGTTGCACAAGATTCTTGGAAATATTTATAGCACTAGATTTTTCACAGTAAATAACAATCAATTCATCAATGTTTATCATCAAATCCTTCATCATTTTCTTCATCCAATCAATTTGATTAAAATTTATATCGGGAGGAACATACTCATATTTAGCAATGGATTGAGAGATACAATCATGTTTCTTACTAGTCCAAGAGATTAGTTTCTCAGCCAAAAAGAATGCACCTTCACTTGTACTATTTATATCATCCATATTACCTTCCCAATCAGCATTAATATATGCACTCAAGGTAAAATCACTATCTTTTCCATACCACAATCCATATTCAAATGTACCCTTCAAGTATTTGAAAATTCTCTTAACAACAACCATGTGTGATTCCTTTGGTTCTGCTTGAAATTTTGTAACAATTCCAACTGCATTTGATATGTCTGGTCTAGTATGAGTCAAATATTGAATTTCTCTGATCATAGATCTGTATCTTGTCTAATTTGCACAAGAGGATCCATTATCCTTAGTCAGTTTGCAACTAGTGACCATAGGAGTCCCTACCAATTTTGAATATTCCATACCAAATTTCTTCAACAATTCCTTGACATACTTGAACTGTGTAATAAAAATTCAATTTTTTCATTGAGTAATTTGCAATCCAAGAAAGAATTTCATCTCACCTATCATAGACATATCAAATTCTTTTTTCATTTCATCAGCAAATCCTCTACTTAACTCATCATTACCACCAAATATGATACCATCAACAAACACTTCAAAAATCTAGATATTATTGTCAACTATTTTGAAATATAAATTACTATTTGTAGTACCTTTGTTGAATCCAATCTTTATCAAATACATGTCCAATCTAGCATACCAAGATCTAGGGGCTTGCTTCATCCTGTACAATGCCTTCTGTTGGATTAATAATGGAAAGTTGAGTACTGAGAGGGGAGGGGTGAATCAGTACTCTAAAAAAAAATTTCAACCTTTGTTAACTTTATTTGTATTATTGCCATATATTCTAATCATTTACCGAATTGAAAATGTTGCATGTAATATTATAAAACATAGAAATCAAAACATGAAAACATAACTCATAACACAATGATTTTTGGTCTCACAGAAACCCTTGGTCATAGGGGAAAACTATGGTGGAGATGGTACCCACAATCCTTCACTACTGCAATAAAAAGGTTGCTCAGTTAGAGCTACAATGTCTAGCTACTTCTGATAGCTTACCATGTTAGGGGTACGAAAATACTTATACAGTCTACTTTGTTAAAGGATTTTACAATCTATAATCAAAGAGATGTACCCTATTAAAAGCTTTACAAAATAAGACCTTTTAGGGCCTACCCAGTAGTGGGATTTTACAATTTTGAATACAATACAAATTATTACTAAATATGTATGTAATAATGCATCAACAAATATTGTTCAAACTCACTGTGCTCAATAACATCATTAATCAAAATTATTTTTTAGTACTTTGTAACCTCAAATCTAATTCACTTTCTCAGTTCTGTTCTAACTTCTTTGTACTGGGTAACCTTAATCAGCTTCACATCACCATCACATCAATTTTGCATCATTCACATCATTCTTCTTCTCTCTCCTCTATCTCTGATCTTCATGCTCTATCCTTTATATACTTGATCTAGAAGCGGTGGAAATGTTCTAGATTCTTCTCCTTAAATGGTGGTAGCTTTGATTTCATTTCCAATGTATATATTCCTTTCATTTTTCATTGGTGGATCTTACCTTGTAATCATGCACAATCATATTTTTATATTCCCAATATTTTACCTAACGATCTTCTTGAAATCAGTAAAATATTTTTTGCTCGGTGTCTAGATTTAATGTTTCTACCATAATCTGTTATGTTGGCTTGTGTTACTCGGTAACATGTTTTGTTCTTTCTCAGTAACATGTTCTCTCAGCTTGGTAACTACCATGCACTTCTCGGTGCCTACCTTGCTCTGCTCAGTGCTTGTCTTACATTTGCCTTTATCGACATCTCTATTTGCTTTACCAACTAAGTCTTATGACTCCTTTTACCAACTGAATTTAACTCTCCAATATGACTTTCACTAAAATAATGACAACAAAATAACTCTTTAGGAGTATCAATCTCCCCCTTTGGCATTAGTTTTGCATTTTTGTTAAAAACTCAAAGTCATTCAAAATTTTGTCCTTAATCAAAATTTGCTCAAAATTGTGACCATGTATAAACTGTAAACTCTAAATAAGCTTGTGACTTATAACTTCATAAATCTATAACTCCCCCTATGATAATACTTCCTATATACTATACAATAATACCTATACATATATATCCCCCTTTTTTGACAAATATGCCAAAAACAAAATTACTTACTATGATCAGGTGGATGTAGCTTGTCAAAAATATGTTTATACCTCTTCTTTGCATCATCCAATGATGTCTCCCATGATTTCTTCAATGTTTATAGTACAAAAATTTGTTCACCAATATATGTTGTTAATCCAATCATGCTATACATTGCACTGATATCAGGGGTATTGACTAATTCCTTGGCCTTGTGTAAATGTTTCTACAATGATTCAACTTGGGGAATCAAAAGTGTTTGTAGCTCAATAATTTCCATTCTTATCTTGTTTTCTTCTCTTCTAAGTTCATGTTGCATTCCCATCAGATGTTTTAGCCTTGGGTAGTAAGTTTGAAGTGATCTAGGCTCGATTGTAACATTCATTAGCTGCTTGGTCAAGTCTTTCTCAACAGATCTCATCCTTCTTTCTGATCTCCTCAGTGAAATTTGATATTAAAAAAATCTTATGAAATAATGAAATAATATCATGCAACTTATTTTCCAAATCTGTGATAAAATCAAAAATTGTTACCTTGTCCAATGCAACATTCTTTATTATATCCTCAATTATTTTATGTTCCATTTTCTTCTCATGAACTTTCATTAGGTACTCGGTGGCCTCTATACCATGTTCTTTGATTTTCTTTACCAATTGCTCCATTTGACTGAGTAGAATGCCCTTCTCATTGACATGTGCATCAAGAATAATTTCCTACAGTATATCCTTGACACTTTCTAGCACATCAGTCTTTTGTTTCTTTGCCAAAATTTTATCTTGGGTTTCTTTCATCTTTAGTAGATCTCTGAATTCATATAATTATTTTGAACTAAGTGAAGAGATGTATCCCATGGTATTATAATCAGTTGGCTCAAGTCAACTTTAGTTTACTCATATTTTCTTTCCTTTGTCTTCTACTTCTCAACTTGACTTCTTTCACCAATAGAAATTTAGGGGAATGTGATGCCTTCATTGCATCAGATGTAGTCTCGGTTGTAGTTTCTTTTGTTCTTTATTCTCTTTTCTCTTCTTGCTTGTCTTCTTTCTTCTCTTCCTGTTTCTCTTCTTCCTTCTCTTTTTCTTGTTTTTCCTCTTTCTTCTCTTCTTGTTTCTCTTCTTCCTTCTCTTTTTCTTGTTTTTCCTCTTTCTTCTCTTCCTATTTTTCTTCTTTCTTCTCTCCTTGTTTTTCTTATTTTTGTTGTCTTGTAGTCTCGGTAGAGGTAACCTACTCAGAATTATGATTTATTTTTGTCTCAGTTTCCTTTGGTTCCTCAGTTACTTTATGTTCAGTCTCCTTCTGTTGTTCAGTGGACTTATCCTTTGCATCTGTAGGAATTTATTTTGTAACTTCAGAAATAACTTCATGAACCTCAGAATAATCATGAACTTTTTGTAAAACTGGATCTTCATCCATCAACTTAACAGTAGCAGTGTCATCAATATCCATATATTCGGTGTCCTTGTTCTCGGTATCCATCACATTTTCATCTTGTCTAATGTCTTCTACCGGATATTTATTTGTGATGTCTTCAATTATCACCTCATCTTTTCCTTGTGTTAAATCAATAGGATCAATCTTACCTTGTTGTACCTCAGTCTTGGTGGGCTGGTCTAGAAAGAATATTTTTCTCCATGTTTCATCAGTTTCTTTTTGCACTTCTTCCAACTCTACGACCATGATCCTTAAACCTTTTCCATTGACAAGAAATCTATTAGAGTGCTTTTTCAGTGCTTCCTTGATCTCGGGTAATGACACCTCAGGTACAATTATTGCTAGAGATCTTTTGCTCATATGTTTCTTAGATTTCATTAGATACTTCCGTCTTGCATCAATTTTCTTATAGAGATCATCAGGTAGTTGGTTGGCAATTTCAATAGGTATTGTCCTGAATTTGTGCAATGTAAAAATAATTGCATCGTTTATCTTTACTTTTTCTTCATCACTCCTCATATCATACTTAGCATATTTAATTCCTCCAAACCCTGTATACTTCTTAATATTCTCTAGAAATTCATCTAATTTTTTTTTATTTTGAGGGTTGGTTCTGCACAACTTTAAATTTACTCAAATCCTCTTACTCAATTTCACTATCCTCTTGCAATTTTAGTTTTCTTCTCATTCTGGTAGTTATTTTCTTTTCTCTTACATATGTTTTTTATTTCAGTTTCTCAAGCTTAGGTTTCCTCGGTGTAGCTGTAGACCTTGTTAGTGGTCTTGTTCCCTTGGGGCTCGGTGATTTGTTTTCCACTTTTGGTTTCTTGCCCTTATTTTTAGATGGTCCTGCCTCATCTTCTTCAATACTAACTCCAAGATTTTTGGATAGATCAGTGATCATTCTACTTATTTTCCTTTGAGCCTTAGGTATCAAGATACCTAGTTTTATCTTCTCCTTGACTTCCTCATAAGTTCCATACCAATTTTCTCTCATATCCACGAGTTTACCTAGTAGAGCTTCAATTTATTGTGATGCAATATCAATATCAATCTCATAGCCCATCAGTTTTAGCCAGATAGTCCTTGGCTCAATAGCTTTCACAATACATGTGTCAATGTCAACCTCAAAACATATAGTATCTCGATGATCTTCCACCATTTGAGGTGGAATTCTAAATGTTTTATGCATCCTTTATTGAAATTTGGTAAAATAATCATTCATCATAATATCAAAGTTATCTCCTAAACTCTTCATATACTCATTAATTTGGTAGATAACTGGTTTCTCCACATTCCATATCACATTACCAATAGATGGAAAGAAGTTTTTTAAGTAGAAGAATATACATACCAACAGAGAACCAAACTTCAATGTGTTGTTCTTGGCTTTCCAAATTGTGTTCATGTTGGCATCAAACTGCTTTAACAAGATTTCACACAAATCAATCTTCATATTATTCTTGACAATTTTGTATGCTATGTCTACAACTCCACATGGTACATTATCCACTTGAGAAGATTGGAACATTTGGTATGATATGATATTACATGTGAATCTAAGTTTAGGATCTGCCATGGTAGATAACTTAAGAGTTCTTCTATCCCATTTAGCTTTTGTCAATTCACATAGCTTGTTCTTGTGGGTCTTCTTGTTTTCCTTTGGTCTGTCACCGATTGGGTATCCAATCATGATGTGTAGAACATCCTTAGTAATTTTTACCGGTTGATCTAGCCACATAAACTGATCGTGGACTTAGCTTAACAAGATTCTCATCCACTTGATCTTGAATACACTCAGAATATGTAGGGCATGCATTAAACCCTTAGTCTCCAGGTGGATGTGTTCATCCTTCAACTTCTCATTGTAACACAAGCTTTGGGAAGATGTATTGATTTCCTCTTGACAGATCTCCTCGATTTTATAGTGGATAAAAGCACAATTGTCTTCTATCAAAATGACTCTTAGTGGAATAGATGAAAGTGCTCCAATTTTGTTTGGTTCGATGGTATTCACATGAGGAATATTGTATTTAGGGTTGACAGGATCAACCTTCTCAACAACAATAGGATTTTGTACCTTAGGTGCCATAATTTCAGATGTATCATCACTTGATTAAAGTAGGGTTTTGCATGAAACAACTTGGTCACACTTCCACCATTAGGCCATACACTAGAAATCACTCAAATATGCTCAATAGTGCTTAGATCTATTTAGAATTACCTCGATAATCGCTCAAATTCTCCTTAGATGACTTGTCTCTCCAATGCGCTCAAATGATCTTTGAAAATGTTAGGTGAAAATGACTAACAAAAGAGTCTATTTATACTTTTTCCTCAATTAGGGTTTCCAATGGCTAGAAAAGTAGCAATAAATGATGTCACTGAGTTTCCTTTTCAAATTATACTTTCTTTTACCCGAATGAAAAAAAACAACATTGTCTTTCACCGATCAAACATGAAATATTAACTTCATAATATAAGTCCAAATGCATCTAATTATGCTTATATGGATCTTTGCACAGTTGCTAGGAATCAATTTATGATTGAAATTTAACTCACAGTTCCTACTCATACATTTAACTGATTAGGTGAAGATAGGTGCAACCGATCCAAAGGATGAGGTGCCATCGACTATTCCAAATGATGTTCCATCATCTAGAGACTTTCTTATCCATATTTTATTCATATGGTTTCTTATTTCTTCAACATTCACTTGTGTTGTGTCATTTGTATTTTCCTCGGTTGGATATTTGCCTCGGTACCTACAATCTTTGGCTAGATGACCTACCTTCTGACAGTGGAAACATATCATTCCAAGGGTTCTCCATGATCTTTTGTTATTTCTACCATGCATCAATATACAATTTTCTGCAATGTGTCCATATCTCCCACGTGTTGTACATGAAATTATTGTGTTGTAGTCTCATGGTATTGTTGAGCCTTGTCGGTTGTTTTTTGTAATGCGTCGGTCAAGTTCCCATTTGACATTCTTTCTTTGTGACCTGCAATCTTCAGACTTATGACCATATCTATTACAAGCATTGCAATAATCATTGAATTTTTGCTTCCTTGTATTGTTAGCAATCCTTGATATACACTCAAATGATTGATGTCCATACTTATTGCAATTATAACAATAATAATCAAATTTAGGAATGCTCGGTGGGTTACCTCTTTTTCTCTTGCAGACATTAGTTGTATGACCAGGTTTTCCACAATAGCAACAAATTAGCTTCTTTGTCTTTGGTGGGGTAGCAATGTCTCAGTTTGCAGCTTGGTTTGAGGACTCTCCCTTCTTGGTAGTGTTATTTTCAGTGAACCCAAGTCCATTTGTATCTCTTGGTTGTCTCTGACCTCTAAGTTGTTCATCCAACATCCTTAATGTTTCTTCATTTCATTTCAGTACTTCATTTGCTTCCTTTTTCTGATTTTGGTTCTCTTGTCAATCTTTCAACCTCGGACCTTAATGCTTGAGTCTTAGATTCCTTCTTGTCCATCTCATTATTTGTGTTCAACAATTGATCGATCATAGCATAATGTGTTTATGTCATTCTCATGATTTCATCATCCTTTTCAATTAGTCTTGCCTCAACTTTTTTGTTGTCTTCTTCTACCATTCTTTTTGCATCTTCATTTGATCTCTTTGATTCAAGTATTTCACCCAGTCTAATTCCTTGTGCCTCTTGATCTTTCTTTATCAGGTTCAATTTCTTGATGAGTTCTTTATTTTTTTCCATCAAATCTATAATAGTTGTTTCAGATTCATCATTCAAACTCCCTTCAGATGATGTCTCAAGTATCTCAATAAGTTTTTGTGTATATTTCAACTCATCAGATAAACACTTTCTTACCCTCAATGGATTTTCTAATTTCCTTTTCAAATCATCAATCAACTCATGTGCATTTTCCAATTCATACTCAAGATTATCAATCTTCTTAGCTTTGTTATAACTTTCCATTGCTATGATCTTTTCACTCTCAGGTGGTCAAACCCTTATCTCAAGAGTCCAAGTTCTGATACCAATTGTTGGGTTAATAATGAAAAGTTGAGTACTGAGAAGGGAGGGGTGAATCAGTACTCTAAAAACTTCTATCAACCTTTGTTAACTTGATTTGTATTACTGTCATATATTTTGATCATTTACCAAATTGAAAACTTTGCATGTAACATCATAAAACATAGAAATCAAAACATGAAAACATAACTCATAACACAATGATTTTTGGTCTCTTGAAACCCTTTTTTAGAGGGAAAAATTGTGGTGGGGATGGTACCCACAATCCTTCACTATTGCAGTAAAAAGGTTGCTCGGTTAGAGCTATAATGTTTAGCTACTTTTGATAGCTTACCCTATTAGGGGTGCAAAAAGACTTATACAGTCTACCTTGTTAAAGGATTTTACAATCTCTAATCAAAGAGATGTACCCTATTAAAGGCTTTACAAAATAAGACCTATTAGGGCCTACCCAGTAGTGGGATTTTACAATTTTGAATACAATACAAACTAGTACTAAATATGTCTGTAATAATGCATCAACAAATGCTATTCAAACTCACTGTGCTCAATAACATCTTTACCACATTTTGTCACTAGTACATTTGACCTGGTTTCTCTCCCAAAACTTTTGACCATGGTATAAAAAAGTTTTGGTTGGTCAATTATAGAAGGAAAACTTTCATTTTTTTTTTAATCCATGCCCGTGTTAGTCGAAAGTTCGACCAATACTACGTAAGTCAAACTTTTGACGAACACGGGGGCATAACTTTTTTAAAAAAGATTTCATTTCATTATTATCATCAGCAATTTTTTTCATTACAACGCAGGTGCGAAACCTCATTGGCACTGTGTATTGGAAGCTCATCGGCACTGTGTATTGGAACTATGGATTGGAAGCTCATCGACATTGTGTATTAGAAGCTCATTGGCACTGTGTATTGGAAGCTCATCAGCACTGTGTATTGGAACTGTGGATTGGAAGCTCATCGGCACTGTGTATTGGAAGCGCATTGGCACTGTGTATTGGAAGCTCATTCGGCACTGCGGATTCGGCACTGAGGTTTGAATTTGAAAAACCAATAAAAATGTAATCTTTTTCAAGTTCAAAATGGAACTATTCTATTTTATTGTCTTTGTGGGGAGAACATTCTATTTTGAATCCATAATGTTGAAGTTTGTGTGCTAATTTTGTAAATACTTTATTGTAGTTTTGGTACTGTGCCCACAAGACTCTAAATTCCTTGACGGCTTGACTCAGAAACCCTATAGTCAGCCCTAAGAATAAACTGGGCTCAAGGACTTAGGAATCATCAAAAACCCTCCAAACGGTTGCCTCCATCCTAGGTACCCACTGTCAGACCAAAACCAGATGACCCTAGCTAACCTGATCAATTAGTCTAGTGTGATTCTATGTTAGTCGATAGTGTTGTAGCAGGTGGTCGAACGGTGTAGAGGAATTTACATGAAACATTGTAGATAGTGTATTCTAACCAAAACATTCCACTAGATCCTAGTCCATTGTTTGATTATGGGAAGAAGCACTATTGTAAACCAATAGAGAATTGCCAGGGATAGTGAACTCCACACTTGGAGACTTGAAATACCTGTTAATCAATGAATGTTAAGTGAGTAAAATTGTTTTATATAAAACCAAATAGAAATTGGAATTGGAGTAGGACAGTAGCAACAATTAGTATTCGTGGAGGGAATAGTAACTCTAGGAAGTCACATAAACTCAATTGAAGGAATCTGCAATTAAGGGAACCCTCTTTGACTAAAAATATTGGAGACATTCAAAGACTTGAATTATATTGACAGAATTAAATATTTCTTGAAGAACATTAGAGTAAGTGAGAATCGTTACTCTTTGGATAGAAGGGTTGTCCAACTATTGCTTCTAGTTGTGAATGGATCGGTTTGTAGACTGAGATTGTAGTTATTTGGGTGATCAATGAATCTGATCTTATTGGATAAGTTTAATAGTGTGATGTAATTGGTCACATGATGGGAGAATTTGTGTCAATGTGATGGAAAAACCATGTCTTCTGTAAGTTGTGATATATTAGATGATAATTAGGTCTTTATAGGGATTACACATCCATTATGTTTCTAGGAGAAGGATTATATAAAGGAGATGGCTAGCATTGTAAGGCTAGCTATTTATTGTAATATCATGATGTGGATTATTTGGAGATATAACATGGACCAAGATTGGATGTAGATCATATTTACTATATCATAATGAATTACTAGGATAGGTACTGATCTTACTATTATGAGACAGTAAATAATATAAGCTCCTCAAGCATGAGTTGGATGATGTGGATACATTAGTTCTTATATCTACATAATCCACATCATCCAACTCATGCTTGTGGACCAAGATTGGATGTAGATCATATTTACTGTCTCATAATGACTTACTAGGATAGGTACCAATCTTACTATTATGAGACAGTAAATAATATAAGCTCCTCAAGCATGAGTTGGATGATGTGGATACATTAGTTCTTATATCTACATAATCCACATCATCCAACTCGTGCTTGAGGAGCTTATATAATAATCAATTGATTAATGTTTTTAGTTTTGATGTAGTCCTCTCCAACTCATGCTTGAGGAGCTTATATAATAATCAACTGATTAATGATTTGAGGGACATTTTGTTAAAGTATTGTTCGTTCGTGTTTAATAAACGACGAGACAATCATGATATGCATATAAATATAGATATATTTATATATATATATATACTATATAATATAATTGAAAAGTAAGTATATATTAATATCCATATTGTGAACTTATATATATATATATATATATATATATATATATATATATATATATATATATATATATATATATATATATATATATATATATTATACAAAGTATGAATAAACTATTGGTTAAGATATGTTAACTAATAGTTATGTAATGAAGTGACATGACCATAAGTATATATGGTCATGTCTATTCATTACATGACTATTCAATATATACATATACCCTATTGTTATTGTAGAATCAATCAATAACGAAGGCAATTGTATTCTATAATCACAATAGTAATCTATTTCAGTCCAGCACTCATATATTCTCTATAGGATGATCCTAGTTTTTCAACATGGTATCAGAGCCTAACCTATAAGAGAATAAAATATATTCACAAACAATCGGTGATAAATTGACAACTAATTTTGGCACATGGAGCATCACGTAGGGAGCAGAACCAAATGTGATCCAATCAGCAATAAGCATGAAAGGGTGAGCACCTGGAAATCATCGACAGACATATATATTAATTTCGTATCCATGGATTCATTCAACATTGGAGGCAGAAACATTCAACGCATAATCTGAATGTATAGTACCTAATGAGAGATGAGGGAATTCATTAACACCAGCGGTAGAGTATATCATCTGGTTGAGTCTCACATCTCTTAATAAATGATACTAGCTATTCAGACCCACCACAAATAGTCTATTACAATCCAGTGAATTCTAAATTGTCGTATGAGTGTTGATTTACATTGCACACGATAAGAGTTCAAACTATTCCATCACAACATTCAGAGGAGTGGATGAGTACTGTCATTTGCATGGAGTAGAATATTACTTTTCCAAGATGCCTAGCATAAATCAATGGGTGAGGGTGATCAACACATATAAATACTTGGCTATTGTCAGGGATCACACATGACTATTTGAACATTGGAGGAGCCTGATGAATATAAGGAGGATTAACATTTTATTATGTATAGTAACACATATGTAAGTGCGAGTCTAGGATTCTGAACATTCAGGAGGACAGACGTTGGATATGGAAGAAAAGATAAATCCATTTTATACAGAAAATACAATGTTGGATAATATTAATGCACTCTGCATGCTCCTGATAGCTATAGTTGTTATGAACACCCGCCATGGTAATAGATAATTTGGATAGAAGAGTAATTAATAAACATCTGAATGCATATGTGCGATACATCAGATCTAACATATATTGAGCCGGTAAAAGAAGTTGATTACAAATTTATTATGAAATAAAAGTTTAACTTCTCTTTTCTACATAACACAAGCACAGGTACAAACCCATATGTGCCACTTGAAGCTTTATTCAGATTTAGGCATTGAATCAACATCTACTTTTAGACAGTCAACAATATAATGCTTGGTTAGATACCATTAGGATGGAGTTATCTGCATCTCATCCAGATATGAAGAAGCATCGAATAAGGAAGAAGACAAAATGGCCATTGACTAATATATTTAGGAAAATATATATGTCTAGCATCAATTTGGAGTTACAAATAAAATAATGAACACAGTGTTTCCAATTCATTATGATTTTATGTGGCTAAACAATATCGGTTCAAAGACCACTACTTTCAGAAATCTATATTCAGAGATAAATATAAATATCAATCAACATTAAAATAATTTGGTATTATAAACATTCAAATAATTTGGTATTATAGCCATGAAAATACCGATTTGTATCGGCTATTCATATCGGTGTAGATTAATACCAATTTGTATTCGTCATACATACCACTGATGAGTACTAGTAAAATTTATGACTATTCTTACTCACCGATCGGTCTTCAAAGGTTGTGACTAATAATCAGGTGATACACTATGATTGATGTGTTAAATATTATCGAGCAATTCATTACAGTATTGGGTGACTTGGCAGCGATACCGATTAGTATCAGTTTAACAGTGATACCGATAAATATTGGTTGGGATGTGAACATCGAGTATTGTCATCGCAGATTAATATTAGTTAGTCATGAATCGGCACTGATTAATATTGTGGAAAGACATGTTGATGAACAAACATGTCTCAATGTGTGGAGACATTCTCTTCATCAACATACCTTCACTTATCAATGAAACGAAACAAAAGGATTCTCTAAGATTGATCATCATAAGGAGAGCCAAGTCAACCTTTCATTCATTTTGGACATAAGATGGATATCGAGGAGTTCTGGAACATATGCTCGTGTAAAATGGTCAGAACGTTATTCACACATCGGGGTCACAAATGGAAGAACATCATTTGTCTTCCATAAGAGTGACATGTCCTTTAGGTCATCTCACTGCATATTCCTAGTTTGTTATTTCTCCCAATCAGAGTATTACTATTCCTAGAGTTTTTCTAT
Organism: Chamaecyparis obtusa; assembly: GCA_027943335.1. Lineage (NCBI taxonomy): Eukaryota > Viridiplantae > Streptophyta > Pinopsida > Cupressales > Cupressaceae > Chamaecyparis > Chamaecyparis obtusa. The sequence continues at coordinate 1,064,999 of BSBK01002112.1, forward strand.
CAGAGTTGGACAAGTATGAACGTTGTTTCCTTTCAATATGAATATCGTCAATCTTTAGAATAACGTAGGAACATGAGCTTTGATGTCGTCATCTTCTGAGGTGGTTGTCGTTGGTCATAGTATGACACTGATGAAGTTACTTTGAACCACAGAGGAATTACTAAATCCTATCTACTCTACTAATAGCGTCTTGTAGGGGATATGGGTGTGTTAAAACAGGAACTTGTGGATTTCTTTAATTTCCTATAAATACTGTGAAGAGTCAAAGATTGCGAACAAATATTCGATGAAGTGAGAAGGATAAGTTAAGGTAATTGTCCCAACTATCTAAGTTAATGGAAAGAAGAGGATAGTACAAGTGGGATAGTTACCAATGATTAATATAATCAGATATCGATAATATATGAAGTCAACATCTAATCGGTATTTATCATAATGAGATGTGATTTGTAAAGAAGAAAATTAACATAAGGATCAGAATGAAACCAATGTGTTATGAAGAATGACAATGGGTACGAGTATCAATGGGCTCACCTTATGAATGGAAATATTTGAAAATTAAGATAAGTATTTCATGTTTTATTAATGCATATGAATTTTTCAATTTGTAATTCATTAAAATAAATCATGTATGCTTCTATCATTTGTATTTTTGTACGAGATAGTTTAGCTTTATAAACTATTGTAATCTATCTCTGACATTCTTTCAGGACAAAAGCATATGAAATTCAAATTCAGAGAGAGTCTAACATCTTCAGAAAGGTCGAGAAGTTGGCAAAATTTAGCCTTTAAAGAAATAGATGATTCAATCAACTTGGACAAACTTGATCATATTGATTGAGAGGGAGTTCACTATTGAAGGTAAAACAATTCTGAGATTATAGTAGTGGGAACTCGTGGATAGAATCACGGATGAGATGCACGTGGATAGAATCCTTGATTAAGGCATTCCATACATCATGAGACTACAACTCATTAAGATGAACATCATACTAGAGGTCTTTATTATCTTCCCTCAAGTCCAAGAGGGAGTGTTAATGTTTTGGCCTTGAAAAAGATCAAAATGCATCCTATGCTAGTCAATGTGAGTCGACAACCTTATGTCTATTTAGATTATTCATGTATGAGACATCGATTCTCTCAGGAAGAAAGGTATGGAGTCACATCCTGCAGTAACACTAAGATGAGCATATAAACAGGGTATGCCTCCGTGACAGAAGAGGAAGCGAAAGGATCTGCATCAGTGGACATTCGAAGATCTTGATTCAGAGGGAGTAGACCATGTTTTGTTGGCTCTCTAGTGATCGAGAAACTGTAGCAGAGAATTATGATGAATTACCATGTGAGAAGGCTATGCTTCCATGTCAGAGGGAGAAGCTAGAAGATCAAACTAAGATGGCATCCCAGGATCGTGGTCATATTAATTCAGAGGAAGTATTCTTGATGTTGAGGAATAAAGTCTTAGCTGAAAAGAGATTTCTAGCCTTAGTGATCTATCATTTTGTATCTTAAATGATTCTTGTCTTTGATAGACAAGTTTAAGGTGGAAGCCTTCCTCACTTGATAATAGTGAACCAAAGTGTCAAGATTGACTACTTAAGTGTGTGTCCCGACTGAGCGGATATCTTGACTCTTGTTATTACTTGTTGTGTAATGACGAAACCATAGCATGATTGACTACTTAAGTGTGTGTCCCGACTGTGCGGATATCATGATATTCAAGTCTATTTTCATGACGAGACTACATTAAATTGTGTGTCCCGAAGTGTCGAAAGTCATGGTATACTTTATGGGCCCATTCATTTTGTGTTATATTATGAAAGGTGACGATCTTTCATGTGTCTTGGGTTACTATTTCAAGGTGACGATCTTGACAATAGTTAACCAGGCTTCAAGATCGACTCCCGAAAGGGTTTGTCCCAGATAGGACCGGACATCTTGTTGCTTATGTTATTACTTGGTGTGTAATAATTGTTAAGATCGACTCCCGAAAGGGTTTGTCCCGGATAGGACCGGACATCTTAACGCTGAGATTATTACTATGTAATAACTTGTCAAGATCGACTCCCGAAAGGGTTTGTCCCAAATGTGCTGGATATCTTGACGTCTATCATGATCGACTCTTGAAAGGGTCTATCCCGAATGTGCCGGATATCATGATATGAAAAGATTCTACAAATTCTATTAAACTCTCTCTCAAGAGGGAGTGTTAAAGTATTGTTCGTTCGTGTTTAATAAACGACGAGACAATCATGATATGCATATAAATATAGATATATTTATATATATATATATACTATATAATATAATTTAAAAGTAAGTATATATTAATATCCATATTGTGAACTTATGTATATATATATATATATATATATATATATATTATACAAAGTATGAATAAACTATTGGTTAAGATATGTTAACTAATAGTTATGTAATGAAGTGACATGACCATAAGTATATATGGTCATGTCTATTCATTACATGACTATTCAATATATACATATACCCTATTGTTATTGTAGAATCAATCAATAACGAAGGCAATTGTATTCTACAATCACAATAGTAATCTATTTCAGTCCAGCACTCATATATTCTCTATAGGATGATCCTAGTTTTTCAACACATTTTAATTGCCTTTTCTAATCACTAATTTGAGGAACAGTGACAGTGACTATGAATGAAGACTGTATTCTTATTGTTTTGAAATTTTATGAGGGGTTTTATGTAATCTTAGGTTTTATGGAAGCATTGTTGTAAACCAATAGAGAACTGCCAAGGACAGTGAACTCCACACTTGGAGACTTAAAATACCTGCTAATCAATGAATGTTGACATTACATATAATGTGGAAAACAATGTAGTCAACCTTATTGAGAAACCTAAACCTATTCCAAAACCTAGGCTTGAACCTTGCATAACCTTTGATATCAAGGAAACTATTAAGGTTGTTGATGGACCCCTATACATTACTATGAAGATTAATCGAGAGCTCTCTTGAGGAGTGCTTATTGATCCTATGTATGGTGACTGTTATTACCAAATAAAATCTCTTTACCTAACAATTTCATCAAGAAACTTATGAAAAATTTGATGTCATGGTTAAGGTGCATGATTGTTTTACTTGTTCTACCATAAGTTTTATGACCCTTCCTATTGAATTTGGTAAGAAGTGCTTAGATTGTCACCTTTGTCACTATTCCTAAATCCAATCAATTCCAAGACTAGGTCATCCTTGGCTTACTTTAATGAGAGTTATACCTTCTACTATCGATGAATGTTTGAAGTTCCCTCATAATGGAGAAATTATCATGGTCAATCAGAAAGTCATGGAAAGTTCCTTATAGATATTTGAAGAGAGTCCTATTATTCATTACATTACTTGCAATATGTATGTTGATATTTCATTGTCTCTATATATGCTAAGTGTTTATATAAGAGTGGGGATATGCTATGTAACTTTACTTAGTCACAGTCTTAATTATATAAGGATATATACTTAATCGTAGTATAAACTTGAATAAAAAATAGATAATTTTAAAATAGAAATATGAGGGGACTAGGATATTATAAAATAATGAGCATATCTTTGAGAATTATCCTAAAATTGTAGGGCTCAAATATTCATTGTGATTAATACAAGTTTGTAAACATTAATTGATGTATTTTGAGGTCATATAATATGGAAATAAGACAACACCTACATAAATCTTGATATCATCACAATATAACATATTTTGATTCTCTACAAATTTGAACAAGTTTTCATTCACAATATAACATAAAATGTTTTGATTCTCTGCAAATTTGAACAAGTTTTCATTGTGGGAAGTGTAGAGCTATACTAGAAGCCTATTTCCATTCATTGTGATGAATTAGAAGTTCACTGTCATCAATTACTGGCCTGAATATATTTTGTATATTCTGTGTTAACTGTTTAGATGCCTGGGGTTACTTGGCATGCTATAAGTTTTGAGTTTCTTTTGCAGCAGTCTAGGTTCTCACCAAGATATGGCCTTCCCATGAATTCCAAGGGTGCAGATTTCATAGGAAGCATTCATCTAACATGTATTATGATATTATAACATCTTTTATGCAGGAACAGTGCTAATCATCATTGACTGTAATGAAACAGTGAGGGTTTCTTTGATGAAGTTTGTAGGTACAGTGCAACAGTAGCAGATTAGTCTGAAGGAGGAGAATATATTATGATTTGGATCATAATATAATGATCATTTCATGGTAAAACAATCACTTTTTGAACCTAGAATGGATTGGAGATAGGAGATTTGAGAAACCCTTGCATTAAGGGTTTAGAAGTACCAAATTGGGGTTTTGGGGGTTCCTGGTGGACTGAGTCTTATCCCTTTAGAATTTGTTCATTTTTAACCATTATATAACACTTCTAAGAGTTTGGAGTGATAAGGATAAAGGGAGAGTGATGATGCTTTGTAAATTGGCAGTTTTTCATATTATTTAAGGGTCACTATGTGGGAACAGTCAGACCTGGTCCAAAGAAGCCCATAGTAAGTTTCTAATATGTTTTAGTACTTGGAAAAGGGTATTCATAAATGCTTTTTATTTTTCAAGTTCTTTGAGAAAAGGTGAAGTTATTTGGGTTTGTATCCTGTTGCAGGGCTACTAGAATTGCAATTAGGTCTCTAGGCCTGATTAAGAAGATTTGGAATATTGGGAACATGGGTTTGACTAAGAATCTTAAAAACCTTTGAATCTAAGTTAATAAAAGCCTATCAGATCAAAAACACCACTTAGGAGTCTTGGAAAAAGTTTGGTGAGACAAGTCTCTAAGTGCACTTAAGGGTTTGGTAAGTCATAAAAGAGTAAGTATATATCCTTATATAATTAAGACCATGACTAAGTTATATAAGAGTGGGGATATACACAATATTATTGAACCATATTGAAGTGGAACCCAACTAGTTTCCATATTGAGACCCAAGTTTTTTGCATCATTTTTATATTATGGTTTCATGATATTTATTGACCTCTTGAGTACCATAAACTTGTTAAGAAAATAATATGAGAAGAAAGAAGGGGTACCATGGTAGGGTTGGATGATTGTATGTTGTGTATGAATTGTGGCTAAGGCAAGGAAAAACCTATCTTGTAAGGTCTGTTTGGTTTTCAACTCTTGTTATATTAGAAAGTATGTTGGACATAATGTTAAATTGTGATGATATCAAGATTTATGTAGGTGTTAACCTTTTGGAAATTATATATACAAATTTTAGGTGTGTCATGAATTTCAGTCTTATTTCCATTTACTAGAAAACATACAAATTTGGAAGGTAAACATACAAATTTAGAATCCATAGTTGTGCTTCAAATTAGAGTCTAAGATTTTACTTAAAGATTTTGATGATGTTGTTTTAGATGACATTGGAAATGCTCATGTTGGCCATACATTTTACCAGTACAAGGCCATCCCTTTTGATTATAGTTTTGAGGGTTTTGTGATTGATTTGGTATGATAAATGTCCCTTTGCATTGCAAAAATTATAGTTGAGAAAATGGTTCTTCAGTAATGATTTGTATCTGCAGGTTGCAAACAAATCATCCTTCTTCCACCAACGAGTCATTCCATTCAAGAAAGACCATGTCTGGCAATATCAACGCCCAAAAAAATAGGGAGACAATTGCTAGACTATGGTCTAACTTAAAAAGAAAAGGTGATGGAAAATGTTATTGTCCTTGCAAAATTTGTAAGGGCTTAAAGACTCAAAGATATCTAATCAAAATAGCTGAGGAACATTGTAGGCAACATGGTCACATTGAAGGGGGAAACAAATTTCGTCCATTGGTATGTATTTTAATAATTTATAAAATACATAAGACATGATTTGATGATGACATCATGGTCATGGTTAATATAAGGTCATCATTTTTATATAGGTCAACCGCCCTGGGTTTCATGTTATGGACCATGACAATCCGGAGAATGTGGATTTCCAAATGAGGGAACATGGAGGTGTGAATATAGAAGTAGAAGGTAATGATCCCATGGAAGAAGGCCACGATGATGAAGAAGATCACAATGATCAAGATGATCACGATGATCAAGATGATGATCATGATGATCATGATCTTGACGCAGAGCTTGATGTACCTATACTTGAGAAGGCACACGAGCCCCTATATGAAGGCTCCCAAACAACTCTTCTTGCCGATGTATTGTTTTTGGTGAACTTGAAGGTTATGAATGGTTTATCCAATGTAGCAATGACACGTATGTTAAGGTATGTCATCTTTTTTCATTATTTTAGTCGTAATTCCCTTACAATTAACATTGGGTGAATTATGTAGCAATTAATATTGTTTAAATTAACAAATTATATTTTTGGTCATAGGTTGATAGGTAAGTGTTTTTTACCACCATCAAACATTCTACCTCGCTCGTACCAAAAATTATTTTCCATTATGAAAGATATTGGAATGGAGTATCAAAGAATACATGCATGTCCGAATGATCATATTATATATCATAAACAGCATGAATTTGCAACAGAATGCCCTATTTGTCATATTAGTAGATATCAATCAGATCGAATAACAAAAAAGGTGCCTCACAAGGTTCTTCAGTTTATTCCCATTATTCCACGTCTGCAATGATTATTCAGGTGCAATAGCTTGGCACAATTTATGGATTACCATGCACACAATAGAAGTCAAGATGACATTATGCGAATTCCTGTGGATGGTTCGGCATTTAAGAAAATAGAGGAAAAATGGCCACACTTTAAAGAAAAACCTCATAATCTCAAGCTTTCATTGGCAGCGGACAGTGTCAATCCATTTGGAGAGATGAGATCTACTTACTCGGTGTGGCTTATTTTTGATATCAACAATAACATTCCTCCTTGGTTGTCCATAAAGAGGGAGCACATAATGTTGGCACTGATTGTTCCAGGTATTTTTTTATTTAATAGTCATCTAAATTAATTTATTATAAATAATCCATCAAAATGGTCATAATAATTATGTAATGTTTTTGTTCATTCAACTAGGTAAGTACCAAGTTAAAGATATCAATGTATATATTGAGCCCCTTATCGACAAGTTGATGGTGTTATGGAATGGGGTCACTATGTATGACATCTCTAGACCAATAGGACAAAGACAATTTCAATTCCATGCAATGTTTGTATGGACAATACATGATACCCCTGGGCTAACACATTTTTGTGGTATGTTATAGTGCTAACACAAAGTTAACATATTTAATCCAATTATACACAATCTTGTAGGTCTTCAAACAAAGGAAAAATTTGCATGTCCAGTTTGTGGTCCAAACATGAAATCTCGTCATTCAAAAAGTTTAAGAAAGCAGGTGTTCGATGAGAATAGACACTTTCTCCACAGAAATCATAAGTACCGAATTACCAAAAAACATCTTTTCAATGGGAAAGAAGAGACTACATCAAAGCCATGGAGAATGACACCTCACCTATGGAATTTGGCATACAATAAAATATATCGTCGAGGTAATGTCATTCCATCTAATGGTTTTTGTTTCAAATTTATATTTTGATATTGTGTTTTGTTTACTGATGATATAATTGATGCTTGTGAAGGTCATCAAGGCATCAATGACCAACTTCCAAAAGGACTAAAAATTTATCCTACGTAATTTAGTAGGTTGACGTACTACGAGCAACTCCCAATCATGCATTTGTTTGATCCTGTGCATATTGGAAAGAATGTAACAGAGACATTATGGAAAATCTTGGATGGAAGGTGTGACAAAGACCAAATTGTCAAAATTTGTAGTGACGTTGAAGAATCCAACCATGCAATGAAAAATGTTATTCGATCAAATAAAAATGGAGACCAGATTGATACAAGTGCCCTTAGTTGATTATTGTCGAAGCAGTAGAGCAATTCTATAAAAGAAGTCATAAAAAAAATACGATTTCCCACAGGATTTGCTGCGAACATAAAAGATCTCATATCAAAGAAAAGTGAATTTGGGCCAGGGATGAAAACACACAATTGGCATACATTTATTAAGGTAATTCATGTTATTTTGTATTCACTATATATTTGTATACTGCATGTAGTTTTCATTGCATTCTTTTATAAAATATTGACTAGATCATTTTACAAATATTGCAGTATGTTCTAACTCTATCTCTCTCACACCACTTCGCCAACAGTGTCAAACAAGTTATATATGATCTTGGAAAATACATGAGGTGGTTGTCATCTAAAGAAATTAATAAAGAAGATATAAAATATTGGAAGAGAAAAATTTCTCTTCTTATATGTGAAATACAAAAGTGTCTACCTTCAACTTTTTTCAATGCACAAAAACACTACCTCATACATCAAGTTGAGGAAATTGAATTGTGTGGACCTATACCAACTAGGTCAATGTGGATGTTTGAGAGACACTTAAAAATTTTGAAAGGCTTGGTTCCACAAAGAGCACATCTTGAACATTTTATGGTGGAGGGATATATGGTATACCAGACCATAGTGTACATTAGTGAATATCTTCCTAAGTTTGCAGCAAAGATCCATGTAGATCGTATTTGGAATCCCAACTCCATTAACAAATTCGAAGGGAAGTACTTGATGGGAAAAGGTAGATTGAGGAAAGTGAGAGGTAAATCTAAGATGTTATTATAGTTAATTAATTCTTATAAATCTTCAATATAAGTTATTTATAATTGGTGTATTTTTTTTCTATACAGTTGGTCGAGAGTGGGATGCAATACATTTGTATATTGCGAACAATCTTAATTGGATGATGGTATGGATTGAACGATGTCAACAAAATAGTTTCTCATTAACATGGGAAGGTGTTGCTTCATTGGTTAGAGAAGCTCATGGTAATGGAGATTTCAATGTTACGCCAATGGTAATTGATCTAGCATATGATTTAAGAGGTAGAGAGGTACATACAAATTTATTAATGATCATGACTCGTATGTTTCGTATCAACTCACGATGCAAATAATTTACACACGCTTGAAAAATTACAGGTCAAGCACCACAAAGCTATGTACTTTCATGGCCATAAATTTCGCATAAAAAAGTTGGATGACACAAAGAAAACTTGTGATTTTGGGATAACTGCAATTTTCGAGGTCACCAATATATCATCTAAAAATGACATACATCCTCAAAAATCTCAAAATTGATACTATGGCATCTTGGATGATATAATTGAGTGCGACTTTAACTCCTTCAAAGTAGTTCTATTCATCGTCAAATGGTACAAGCTACGACTGAATCAAAATGATCCAGATAGAACTGTTATTCAACATGATAATGGATTTACAATGATTAATACAAGGTCATTTGAGCTAATTGGAGATGAGCCCTATGTTCTTCCAAGACAATGTGAGCAAGTGTTTTACTCAGAGGTTCCACATAAACAGGTTTGGTCATTTGTTGTTAGACATGATCCAAGAGGAAGGCCGATAAAGTATAATGTTATGGAAGAAGAAGATATTGAAGATGATGAAGAAGCAGATGATGAAGATCAAGATGATGGTGATGATGATGATGATGATGATGATGATGGTGATGATGATGATGATGATGGTGATGGTGATGATGGCGATGATGATGGTGATGATGGCGATGATGATAGTGGTGATGATGATGATCATGATGATCATGATGATCATGATGATGATGATCAATGACATGATTGAAATGATCAATGAAATGATTGACATGATTTATTGATTTCAATTGTAATGATTACATATTTATTGCGTTCAATTCTAATGATTAGTACAACATATGTGATTTATAATTACCAATGTTTTGCTTATGATGCTCAATTAATTATTGTTGATACATGTATATATTATGTTTGATTATCACCCTTTTTGCAAACAGGCAATTGACTACAGACATCATCACCCCTTCTATTGACGATCTTGCATTCCATATATAAGGTAAATTTGTTCATGTTTACGATTTTGCATATTGTTCATGTTGTCTTTTAAGTTATTTGTAGCATATGTATCATGTAATTTTTAGCTAACTTAAGATAAATGATTAACATATGCAAGAAATTTAACCCCTTTGGCGTGGATCATGCACAGTGACATGGATCAACAGGTATAAGTCAATAAATAGACATAATTTTCTTATATTCTTCTTGTTTATCACTGAGCACGTATGTTATAAATAGACATATTATATAATCATATAATGTATATAGAGAAAGAAGAACCATATAGAAATATAATTATATAATCACTTTCAACTTAGTACATTTTATATCTCCCAAGTATAGACAAAGAAGAACCATACGTATGGGTCATGACTTGATTATTCTATATATATTATTTAAATATTATCAAAATTCTATTTGAAGCGGGGACGTGACAATATCTCATTTGATGGATTGTAGGACCCACCAAATAGGTACTTGTCAGATCTATCTACATTGAATGAGGGAAATGAGGGAATGCTAGATGAAAGTTCTACATGTAGTACGGCTAAAATAGGGAGATCAACTAGAGGTCAAAAGATTAGAAAAAAATTTGATAAACGCATGCAATTTTTCCTTGCTAATGGGGGTCATGTTCTTATGATGATGAGACCAAAGGCGACATTAAGGTGCCCTTTCGGTACACACACATTGAGAAAGAATGGGTACCCAATGAGCTACCTCAAATTAACATTGAATTTTGTGTTAATGAGAGGATATATCGCATTGCTCCATCCTCATTACATGGTTTGGGCCTATTTTCCATGGATGGGATAAAAGTATGTTACAACAAAGTTGTTGAATTGTTCAAGTATGTCGGTCCATGTTACAATTACAATGATTGGATATGGATTGTTCAATATAAAAAAAGCATGTGTAGGTATGCACTATCAGCTAATTATATACAATGGAAAGAAAATGATCAAAGTAAAAGATTTGCAATGTACATTGATGGGAGACCAAAAGTAACAGGTAATATTGCGGGTTTTATAAATAGTACGCGACTTTCCTCAACTAATAAGCAACCCAATTGCATATTTGAGGCGCATGAGGGGAATCAAGTTTTTGTATGTGTGATAAAATCAATAAGTGCAAGGGAAGAACTGCTAATAGATTACCATTTAAATCGCATAGATACAAACAAAGTTACTATCATGAGGGTGGTAAGTACTATATACCATTTTAAATTAATAAAAAAAAATTTGCTAAGTCTATTGCTTTCAGTTTGCTGAAGTTTTTATATTTAATCTTTGTCACAGGACGATATGGATCCCGCACATGATAGAGGCCACGAGGATGCTCCTCCCACCCATTCTTCAGCAAGGGTAAACCTTATTGAAATTGTACAAATTAGATAGTTGAAAAATGTTATATTATTACGTTATTTTATTTATAGTTTTAGAGTTTTTATGATAGTTTTACTGATATTCCTGTCACAATTTGATGTTTAGGATAGGGGAAAAGCACCTGCAGTAAGTACAGAGGCAATAGCTATCCCTTCTGATGATGATATTGCAGAAACACCTAATGTAACAATTATGTTGAGGAAAAAATTTTAAAAAATCAATTTATAAATAATGAAAATTTTGGATGAAGCAAATATTCCAACCGAGGAGATGCTGAAGAGGCTATCTGAATTGAAAGCACAAGCACGTCGTTATGAAGTAGTAATGAATCTTTAGTTATAACAAAAGTTCAATAAAGGTTTATATTTTATACTCTTTTATGTTGTGAAGTAAAATATGTAATATGTGTTCTTGTTACAGGAATTTTTGGCAACTGATCTAGAACCTGGTCAAGGACAACGCAGTGAGGCCAGTACTAGCAAAGGTTCAGCCGCCTCAGGTAAAATAATCATTTAGTTGACAAGTTACAGGGAATTTTTTCTTTGGAACATTCAAAAACTTCTTAAGTTAACTCTTACTTTTATTATTCCAGAATGTCTTTGTTAACAATGTATTGTTTAGTTCATCAAGTGCAGGAGACTCCTCCTAGGAGGTCGACAGACGTCCATCCGAGATTTTTGAGTGCAATGTCGGCAACAAGGGGCATGCAAACATCGACGCCTTCACAATCTATGCCAGCTGGTAAATCCTTGTTTTTCTATATTTGGTTTTGTGTTAATTATGATTTGATAATTTGTACTTTAATCTTGGGTGCATCACATAGTGGATTATTTTTTTGGAGTAGGAGATACACCGGTGGCACCATCTGGTACACCAGATACAGATCAGAGTACATGTATTGGTGATAATTCACCATCATTTCCAAGATCTACCCGTGTTTCTAGCACTGGAGTTATGTAGACGTCATTGTTGATTGACGATAATGAATCGATGCCTTTAAAATGTCCTAAGCTTCCAGGTACTTTAAATAATTATTTTTTATATTGTAATATGCATTTACCTATTCATAACAAGTTTTGGATTGATTATCCCATGACATTTTTTGCAAGAAATGATTCATTTTATAGGACACTTTATGACCTTGCACTGCATATATTCGAGCCCACCATACATACAAGGTGGAACATCATAAGTGAACTAACTTTATCCCACTATTTTTTTTTTCATATCATTAATTGGTACATGATTTTTCCTTTCATTCGGGTCTTTTCTTTTACTATATCTAACAATTTTGTGTTTTTTCTTAAAAGGTGGAACTTGCAAGACAAAAAATTAAAAGAGAAGCTCATTAAAGATTTAGAGCATGAGTTTGGTAATAATATTTTTGACAAGTAAAAAATTTTAGAAAGAGCTTGCAAACATCTTAAGACTGTGAGGGACTCATATAGAAAGAGTCTCGTCCAGAACCCAAAGTACGAGTGTCCTCCCTTTATTCCAATGAGGGATTGGAATGAGTTCATTTTGGATGCAAAGGAGAAAAGGGAAGCTCAAAGAGGAATTACACCAGCAAATGAGAGAAGGTATGCAATAGTATTAACTACTAGTACAATTTAATAATGCAATACTAATTAGTGATCTTTATATCTATATCATCTAACATATTTCAAACTTTTCATAGGTTGCAGGACACATCAAAGGCAACAAAGGCCAGGCTGCAAAAGATTGGGCAGCACAGACTTGGCTCTAGTGGATATTCCAAAATTAAAGCACGAATTGTAAGTAGCAGTAAATGAATTGCAGAGAAAAAATATTTATAAAATGCAAATAATTTTGTTTAATCAAAAAATGTAGGGCTCTGAATTTAATTTAGAGGCCACGACAGAACACAAAAAAATTGCCTTCAAGGAAGGCTATCAAGCCGTGGCTGAACGCCTATGGCAAGCTCCCACTGGCCCAACCGAAGAGTCTCCTTCATCATGTGCATAGGTAAATATGCCAAAAAATATATTAGAAATTGAATACTTGAGCAACAATCTATTTGATAATAATGTGCATGACATTGCAATGCAGTCTCTTAATCGTGACATGGATCATACGCCACATGATGAAGCCCCTGATGTGCATCGTACTGTCGATGGAGGTGCTCATTTTCTATTTAAAACTAATTATGTAATTATTAATACAATTTAACAGAAATTGAACTTGGTGTAACCTTTTTGTGTATATTTTAGAGGATACAGAATCATGTCATGATGAATGAGTGTTGGAGGATGTTCAGACTGATCACCACGTAGATCATGTGGCACATTCAGGTAAAGAAAATCTATGTTTTGTTCTTTTAAATTAATTTTTTGATTTATAGTTCTTTTACTTAAATAAATACTTGTAATTCACTAATATAAAATGGTGTGAATTTAACTCATGAAGTAGTTGTTATTGCAGCGGATCCCCATTTGGCACAGCGGCCTCATGTTCCTGAACAAATGAGGAGGAGACATGCGTTGGAATTAGAATCAGTAGAGGAGAGGAATGAGGAGGACATTGATCTTCCTCTTAGAAATTACATGATTCAAAAAAAAACCAAGAAACCCAAAAAGAAATGATTGTAATTAACATTTTTTGCTAATGAAAGAACGTTGTCTTAATGGATGTAATTTTGTACTAATAATGTTGATGAATGATGTGTTAATGAATTCTTCATGAATGTTGTGTGTTAATGAATTATTCATGAATGTTGTGTGTTAATGAATTTTGTGTTAATGAATTATTCATGAATGTTGTGTGTTAATGAATTTTATGTGTTAATGAATGTTATCATGTGATTATAATGATTGAATGTTATATTTCAAAAATAGATGAATGAATGAATGTTATTAAATGTTAATGGTGAATTTAGAGTGATGTTAGGGGGGGGGAGAGGGGCCAAATGAGCTTCCACCTTCACGTGGTTGGCCTTGTTTAGTAGAGAATATTAAACTATTCTCGAAACCAAGTGAAGCTCAAACTTTAAAGATAAGCTTAGAGTTAATAGTGACAACCAATTAGCAAGTCGAAATGAAGTTCTTTGTTACAGGTACCTTTTTAGTTTTTAAAGCACAATGTCATGTTTTAATATTGTGTAGTTTTTTGCTTATGTCAAAGTACTCTTTTACTATAAGAACATAATTTATGACCATTTTAGTAACTATTCTAACATCACTTTATGACAAATCCTATTTTGGCAAAGATGGTGATAAGTGGTGTTGTCTATTCCTTGGGAAATTGGATTGCACAGGTCTGTATCTCAAAATCATTTGCATGTGGTAGAAATGCATACTTACAACCATTTCATTTTACATTTAAAAACATTGATGACACTCTAGACACAAAATAATGCTCATGATGTTGACTTGACAGTGCTATGAAGGCAAACCAATTTTTGAATTTGATTGAGCATCAATGGGTGGGAGTTGATGATACCACTTGGTTTTTTAATTGCTACTAGGTATGTACTGAATATTTCTTGTACTAAATATTCCCTGTATTGAAATGAAATGCAAAATTTATAAATGTTCTCGACATATGAAATGCATAATGTTGAAAAGATAATGAAATGCATAATGCTGAAATGATAATGATTGGTACACTTAACACTCATTGTATCTAGGTGATACTCTTAGAGGTGAAACATTGGGCTTTCCTAGGAGGTTACCCATCCTACTACTGCTCCAAAACAAGCATGCTTAACCATGGAGTTTCCCTAAGATTAAGCCCACTTAACTTGCTATCCCATTTGCAAAACTTTCAGTTAGTGTTGTGTCTTATGAACGATTTATTATAGAGCCCCTTTAGCTTATTAATTGACATGTAAGAAATAATTTTCATAAAAATTCAATTTTTAATATTTCTATTGCGATTCAACTGTATAATTTATGATTCAAACTCATTGATTCATTTTTCATATGTAATTTACAAATCACATGATTTGATGTGCTTTGTCTGAATACTAAGGTAACAGATGCATCATCATGTTCCAATGATGTACAAACAACACATGAATTGATGTGCTTTGTCTGAAGTGTATTCATGTGGAGGCTCTTGCTTTTTTTCAGGTTTTAATTCTATTAATGTTGTAGATTCAAACATAGTTTTAGGAAGGTTTGCAGTTCCGTTTGGAGAACAAGTAGATTCATTTCAGTTGTTTCCGTAGCTACTCATATGAGGGCAAAGGAGGATCTATTTTTGTAAGCATTCATGAGATTTTCATGAAGATTCATAGGTTAGTGGATCTAGTTTTTCAATTCTATTATGAATTATTTGTATATGATGATTTTTTTACATTACATGAAGTTTATTCAATAGTATATTTGTGTTTTACTTATAGTTATTATAAAAAAAATTGTTATATTGATAAGTTTTCTCTGCTATAATTTCCTTTAGGATTTTCCTTTGATAATGCTAAATTTCTTTAGAGAAATGTCTCTTATGAGGTACCTTCGCACTTGACATGGTTGCACTCTTTTGTAGCCCTTATTATGCTTATAGTCTTGTGAAGCCTTAATTCTTCATTTCTCTTTTTTCTCTCCTCTATAGGAATATTTAGTGAGTAGGATTTGTCATGTTTACATTATGTATTTTCACCTCTTTTAACCCTTACTTGAACTTTGTGATCTTAGTCTTTTTCATTTTGCATGTAATCAACCTTGCTTAAGTTCAATAGTTCTTTGGGAAATGTCTAAGAGGCCATTAGGACTCCTGAATTGTCCAACAACTGTCTCATGGAATCTAATAATGGCCATAATCAGTGTCAGAAATACCAATGCTCCATATTCATGGAGCAATAGCTATTGCAGGATGGGGCCAATGATAACAAAAGACTTTAGAAGACCAATAATTAGCCCTTTCGATGATAACACTAAGAGTGAAAATGTGGTCAATAGTCTCCAATTCACATACTTTCAACAACTTCAACTACAAGAGTGATCTGGAAATGGCCTGCAATATTGCAATTGAGGGTAGTTTTGTAACATAGAGGTAAGTCTAATGATCAAGATGGGGCTTTCCCCAAGAATTAGAGCTCATTACACTTGGATATTGACTAATAGGTAAGCCAAATAAAGTTTCAAAACAATTATAAGAATAATTGAGTCCAATGTGATCTCCTAGCACTCAAGCTAGAATGTTGACTAATGGGTAAGTTTCAAGGATCAAGGTCATAACTTGTAGGTCTGTGTTGCCCCACTTCTTGTCCTGTTTCCATGATGTTAATGTGGTAGTCTTGATGTTACAGGTCGGGTCGGGTCATGTAATGTCTAGGTCTAGATTTCCTCTAGGATAGGAAGTCTTTGCCAGGTTTCCCTCCAAATTGCTTTCATGTTTTAACCGGGTGGGATGTTTTCAAAGTCTCATTATATTGGGTAGGTTGTAGATCCCAACCCGGCAAAGATTATATGTTCCTTTTGATGCTCTTTCTCAGATGGAATGACAATTATGGATCATGATTTGCAAGCATTTACAAGGGATCAGAGGAAAGTCTTCATGTGACTGATGTAATAACAGAGTTGGCATTGAAACATTCAGAATTATACTTCTTATGATAGTGTATGCATTCAGTTGATGAACTCCTCTTATTCTTAATGAGTACATTGATTATAGAAAAGTAAAGTTTGCAGTTGAATACATTGGGGCTATACTAAAATCTGTAAGTCAAAGAGATCTCAAGATATGTTTTGAAAGAATTACCAAACAATGTATGGTTGCATCTTATATGACATCACAATGCACAGGTTCAAAGTATAAAAGATACTTCAAAGGAATGCATCTTAGTTGGTAATCGAACTATATACAGTCAGCTATTAAATGGCATTTGAGCTCTTGTGAAGTTTTTTTTTATCAAGGCTAAATGTGATCAGTCTTTGATGTGATCAGATAAATCTATGGATTGGATGGGTGCAAAGATATTGTTGACAGATGGATTGACTAGTTTGAACTATGTCATATTGCAGTGTTTACAAAGGATTTTATCATGCCTATTGTATCTCAATGTTTTGAATATGTTTCAAACAGAGCTTAATACTGTCTGCAGCAATCTGAAGATGACATGGAGTTTTCATTGGAATCTCCTGGAATCTAAGAATAGTGTTATGTTGTTATGAAGGACTTAATAATAAGTTTGAACTTTTGACGTTGCAAAGCCGAACACTCATTGATCTAATGTATTTTCAAGTAACAGTAGAAACTGATGTTCTCCATGAAATGAATGTATAAATCGATTCCTTAAGTCTCCATGATCCTAACAGTGAAAACGGTGTAGGATTTGATGTTGAAATGTGCCAGGTTGGGAATCCACGTGCACCAATCATAGAGCGGTCGCATGATCGCATGGAATAAAATAATGCCATGCGATCATGCGACAATGGAGTTCGGGTAGGTGAATGCTCTCTACTGGGACCCACGTATGCTAACAGCGCAGATGCGATAATGAAAAGTTATAAGTCTGAGCCCGACGAGGATAGTATTAAATATTATTTCATGTGCCAATGATAAAGCGGTTGCATGATCGCGTGAATAAAATAACACTCTTGCGATCATGCGACAATAGAGGACCAGGTGGGATCCGAGTCAATGGACTTACCTATGGTGGAATAAAGGAACGCATCCAACGGTCCTCGCAAAATCGTGACCCCTGCCAAATGCTTTTGCGAACTTGCGAGATTCATCCACGTGTCAGGTGGGGCCAAGAAAAGTTTGTCCGCCCGATAAGAAGCTGTCAGGTGGGACTCGAGACTTAAGGAAAATAAAGAAATTAAAAAGTCTATGTAATCCAACGGAGTTTGTATTCTCGCTTTAAAAAAAAGATCAAAAGATAGGATTTTCAATTGTTGTAAATAAATAAGTCGAAGGTGACTAAGAACCAAAGGGGATATTGATGATTGATCTCTCGACTGAGGTCACGAGTAGGAAAAGAATGAAGAATATAATCCTAACAATGTTGTATGCTGTAGCTTGTGGTCCAGAAGATGCAACATGAGTTGCCACAGGTGGTGGTAGTGATAAAAGCTATAAGATCGTGCCAGATATTTCTGAGACATTCAAAGAAGGTTGAGTACAGTTGTAGATCGGATTGACTATTTTTTGAAAGATAGTTCGACTCCGAGAAGCCCAATGGATTTGACTTGCTAGATGCTATTAAAAAGGAGATGAAGGAATAAGATTGAAGCATCACAATTATAATGTCTTTTCTTATTCTCATGTCAGTGATTGGCTTTTCAAATTCTATTATCGAGATGATCTCTCTTTCTGCCTTGTCTTTTTGAATTCTGGAAGATGAATCATTTCTTGTAAGCATTGTATAAATACTGTGAAGAAAATGAATGAAGAGGTTGGAAAACTTGTCAATGAGGCAGAAGTGATTCTATTTACAAAGCTGAATTCATGTTTGTTGTTCCATTTTTCATAGTCTATTTGCATGGTGAATGGAAAGAACAGTTATAAGTGAAACTATTTTTTTTCTTATTGAATGCCATTTCATGTCAGAAATTGTGGTGTGATCAATTCCAGTTGGTCTTTCATTTGTAGTTCTTCCTCTGTTCACTCATTGTTTCAGTTGCATTTTTGAATGGAAAGTACACTTATATTCTGAGACTATAATTTCTTCCTAAATTCTATTTCATGCTAAGTAATTGCAGTATTGGTGATTCCATTTGCCTTTCATTGTATAGGTCTTCTTCTATTCATCAAGTAGAATCTGCATTTCATAAAAAGGATAGGATAGAATTAGTTTAGGTATTAGAATCATGTGATGATCTATAATCAACATTCTACTGAGGGTTGTAGATTATCTCCATCTTATCCTTGCCTAAATTACTTGTGCCTACAAGTAGTTTGGTTACATTTTCATTGTTCAGAGTATCTGATGATTAATAAAAACAAATTCATTGAAGATCAAATACAATCAGGGAGTTGTACCTGTCAATTCAGAGGGCAGTGATTGTAAACATACACTGACCCATTTGTTGGTGACATCCTTTTGTTCTCTCACCTTGGGTTTTAAGAAGAGTCAAAGATTATAAATCTAACGGGAGGACAAACTGTTAACCAACAGTCTGTAACAGTTGTTTTGGCAACTTATTTTATAGTAAGAACAATGCACCAAGATAAGAAGGTACAATTTGTGAAAGCAGGTTCCTTGCAAAAATAAGGGGATATCATTTCATATGTAGTGTGTTGGTGATAGTGAAGTGATATTCCTTCAAACATTATTTGTGCATTATTGATTAATGTTTATGTCTTATTTGTATCTATTTATTATTGACATTCTTCTTGATGAATTGGTTTCTAGGTTGGGAGTCCACTGGCAGATCCATATCTTGCATTTGCAGCTGGTATGAATGGCTTAGTAGGGCCTCTCCATGTTTTAGCAAATCAGGTATAAAATATTTGTCTGCTATTGCAATGAATATTGATGAAAATAGGCTGAAATAATGGGACAATGTTCTCAAATTTCAATTGCAAGGCACTATATTTTATTTAAAACTCATATTTTATCCCTTAGATTGCCACAAGGACCTTGTGGAGTAGCAATCTTATTTATTGCAATTGATCCTAACTTGTTATTAATGCAATAATAGAAGATGTGGTTTAACCTTTATCTCATTTCCTTAGACGATAAGATCTATCTGAATATGAATAAAATAGAATGTTTTATACTGCACTAACTATGTAAAGATATCTTATATAATACTGACAGATGTATGAAGACTGACTTCATCTCAATATTGGTCAGTATGTCACAATGATGGAATCCGTATAATATTGTTCCACAAGTATGTCACTGTCGTTGATAGAAGGTCTGAGTTATATGTTATTCTTTGATATAATATCTTATATCCATGTTAACTATATGCGGTTCCAGATTTCTTTAAATGTGCAGCTTATGCCATGACTTCAAGCCCTTTACCATTTCCAACAATTTATCATGAATTATGTGTTTAGTAATAGTTTGTTCAGCTCCCTCTTATTCATAACCGCCGATGTCAATTCAGAATTTCATTGATCTATATTGTTGTTGTTCTTGCGTATTCTTTCCATTCTTTTTTTATTCTTCCCTTTTTGCAGGCTGGAAGATATATGGAATTGCCATCATTTTGGTGCTTTGCAATAAACAACCTCAATCATGCATGGAATCTAAGTATTAGCCAATGTATTTTTCTTTCCCCAGGTCCCCATCTCTAATAAAAATTAATATATCCTTCCGCCAATGAAAGATAAGATATTTTCATTTGAGTAATAATATCTTTTCACTATAATGATATTATATATTTTGCTCACGCCAAGCTTAGGAAATAAGCCCATAAAGGATTGGGTTCTTATTATATTTCCATCCTTGCCTGTATATAACTTATATGTCTCCATCTCTCCCTATTTTGCCTCTGTCCACTAATTGTATCTCCAGGTATGATGGAAATTCATTTTTTTTCTAATACCATGTTCTCCATTCTGATAAGTTTTCTCTGCTATAATTTCCTTTAGGATTTTCCTTTGATAATGCTAAATTTCTTTAGAGAAATGTCTGACACTTCAATGTTTGACACCTTAGATGAGTTCGTAGTAAGAGGTGTCTTCAGTCGCAGGTCCTAGTCTTCCCCATCATATCCTTCCCCAACATGTGCCCAGGATTCCTAGTCTTCAAGACCTTTCTCCCAAACCTGCCAATTCAAATCGTCAGCAATGCCATCTTCTAAATGTCACATTTCTGGTCTTTTTTTTTTTACCAAAAGTTAGTGTTGGTCGCTTTTTCGACCTTAACACATTACTATGTTCGACGAGAATGCTATGCGTTCAACGGCACCTCGACGAAATTTTAGTGGATATTTCGACTAACCTATGGTCTCACTTTCGACCTTTACACTAATAGAATCGACGAGAATTCTATGCATTCGACGTCTTATTCTTCCAGTTCCAAGGGATTGATTCAGTCGATAATTCAACCACTTCTAGGGTCAAAATTTTGACTATTAGTTTCCCTGTAGAATATTCGACGCAAAAACATCGACCACAATTTTAGTCATATGTTCGACCAATTGGTGTAGAAAATTCAACCAATTCTCATCGAAAAATAGGGTAAAATTTACTAGTGTGTACTTAATCAAAATTAGGCTTCAATACTCGGTAACCTCAAATCTGATTCACCTTCTTAGTTCTGTTCTAACTACTCTATACTCGGTAACCTTAATCAGCTTCACATCACCATCACATCATTTTTTTATCGTTCACATCATTCTTCTTCTCTCTCCTCATTCTCTGATCTTTATACTCTATCCTTTATATACTTGATCTAGAAGCGATGAAAATGTTCTAGATTCTTCTCCTTAAACGATGGTAGCTTTGATTTCATTTCCAGTGTATATATTCATTTCATTTTCCATTGGTGGATCTTACCTTGTAATCATGCAAAATCATATTTTTACATTCCCAATGTTTTACCAAATGATCTTCTTGAAATCAATAAAACATGTTTTTCTCGATGTCCAGATTCAATGCATCTACCATAATTTGTTATGTCAACCTGTGTTACTCGGTAACACATTTTTTTCTTGCTCAATAACATGTGCTCTTGGCTCAATAACTACCATGCACTTCTCGGTATCTGTCTTGTATTTTCCTTTACTAAAATTGTCTCTTCCTTTACCGACTTCTTTGTTTGCTTTACCAACTGAGTCCTATGACTCCTTTTACCGACTGAATTTAACTCTCTAATATGATTGTCACTAAACTAATGATAACAAAATAACTCTTTAGGAGCATCACCTTCTACAATTTACAAACCATATCTCCTTCCTCAGGTAGTGGAAAACCATCAGGCTGCTCAATGTAAACATCTTCCTCTTACTCACCATTCAAAAATGTTGGCTTAATATCCATTTGATATACCTTGAATTTTTTGTAAGATACATATGCAAGAAGTAATCTAACAACGTCAATTCAAGCCATAGGATAAAAGGTCTCTGTAAAATCAATACCTTCCATTTGGGAATACCCTTTGCAAACCAGTCTTGCATTGTTATGAACCACCTTACCTTCTTCATTCAGCTTGTTTCTGAATACCCACTCAATTACGATCACATTCTTGTTCATAGGTTTAGGAACAAGAATCCATGTCTTGTTTCTCTCAATCTGATCAAATTCTTCTTTCATTGCTTTTACCCAACTCTTATTATTACATGCTTCATTTACATCTTTAGGCTCAAATTCAAATATTGAACATGTTTCTTATCTAGAAATTCTTCCTTTAGTTTGAACACCTTTATTCTTATCACGAATAATAGCATCTTCAAAATGATTAATTCTTAAATACTGTGGAGTCTTCAAAATAGAATTTTTTGTTGATCCTTCAGTATCAACTTCCTCCTCATTTTCCATAGGTTCATTTTGTTCTTCAGAATCATTCTGATTCTTGCACTAGAGTCATAAAACATGCGGTAAATTGAATTAAACTCCAAAACCAAATGTGCACTAATCTAAGAATCACCCATACATGCACAGGTCCATTGTTAAAGCACCAAACCTAGTGAGATATTCTTGTTCAATTTTAGGATCATCAAACTCAAATTTATATTGCTTATTCAATTTTATGGCACCAAATTGAAGTGTAGATTTCTTTTTCAATTTTAACCCATGTCCATTTTATAGCTCTAAAGAAAATGTGAGTTTGTTTTGTGTTTCCATTAAAGGTTCTTTTTAAGTGCACTGAAAAGTAAAGGTGAATTGGTTTTTATTTTAAAATATAAATGTTGTTTCCAAGCCACAAGCTAAAAATACAATGTTTGTAACCAAAAAAACCCTACCCTGCAACTTGAATTTTGATATAAAAAAATTGACAAATTGATGCAAAACACAAAATTATATATTGCAGTTGTGGAAAACCAATATGGCAGTTGCGGCAAATGAATATGGCAGTTGTAGTGCAGCAATATAATAGTTGCGGCGAATCAATATGATAGTTGCAGCAAATCAATATGACAGTTGTGGCGAATCAATATGACAGTTGCGATGAATGAATATTGTTACCCTTTTTTTCTACAAGCAGAATGATAGACACAAATAGAAAAGGATTGCATAGAGGTACTTCCATTTAACACTATTTTTCAGGTGATGTGAATTAACATTTTGTTATTGCATTCAATATCAAAATTTTATTGTACTTTAAGTATTGATCACATTTTAATTTTTTAAATTCATAATTCATCATTACATTGTGCATTCAAACTGAATGTAATTTACAAATGTTCTTTCATACTTCATATTTCATGTCGATAAAAAAAGTACAAAGGGAAAAATAGAAAGATGTGATAGAGGTATTGTATGCACCCTAAAATGGTCGCCTAGACTTTGGGCCCCATTTATTCAATTTGTCAAATATCAATTTCCTGAATCAATGCTTTGCAATTTTCAAATCAATTCCTTGATCAAATCGCAATTAAATAAATAATTCAAATATTTCTAAGGTTTGATCATTTCATCAATAATTTTATTTAATTAAAAGAAATATTCTCTTTTAAATAAATAAAATAGGCTTATTTAATTAAAAGAAATATCTTAAATAAAATAATCTTATTTAATTAAAACCCCTTTTAATTGAATGATTTTATCTTATTTAATTAAATATTCTTCTTTTTATTAAATAAACTTATCTTATTTATTTAAAAGATAATTCCTCTTTTAAATAAATAAAATCCCCACTTAAAGCAAAATTTGTGATGGAAAAGGAAATAAATCAAATAAAAATAAAACAAAAATCTTTTTCCTGATTCTTTCAATAATTTTATTTAATTGAAAGAAATATTTCATCTTAAATAAATAAAATAACTTTATTTAATTGAAAGAAATATCTTTTAAAATGAAATAAATTTATTTAATTAAAATCTTTTTTAATTAAATGATTTTATCTTATGATATCTCTCTTTTAATTAAATAATGTTATCTTATTTAATTAATAGAGAATCATTCTTTTAAATAAATAAAAAATCCTCTTAAAGCTCTTTGTGATGAAAAAAGAGAAACAAATAATTAAAAATAATAAAATCCCTTTTCTCTCCACACTTTCTAAAAAATGAGCTTTATTTCTTCTTTTTGGATTTATCCCACATTGTTCTTGAGGATGCATTCTCTTCCCCATTTTCCTATATAAGGAGCCCTCTCCTTCTCATTTCAGATCCCAGAATTTTCATGTTATTGTTATACTGCAGGTTTGGAGAGCAATCTTGGAAGAAGCTTTTGAGCACATTTGGAGGTTGGATATTTGAGACTTCTTTCTTCTTGTCTTCTTCTCTCATGCCTTATGGCAATCCATAGTTTAGATTAATATTGCATTCACATAATAGTTTAAATTCATGTTTCCTTTCATAGATTAACATTGTATAAGCATTCATTTCAATAGAATAGTTTATTTCTTGCATTGTTATCATCTAGACTAGTTTCATTTGCATGCAATAACTTGATGATCATGGAGATTAGCATGCTTGCTATTCATCTTTGAATCTCTCATTTTTTGGTGTACTTGCATGGGCATAACTAGGTCAATCTGAGGGCCTCATATACAAACCCCTGCACTCCATGAATAGAGAGTTGTGAATCATTGTTTGAGACCTCATTCTTGAGTGTTCTTGAATATAATGATTCATAGAAGTGTGACTACTTTCTAGCACACAGGTATGAGTAAAGTCTTTTGCATTGCCTTGAAGAGTCGTCTGCGTATTAGGAGCTGGTTGTCATGTCTGGTCTAGGTCCTCCGGTCCTTTGTTTGAGTCTTCATGTGTCTGGTCCTAGGTCTTTAGGGGTTTTTCCTGCATCATGGTGAGAAAGTATGTTAGAACCAATTAGATCTAAGAAATGCATAAGAACGAAACATCATACAACAATCAGAATCTTTTAGAGCTGCACCTATATCTATCTGGCATCCAATGCAATAAGAAAATGTGCATACACATAAACTGATAAGTAGTATTAAAGGGACTTAATTTTATAAAACCTTTTACTATTAATGGCCATCATTATGCATGTTTTATTTATAAACCAAATGTCTGAATCAAAGGGATTTAGTTTTAAAGCTGAGAAACCTTTCTCAGGACAGCAGGATAGCATTAGGTTAGTGAGCATACCAGTAGACCGATTATTGCACAAATTTGACCATTTGGTCATATTCACTAACCTAATGTAATATTTTTTATATTGATGTTGTTTCTAAAAGAATGATGCAGTGTGTTGTTCTTTGTGGTATTCACTGGAAGAGATTATGTAAAATGTTATTCATATGCTAAATATCAAGATTAAGGTCACAGGAATATGTTTGTGGGTGTTACAAGCCCGTGCTCGAACCCCATAAACAAATTTCATTGCTGAAATTACACTTATTTTAAGTATTGTCATATCTGAATCATGGATCTACAATAGAGTTATCAAATGATATGTAACCATGCATTATGGCATTCACTGTCAAAGCACTTTAAATGATACATTTTGTGCAGATGCAGTCGGGAAGGGATTCATTACTGGATGTATATGCACACAAATGAGAAATGACAGTGCTGGTTTATATGAAAAAACTACTGGAAATATATTCTCAGATGTTAAATAGTGTTTAGTATTCATCTGATAGTAGGTGTCACGAGCCCGTGCTTGAACCATATTAACAAAATATTCAAGCCAGTATTGCAAAGTATGCTTCAAAAGGAAATCATTTTAATACTCTGATTTTTATTATTTTCCAGTTTATAGTCAAGCACGAGTTCAAATCAAACAGCTCCAGCATTTGACATCTTAAGGTTAAGCTGAAGATAAGGATCAAGTCACAATGTCGAATATAAGATGCCACAGCCAAGTGAAGAGGAAGACAATGAACTCAACAAGCACTGGTATCATCATTTTTCAGCATTCAGTCAAAGTGCATCATAAAAAATCATACAATATTTTGTTAAGCATTCAAATGCCAGCATTCAAGACCGAGCTATAGTGGACATCTAATATCAGAAACCCTTCATGATACATCTTCAACATTAAATCCAAGGAGTGACTGTTAACACTGGATTTTTACAAATGATGTTTTCATTGTAAAATTTAAAGCGATTATCGGATTTTTCTTCTACATTTGAAACAGCAAGAAAAGCCTAATGTCTATGCAATGTAAAGAAATAGGACTCAGCATCGTATGGAGTTGTTAACAGCCAGCAAACAATTAATCCCCAAATCTATGCAAGAGGAGGCAATGGAAAGAATCTTTACAAGCAATGGTACATGACTGAATAGCAAAGGTAACTATCAGTGTTTTCAAACAAGAGAAGAGCTCTTAAAAAATCATGCAAAACTAGAAGAATCAATACGAATCGACTTCAACAATGGATAGCATGATTCATGTCAAACACGAAAAGAAGAGAGATGAGTTACTTATCTGTAGCAAGGTCGAGTTAGTAGCCAAAGTTCCAGCACAAAACCCATGAGTCCTTTCGAATTGTAAGGTCGAGTTCTTTATCGCATAAGGCCAAGATCTAACAGTCACAACTCTAATCAAAATGCCAAGTGTCCAGCCAACAGAGACCGAGTTTCAGCTCTCGAGTTCACCAGTCCAAAGTAAAGGTTGAACTCGAGATCAATCAAAATGCCGAACTCTCATGTATTGTTAACTTCTAGTTAGTGTCAGTCAAAGGTCAAGTCCTTTCGAATCAAGTCGTGTTCTAAATTACAGTGAAGGCTGGAAGCCGAGCCTCAAGACTACAGCCCATGTTTGAGTATGAGCTCATGTCGAGTAAGGAAGACAAGTTATAGCTAAGGCCGAGTTGAAGATTTTAAAGAATTCCAGTTCTCGGTTACATGAAACAGTCACATCTCCCATTAAAGCCGAGTAGCTTGGAGTTCTTAACATTAATAAAAGCCAAGCTCACTGTTACAATGGCTCGCATATCAAACACAAGCCGTGCTTCAAGAATAGTCATAGCAACTTCCAACCTCAAGCCAAGTACTAGATTAAAACTGTGAGCTTTAGCTAATGTTGGGTTTCAAGAAAAAACATGAGACATCAAGATCAAAACCGATTGCCAGTTAAAACCCATGTGCCAAGCAATCATCCAAATCCAATTTCCCCAAATGCATTGCAAGAAACAAGAATGCCTAAGTTTTGATAAAAATTTAGGTCCACTGGCAAGAGCAATAAAGGTCATTAATATTGCAGGAGATGACAGCCAATGCATCGAATTTCTCGGGTACCATGACAGCCATATATCATATGCCATGATGTAATACTTTGAAGTTGGTTAATTGCTTAGTGATGGTCATGTTGACCTTAGGCTTTTTGTTAATACTAGATTGAGCGTAGGTTTATATGTATTTGGATAGGGCTCTTTTGGGCTTATTGTTGATAATAGGCTTAGTGTTTGATATTGAGTTTTGTCTCAATAATTTTTTGTAAAGTGTTGGTAATATCTTGTAACCGGATATATTATGCATTACCAACATTAGGGCTAGATCTAAGGCACAACTTGTGCGAGTAACTTAGGATATCTTGGCAAGATTTTAGAGCTAATTTAGGAGCTTGATTTGGGGCCAGATTTGGAGGCTATTTTATAGCAAAAAATCAGAGCCTTTCTAGGAGTGATTTTAGGGGGATTGGATTTTTGGATTCAGGCTTAGGAGGCTACATAACTGAGATTGATTTTCAATTTTAGGGGTTCGGAGTCATGGAGAAGGAGGGCTTAGTGAACATTTTTGTTCCTATGTCCCCTTTTCGCATTTTGTAACCATTTTCAGAGCTTGAAAGGATAATAAAGAAGGTTTTCTCCACATTGCATCAATTTTTGAGTATCAAATTCAATCCTATTCTTCTTTTCTGCAATTAAGTGTACGTTTTGCGTAATCAAGTTAAGTGAATTATTTCTGATTCCTTTCCTAGGTTATCAAAAATCAAGCCTTTTGCAAAATATGTAAGTTTGTTGTTAGTTTTTTACTGTTTGTGGTATGAACCCTAATAGTGGATTCTAGTCAACCTTTATGTTGAATAGAGAATGATGCATGCGAATCTCAGTACTTGTAATTGTGAATGCCGGTTTAAAGATCCTGAAAAAATTTGAAGCAAGTTTTCCATTCAGTTTTAATTTTTTCTCCCTTTTCCCACATAAGTTTCAATCAAGAGGTGATATTTCCAAATCAAATAGGAACCGACCTAGAATCTAGAGATTCCTTCTCAATCAGAGTCCACCTACAGCTCGAGAAGGTTTCCATTGTTAGGATGAAATGTCTGTGAGCCCTAATGCCTGAGTTAGGGTGACATTTTCAAACCTCAACAAATATAACAGTTGCAACGAATCAATATGACAGTTGCGGTGAATCAATATGACAGTTGTGACAAATCAATATGATAGTTGTGGCGAATCAATCTACACATAAAATAGAATACAATCAGATTAAAAAATAGAATGATTGTGTCATATTAAAATAGCAACTGCGACTTTTAAGCATCCAAATGCGTTGTTTAAACCATGACTACATCGAATGACTCTAATCCTCCGCATAAACAGAAAATTTTCAAAATTAGAAGCATCTAGTGCTTCACATCAGATTCACCATTATAAATTAGGGGTTAGGTTTTGAGATTCGGAGCCCTGCAACAATGATATTAGACCACCACAATTCTTAAAAACTGCAAATAATCCCTAACATGCAAGAGAGAAATCTGATAATAATGAAAATGCATACATAATAACAATAAATGAAATCAATTCAAACACAACAATATGCAAACCAGATTTAAGTCTCTCTTGTTCTTCTCCTTCTTGATGTGAATTGTGGGCTCTCAACTTGTGCTCACCTAGACAACATAAAAATTTAGAGTATATGGTTGTAGATTTTGAGAATTAGCTCTCATTATTTAGAAATTTAGGTTTCAATTAAGATTATGGGATTGAAGAGATAACTGAAATTGATTGAGTTAAACTCAAATAAATGAGGAGTTGAGCACGAATGACTAATCAGTTGACTAAGACTAATTGGAAGTAAAGTGGGTGCATGATTGAATTGATTGATTGCTTAACTCATTTGATTTTGAGTGAAGTGAAATTGATTGGATAATTGACTAGATTGCATAAATAGATTGAATAAAGAACTAAATAGATGGATTAGTCAGATAAGATGATTGAAGAGTTAGACAGAAACTTAGTGTTAGTTATAACTAGAAGAATAAATCCAATTAAATAAATTAGAAAATTCATTTAATTGCACATTGGGAATATAAATAAATAGATAAAACTTATTTATTTATGAGAAGAATAATTAGTAAATTAAATAAATTCACATTTATTTAATAATTAGGAGGAAATGATTAATTAATATAATTATTACATAAATGTAATAAGAACAAAGAGGAAATATTTATTAAATAACATAATTATTTAATTGATTGTGAAGACAAGGGATTAATTAGATAATAATAATTATTTAATTAATTTATAAAAGAATAAGTGATGAAAATTAGTTAGGCATTTAATAATTAAATAATAAATTAAAATTACTTAACTATGGAATTAGGGAGAATTATGAGTTTGAATTTAAAAAATAGTAGAAAGACACTAATTAAATAAATAATAAAGTTTATTTAATCAGTTAAGAGGAATATTAGTGAAGTTGTTGCGCAAGGGCAACAAGTCAATTTTAGTTGTCTACACATAATAATATGGAGAAGGGAATTTTCCACTCTCAAGAATGATGGAATCCCAAGGGCGAATGGTTCATTGTTGCCTCACTTATATAGTAGTCCTTTGACAAGATAGGGAGATAAATTGAGTTAAGAGGAAATTAAACTAACTAGATGCACAAAGGAAAATGTTGTGATCTAACTTAACTATACAAAATTATAAAACTATTTTTGTTATAGAAATAGAAAGAGTAGGTCATTGAGACTGATGGATAGGTTCTTTGAGCTCTTTGTCTAGGATGCACACACGAGTCAACTACTACAATGCAAATAAAGGATGACAACCTAGCACACATCCTATACGGATAGAGTGTAGAGAAATATACCAGAAAGGTACAAGGCAATGAAACAACTAAACAAAATATAAACTTAGCTTGATACGAATAGCCAAAAGTAGTGACAAGCTAAAACACAAGAAGTTAAAGGTAAAAGAAAGGAAAGAAGATCTCACAACCCTTCAACGAAGAGTCCCAATACACCACTCCAATCTTCAAACCCACATGCATAGTGACAAGAAAAATGATGCGGCTATTTGTTTTAGAGGGTTGCCAAAGTCAAACCTTTGTTTTGGTGTTTCCACCTCTGCAAACAACCAAGATAGATATGATTGGTAATCCAATAAATGATCAAATGATAATGGATACAAAATGATGATAAAGAAACTATTGATATGCTTATTCAAATGAAAGTGAGTGAATGCAAGATGAGATTTTGAAGCCAAGAAGCTAGAGCTTGTTGGAATGAAGGTGAGGATGAGCTGGTTTACAATGGGAAAGTGTAAGAGTAGCAATGTAGGATGGCCAAAGAGCCGTGAAAACTATCCAAAACGATCAAGAAGCTTGTGAACGTGAGAAAAAAGTAATTTGAATGACCAAGAACTTGCAAAATGGAGGTAAAGGGAAAGTTTTAAGCAACCTGGATGAGTCCCGACATCGATGGTCAACCAAAGTATCCATTACACTACCAAGGATAGAAAGTATAATGCTCCAACCACCACCATTAGTTTGTAAATTTGTGGGATGAGTGTGCACTGGGCATACATTTTCACAATGTGCGTGCACCTTGAATCAAAAGAGTCCATATGGTTAGGAATTTATACAAAATGTGGTGATTAGCATAGTGAGAATAAGTGGAAGCTTAGGTAGAGATTATGATTCAACTAAAGTGAAGGTACTATACAACATGGAATTGTACAAAGTACTATTTAGGACGTTACAAATAATTATTGAGAGAGACAATATTTTATAAATACAATTTCTTAAAGTCTTTTCAAGACTAATCATAATTACTTTGGAGATTCTTTCCATTTACACACTACAAACCCTAAGATTTTAAGCAACTTGAGAAGCTTAATATTTGCATTGCCTTCAAAAGTATAAATGATTATTTTGTATCAAAAGGAATACAAGGATCTAGAGGAGGTAAAGCCCAACCAACTCTTAGACCTAGGTTTACATACCGAAACTTAGGTCTCCAAGGCTTAACAAGGTGACAATAGATGAAACAACCTTTCTTGTTCTCTACACATCTTAACCTAATGAGACAGAGCTAGGGCGGCACTTTCCTATCCTCATATAGGTAATCTTCTCTTGAATGATGATCTCCCCCTCTTCCCAGAGGGTGGGGTAGTATGTCATGCATCTAAGGTATAACCACATTTGTAGTTAGGCCACAACATATATCCATTTCCAATCTAAAGGACATCAAGGAATTATTTACATTCATTGATCTTAAGAGTTAATCATTCATTCCATGGAAAACTCCTTTTAAACCTCTAATTGATACAATTCACATCTAAGCATATATTTGCCATCAAAGTTACTATGCAATTAAGAAGTCTTTATCAATATCATAAGGAGAGATATAATGCAATACCCAGCCACTTATTTATCAAGCCTTTTTGGCAATTTATAAAGATCAGTTCACATGCCAAAACAATAGTTGACTCTTTTATTAAATAATGGACAATTTTTGCTTCAAAGTTACTACTCCCAACAACACTCGCTAGGGGGCATTGCCCCTAGACCCCTACTAAGGGCTCTATCCCTAGAACCCTATATGAGGGGCTATGGACCCCCTTCACTCCCCAGTTAATTGATTTGAGGGGGAAAGCACAACTAATAAAGTCACCAAATTAGTCACCACATAACAACAATATCCCATTTGGAGACTGATTAGGCTCCACACCAAACAATATCTCACTTGGAGACTACTCTTGTAGCACCATCCTTGCACCCATAGCCCCCCCAAGATTGATGCACCTATACTTGGCTTGTTTCTCATTGTCATTATTATCATGCTTGAAGACCAACAAAAGCTAAGCAAGGAATCAATTTCTCTTGAGCTATCACTATCGCATAGAGTTGGAACCTCCAAAACATAATGCCTAAGTAGTAGTAACTCTCAAATACTTGAGAATCCTCTTCACTCCATTCCAATGCTCTTTCGAAGGATTTTTCATTTACTACTCACAACTCTCACTGCATGTGCAATATTTGGCCTTGTACAAACCATGACATGCATCAAGCTACCAATTGCTAGAGTACGGAACCTTGTACATGTAGTTTATCTCCTCTTGTTTCTTGATAGACATCTCCTTAGTCGATTCAAAATGACTAGGCAAGGGTGAACTAACTAGTTTTTTATCCTGCATTTGAAATATTTTCAATACCTCTATATAATCACTTTGAGACAATGTTAATGTGAAATTTATCCTATCTCTTGTTATTTCCATACCAAGGATTTGTTTTTATGCACCCATATCCTTCATAGAAAATGGATTTGCTACATTATGATTAATCTCATTGCTATGATGCATATTAGATTCGATTCAACATAAAATAATAGGATTTAATATAGCTACCATTATCCAATGTCTCAAAATAAACATAATGATCATAATGGCATATGTTGTAACCTTGTCCATCTATAAAACTATCAAATTTCAAATACCATTGTTGGGATGCTTTATTCAAGCCATATAAGCTCTTCTTTAACCTACACATTAAGTCATCCTTACCTTTGACCTCACACCCCATGGTTGTTGCATATAAACATCTTCCTCAAATCTCAATGGACAAAATCCATTTTTACATCCAGTTGTTCAAGATGCAAATCTTTCGTAGCCACGGGAATTGAAAATAGTTTTGATTGAAATCGTTTTAATAACAAGAGAAAATATTTCATCAAAATATATACCTTTTTATGTACAAAAAATTTTACCATAAACCTAATCTTATATCTTTTCATGTCTCCATGTTCTTGAAACATCTTGTAAACCCATTTATTTGGCAATTCTCTTTTACCTTCTAGAAATTGAACAAAGTCCCAAGTTTAGTTTTGTAGCAATTAGTCCATTTCCTCTTTTATTTTTTGTTGCCTCTTCTTTCTGGTTTCCACCTGCAATACTTCTTCATAACTTCATGTTTTACTAGAGTCAGTCAACTAGACATAATACAATGAAAGAGAGTGTCATTCATAGGTTCTACATATTCTAGTATATCTTCATGTAGGAGTTTGAGGTTTCCTGTAGTTATCTTCCCTTGCTCTCCACAATCATAGCATTACATCTTGTCTCACATGTGTTTTTCAATCACATTTCCTCGCTAAGGATAACACCTACAACATCATCAAACTCTAAATTGTTTGAACTAGAGACAATTACTTACAACCATGACCAAGCTATTCCAATTGCTAGCAATGAGCACAAAATCAAGAGATCCCTAACCTCATCATCAAAGGCTACTTTTATAGAATCTACCAAACTACTTGTTGGGGAAATGGGTGTATTGTAATATTATATTGTAATTATTTATATTAGAGAAAAATATTAAATAAGAGAAAACTTAGTACCCAATATTAAACGTAGGGTCAAGTGTCAGGTAGTCCATAGTTTTAGCACTCAGTTTTGATGTAATGTCGCTTAGTGATTTTGTGAGAACTTGTTTCTATAAAAGCAACCAAAAGGGTAGTTGTTAGAGGTTAGTCAGGTTAGCATTTGTCAAAGTTTAAACCACGGCATATGATGTGTTGTTACATACAAGTTCACTTGAAGTGCTTGTTGATGGCTTGGAGCTCAAGACTTCTATGGGTGTACTGTAATATTGTATTATTGAATAATACATGGATGATGGATGCTTTTGGAGGCTAGATTTTTCCCTCATGAGGTTTTTCCCAAAGTATATCTTATGATATATTTGCATGCTTATTTTGTGTGTTCTTTGTGTATGAATTCTAAGTGCATATTTTCTTTAATTTCTCAATTAGGTTAGGTGGAATTTATCATTTGTATGGCTACACATTTTCTTTCAAATGGTGTCAGAGTCATAGTTTTGGTGTACAACCCTAGGAGTTGAATCTATGAATGCATGAAAGAATGAAAGACATGGAAAGATATGACGATTTTGTAGGTTGTTTATTGCATATTTGGGGCTTTGGGGTTGTAGATTTGTGGGCATGTGTTGCAGATTTGGGTTTATGAGAATTTGTTTTGAAATGGGTTTTTGGATTTTGCATTCACATGAAGATTTTGTGGGGGGGTGTGCTAGATGCCTCTCAAGACAAAATGGACTTCATATTTGGCTTCAGATTGGCCAAAAGACAATTTTTCATATATAATAATGCCCTATTTTGGTGAAATTGAAAGCAAAGCAACGAAAAAAAAAAAGGTCGTCACACAACCTCACAACCTCTCAAACCTGCAAAGTTGTAATAGAAAAAATTTATTAGAACAATTAAAATTACATGCAAAATTTTTAAAATGAATGATTTTTTTAAAACAAATGGTGGGGATGGCTTGGCACCCCCCTTCCTATACTCAATCGGTACTCCCTACAAGCCCTGACAAACCACAAGGTTGTCAGGCTCCTGTGGGCAGCAATTGGGGTCGGTGTGGCTAGCGTCACTGGTTTTGAGATTGTTGTACCATGGAAAGCAGGCTTCGTCCCCACAGCGATTTAAACAAAATTTAATTTTTTTTATATTTCCACCAATAAAAAAAAATATTTAATGAATGTTTTTAAAGCATTTTAAATGTCCACCCAAATTTATTTTTTTATCGCTCATCATTTTTTATGCTCAATTTGACGGGGGTTTGAGTCCAAGCTAAGCTTTGCCCAATTATTTTATTTTATTTTTAAATGAAAAATTCAGAATTAAGGCAGATTGGAGTAATTTTTGGAGTCCATGCACCTTGCACTTGTGTTTATAGACTCTTTTCGTCCATGGAGCATATCTCAAGTGTATGATGTTGGATTTTGGACTTCTTACAGTCGTTGGAAAGGTGACTTAGAACACTACAATTTGGTGTGATTTATCTTTCCAAATTTTGGTGTTAGGTCAGTGAAATGTTAGCTGGAATTCAGAGGTACCTTTATGGCCTTGAGAGTTCGTAACTTGAGCAAACTGAGTCAGATTTTGGATTTCCAATAGTCGACGAAAAGCTCATTCAAACAATATACAATGGATTAGGTTTGGATTCGGTTTGACATGATTATTTGTTGATATTTTGATCTAAACTATTGATTGGTTCTTTTGACTGTGGTGACTTTATGAGTTAATGAAACGTTACATATTAGAGATTTGGAGTTTGTCATTGTATACTCAAAATGTATCTCAGCTTTCTCTCATGTTGACATGATTATTAGTATCCGGTTTGGATATGTATATTGCATTGTTGGGTCTACAAGTCATTGTATCTTGCCCTAAGATAGTGAGTCTTGGTTGCAAGTCTAGTAGTGAGCCTCATTCTAATATTTTTCATATACTGGGAGATATTTTCACCGTAGGTTTTCCCTCATTGAATTTCCCACATAAATCTAGTGTTTTCTTGTGTGCATTAGGATTGATTGCATTATCTTTTATTGCTAATGATTAAAATTAAATGTTTTGGAATTAAAATAAATCGATTAAGTATTGTTAAAGATTGATTCATCCACCCCCACCAAGTCTCCAAGTGTGTTCAACAATATTTGACATGGGTTCTTTCTAAACAACATCAAATCCAAAAGAAAATAAAAGAAAAAATAATATATTAAATATTTACAGTTTGCGCACAAAAAAGATATAAATTATAGAACAATTGTGTGAGAGAGAAGGGGGGATCAATCATCCTCTTTGCCTTTTTTTCTTGTTCAATGAATTCAAAATGGAAAGTGAAAGAAAAAGATTCAAAAAAAAAGACAGACCTCTTGAAATTTGATGCTTGAAATGAACTATAGGCTGCTCCAAATTTGACCGTGACTCCTTCAAATACAATGCGTGTTCCTGGAAAATCTGCACACTTTAACAATTGTTTGTCGTACAAACATGTTGGTTGTGTTGTGCTGCGACATCTTTCTTTTGCTCCTCATGATCTCTTTTTTTATTTGTTTATAGTTGCAAATGATGTCTGTATCATTTGAAGTGTTTCTTTTCTTTAAATCTCTATAACGCATTTCTATCTTTACTATTTTTTTGTCTCCACTTGTATGACAGTCTCAATCTTGAAACTCATGACTCAGCAAGTCTAGCACGTATGACAGCAAGTCTATAGGGCTCAAAAGGCTATAAATTGGCGGGTTAATCGAGTAATATAGATGACAAGAATCCATCCTATCTTCAAGTCCTTGTACTTGCCTAAGGAACTATGTAATCTCTGATGCTCAATCATATGGGATTTTTGACAACCTTGGTGTTTGATTGATAGAATTAGTTCTTAGCAGAGTTGTCACTCCATCTTATGCATGCCTTCCACCCAAAGTTTTCTCAACATCATGAATTCTTCTCATCGACATGGCAGTCTTGTTGAATAAAACCACCTATATGACTCCAGAATTCCCATGAACTGCACCTCATTGTTGATTGCAGTCATAACCTTCAATGTCTTTGAATTCAAGTATAGGAAAGCAAATGAATGTAACATTACAATTATGTGCTTTCTGTAGGGCTTCATGGCAGAGTCAATAGTTGTGCTCATCTTCTATACCCATTGGAGCTCACTTAGAAAGAAACGAGCAAAAAGTGCCCTATAGTTCATGTTCCATGGTAAGGGCATTCAATGTGATGGCTGCAGAGTATATTGGCCTTCACTTTATTAACTTAACTGCAGAATATAAGAAGCATGGCAGTCAATTCATTGCTGGAACAAATAAATAAAGTAACATTTTCAATGTATTTTAAATAGAAGTTAGTTAAATGCTATTATTCTGAAAGAAAGCTTTTATGCAGTATACACTAAGAAAATGCAGAGTGATTGATAAAGGGGAATAATGATTTCAGAACCTGAGAACTCCCATAAAACAGAAAAACTGGTAGACCAAATGCTACACTCCAGTGAGGTGTCTACAATGTTGACTTAGAAAATGGTTTTATTCTTATCTTTTTTGCTAAATGTTGCCAATTGATTTATTTAAATCAAATATATGGTCTTCAAATTATTTACGCAGTGACTAAGATTTTAAGCAGGACAACCACATGGAACAAATTTGCCATAAAGCAAAGAAAAACCTTGCCAATTTTTTTAAAAAATAATAATAATAATAAAATCAATGATTTCAATGCTTGATCAAGCATCCACCAATATTTGAATCTTGTGTGGATAATTACACTAGCCATTAAATGTGCAAGATTCATCTTAACTATTCCTCGTTCCTTCAATTTCAACCTACCACAAACTCTCCATTTCAAGTCTGGCAAGTGTCATTACAAATGTAGAGCAAATTGTCTAACAATTCCACTCTCTAAATTCTTCTCGAGATATAAAAAATGAACTTGCACCAGGGTGACCTCCCCCACCATATGCCTACAAATAATATTATACACAACATGGTCAGCATAGAAAAAAATATTATCAATGGACAAAGGCCTGGCTTATCAAACCAAAATTATAATAGAAATAAGCCAATTTCTGAATAAAAGTTCATCATGAGATTCAGAGATTGTAATATGACAGAACAAACACAGTTTCTTCATCAAACACTCAACAACTCTGCAATTTACCCAACTTACCCTTGAGATTTCAGTGGTGTCAATGGAATCATCAGTTGCTCGCAAGCTTATCTTGAGCTTGCCTTGTTGTTTATATATAACAGCACCAATTGGCCTACACAGATGTTAGTTTAATGTTAAACTGTGCTTAGCATGGAAAAGTCAGATGGTTTTATTACATATATTGCGAAAAAGTCCATTAGATTTGAGCTATACATTTTAGATCCTTCACTTTTAGTTTGAATCCTTAAATTGTGTTTGCCATAAAAAAATAATTGATTACTTTAATATTAAATGATGATGAATTACATCATTATTAACTGATCGATTGCCCTGATTAAGAATCGGCCATACCTAATCTTCATATTAATCTGGTGGAAGGACAGTATTCCAGAAATATATGATTTTTCTTTTTCTATTTCTTTCAAAATAAAATGTACCAATTCTCACTACAAGTCCTACACAATTTGCGACTTGTTATACATTTAAATAAAATGCCTAAAGAAAATAGATGATTGGAATTCAATGGTGACTAAACTCATGGCATTACCAAGGTACTCAAAAGAAACCACAGCCCTACAATCTTCTCTAGCCTTCCTACCCTCCCTGGAGGCTCTCATTCAAATCTGCTGACTTTTCACACCCATTTATCCCAGAAGAAGCCATGGGCTCCACGGAGGGACACAATGCTTAGGCTAAGTCATAAAAAAGGTATCACTACCCCAGATGTTTGGAACAACCAAAACCCAGTAGCCCTAAACTAGGAGAATTCCTTCAATACCATGCAAAAAACCTAAAACACAATTTTCCAGCTAGAAAAGAAAATGGTTGCTTTCCTTAGGATGGCTAAAATCAATCTCTTTGATAGAAATTTAAGAACATCTTTGGCTGCTCAAAGAACAAGATCTGATCTGCCACTTCATGGGAGATTTCCCAAAACCCAAAAACTCTCAAATGTTGGATCTAGGACAACAGAAAACCCTTTGGAACAATAAAAACACAACTAAGTACTGAAAGCAGTTTCTCAACAGTTTTGGACCATTTATGAAACATTAGGCACCAGCTTTCAACCGTACAGAAGATCTCCCAAGCACAGTTCCAGTATGGTTCCATCTCCCACTTCTGCAAGTGAATACTGGTACGAAATTTGTCCTCCAAAAAATAGGCTCAATGATTGGAGACTAATGCAGCTCTTCTGAGATGACCCACAATCCAAGAGTTATCAATTACACCTACATCTGCATAACTATATCTAGAAACACCATTTTCCGATAGAAGAATTCTTAATCTGGATGGTATCAAATGGAAGCGACCGCTCAATAGTGTGAGTCATCAAAATCAGCCAATTGGTGACAACAAATTTAGCAGAGCATATGCCAAGCAAAATCAGCCACCAATTCAGATATAAACACAAAAAGCTCATTTTCTTCTCCAGAAGATCTACAAGAAACAATACTAGACAAGTAATGCAAGGAACCTGTCAAATATAACTCTACATATTCACAGAGACACCACACAACAAAGAACAAGAAAGTTACCTTCCAGACCCAACCAAACAGCCAAACACCACAACCAAACAAGAGGTACATCAAAGGTTAATCTAGCCCATACTATATAACTGAACCAAAAGAAGAAGAACTAAAGGGAACATTTTTCTGTCCACAAGAAAAGAGCATCAAGTGTGGAGCTAGTGTCCGAACACCAACAATCAGTAGGACCCAGCTCATAGCTCTACAAATTTTGGTACAATAATCAATCACCTTGGATGAAGAGGAGGATCTAGATGATGTAGACATTTAGATCCAGATCAGCAAATCCAATGATAATACCTTCCCGCACTATGAAGGGAATATGTACCCCCAACAAATAGCACTTTCTTCATAGTAAATCACATTAATTCTGAACCTTATCCAAGAAACCACTAGATCTGATGACC
Source organism: Chamaecyparis obtusa (assembly GCA_027943335.1). Lineage (NCBI taxonomy): Eukaryota > Viridiplantae > Streptophyta > Pinopsida > Cupressales > Cupressaceae > Chamaecyparis > Chamaecyparis obtusa. The sequence continues at coordinate 1,104,937 of BSBK01002112.1, forward strand.
TATGGTACACCAAATTTCAAAGTCTGTGGAGTAATAAGCAACTCCACAACTGTGAGTAGACGTTAGTAAAAACTCTATGGAGACCTTAAAGGTATGTTCCAATTTCTCATACCACACGTCATTGGGATGTAGCTAAAATCATCATTTTAATTCTCAATACTATGCAATGTTGTGTTGTCAATGTATATTCCTCCAAGAGCAAACAACAGATCCATGATTCTTGACTGAATAAAGACAGGTCTCTCCTAAGTCCTAAATACAACCCTTTCCCTAATCCTTATGGGAGATTTCAACACCATTAAATCACTAGAGAGGAAAAGAGGTTCAACAAAAGATTCAACAAAAAACACCAAATAGTTTGATGGATGTAATTGTCAGTACTAGTTTAGTAAACATGAACTCCAGCAACAACTGCTAAACCAGGACTAATTGGAGGATTGGAAAAAATGCACTGCTAAAAAATTGGACCAAATAATTATCTCCTCGATTCAATCTAATTAAGTGTTAATAATTCAGTACAAAATACTAGGCTGTCAAACCACTGGTCAATAACTATTAAACATAAAGACTCTAGCACCGCACCATGTGAGCCCCTTCAGATTTGAGAAGTTATGGCTTACAACCAGCAAATTCTTTAGTGTAAGTAGTTGACTGGTGGAAAACTAAACCCAACCCCATTGGGAATGCCATGTACAGATTCACCAAAATATTTAAATTTTAAGACATCAATTGATAAATAGCAATAGATATGATTTTGACAATTGTTTGTCACTAAAGTAAAGTCGGAGCTTCTTCTATGAAAAATCGGAGGGGGAGGACATACAGATTGATAAAGGAAGGAGCAAGGACTCATGCAAGAGTTCCTCCTACAACATACAGAAGAAATAGTTTGGAGGCAAAAAACACAAAAGAAATGGACTAACAAAGGAGACCAGGATACAGTTTTTTTCAACAAAGATGTACATTAATCAACATCATCGGCTACTCCACATACTCAGGAGTTCCCCTCTATACCGAAAACTCAGCTCATCCATGCCAAAATGTGGGTGGAGGATGATGACTAAGCTCAGCAATGACACACAGTTGGATGTTTCTTGCTGGTAGAATTCAGATGACAAACCATAGTGTTGCAGTCCATTCCTATTGATTTAATGAACTTGCTCCCCTTTCTATGAAAGTGTAGAAGAGAACATTATCAAGATTCAACATAACTTCTCGTGGCAGGGAACAAACGAAAAGTTCAAATTCCCATTGATTGTTTGGACACAGATTATGTCAAGGACTTCTCATTGCTCTAGCGTTAAAATATCAATTGAGATTCCTCATTGTACTGCAAATATTGCCTTAACTTGAGACTCCTACTATACTTGCATGGAAAATCCACCTTTTCATCATATCCACACATCAGAGAAGATTGTCTATTAATTTAGAATGGGATAAGTTAACAATATGAGACAACACGACAGGATTCCAAAATGATGGCTGGAATAAGTTTCCTAAACTCTAACCACAAACTCCAACCACTACAGACACAACTACAGGTGAAGAATCTAGTCAATGTGGTGGATTATCTCTCTCCAACACCAAAAGTGTAACTATATTGGAATTGAAAAGGCAAGGTGAATTTAAAGGAGGCCTCTTAATAGTATTAACAAAGCTCCAATAATTCCTACTTGATAGACAGATTCACATTTCAGAGGCCAAAGACCAGATAAGATAGCCTTCACCACATGAAGTCAATGCACCAATTCATCTATGTATGTGATTATATTAACATTGCAACCAATCAATATCAAGTGAGCAAATTTATGGACCGTAAAAGTAGGCATAAGATCAAATCTTTCCTCTGAACCTGTTTGCATCATGAAATCCTTACACATGATCAACTCAAGAAATGAGGTTTTATTGAGCCAGGTCTCTGCCTCAATTGTCTATGTGGAGAAGCAACAATCAATCACCTCTTCCTCTCTTGCCTTTTTTCCCAGGACAAATGGACTGCTTGTTCAATTTTATTTAGTGAAACAAAAGAAGGTTGATAAATTGATAATCTATGAAGCGGAGTCAAACAATGGTGCAGGTATAGAGACCAGATGCTGATTTTCCAATTTATTCATTGAATAGCCCCAGGTTTCATTATCTATTATCTCTATAAATAAGAAAGAGCTGAACTTTTAATGATGAAGAAAAGTCTAGAGAAATGCTTCTTCAAACACTAAGTTACCAGTTCGGGTTCGGGTTCGGGAACAAGAATCTGGTTCGTGGATTCGTGAAAAAAAAATTCATTATGATTCATATGGGTTTGTGTGTATATATATATAAATATATATATGCATTATATATACAAAAAAATAAGAGAAATATACATAATTGTAAAACTAAATCATCATAGTATGAATCTATGATGCTTGATCATTGATCAATGCCAAATGTCAAAGATAAACATTAAAAATTTAAATACTTGATCATTGATCTATGTTCATGATTCTAAAGAAAATCATCACTTGTTTGGAGGAAAAATAATAATAAAAACATCATGTTTAACTTGTTTTGGGCCCAGTTTAACTTGTTTTGGACCGTGGGTCCTTGGGGGTCCGCGCAGGATTCTCCCAAGTCCGCGCTAGATCCCCCCGGGCCCATGCCAGATCTGGACAGGGTCCGCATTCGGACCTGTGGGTCTGTCCGGATCCGCAGTGCTATGGATCCGGATGGACCCACAGGTCCAAACGCGGACCCTGTCCGGATCCAGCACGGACCGGTCCGCAAATCAGACTTGGATCGGACCCGGACCCGGTTCGAGGGTCTAGGGTCTGAATCCGGTAACGTAGTCAAACAATCAAAAACAAAATCTCTGCCACAACCAAAATTTTAATGGCCAAGAAAACGAAAAATTACTCAACCTCAAATACCACAGGACCCCATTATATTTGGATAGTGGGGAATACAGGGCCATCATACCTCCAACTACTTTTCAATAAGGCCATCTTCTTAATGGAATAAACCTCCCTTGGTCTGGATCAAAATAAAATTTTGACAAAGAATGTAGAATTCCCAATTTATATCTTGGGCAAATAAGCTTCAGGTATACAAATTTTACTAGTGCTCTAATACCACTGTAATATCCCTGACAAAATATTAATGTAAATATTAATTAAAACCTCAGCAAATATATTTTATCTTGGACAAATGCATTTCAGGTTTAAATATTTAACCAAAACCTTAAACCCTATATTTAACTGATATGCTCTTGGGTTTATAATTTTCACCCTCTCCTTACAAACCTAGAAATTTCTCCTTATAGTTATAGTCATACAAAAGACATTAAACCCTAAAACTGCAAGGGAGGCTCACCCTTGAAGATAAATTGCAGCATTAAATAAACTTTATTAGACCAAGCAAAAACCAAATTTAGCCACAAAAATTACAATAACAATAATAACCCGAATCTTCTTCAAGATATTTCGTGCAAATAGTAGATAACCCAAATTTACAACACCCAATGGCTGGAACAAGATTCCAGAACTTCCCTGTATGAACGGGTCAGAAATACAACACAAAATGTTGCTACAACAGCAAGACGAAAAAGTAAATGCAAAGCTTACTCCCACAAAAACAGTAAGTATCATGCAAACTCAGTGTCCAATACAACCTTTGGGTGAGATTGCTCCTTCGGCCAAGCAGGATTTCATCCTTCAACCTACAACGAATCCACAAGTTTTCATCCTTGAATCTGAGCATTTGAATACGATGCTCAAAATGAATTTTCTACTTAGTATTTCTGAATACTTTTCTTCCATCCTTCTATTCAAACTCTAAATCCTTCACACCTCCAAAGGGAATGATGAATAACTCCTACATTAAATGACAGTATCTCATCAATGGAGAATACCCATACACAGTGGGCTACATTTTCTTTCAAATTGTGCTTCAAATTGTGCCACATGCCCCCGGACATACATAGCAAGTATGGGAAAATGTTTTCTGCAACTTGCAAATGTTCTTCACAATAATGGCAAGAGATCCCATAGGGTTTGAACTCTAACCGCCAAATGAATGAAAACAAAGGTCGCCTTCTTTCTTTGCATCACTGGAAGTACACATTGATTTGTACCCTAAAGCTAAAATAATGGTTTCATTCAAGAGAAAACCTTTTTTGAAATTTGTTGTGCTGAATTCAATAACTAATGGTGCTCCTGCTCTGTGATAAGCCAAGAGGTAGGTGAGGCAAACAAAATGCAAATAGATAGGACTATCAAAGTTTGTGAGTCAAACATACTTCATGGCTCTTACCAATGGTCAAAGATTAGTTCGGGCAAGAGGCATGATAGTAAGGACAAGTCCAAAATTCTGACAAGACAAAGAAAAAGAGCTAGGTTCGAAGGAAAGGGATGATGGAAGGGAGAACTCCGATAGCCCAACAAAATAAGGGGTGAAGCTAGGGGGTGGACATGAGGTATGATTGGATGGATAAGTCAGACACTTTGACAAGCATAAAGGAAAAGCAAATTTGGGTGGAAAAGCATGCCAGAATGATGAAATCCAAAAATCCAACATGGACCAAGGAAAGAATGGATATTCGAAAGGCAAAGCTGTACATTATGATTGTGAAGCTGACATTCTAAAGGAAATTATGATGAAGTCAAAGAAAATCCGATATTTATGTACATTCCAAATCTGATATTTGATGAGGATGTTGGCATCAAGAGATGGTAACCGGTAAGCCTGCTACCGGTACATGGCAATTAAGTATTGTCATTGATTGGCAAAAGAGAAAAGAGAAAAGAGATGTTTTGTCATCTTAATCTAAGGACCAAAGATCTAAGGAGATCTGTATGTAAAGAGGCTGGTTTGGCAACCGGTGACACTATGCAAGGAAGAAAAGACTATATTTGTTCATCAAGAGCAACCGGTCACTAAGCAAAGTGCATTTGCAACCGAGTAAAGGATACAACCAAGTACAAGAATACAACCGGTGTCAACAACGCAACCGAGGAAAAGGTGCAACCGGTAAGTAAAGAAAGGAAAAGTGACAGGTCAAAGTTCTTACCTGTTCACTACATGAGGATCTCAACCGATCAAGTGAAGCCTTCGGTATGATACGAAGAACCGGAGCGTCATAGTAAACTATCTATTTGAACCAACTCTTTGACCGGAATTTACTGCACTAAATCCGGATGACTTTGAGTTAACATGGTGATCGGTTCAAGGCACGTATAAAGGTTTTAAAGCCGAAGTCTGTGGCTTTAAAACAAAGAGTTATCTCTTGAGTAGGAAAGGTGCTTGACACGCATCTATTGTTTTTCCTCACAAAGTAGATAAAGCAAGAGCATGCATCAAATGTTTCCTTAGTGAACTAATACTCCACCGAGTGATGTACCCGAAAGAGATCTCAAATTAAGTCATGTATGAGAGGCGCAATTAGGGCAAGAACTCTATATATTCTTCTGCCTGTTGAGAATAGAGTTTGCCTTCATTCTGCCGAAAAAAAGAGTGAACCTCTACGCTTAAGAAGCTAGGTTGAATAGAAAATAAAAGAAGAGAGTGCAAAGAAGCACAACAGCAAAGGAGAACACACCTACGGCTACTGGTGATGCTTCTTAGATAAGCATAATAGAGATCTTATCAGGCTATGCAAAGCCATTTGTAAAAGGTCAATCTTTCTATTGTTTTCTAACAATTACAATAGTTAAATCCCAGTATTTGGGTGGACTCTAATAGGTCCCTTGTATCAAATCCCTTAACTGGGTGACATCTTGTAAGGTGTTCTAAATCGTCTAACAAGGCAGGCACTAACCGGCCTTATTGTAACAAATCCCTTAACCGGGTCGCATCTAATGGTGCATTGTAATCCTCTAACACGGAAGGCTCCTAACAGGGCGCACTTCAGAAGAGTGCAGAATTTGTGGTCTCCTCACACCGTGGTTTTCACCCAAATTGGATTTCCAAGTGATAAATTTGGTGTCACTGTGTGATTGATTGCTTGATGTTATTTTATGCTTGAATCTGTTTAGCTTACAATTATAAGTATACTTCATCAGATTTATTAAAAGAAGTTTTATAGGTGTTGATTCAGCCCTCCCCTCTCAGCACCGGTTGGGACTGTCAGAGGAGCTTGATAATTATGAAGATGACAAGATGAGAAGGATTGATAGGTTGCTAAAAGGCGATGTACTGAGTGAACCTAAGAATATTTCAAAAGAGTGTGTTGTTGAAGACATAGAGAATGATGTGCTTGCAGCAATTGCAGAGTTGGATGTTCCAGAAACTTTTGAAACAGCACCCAACATGGAGCATTTTCACCATTCTAGTGACAATAATTATATCTTTCAGTACAAGCGTTGCAACTGCAGATTTAGATGGATTTGAACAAGAGGGTAGTGATTATTTTCATGCTTATAATAACCCACTCTTTTTAGTCAATGCAGAAAACTCTTTTTACTCCAATTGGAAGCAACTTATGAAAATTCACTTTTTGAGTTGGATGATAGAACTACTCCTGGTTGCATTGCACTTGGTGAAAATAGTAAGGTATGGGATCTGGTGTAATGTCCCCTTTCTGAAATAGGATTTAATAATAAATAATAATAATAAAATTGAAGTATAAAAAAAATAATAAATAAATAATATAATATAATTACAAATTAATTTACTCCCTCAAAATAAGATATAAAAGGGAGTTCATTAGAAAGGGGACACAGAGAAAGGAAGAAAGAATGGAACAAAGGAATTAAGGAAGCATTAGGGGAAGAAGAAAGGAATGGAAACAAAATAAGGAAGTGACTCCTTCAAAGGGGCAGCAACAATGAGAAGTTGTGACCCTTTCGAAGGGCGGTAATTGTGAAAGGTTTTGACCCTTATGAAGATTTGCGACTCTCCCTCACATTGGAGGATATAAAGGGGAGAAGATTTCATTTGAGGAGGAAAGCCAAGGGAGATCAATTTGGGGAATAATATATTATTCTCAAAGGCAACAATGAAAAGTTGTGACTCAGTCCTTATGGAAGGCGGTGACCCTTCCACCAATAAAGTATAAAGGCGGATTAATTCCAAGCATTGAAGGGGAGTTGTCAATCATCACTCACCCGTACCTCAAGGCATCAATAGCATTGAACAATAACATTCATTCAAGAGAGCGGTGATCAGCATCCAAAAAGAGAAAGTCAGCGAACTTGATATTTATGGGGTGCTCAGCAAGATTTAAGGCAATCCCCAAAAAAGGAACTTTATAATGTAACAATTGGTATCAGAGCGGTGATTCTGCCAGCCTGTGAGAACAGCTATGCAGTGTGCTTGAAGATAGTGATCAAGAATGAGTGCCAACAACTGACAAGAATCATAGCGCGAATCATTACTCAAAGATCACAGTTGACACTCGGTCATTTGACATCATGCAAGAGTCTCAAACAAAAAGGACTGCACATGGATGTTCTGTGAAAGATAGAGTGGTAGTGACAGAGTTTCAATTACACAGTTGGTAAAATAACCATACAAGATGATGGTTCAAAAGCTGTATTTCCAACATCGGGGTAGAGAGTGCAATGTGCATTGCTTAATGTAGAGTCAAATGGACAAACATAGTGAGGAAGATAACAAACAATGAAGGGTATTGTTAAGTAGGCATAAAGGTTGCACTTCATAAGCAAATGTTTAAAGCATATTGGAGCAAGTTTATGACACATTTAATAGCATATGGGAGCAGAAAGGCAGGGTTAGGCCCACTTTTTGGCTCTGAGTGGCTTATGAGCAACAAGATGGGGTTAGGCCCACTTTCTGGCTCTGAATGGCTTATGAGAAGCAAGATGAGGTTAGGCCCACTTTATGAATCTGAATGGCTTACAGGCAACAAGATGGTGTTAGGCCCACTTTATGGCTATGAATGCCTTACGAGCTGCAAGATGAGGTTAGGCCCACTTTCTGGCTCTAAAAAATACCTTACGAGCAGCAAGATGGGGTAAGCCCACTTTCTAGCTCTGAATGCCATACAAGCAGCAAGATGGAGTTGGGCCCACTTTCTAGCTCTGAATGGTTTATGAGCAGCAAGATGAGGTTAGGCCCACTTTCCAGCTCTAAATGGCTTATGAGCAACAAGATGGTCAAATTCTGGTTCTAAATGGCTTACGAGCAACAAGATGGGGTTAGGCCTGCTTTCTAGCTCAAAACGTCTTATGAGCAGCAAGGTGGGGTTAGGACCCCCTTCTTGGCTCATGGGAGCAATAAGGTAGGGTTAGGCTCCCTATTGTGATACCCTCTTCCAACTCTACAGTGATTGACTATTGACTTAAAGGGATGATGCATGAATAGGAAAAGCAAATACAAGGATCCCACTAGGTAGACCACTCCGAGTGGATGTCCAATGTACTTGCCACTAGGGCCAAGTGGGTGAGTGTCCACTCTTGGGCTTACTACGGGTATCACTTTGAGCAGACCTATCATGCTTCCTCCTCCAAATCTTAATGTGTTTCAATACAGAGTAAATCTATGAATGCATTCTAGTCAAAGAGAAGGGATCTAACAACACGTATTTATGTGTATGCTCTATGTCTACATATATTTATTTGTATACTGTATTTTTATGTGTATGCTTTGTGTTTGCATCCATTCATGTGTACACTTCATGTTTTTATGTGTACACTCTATGTTTGGTCCATACCTAATGTGTTCTAAAATATGAGAATATCTAAGAGCATTTTTTTCAGATCAATTACAAATCTCCAAAGGTTGATTTCAGATCCTTCGTAGTGGAAAAGAATTTAGTTGACAAGATCAAAACCAACATTGCTTGAGGACAAGCAATCTTGGGTGGGGAGGACTGTGACCTTCTAAAATAGGATTTAATAATAAATAATAATAATAATAATAAAATTAAAATATAAAAAAGTATAATAAATAAATAATATAATATAATTATAAGTCAATTAAGTTCAATGAAAGGTCAAGAGGCATGCAAGGCAGAGCTGCGACTCCCTCAACATCAAAAACAAAAGGTAGAAGAGTTCATTTGAAAAGGAAGAAAAAATGAAGAAAAAGAATTAAGGAAGCATTAATGGAAGAAGAAAGGAATGGGAACAAGATAAGGAAGTGACTCTTTCAAAGGGGCAGCAATGATAAAAGGTTGTGACCCTTTCAAAAGATGGTAATTATGAAAGGTTGTGAGCATTATTTAGAGGTGTGACTCTCCCTCACATTGGAGGATATAAATGGGAGAAGATTTCATTTGAGGAGCGCCGAGTTCAATTTGAAGAATAATATATTATTCTCAAAGGCAACATGACCCTTCCACCAATAAAGTATAAAGGTGGATTCATTACAAGAATTGAAGAGGACTTATCATTCATCACTCACCCATACCTAAAGGCATCAATCAAGGAAGATCGAACCATTGACTAATAACACTCATAAAAGAGAACAGCGATCAGCATTCAAAGAGAGGGTCAACAGACTTGATATTTACAAGGTGCTTGGGCAAGATTTAGGGCAATCCCAAAAAGGGGACATAACATCTGGGAGAAGAACCAGAACTTGTGTTAAGAGTGTGGTTTTGGACAAAAAAAAGATTCAGAACTTGTGTTGGAGTGTGTTTTTCAGTTTGGTTTTGATCTAGGTTCACATTATGAGATGATTGTTACAAAATATGCAAAAGAGGAGCCAAATGAAGATTGCATAGAGAGGGTTATGCCTCTAGGAAATGCAGTATCTTCATGGGATTACCAAATCATGGAGACTTCTTCAGTACTACTTGTGTGGATGCAAACAAATTCAGAGGACCCACATGGTCAAACCATTGATCCTAAATGATAATTGGTGGACTTGTGTGGATTGCAACTTGAGTTTCATTAAGCCTATCATAGTATCAAGTTTACTAATATGGGCCAGTCATGTTTGGGAGAAATATACGGCACAAACTCCATGATTGAGAAAATTAATCACATAATAGCGACCAAGGAGAGTGATCCTAGAAAAGCATTTTTCAAAAAGGTGCAAAGAGTCATTGTTAATCATTGGAACAAGATGAACATGCCCTTTTTCTCCTTGCATTTGCATTGTCTCCCAAATATTACAAAATAGACACACTTTCTATGCCTAAGAGAGGCATTATATAGAGACGTAGAAATTATTGATGGGTACAATTCAAAAGAATATTCCCAAATCTAGATGTGAAGATTTTGAATTTACCAGCTTCATCTCATCAGAAAGTCAGTCATAGGAGATGTGGAGATTGTTAATTTACCAGATTGTGAATTTTTTGATGCTCTTAGTGAAGAGCGAGATGATGATCATTGATTGTATTTTGTAATGATATAACAAATACATATACATATACATACATACATGTGTGTGTCTGTCTGTCATGTCCCCACAAAAATAAGAAATAATTTAATTTAAAAGAAATCATCATTAAAAAAAATAAAGAAAATACTTTAAGATAACAATCTCCTAGAACAAAAAATAATTAAATTATAATAAGGGTCAAGAGTTGTGACTCTTTCAAAAGGAAATATAATGAAAAGGCGTGACCCATCCCTCATACGTGAAGATATAAGAAGGACAAGATTCATTTGAAATGGGCATCCAAAAAAGGATCAAGGAAACAAAAGGGAACTAAGTGCTTGTTCTGTAATCAGAAAAGGAAGAATCGGAAGTACAGATCTGATTTATATAATAAGTGCAGATCTGATTGTGAAAGGTTGTGTCCCTTTCAAAGGGCGAAAATAATAAAGTCCAGTCCCATTTGGGCACATTTCAGTGTGTGTGCGTTCCACAAAATATACATAATATTTGCCCAATACCCAGCCATACTAAATGTGGGAAAAAAAGCCACCATTGTGGCAAACCCACATTCAGAACCTATACATTAGATTTTCAGTATATTTTCAAGAGGTCAAATTCTAGTTTCACCCTTGTGTCGAATCTTGTCACTAACAACCTTGCTAAGGAGGCAATTATGGGTGGACTTGAGCTTACTAGCCTTCACAGATTATTCCAGTCCTCAGAACTTCCCATAAATTGGTCATCAATCCGAATTAAACACAAGGGTTTCCCAAACAACAAATTACAAATGTCAATCTAAGAATGGTCAGCAATAACAAAAATATATCAGACGATCAATTCCTCCTGCCTCCCCCTCCCAGCTCTTTCGGGGATCCCCAGAAAGAAATCCAAGATGCAGACCCAAAAGCTCCTACAAGCAAAAGCTTTCCTAACACAAAAGACAAAGTCATGAATGATGCAATCCTTTCTTCTAAAACCTACTATGATGGCTAAATGCATACAGTCAACACAAGGAAAACAAACACACAAAGTTCTAGGTATTTCTTTCAACGTTCTTAACGTCAAGCATTTATTTTTTGAAATTACGTGATCATTCTTCCCTGTTATATAAGGTAAAAATCAGTCTTTGAAATAAGATATGTTATGATTTTGCCTCTTCAATTTGTTTTCTGATAAGACACATTCTTGGGGTGTGCCCAGTATGATATTTTGTTAATATGGTTAAAAAAATTCTCAGGACATGTGCACAATATGAATTTCACAGGAAATGAATCATTTTCACCCACTTTTACTGTATGATTAGCTGTAGTTATTCCATATATTTTTAAAGCAATGCATGCCATCTTTTATTTAGAATAAATGTAGAGCACATAACTTTTGTACCAGACAAACAAGTTGTGTAATTTCTGGTTTGGCAGGGCAATGGAAATGGCACCAGGGCAGCAGAACAGTAAAGGTGTGAGTCAGCAGAATAGAAATGGACCAGCAGAAAAGAAATAGGTGTCAAGTTCTGAAACCAACAGTTATGCACACAGGGGTGTGCATTGAAAGACAACAGCCTTTAAATAGAAATAAATGTAATTACATTGCACAACATTCTAACAAGCATATACGATCCTGTTGGATGGAGAATCTGACTAAATCAAGACTACAAATGAACTATTGAATCACTTGTCCTCTGTCTCTAGTACTGACTAAATCAAGCATGTATCTTACCATTGAACAACTTGTTTTACCTACCCCTTCCAGAGACAACTCACCCAAACCATGACACGTGAATACTTTTAACAATTAAGCTGTAATAGTAATGTGTTCGAAGTCAATCTCCAACGGTCCATTTTAAAGCTATAAGAAGCTCTAATAGAAACTTTGCCATACTACTTTGGGCTGTAGATCAATGAACCATTCAATCTTACACTATAATCATTATACTATAGGTATTCATTTCCAAATCATCAATTTTGATTGCACTGCACATTTCTAAATCTAAGAATAAAACTAAAACAAGTGCAGCAAATGTTCAAAAAATATGCACCTTAAACCCTCTATCGCACTTCTGACTGAAAGATTATTGCCAAGTTCACTTCTAAGATTAAAATGTGCATCAGCTCTCACAGCCTGCAAAGTAACATGCAATTGCACACACACAATGAGGCTCAAGCATGGAGACAATTTTCTATAAGTGAGAATAATGCACTACAATATAAACTGTTAACAAGGCTGCTTGAAAGCAAACAAATGGTAATCTAAGTACACAGAGAAATTGCATATTCTGTATTTTCATGTGAGTCATCAAGTGCATGAGTATAATGAAGGTGGGATAAGAAAAATTTAAGCTCATACTAATTGGTCACACATAATATTTAAGTAAAGTATAGAGCTCCTGCTGGAAAAGCACATTGCTTTTGGAACCACTATAACTTATTTTACTCATAATATTTATTTGAACAATTTTTTCAAACCTTAACCTTGATTACCATCAATTTTTTAAACTATATTTGTTCCAAAAATATCATTAATCCCTTACCATGACCACTAACTTACATTTACTGCAAACTAATTTGCCATAAACAAAAGATCTCAATAAAGGACTACCATATTGAATATAACATTGCAAAAAACAATAGGCCAATAAAAGGAAATCCCAAGTCATCACCTGTTGCAAAAGGGACATGGAATGACTAGTTCGAAGAAGACAAATATAGTTTTAGGAAAACAAAACAAACATAAACCAAAAAAAACATTTTAACAACTCACAAACCCCTTTCCCACAACAATTATCACACATGGAAAGCTAGACCTAACAATTTCCAAGGAAACAAAGATTGCCAACCTAACTAATTTACAAAGAGAATCTCTAAAAATGTTCATGGATGATGACTTATCAACCAGCTCCAAAGCTCTCCTCATCTCTTCCTTTGCCAATCTTCTTACACCTCCATTGATTTTTAAAATGCCCAAATTTACATCAATTCTAACATTTTTCCTTAAAAATTTAGGAAATCTAGATTTACTTTTAGAGTTTGACTGTCTATCTCCTAACTTGTAACTCAAAAGTAGATAATCCTTTGTAACATTCCCCACGAAGTCCACCTCATTTCTTCTAATAATAAGGCTGCAACTACCTTCTCAAGTTTTAACTTAGATGAGTTACTACTAATGACCATAACAAGATAATCTTATCAGGCAAAGAACTAGACAAAGTAATGCATTTGCCTTCAATCTCCATCTTAACATCTATTGGGGCTAACTGGCTTACCACCAAATTGAATACATTCAAATGCTGTCACATATTCACCATCACTCATTCTGTAATGTCCCCTTGTTTTGGGACATTATAATTCGGTGTTGCCAGCTCACTTCACCTAGGTTTCAAGGGCGAAAAGGATCTTCACGGGGTTCAGTTCGAGATTTGGCCTAGTCAGTTCCAGTTTCAGACCCATCAGAGCAGTTTTGGCAGGTTGTCTGGATGCTTACTATTTTTAGTAAGTAAACAGAGCTCAGTATTTCTGGTATCTCAGTGTTGGTTTGGAAGCGACTCGCCGAGAGCTTTCCAACGAGCTATTGCACGTGCTTATCCGAGTTCATTTGGTCAGTTATTTTAATGCCCGATGATTATATGGTTTACTGACTAAGTGACTATTAAAGTTCATTTAACTTGTCACTTTATTTTAAAAAGGTACTATGTTCACTTAAGTGACTAAAGGACAAAAAAGGTGTTTTATCCCACATTGCCTAAAAAAGCATGCATTGAATTGGGAAAAGTGATAAAGGTACCACAGGCTCCACATGGGAAGTCATGAAGAATATAATATTTAAAACAAATATTAATCTGGGAGCTGGAAACAGTGACTGGTTATCTCTTTGAAGACGCAAACCCTTGAAGAAATATTTGGAGGTTGGACGCAAACCTAGCCTTCTTACAGGTTCTATCTACATTGCCAATCTGACTGTTATTGCTGTTTATAAGATTGGAATTTGCTGGATTATTGTATGTTATTGTATTGCTGTTTTATAATACAGTAAAATTATGGGGCAACTATTTGTGTTAATTGCTGGTTTATTTATGTACTTCTGAATATTTAAGGAAATAAAATAGACTTTTCTGAGTTGCATATCTGCTGGTTACAAATTGATAAAGTTCTGGGATTTATATCAAACATTGGTTTACTGTCCGGTTTTAATTCTGCAAATTTTATATTACGGGTTTTAGTAAATATCCGGAAAGGGATATTACACATTCCAAGGGAGTACAACTTTTGAAAAAAACGTTATTCTCATAGCTCCTTAGTGGTGGCTTCTTAAGAGACATTCAATAATACTAAGTCTCAATCTATAAGACAAAGCCAAATTGAACCTTTTGCATTCTAATCAATCTTTGCATATTCATCTATTGCAAAGAGGTTTTTGTCCTAAGTTCTAACACAACTATCCATTGCTTTCTATCAATTAGATCTTCTATCATGAGCTTCCACATCTCAAAGTTCTAGCCATCAAATTTTTGAGCCTCCATCCTTGGAGTGCTTCTTGTTTCTATTCACATTTGGATTCACCTACACAAAGCTCCCACTCAAAGAAAAGATTATCCCAATGCCAAAATGCACTCTCATGAATTCAGCTAAAACAAAGCTCTAATACCATATTGAAAGGAAATAATAGCAATACTTGACAAACTCTATGCTAATAGAATCTAAAATGCAATAGAAAGCAACAAGTGGCACATTTAAAGACAACACAATGATATTCCCCGAGAAACCCTTTCAGGAAAAGGCTCAAAAAAAAAGCACCACTCACCATGTTAATATATAATGCTTACAAGACAACTCCTTGGCTACCTATCACATGATTTCAGTGCCATATGTTTTTATTTATAGAAACAAGGCTTTTAGGAAACAACCATGGCCAATAACCACCAACAAATTCCAGCCTTCCAATTCCACAATTCCTTATCCCCTATCATGTGCAAAAAAGCCAAAGAAAGAGTGTTGGCGAGGAAGTAGCATTCAGGGAACCAAACCCTACAATTTAGGAGTCCTTTTAAAATAAAAACTTTCTCCACCGAATGTCATGCCTTGGTGAAAAGATTCCCACAACCCCACCTTGAAGAGGTCAACAATATGTGAAACATAAAAAAACATCTATAAACAACCCTAAGTGCTTATCAACAATAAGTTTGATGAAGCCTTTGATGTTCTTGGAAGTCTCATGGAAATAGGCCCCAACACCTACTGCATAGATGATAAATTGCTTCTGTAATGTAGGGAAATAGGGTTCACTAGCTATACAAGTAAACTAGGAAACTATGCCTATTTCCAGTTCAATTATATTAAGGAGAGTGATCCACCTGGCTCAAGAGATTAGGCACAAAGTGAATTCAGCAATCCTTGTTTGGGGAGTTGAAAATGATACAGAATATATGTAGGGTGGATGTGAAATCTAGGGCTAAAGGTGGAAAAATGAGGGTTTTCAGCATACATAGAGTTATGAAAAATAAAAATGCAAATAATAGAGACAAATCTAGAAAGAGTGGGCCCTGAAATCTAAGCCGGAATCAAAAGAACAATTTCGCTCGGGGCAGCCTACGCCTAGGAGCACAATACATGGAAAGGATTGGTAAATCTGGGATCAAGATGCTACTCAAATGTTTCCCCAAAAGTTTCGTCAAAAGTGTTTGGGACTTTTTCACTTGGGGCGATCTAGACCCTACGTTTTAGGATCTTTGAAAGACTAATGTGAAGGCCTCTACATCCTCAAGCTGATTCCAAATTTGCCTTCGTGTCCTGCCACCTACACAAATAGAGGAAATTATTGGGTTGGTGGGAGTTTGCCTAGCTCAAGCCCTAGTTTTGGAATTAACCATGAAATTGAATTGAAATATGCTTGAACTGAAAGCATGTTGTAAAGCAGTAGAGGCTAGATCTAAAAATGAAGTATTTGGACCTTATACCTTGTCGATGCAATGCTCTTTGAATGTGATCACAATGTTGATCCAATAACATGACTTGACAAAACCTAAAAGGAAATCAATCATAAATGCATGCTTGCATGGAGGCTGTTGCAACTTGCCACAATGCTAGATCTGAAGAATATGGTGGGATGAAATGTCGCCTTGAGTGCTTGATCTTGAATGCTTGCATTATATGATGAGGTGGTTATGCAAATGAGGGGGTTAAGCTTGCTTTTATACCTCTTTACATGAAACGTGTTTGTAATTTTGAAGCAAGCCAACACAAAGAAGGATTTCCTACTCCCACAAACTGATGGTCCCAACCGGTGCTGAGAGGGGAGGGGTGAATCAGCACCCACTAAAATTTAAAAAACAAATATGATATAATGTAACTAAAACTATACGCAGAACAGATTCTAGAATAGAAATAGCTATCGCACAATCAAGCAATAAACAACACCAAATTTATTACATGGAAACCTAAATCAGGAGAAAACCACGGTGTGAGTAAACCTCACAAATTTTGCACTCTTCTGAAGTGCGCCCTATAAGGAGCCTTCCCTGTTAAAGGATTACAAACGCACTGTTAGATGCGACCCGGTTAAGGGATTTAAGAAATAAGGCCTGTTAGAACCTGTCTGGTTAGAGGACTTAGAACACCTAAACAGATGTCACCTGGTTAGGGGATTTAATACAAGGGAGTTGTTAATGTCCACCCAAAATACTAGATTTTGCTATTGCAATTATCAGAGAGCAATAGAGGGTTTGATCTTTTGGTGATGGCTTTGTTGAGCTTGATAAGATCGTTGTTCTACTCAACTGAGAATCATCACTGATCACTACAGGTATGTTCTCCTTGGTTGTTGTGCTTCTTTGCACACTCTACTTTCTTCTCCTCTCTTCACCTTAGTAGCTTCTTCAGTGTACAAGTTCACTCTTTTCTTTGGCAAAATGAAGGCAAACTGTATTCATCTCAGGCAGAGGAATATATAGACTTCTTGCCCTTTTTGCTTTTAACATGCACGATCTGTTTAAAGATCACCTTCGGATCCATCACCCAATGGAGTCTCAATTCACTGAGAAAACATCCGATGCATGCCATGTTTTTTCCTCTTTATGAAGGAAACGACAGATGCGTGCCAAAAGCTTTCCTTCACTAGAGTTTTCTACATGTTTGAATGCCACAAACTCCGGCATTAAAACCTTCAATTGCGCCTTGCACCAATCATCTTGATAACACAAAGTCTTCCAGATTTTGTGCAACAAATCCCGGTCAAAGAGTTAGACAACTGTTTGTCTACTGTGACTTTTCCCGGTTCATCAATCGTGATGAAATCTTCACTGATCGGTTTATATACTTAGGTTGTGCACAGGTAAGAACCTTAACCTATCACCATTCCTTTTACTAGTTGTACCGGTAGCACCCTTTCCTTGGTTCCTATTACCGGTTACCGATTGCATCTTCCTTCGTGACCGATTGCTCTGATGATCAGCTAGAGCTTTATTACTATGTGTCACCGATCTTTCTGCGCTTATTAATGTCAATTGTTTCTGACATGTTGACCTGTCCTTGGTTTCTGACTGAATAACATTATGGACCTTCCTAGTCATTACTAACAACACTCTTTGCCAATCAATGACAAAACCAGTTTGCCATATACCGGTTACATTCCTTATCAGTTAATGCCAACACAAACTAATCGTTAGATGATTTAAATTTGGGCCCCTTTTCTTGGGGCAAGGTTGCCATGAGCGACCCTGTCCTGGGTCAAGGTCGCCCCAGGCAACCTTGTCCTAGGACAAGGATACCCCATGCAACCTTGACCTCCCATTTCAGGCGGGGTGAAGGACCAAAGGTCTAGAATGTAGTGGAGATGTTTGTTTTTAAGCCAGTAAACAAAATTGAACATGATTGGGAATGGGAAGTTAAAAATGCCAAAATGAGGCCTAGGAGAGCATGAAATTGTATAGGGATACAATTTACGAGGCTACAACTTCAAAAATAGAAAGAAAACTCCTTCAATACTTTACACACTAAAGCCAATAAACCCCAAAGAAAAATATGTACTTGAGATCAACATTCATCAACCACCTTTACTTCTTTCCTTACAAGAAAGAATACTACTGGGATATTCCCAAACTGAAAAGCAAGAACCAAAATCAAGCAATGTTAAAGGGAAACTTTGCAAATAATACAACCGGCTCTTGGAGGGAGGTGGACCTCAAAACATAGTAAGAGAGTAAAGCGCAAAGTGCAACAAGAGCCCCATTGTTTCCTTGAGCACCAAGAGGTCAAAGACAAGATGAGAAGAAATGTCTCCCATGTTAGTACTTTTCTTCATTCCCTCATTATAATAATCCATATTTCTCCTCCTATAAATACTCAACCTTTTATGACACTTTCTACTATGACCACCCTTGAACAAAGTCCTATCATTTCCCTTTTGACCACTATTGTGATGGCACTTGTTTCCTTATGTTCCCCTCCTGTAGTGTAAACAAAACAAGTCCCCTTCTATCACTTTCCACTCTCCAACCCACCACGCTCCTCTCTAACAAAAGCCTTCTCCCCATCTCCATGCAACTCAATTCCTCTATAATGCCCATATCTCCCCGTCACAAATTCCTTATCCTCCACTCACTTTCCCATCGTCGTCCTTGTTCTCCCCCTTTCCATATTACCATTGACCTTTCAAGGTGCAAACAACCTCCACCCAACAAATGCCCACTTCAATAAGCCCCACAAGGCAATCCTTGACTCAACCTCTTGGCATAATGCAACAATTCAATCAAATAGCAATTGAGTCTTAGGAGTGCATCATTGCTTATAGTGTCAAGTCATATCTAAGGTATTAGAACCACAAATAATGACAATTTCGTTCAAAGGCACAAGTCATGCACTGTGAATATAATCCCCATGATACAAAAGTCATTGAATCAAATGACTCTTGAAGACTATCAAACTTTTATAGCTTCTATGACCTTCAAAGGG
The DNA here is from genome assembly GCA_027943335.1 of Chamaecyparis obtusa. Taxonomy (NCBI): domain Eukaryota; kingdom Viridiplantae; phylum Streptophyta; class Pinopsida; order Cupressales; family Cupressaceae; genus Chamaecyparis; species Chamaecyparis obtusa. The sequence goes on from BSBK01002112.1 coordinate 1,124,142, forward strand.
ACCTCCAAGAGAATAAAGGTACAACATCGTAAAGAGCAACAAATTTTATTGTAATCTCAACAAGATCAACCAAAACTTCTATAAGAGCATTGAGAATCTAAAGTGAAATGATAAGACCTTGAAACGAAGTAGACAAAAAGAAAAGGGCTCCAATTAGAGGACAACAACATGAAAATGGAGGTGAAACACCTACAAGCCAGACAAAGCCAAATTAGGAAAAAGTAGTGTAGGACATGAGAGCCCAAGCAAATGTCATAAAAGGATAGTTACATGCCAAACACAATCATGCAAAAGAGGTGGCATCCAACTTAGAAGCTAAATTAGGCATAGCACAATTTAAAAGAGTTTGACCTAAAGGAACACTTAAAATGTATCAATTATGTAATGTCCCCTTCTGAATTTATCTAGAATTCGCCCTAGAATGATAATTGCAACAAGTTAGGGTTAGGGTTATATCTTTACTAGGTAAAATATCTCCTTTAAACAATATGAGCCTAGATTAAGACCCTACAACCGTAACCAATGACATATATATATATATATATATATATACACACACACTTTCAATTATTACAATTAGATAACATGTAATAATCTTTAAATCAATATATGTATCAGTACCTACTATCAAACACATTAGTATTTGGAGAAAGAAGCACGATATGTCCACCTAAAGCCATCTCGCAATAAGCCCAAGAGCGAACACTCACCCTCTTGGCCCCGCCCCAATGGCAAGCAACATGGACATCCAGTCAGGTGGTCTACCTAGTGGGGTGCTTGTACCTTCTTTCTCTATCCACGCTTCATCCCCTAAAGTCAATAAGCCATCATGGTAGAGCCGGAAAAGATATCGTAATAGGGGGCTTGTTGATCGTCCTATCTAAGCCCAAGAGCGAATCTTTGCCCTCTTGGCCCCAGTGGCAGGCAACATGGACATCCACTTAGGTTGGCCTACTTATCAGGCAATCTCATACTTTCCCCTCTTCTTTGCACCTCCTTCCTTCCCTACATGATAGAGGTTTACAAACAAGTTTGTTAACAAACATATACATTTTATGTCCAAACATACATACATGTATATAAGAGACAAATATCGGCAAATAATGCATAGGCAATATGTATACCAAAAGGGCAATTATTAAAGTTGTTAGATGCTTGATATAACAATTTTGAAATGATCAGAGGTTTTGTTGCTTTGCTATGCCTGATCTGGATGTTATCTTCTTAATCGATTGATGTAACCATAGTTGGACTAATCGTCGATTAAGTGTCGAATCCTGAGTTTTTGCCAAGTTTTTCAGCTGGACAAGTTTTCCAGAGAAAAAATCGCAATTTTTTAAAAAAACTCTCCTGTGTTAAAACGCAAAAAATGGCATTTTTGGTCATTGTTTTTTGTTTGGAACGATTTGGTTTGTGAGTAGAGGAGAAAAAGAGGCCTCCAAGCCCTTGCTAGGTGATTGCAAAGTATTGGAGGCAGATTCGAGTGGAACCACAGTCGCGCCCAACACAGCGTTCTACTTCTAAGACTAGACCCCATAGTTCCTCTCCCTTATTTGTTAGTAGAGCTGGGAAGAGGAAGATGTAATTGTAATGATGTATTTACTTCTAGTTTTATAGAAACTATTTACTATTTTGCTTCCAGCCATCAGCATTCCGCATGAGAATGCGATTTTGTACCCACTTTGCATTTATATATATGTAAACTCAGCTTGTTTCTTTTTTGTTCTCATTAATTAACTCATTGGATGCATCTTCTCATTGAATTTTGCAAAATAAATACATTTCCGGTTTTTTAAGTTCTCGAGTTTTTCCAAAAACTGGCCGAATTTTTCCCGAATTGTTTTGGGGGGCCTTGGCGAGTTTTTGTCGAGTCCGAGTTTTCCATCTATGGCTGTAACTACTTCTGTTCGATGATTTTAATGGCTTTCCTTGATGATTTACTCTCATTGTGGCCTTCCCAATTTTTACCTTAATGTTTCCATGGAGAGAGATGAGTCTTAGGAAGTTGCTGCTCCTTGAGCAAGGATCGTGCCTCTTCAATCATGCTCCCTCATAACCAATTGTTATGATTAATCGCACTTCTTAATATTTCCTCCATTGCTGATGTATAATGTCTAATTATTGCTGCTGTAATGATGATCACTGCCTAATATGTTTGTCTCCATCAACCGCTAATCTCCATTGATGATTGTTGGATGGTGGATATTCATATGAATGAATGATTGATATAATGACTTCCTTTGATTTGGTGATTCAAGGTATTGGTGAGTTATGATTAAGTAATTGTTGATTAGATGACTGAAAGATCACGATATAATGAATGCTAGTTTGATATATTGGTGGATGATTTGTGTGTTTTCTTGATCCCAAGATGAAGTGATGATCGATGTGGATTTGATGATTGTTTGTTTGATCTTACTGATTGATTGTTTGCTTGATTTCTTAAAGGATTAATGATTGATGGATGAGTGATAATTGATAGGTCCTCCTTCAATGCTTGGAATGAAACCTCCTTTATACTTCACAACCTTTCATAAGAAATGAGTCACCAATTTCCATTGTTGCCTTTCAGAAGAATATATTTATTCCCCAAATTAATATCCCTTGGATGTCCTCCTAAAATGAAACCTTCTCCCCTTTATAGCTCCCAATGTGAGGTAGTGTCACACCTCTTCATCATGTCTGCCACTTTGCAATGGTCACAGCCTTTCACAATTATCACCCTTCGAAAAAGTTACAAACTTTCATCATTTTTATTCTTTGCGAGAGTTGCAACCTTTCATAATTACAATCCTTTGAAAGAGTCTCAACCCTTCATCATCGCTGCCCTTTGAAAGAGTCACTTCTTTATTTTCTTCCCATTCCTTTCTTCTTCCATTAATCATTCTTTAATTCCTATCCTTCACTCTTTCTTCCTTCCTCCATATCACCTTTCAAATGAACTCTCCTCTCTTTTATTTCTTACATTGAGGGAGTCACAACTCTTCATTGCATGCCTCTTGACCTTTCGTTAATCTTAATTAACATGTAATTGTTAATGTTTTAGAATCAGAATAGATTAACCAGAGAGCAGATACCTTAATAAAAAACACAGACACAGATTTACCCTAGGAAAACCCTCCTTCACGAGGCAAAAACCCAGCCACACCAGAAAATATCACTTTATTGAATAATCAAGAAGTCTGAATACAAATCTCACAAGCTTAATCAGCAGCAACTCCTTTACTGAGATTGTTAACACTTAACAATCAAACTATAGAAAGCCTTTTACAATCATATATAAAGTGTGAGACTTATACTGCATACAGAAAAAACTTTTTTGTATCAATCACTGATACTACATGCATCAATAATAAGCACGGACATAATACTGATGTCTCCAGAAATCTCAAACATCACCCCAAGCTTTAAACAATAAAAATATCAAAGTAATCGCACACCCATGATACTGAATTTTCCTCTACTTCTATCTTTTTGCAATACACCAAAATACGAAGAACAAGAACACCGGACTTTTTCTCTCCAATCACTGTATATGGACCAACAGTAGTTACACCTACGTGTCGTTTCATAATCTTTAAAGTTTATTTACATCAAAGGATGGAATCCGACATGTGTATGAACTGTTCACCATAGAGGATGACAATAGCCACGAACATCTTCAGTTACCATAAAGGAGACACTATATATTAGTAGTCTGACTCACCAGCCACGTACACATGTGGCTCTTCAGTTACAAGCAGTTAAGACTCTTTGTTGCCTCTGCCGTAACATACCTTGCAGCCAACGAACATGATCGGAGACAAATTGCCATCAACGCAGGTATGCAGATATCTCCTGCAACCACCTAACTTCAACAGTAATTATATTATATTATATTTCATAATTATTTATTTCTTTATTTATTTTTATTATTATTGATTATTACTAAATCCTATTTTAGAAAGGGGACATCACAAACCATGTCATGGACCTCAACAGCAAAGTGATGGAAGATTGTCATTGATGTCAAAGTCAGGAGTATATATAATAGATGTTTTCAACAGAACAGTGATATAATTAAAGATAGTGTATGGACAAATAAAATGAGTTCTATGAAATACATACAGCATACAGTATAAAAGATAAGATACAGTATAAAAGATGCAGTATAAAGAAATAAACAGTATACTATAACAACATATACAGAATACACTGTTGAGCATGTATGATATGCAGTGATAATCTTCAGATGAGAACGTATATGTTTTATTCACGGCATATGAACAGAACAGAACAGAGTATATATGAATAGAACAGAAGACGTAATATCAGAGATGGATACATCAGAGTCGTATTCATTAAGCAAGTGCAGAGGTATATATACAGACTTTTATGTATAGATACTAAAACGTGTTTGAAGACAAATTGTTATAAAAGGAACAGCAGCGGCAACATTGTTGAAGATACTCACGGTAACAGACAAATAAGTATACGTTTATATGCAGCGTTTACAACTATTAATACAGCATGCTACGAAGGATGATATTAATCATAAAAGATGTATTAAACGGCAAAACTTATACTATATGCAGCGGTTGACTTCAAGCCGATAAATGAAATCGAAGATTCTTAATAAAAAGAGGGGATGCCGTCAAATATATATCAGATACGTATAAACAGATACGTATGAATGTTACACAGCGTCGAAGATTATTATACAGCGTGTGGATATTACACAGCATCGAAGATATATATGGAATTAAAAGTTTTAAATATGCGATAAATTTTTATGCAGCAGTCAAGACGGTAGAGATTACTAAAGATATTATCGAAGGCATTAAAGATATATCGAAGATTGAATACATTAATCGACGGTTTTATCAAAGATTAAAATTAAAGGCTTTGCAATATGTGGTATAGTCGGCAATGGAAGATTATTAAAGTTTTATTAAAAGGAAGATTAATTAATATTATTTTTAAAAAAAGAGACACCTTTTCAATTTGAAAAGTCATAACTTTTAAAAGGACATAATGTTTCATTAAATAATATGAATATATATATTCAGTCTTATTTTGAAAATAGAAATAAGTCAGCAAGAGGAGGTGAAAGAAGAAGACCAGTGAATATGATGAAAAGAAAGAATTAAATGATTATATATTCAGATTTTAATCTGATATATATTATGCATATACATTTATAAAGATATATTTTTGAAGATAAGAGGAAAGGTAAAGTTATTGGCTGACTTAAAGAGACCAAATTGTATCCATCATCAGTTGAAGAAAGCAACATTGTCAAGGTGGAAGAAAAATTTGTATACAGTGAGTTGGTGCTCAGAATCCAAACAAGGGGAGTTGGTGCTTCCAGTAGGTCGGTGCCTGCGAAGTGTGGGAGTTGGTGCTTCTAGTGAGTTGGTGCTCATAAACATAGTGGTTGGAGCCTCTAGTAGGTTGGTGCCTACAAAACATTGTAAAAGAACAAGTTTATATAAAACAAATTATTTTTGTGGTTTTCTCCCATATTGGGTTTTCACGTAAATATTGTGTTCATGTGCATAATTGTTGATTTGAGTATTTGAAGTTATTTTTAATAAAAGTTTTTAAATCAAAAAAGTTATTATACTAATTCACCCCCCCTCTCAGTATAATCGTGTGCTCTTCACAAAGTGTAGACAAAAGTGAATAAAATGGTTTAAGATATAGATAGGAGGCTTTGTAAGCCACAGTTATGAAAAGCTTGTTGAATACTCTCTTGAAGAGAATTTGACTGTACTTGACTCCACAGATTATGGCAATCATGGCCTAACAAACAAAACAGGGCAAATAAATGAGCATCCAACTCAAACACATTGGCCAACATAATAAAGAGCCATTAAATTGCATAATTATTTTTTAACACTTTCAATGAGAACCCATACTAAAACATTTTATGTATGACATAAGCATACTGTTTCTAGGCTTATCTATTTCATAAAGAGAAAAAAAGAAATGAAACATCTAACGAACAGATATGGCAACAAGTGTCCTAAACAAACTGAACACAGCAAATAAATGTGCATCCGACTCAAATGCATTGGTCAATGTTATAAAGTATATCAGATCTGGAAGTAGATGTATTTTATTAAGTTCTTTATTCAATGTTGATATTAATACTATTGTGATTCTGTATATTCTTAGAATGAATAACATTATTTTTTATATATATGCCTAGGAGAGGTATGTCCTTGAAAGGACATGCCTCTTCCCATTAATTATAATTTAATCAATCTTATAATGTTTCATCAATCAAATATTAATTTAGAATAATATAATAGATTAATATTTAAATTTTATATGATTAATAATAATATAATAATATAACATATATAATATATTATTATTAATCAACATATATTATATGTATTCTAAATGAGCATACGACTGAAGCTACAAACATTAACACTCCCTTTTAGCTAGGGAGGATGATCAGACAGAATGTGTAGTGGTCTCCCGTTTCAACGCTTATGACACTCACCATAGCTACACAAAACATCAACACTCCCTCTTAGCTAGGGACGATAAAATCCATCATCCAAGAGAGCAACACAAAGTTAATTGTGAAAGTTTATTTTGGTATCACATCATCGTGATATCAGAGATATGGTCTGACCAAGAATATCAAGTCTCATGATATTCACCATAACTCATAGATTCATAAGAAATATCATCTCATGATATTTGGGAGCATTGGCCACAAAATATCAAGTCGCATGATATTCACCAAGTACTCAGTGTAATGGGCTACCAACATCAAGTCTCATGATGTCCACCAAGTACTCAAGAAGTTTATAAAGATATTATCTCATGATATCGGGAGCATTGGCCATAGAATATCAAGTCTCATGATATTCACGAAGTACTCAGTGTAATGGCCTACCAACATCAAGTCTCATGATATCCACCAAGTACTCAACAAATGTTCATAGGTAATGTGCACGTGTATCCTCAATAATACTTACCATAGGAGCATTCATATGATCTATCATGATCTGTTTCAGTCATCATAAGATATCTATCACAATAGAAGGTCATGGTCTGTTTAAGGAACTTAATCCACCATGCAAGATATCATCTATCATGATTTGTTTCAGCCATCATAAGATGTCTATCATGATAGAAGATCAAGTTATTGTAAGATCATCACCTTCCAATAACTTTAACAAATACAAGTGATAATCATTTGGAAGTCGTCACTTCCTCATGATTTACACAGGGCCCATATAGGCATTCATGATTCATAGTCATTTGATTGTTTGATCACTAGAGAGTCCATCTCGATATGGTTTACTCTCTCTGAATCAATCTGACCGAGATTATCAAAAGTTGATTTAACCATATCCTCTATCTGCTCCCTCTGAAGCTCAAGTTCTTGTATCAACCTCTTGTCCTCTTTTAAAATGTCAGATTCCCTTTGAAAACATCAAGTTCTTTTTACCTTGAGTGTAATTTTCTTGTGCTTCCGTCTTGAAGGTATGTCAAAGAGAGATTACAAATAGCTCATCAAACTAAACTATCTCAACTGGAAATACCAATGATAGAAGCATACAAGATTTTACAAACCAATATTATAGCATAAATTACAAATATAATTTATGTGCTTTAATAAAACATGGAATACTTATCTTTCATAAATTTCAAGTCTTTCTTTCCATAAGGTGAGCCCAGTTCATCTACAAATCTTTTGGAATGAAGATCAGATTCTCCACAATGCTTTCCTTGCCTTTGATTTGCAATTTCCTACATAAGAGAAATTTCATCTACCCTCATAACAGCTATCTACTCCTTTGCGACATACCAGACTCGGGATATAATTTCAGTGCTAATACAAAAAGCCCAATAATAATAACTTTTGTGCCACCATGTTTAAACTCAACTATCTCTTCTGCTAACTATAGAGAAAGCTGTGATAATTTGTTTGAACTTATAAATATACTGGCCCCACTACAAGGACTCAGCTATTCAAGAATGGAGTGGTGACCCAAGAAGATATTCTCCATGCGCGGCAATCTTCTATTTATTAATCTTCAAATGCCAAACATTTAAACATTTCCGTAAAATATTCAAGTGCTGGAATGACGTTAATTTTCTATATAACCTTCGGTAATTGTCAGAAATATTTGAGAGGCTTCCCAATATTACACTAAGACATAATGCACACACCCGATTTAGAGGTTGTTGTCATACCAATTTTATACACAACCATGTTTTGCATACAAGGATGCCCGTGTTGTATTCCACAACTTCCAATAAGTATGCTATGCAAGGAGAATGCTGACAAAGGTTCGATTGACCCGCAGATTCCATTTGCTCTGAAGTTCCTAAAGCCTTTTCAACAAATCCATTAAGCACATGTTTTGTAATCATTTGCATCAATGAGATAATATTCTTCGAGGCAGGTTGTGAACAAGCATTACATGCCTTGTGTATGCTTTGATGGATTTCCATATCTTTGCTTATACCTACGGTGCTACCGTGTATGCAAAACCGTTTGCGCATAATCTGCAACCATTGCATTCATGTGATCAAAGATTCTTCGAAGCACTTGCCTTGTTTATGCCTTCTAATACATTTTACCGCTAGATCCTCCCAGGCTTTTGCTCTGATACCATGTTAAAGTATATCAAATCTGGAAGTAGATGTATTTTATTAAGTTATTCAATGCTGATATTAATACTATTGTAATTCTGTATATTCTCAGATTGAATCTATTAAGTTATGTATATATGCCTAGGAGAGGTATGTCCTTGAAAGGACATGCCCCTTCCCATTAATTATAATTTAATCAATCTTATAATGTTTCATCAATCAATTATTAATATAGAATAATATAATAGATTAATATTTAAATTTTATATGATTAATAATATAATAATATAACATATATAATATATTATTATTAATCAACATATATTATATGTATTCTAAATGATCATACGACTGAAGCTACAAACATTAACAGTCAATAAGAAAAACCCATTAAATTGCATAATTATTTTCAATGAGAACCCAAGATAGAAACCTTTTATAGAAGACACAAGAATATACTGTTCCTAGACTTACTTATTTAAATTTCATAATAAGCAAAAAGGGAATGAAAACATGTAACAAACAGAATAGTGAATTTAAAACTTTTGGTGTAACTAGAATCCTAAAAGGAGCAAGTATGCAGCTCACAACATTCATTTAACTTTTTGTTTCACTCAAATAAATCATACCAAACATTTGCCAAATCTTCCGCCTCCCAAATTAAGTTTGAAAGCTTTATTCAGCAAACTTTGAACTAGCTTTTCCCGAATTTCAAGCTGCAGATTTCCATAGGTAATCAATGTGGCTGGATCCAGTGTCAGCAACTATACAACAATATAGCAAAAAGGTAGATGCCCAATTAGTGAGAACTAAACGTCAAAGAAGTCAAAAGAATGCAAGATTAAATGAAGTGCTATCCTCAAACGACCTGAATGGTAAAAAAAATAGTACATAGCCAAACCATCAAGGTATATACATATTCACTTTGTTCATTGATGTGTCAAGAAAATAAAGAAAATTTATATAAATAATGACCAAAGTAAATCAATTGGATTGGCACTAAAAAGTATCCTCTAGTAAAGAAAATCAGCAGCTAGTATACAGCCATAAAAGATAAGGTTGCCAAGAAGTAGATTTGTCAATAAAAGAAAAATGCCAAAAGAAGCAAATCTCCCTGTGGAGAATTATGGAAGCTCAAACTATATGACAATGGTGAATCAATGATTGTCTTCAAATAAGACTAGCCAACTGCAAGTAATCCTAAGCTAGCCATTACGAATTTACAGCCACTAAAACTAAGACATTAACTCACATAATCAATTGCATTGAAGGATGGGTTCCCCATGCCTTGAGCCACAAACCACAACTAAGAAAATAGTCATAGTGTTTACTTGATGTGTTTCTATTCAAATTATGTTAAAATGTGGCAATATCGATATTCATAGAACATTGCTGTACCTGAGACATGGCCTCTTTAGGCATGCTATATGTATTAATCATTGTGTTGTGTAATTGTTTTTTTTCTTTATGTGCTAGCTTTGTGAAAGGATTAATTAGTAACACCAACCCTAAATGGAGGATCTTCTTCATACTTCTCATCAACCCTGCACTTTCATGCTCTTATTGTGCACTGGATTAATAACCCTTGTGCTGTCAGCAGAGTTTCATCTGAGGAGGCTAGTCTGAAGTACAGGAACATAGAAGAAGTAATTATTTACCTTCAACGTATAAGTTGGGGCAAGGGAGGAGCAGTTTGGCTGTTTGGCAAATTTCAAATTTCTCCCAGAAGTCCCATCCCAATCAGTGAACCTGATTGGTTGAATGTCTCCCAAGAGTAACAAGCACCAAGCGTGCAGAACTGCCACTATGACTGTGAAAGCTTTGCAGAAAAATGGCTGGGAATTTATTATACTAACAGACCCACTAGCAATAACTGAACCACTTCTACTCAATCAGAGACAACAACAAGATTGCACCCTTGAATGTGACTGATTGGGCCCAACTGCTTTCAAAGATATCATCCATGTAAAAATTTTGAGGCCAGAAGGTACTATTATTTGTTCCCTTCCATTTATGTTTTAATGCTATACATTTTGTACCTTATCAATTTGAATTACCATGCAAAAAATCTTAACTGCAATTAAAATACAAGAATAAAATGAAATGGAAATGGAATTGAAGTACTCATAAGTGGTGATGTGTTCCTACAATTGAATATTTTAAATTGTAGCATATATGAGGATTACGGGTCAAGCAGATTAAGGTTGTGAGCCATGTGAAGCTTGAATGTTCTGGAAAATAGAAGACCGCAAAACAATTAGACAATCTCATGAATGTTCTATGCTTCTGCTTATTCATATGTTTTGTGCACATGTTCATTGTTGTCTAAAACCAAATATAATGATGACATGAAATAGATGTTTATTTTCAGGACTTAAGAAACCACAGCTCTGAAAGCTTCTGTTTCTGGATTCAATTGTGTGTGTTTTTCATCAACATTTCATACACCCCTCATACTCAATCCACAGCTACCTCATACTTAAGCAGCCTCACACACCCGTTTAAGACAAATTTTACAATGGCCTAGATTATTGCCAAATAAACCAGGCAACACGGACAAATGTTTCCTGCCATCATGAAACTCCACTTGATGTTTCCTGCCATCAGGAAACTCCATCTGATATTTCCTGCCTATTCCCACAAGCATCTTCCAATCTCTGAAATATTCTCACACGGCAGTGCAAAACAAAAAATAAATAAACAAAGCATTCTACGGAGGACCTGACTGTTTACACTCGTGGGGTAACAGAGATTATTTGCATACAGAGAATAGAGCACTTAACATAGAATATAAAAGAGCATTGTATTCATATATTCACAAGAGTCGTAATCATCATTCTCATCGTGTCCTCATCAAAGAGACAAATACATATATATAATGTCCGAAAGGATGCGAGGCGAACCGTCGCATCGGTGTAACTCCTTCAGATGGACCAATTGTCTAACTACCCAACTTTCCCGACAACATCATCCCCCCCAAAAAGAAATTCCCGGACGACATCATACAAAATGTCCAAGATGGTAACAACACTTAAGGGAATGACAACAAAATAAATGACTGAACAGAAGAAATAGGGGGCAGAGGGGCCGTCCCTGAAGAGGTTCGGTGACCCGCAGTAGAAGAGGTCGGCTGCACTATAGAAGAGCCCAACTGAGAACGCAACGCATACACCTATGTCATCCATGCCACCAATTTCTGCTCAGTGACTGACTGGAGTTCCAGTGCGGACTTTACCATCATTGCAGCCTCCTAAAGTTCCTTTTGCTATGCCTCCACCTCCTTCTGAGTTTTGACTAAACTAGCCTCCACAGTATGCCTCTCATTGGTCGCGGCTATTAACTGTCATTCAAGTGTCTTTGTCTCCCTTGCCAGTTTTTCCTCCAAGGCCACTCGAGATGCCTTCTCAGCTTCCATCACTTGCGTCGTCTGAGCTAAGTCTCGCTCTACTGCTGCCAACTTGGCGACCAGCTCCTCCTGAGCTCTCTCTCAAGCCACCAATGCAGTAATCGTCCAGTCGAAACATAATAGCTCTCTCGAAAATCCTGCTCTATCTAGCGAATAAGGGCATGTACCTCATTCTCTGTTACTGGCGCGGGCAGAGACCACGCCTTCCGCCTATCCAACGTCTCCTCAGCAGGCCACGGCCCCTGCCCAAAACACTCAACAAAAGCAGTCGGGCACTCCTACTGTACAAAAGTCAACAAACGCCGAAACTCCAAAGTCACCTCTCTAAGGACCCGAGCCTCTGCTATGGCAACCATCCGATGCCCTCGTGCCATCAAGTTAGCCAATGAGGCCTCGACATCATCCTCACCTAGCTACTGATAAACATATTGTCATTGATGTCAAAATCAGAGGTCGATTAACATATCTGAGAAGGAAGATACTCAAGATAAACATACAGAGATATATATTATTCAATGAACAAGATTTGAATATAGTATTGTATACTGACGACAAGAGCAGAGACAGAGGTATTATATGCAGAGACAGGTTTGCTTCAAAATCATATAAAGGCCATTGAACACATCAAAACATAAGAAGATTTTAGAGATATATTCAGCAGGTACAAAAGGGACATATACATATACATTGTTATCGAAAAGTTCTGTAATGTCATTCCTGAAGTTTGCATACATTAGGATCATCAAAGACTATATTACCGAAGGTCATATACAGCATATTATATTCACGAGGTTTATAGCTCATAGCTTATTACGGAGGGCTTTATGGAGCATCGGATAGAGGTAGGAAAAGAAATAAAAGAAATAATATAGTAGCTATATTCCATGAAGACTCACTATAGAAAATGAGAATCACTAGATATTATCTCAACTGCCAATTGTATATAAAAGAGGAATACATCAGAATTAAAGTCACACCCATTGGGGCATTACAGCATAGCAGCACTAAGCAATATTGGAAGCAACAGTGGAGGCGCCGGTGGAAATCTGAGCAGAGTTTATGTACAGTATCATTCTTCATTCACATGCTCCATGGGATATTGCGCTCGTAAAAATCTGGGCAGAATTTATGTATAGCTTCAATTCTTCATTTATGTATCCTATTGGGACAGGAAGGAGTTTTTCAAGGGACATTCAATTAGTGAGATGCGAACTATCTTTAGCAGTGTATTAAGAATTTACAAATGGTGTATATCTTCTGCAGAATAAGGAATTAGTAGCTGAGAAAGTATTATTACGTCTGGAATACAATGAACAAAAGAACATAACATGAACATGGTACATTTGGACATACATAATGACTAAGGCCAAGCATTTGAGACTCCTAATTAGCAGACGGTCAAGTGTCCAAACATTATGTATGGAACGATTCAGAACAAGATGGAATGAGGGCAGCAACTAATTGAAGATCTGGGTATGGATAAGACAGCAATCTATAAGTATATATTACTAATTGAAGATTATGATCTTCTATGTCAGCGAATGATCGGGTGATAAGTGCAAAAGTATTATGAAGAAATAAATGATTCAGAACGAACCTTTACCATAGTTATATCTAATCCACGAGGATGAGAGATATCAGAACCATGGACGGCGCATATGATACGTATAAAAAAAGAGCAAACAGCAGGTCAATATCTATGTTGAAGAAAGGTTCATCGACAAACATCATTGCCAAGACAAATATTAAAACTCGAAGATATTGTTAAAACAAAGACAAAAACTTACATAATACTCAGTAATACGCATTTATATGCAGCTATATAATATATGCAACGGTTGAACATTATCGATGAGATTAAAGGTTGAAGATAGCAAATCGTCTCCAGCGATATATGTATAAACATTAGAATCTGATGTCAAGTTGTATAAGCGGTGATGATCCAAGAAAATATACACAGGAGAGGACCGAGCGTAATTCAGAACAGGTATGCAGATCAAATCATGTAAAGTAACATGCGTATAGAACAGTCAATGCACGATGGATGCACGAGTTACACCAAATTAAAAGCATAAACACGCACTCACGTCTTTATCGCAATCTATAATGGAAGGCATTTTGAAAATGGACTAGAAGAATCTGAAATCATGTCGCAGAAGGTTTATTGCTGTATGTTGTCGAAGGCTGCACATCCGTATCTCATTATCAAAGGATGCCGATATATATATATCTTACAGCGATATATTTAAGGATATATATTATGCGATAAAAGTTTCCAGCGGATATCATTGCTATCGAAGTTTTTAAAGAGAATAAAAATGATGATAATAATAATATGATTAAAACAAGGATGATTAACTTATTACAAAATAATATTTTAAGAGAAGACACCTATTCGAAAATGAAAAGTCATAACCGTTGAAAAGAGAAAACTTTTTGAGGAAAGATTAACTTAGTTAATATTATTTTAATAAAAGGCACCTTTTCAAATTAAAAGACATATCTTAATGAAATGTCTATTCCGAAAAGGCATGACTATTACAAGATAAAGGCATAAATAGAGATTGAGTTTGAAGAACAAAAAAGTGAAGATATGGGTGAATAAGCAAGAAGTGTGTGAGTGTGATAGAGATATATCATATAAACCATCAGGGGATATTACATGCAGATCTATAAGCATCTATGACAAAATTTTATAGAGAGAAATAACTACAGATTTGATAACATGTGCAGATTTGAGAAGAGAAAGTAAAGTCTTAAAGAAAACATCAGGCAGATTTATATTGAAGACTTATGAAGGCTTGTATGAACAGATTTATGAAGGCCTGTATAGACAGATTTATGAGGAGACTGTGATCAGTATTGTGACTATTTTTTGATCAGCATAATAACAGATTGAAGAAGAGAAGATATGAAAGAAAAGGTATCCATCATCCGTTGAAGAAAGCAACATTGCCAAGGTGGAGGAGAAATTTATTTGCAGTGGGTTGGTGCTCACGAAGACAGCAGTGGGAGTTGGTGCTTCCGGTGGGTCGGTGCCTACGAAGTGTGGGAGTTGGTGCTTCCAGTGAGTTGATGCTCATAAACATAGGGGTTGGAGCCTCTAGTAGGTTGGTGCCTACAAAACATTGTAAAAGAACAATATTAAATATAAAAGAAAATTATTTAGTGGTTTTCTCCCATATTGGGTTTCCACGTAAAATTTGTGTTCATGTGCATAATTGTTCGTTTGTGAATTTGAAGTAATCTTTGAATAAAGTTTTAAATTGTTATTATACTGATTCACCCCCCCCCTCTCAGTATAATCGTGTGCTCTTCAATTGGTATCAGAGCGGGTTCCTTCTATATAGCCTGACAGCTTGAAGGTAGATCCAAAGAGCACAAATGGCTGAAAGTTTTCAAAACAAGACACCAATTTTTGATGGGACAATCTATGCATTTTGGAGTATAAAGATGGAAGCATTTTTAAATGCTATTGGATTCGATGTTTGGCAATCAGTTCTAGATGGATATGTAATACCAGCAAACCCACCAACCGATGCAGCCGGAAAAAGGAAAAGTGAGAATAATGCCAAAGGAAAACATGCTATTTTATGCAATCTTGCTGATTCGGAATTTACAAAAGTTATGCATTGTAAATCTGCAAAGGACATATGGGATAAATTGAAAAATATTTATGAAGGGACCGATAATGTAAAGAAGGCCAAACTCCAAACTCATCGAAGCACATTCGAAAGCCTAAAAATGAAGGAAGATGAAGACATAGCCTCATTTCTCTCTCGTGTTGATGAAGTAGTCAATGCAATAAAAGCCCTTGGCGAAGAAGTAGAAGAGCAGCTTGTGGTTGAAAAAATCTTGAGATCTTTACCTATGAGATTTGATTCTAAGGTGTCAGCAATCGAAGAAAGAAAAGATCTAGATAGTCTTACCAAAGATGAGTTACATGGAATCCTTACCGCTTATGAAATGAGGATTGGAGACAAGGAACCTAAGAAGGAAATAGCCTTTAAAGTTTCTAAAAATAAGAGCAAGAAACAAATTTCAAGTGATAGTTCAAGTAGTGAAACCGATGAAGCTGAAGCACATTTTTTAAGAAAATTGAAAAAGGGAAGTGGAAAATATAAAGGGAAGTTTCCTTTCAAATGTTTCAATTGTGGAAAGGTAGGACACTACGCCTCAAAATGCCCTCAAAATGATGACGATTCAAGCGAAGATGAAAAGCAAGCACACACAAAGAAGAAATGGAAAAGTAATAACAAGTTTAATAAGAAGAAAAGATATCAAAACAAAAATAAAAGGAGTTTTTATTCAAAAGAGGACAGCTCTTCAGATGAAAGCAGCGAGGAATGCCCAAGTGATGATGAAGATGAAATTCTATTTATGGCTGAAGCAGTTTCCGATGATAGCTATGAGGAAGAGGAAAACGAATCAGGTAATGAGGAAGAAGATGTTGATCTCCAAGAAGAACATTATGCATATAAACAAAATGAAAGGCTAAAAAGAAAACTTGTAAAATTCAAAGAAGAAGCTACGAAAGAAACAAAAGAATCAGAACAAACAATTGAAGATTTGAAGAATCAATTAGAAGAAGCTAAACAAACTGAAGCTAATTTAAAACTAGAAATTGAAAAATTAGAAAGAGAATTGAAGGAATGCACCATTAACAATCTCAAGTTTAAAAAGGGCTCAGAAATACTAAATGATATCATTGATAGTCAAAGACCTTCTTTCAGCAAAACAGGTGTTGGTTTTGAAGAAAATTCAAACACTAATAATACATTCAAAGGTTTCATAAAAGAAGGAAACAAGACAGTCATAAATGAACCATCAAATGAAGACAAGAAGAACTACAAGAAGAATGAAGAAAATGTTCATAAACCTAGTCGTAAATTTAATGGATATTGCTACTCTTGCAATTGTTTTGGTCATAAAGCACTTGAATGTAGAATACCTAGACAAAATATGAATGAATGGAAAAGACCATATTATAGACAGCATTTTTCTGACCAATTCAATGGATATTGCTACTCTTGTAACAAATTTGGTCATAAAGCTCTAAACTGCAGAAGCAAAGTGAAGAATGTTCAAAATTTCAGCATACAAAATCCTTTTGCTCCATTGGTCAAGTATGATATTTTATGTTCTAAGTGTGACAATTTTGGACATGCTGCCCACAAATGTAGAACAATCTTTCCTACAGAACAAGCAAAGAAAGAAGATCTTCCTAAAAAGATGGTTTGGAGAAAGAAAGAAAAGTCGCTATAGCTTTACATGCTCAAAAAGTAGATGTGTGGAGTGGAATAAGAGAAAACTTAATCAGCATTGTGATCAAGGGCATAATACATTACTACTAAAGATTATAAAATTAAAGAGGATGAAAATACTTTGCAAATGAAGAAAAATATTTCCTTGTGCAAGAAGTTCAGCTATGGCACAAAGGATTGAGGTACTTACATTGTCAAAATCAGAGTGGCGCAGTGGAAGCATGTGTTCAGGGGGAGCTAGTCTCTAGCCTTGGAGACCCTTTGCCATTGATGTCAAAGGGGGAGAGATTGAAGATGAAGGGAACAGCAAACTAAGGGGGAGCCTTGCTCAATTATATATTTGAGAAGTTGCCATCAATGACAAAGGAGGAGATTGATAAACATATTGTCATTGAGGTCAAAATCAGAGGTCAATTAACATATCTGAGAAGGAAGATACTCAAGATAAACATACAGAGATATATATTATTCAATGAACAAGATTTGAATATAGTATTGTATACTGACGACAAGAGCAGAGACAGAGGTATTATATGCAGAGACAGGTTTGCTTCAGAATCATATAAAGGCCATTGAACACATCAAAACATAAGAAGATTTTAGAGATATATTCAGCAGGTACAAAAGGGACATATACATATACATTGTTATCGAAAAGTTCTGTAATGTCATTCCTGAAGTTTGCATACATTAGGATCATCAAAGACTATATTACCGAAGGTCATATACAGCATATTATATTCACGAGGTTTATAGCTCATAGCTTATTACGGAGGGCTTTATGGAGCATCGGATAGAGGTAGGGAAAGAAATAAAAGAAATAATATAGTAGCTATATTCCATGAAGACTCACTACAGAAAATGAGAATCACTAGATATTATCTCAACTGCCAATTGTATATAAAAGAGGAATACATCAGAATTAAAGTCACACCCATTGGGGCATTACAGCATAGCAGCACTAAGCAATATTGGAAGCAACAGTGGAGGCGCCGGTGGAAATCTGAGCAGAGTTTATGTACAGTATCATTCTTCATTCACATGCTCCATGGGATATTGCGCTCGTAAAAATCTGGGCAGAATTTATGTATAGCTTCAATTCTTCATTTATGTATCCTATTGGGACAGGAAGGAGTTTTTCAAGGGACATTCAATTAGTGAGATGCGCACTATCTTTAGCAGTGTATTAAGAATTTACAAATGGTGTATATCTTCTGCGGAATAAGGAATTAGTAGCTGAGAAAGTATTATTACGTCTGGAATACAATGAACAAAAGAACATAACATGAACATGGTACATTTGGACATACATAATGACTAAGGCCAAGCATTTGAGACTCCTAATTAGCAGACGGTCAAGTGTCCAAACATTATGTATGGAACGATTCAGAACAAGATGGAATGAGGGCAGCAACTAATTGAAGATCTGGGTATGGATAAGACAGCAATCTATAAGTATATATTACTAATTGAAGATTATGATCTTCTATGTCAGCGAATGATCGGGTGATAAGTGCAAAAGTATTATGAAGAAATAAATGATTCAGAACGAACCTTTACCATAGTTATATCTAATCCACGAGGATGAGAGATATCAGAACCATGGACGGCGCATATGATACGTATAAAAAAAGAGCAAACAGCAGGTCAATATCTATGTTGAAGAAAGGTTCATCGACAAACATCATTGCCAAGACAAATATTAAAACTCGAAGATATTGTTAAAACAAAGACAAAAACTTACATAATACTCAGTAATACGCATTTATATGCAGCTATATAATATATGCAACGGTTGAACATTATCGATGAGATTAAAGGTTGAAGATAGCAAATCGTCTCCAGCGATATATGTATAAACATTAGAATCTGATGTCAAGTTGTATAAGCGGTGATGATCCAAGAAAATATACACAGGAGAGGACCGAGCGTAATTCAGAACAGGTATGCAGATCAAATCATGTAAAGTAACATGCGTATAGAACAGTCAATGCACGATGGATGCACGAGTTACACCAAATTAAAAGCATAAACACGCACTCACGTCTTTATCGCAATCTATAATGGAAGGCATTTTGAAAATGGACTAGAAGAATCTGAAATCATGTCGCAGAAGGTTTATTGCTGTATGTTGTCGAAGGCTGCACATCCGTATCTCATTATCAAAGGATGCCGATATATATATATCTTACAGCGATATATTTAAGGATATATATTATGCGATAAAAGTTTCCAGCGGATATCATTGCTATCGAAGTTTTTAAAGAGAATAAAACTGATGATAATAATAATATGATTAAAACAAGGAGGATTAACTTATTACAAAATAATATTTTAAGAGAAGACACCTATTCGAAAATGAAAAGTCATAACCGTTGAAAAGAGAAAACTTTTTGAGGAAAGATTAACTTAGTTAATATTATTTTAATAAAAGGCACCTTTTCAAATTAAAAGACATATCTTAATGAAATGTCTATTCCGAAAAGGCATGACTATTACAAGATAAAGGCATAAATAGAGATTGAGTTTGAAGAACAAAAAAGTGAAGATATGGGTGAATAAGCAAGAAGTGTGTGAGTGTGATAGAGATATATCATATAAACCATCAGGGGATATTACATGCAGATCTATAAGCATCTATGACAAAATTTTATAGAGAGAAATAACTACAGATTTGATAACATGTGCAGATTTGAGAAGAGAAAGTAAAGTCTTAAAGAAAACATCAGGCAGATTTATATTGAAGACTTATGAAGGCTTGTATGAACAGATTTATGAAGGCCTGTATAGACAGATTTATGAGGAGACTGTGATCAATATTGTGACTATTTTTTGATCAGCATAATAACAGATTGAAGAAGAGAAGATATGAAAGAAAAGGTATCCATCATCCGTTGAAGAAAGCAACATTGCCAAGGTGGAGGAGAAATTTATTTGCAGTGGGTTGGTGCTCACGAAGACAGCAGTGGGAGTTGGTGCTTCCGGTGGGTCGGTGCCTACGAAGTGTGGGAGTTGGTGCTTCCAGTGAGTTGGTGCTCATAAACATAGGGGTTGGAGCCTCTAGTAGGTTGGTGACTACAAAACATTGTAAAAGAACAATATTAAATATAAAAGGAAATTATTTAGTGGTTTTCTCCCATATTGGGTTTCCACGTAAAATTTGTGTTCATGTGCATAATTGTTCGTTTGTGAATTTGAAGTAATCTTTGAATAAAGTTTTAAATTGTTATTATACTGATTCACCCCCCCCCCTCTCAGTATAATCATGTGCTCTTCAGCTACATCCCTGTGTTTGCCAAGTGCACCACCTTATCCTCTGTCGGGATCTCGTTGTCCTCATGCTCTGCCATGTTCAACCCGCCTGCATTGCCCTCCTCCATAGGCACTTGCTCCTCATCTGTGGTGGCCTCGGCACCCAGTGGGTTGTCAATCCCCGAGCCCTTCTTCACTGCCTCAGGCTCCTCGTGTCAAGGAGATAGGATAACTGGTCTTGTGGCCTCTGTGATTACCATAGCAAACTTCGTTTGTAGCCAGGAACTCATAGTTTGCTTCAAGTGACCTACTTGAGGTGATGGATCCTCCAAGAGATCACTGTCCACAGTAACTATGACGTCAGCTCCAACTACCTCCATCCGCACCTAACCCGGCGCAATCTGCTGCTGCTGCTCTACACTCATGGTCGTCCCTTCGGCCACGTCAGAATCTCCCACTATCTCCACTACGGACACAACTGAAGATCCAACGTCCACCTTTGAAAGTTTACTCTGCATGATCGTAGGTGCTGTGGGAGATGTAGCCACTCTTGTTGCCTGTGCTAGATGTGCTGAAGGCGGTAGGAGAAGCGAGGCAAACCTCACGACTGTCTCCTCCAGTGAATCACTTTCCACCGCCGCCGAGTCACTGCCAGAAGGATCTGTGGTCTCCCGGCCACTATCCACATCATCAGGATCAGAGTCCACCACTTGCCTCGGACTCTTTTGGCCCACTGTAGTTCCTCATGTGTCCAAGTACCGCCAATAGAAAACCAGAGGCTCACCTGCTGCAAGTTTCCCCTGAGGCACAAACTCCAACTTCTCTAGCGGTATGCACAATGTGGCCTCGAGGAATAAGGCAATGGCATGTTGAGGCATATAGAAAGTGCGGTGCTGCAAGGTCATGAACTCGTACATCCTATCTGATAGCACCGTAGCCCAGTCATACACTACTCCATTCATCAAGCCATTCATATGCACAATCTGTGGCAGTGCGATGTCTGACGCTCTACTTGCCCCAGTAAGTCTTCTTTTTATTACATCGAGTATGCAGCGCCAGGGACCCTCAGCAACAAACTCCTTAATACCTCGGCTCTTTGTTGTCTCAACTATAGAATCCAACTCCGCTAGGGTGAGATAGCAGGAAATCCGCTTTATCCAGAACTCCTTCAACTCAGTCGTCATTTTGTGCTTCTTGATTTCAATCTTCTGGACATTTTTCCCAGGAATGCCAAGTACCCGCGTGAAGTTGGCTGGGAGAAATGAAACGGGAACCACATGCTTCCGGTACTGAAATGTGCTCTTCCTTGTATGTCTATCATATGTGTTTACCATTACCCACCGTGTAGTCTCAAAAATTTTCACAAGCAATAGGGGCATCTAAATCGCCCAATGTACTCCAGCATGCCGCAATAACTTTTTCACCTCATCCGTCTCTGGTGTGTCTTGCCACCATTTCCGGCACTCTAACCCATTGAGGCCTTCGAATGCCACGGTTTCATGTGTGACCTGTTGCTTCTGTACGGCTATGCCTCTTCCCCTTGTCTTGTCTCTGTTTCTGGAAGAAGCTTCCATTTTTCCTACTACCTAGACTCTTGAGGGCAAAACCTTTACCTTCCTCTCCTTATTCAAATTTTCTTACCGCTAAGCCTTCCATTTCCTTTTCCCCATAGAATGCATAACTATGGACGTTCTTGTCATTTTGTCTCCAAGAAACGGTTAGGTCTTCTTATCCTCTTGAACTTCCTCTTTTTGTTTCCTTCACGATCTATCCCTTCGGTGGATGCCGTAAAAACACTTGTGGTTGCACCCAATTCTCCCACCATACGGCTTTGTTGCCCTCCTATGGCACACACTTCAATGTCCGCCTCAGGATCCTCCTCCCTGCGCGTGCGTAGCTTCCTTCCTGCGCATGAGTTGCATTTTGTTTTTCCTTAACTTTCTGCACTTTTAGTTTTACTGACCTCCCGTGTCTTTTATGTTAGTGTGGTGACTTAGCCACCTTGCGGTGCCAATCATCGTTCGGTGCTTGTCACCATTCAGTGACTTACAACTTTCCTCTTCTTTTTTTTGTATTTTTTTCTTTTTTTTCTTTTTTTCTTAATGTTTAATTGCGCATTTGCGGCCGACTCTGGCTTTCTTGCCTCTGATGGTAGATTTTCAGCTTCGAGCCATTGACAGTGGCCATAACTTGACCAACCCATCTGCTGCAACCTCCTGAAATTTATATGGGCCTAGCCACTTGACCTTGAATTTTCCAAGTTTAATTTCATTTCACCCATTAAACTTTAACACCAACTTGTCGTGCCACAATTTCTTTCGTTGTTGTGCTACTTCTATCGCCCACTATGCCATTGCCCTTTTCTCGTCGAGTTTATTCAAGACATAACGTCTCTCCCTCAAACTCTCCACATCGCCGAGCTTGTTATCAAGGGCTATCCGTAGGCTAGGAACCATGAATTCAACGGGTACCACTGCCTCATGTCCGTACATTAGCTGGAATGGTGTCTGCCTTGTGGTCACTTTGTACGAAGTACGATAGGCCCATAACACGGAGGGAAACTTCTCTTCCTAGTCTTCACCTTCTACGCCGCATGACTTATAGATGACTCCCACCAAGATTTTATTCGTTGCCTCGGCCTAGTCATTCGCTCGAGGATAATAGGGACTTGATAGCATATGGAAAATCTTGAATTCAGTGGTTAGGAGCTTAATGACATGATTGACAAAATGACTGCCCATGTCGCTCGTCAATTGAATCGAAATGCCATACCTTGTTATTATTTGTTTGTAGATAAACTTTGCAATGCTTAGGGCGGAGTTGTCTGTTAATGCACGTGCTTCAACCCATTTTGTCAAATATTCTATGGCCACCACAATATATCGGCATCGCTGAGCACGACTGGCCTTGAGAGGCCCGACGAAGTCCAATCCCCATCTTTCGAATAGCTCTTGCACGTGGATAGGATTGAAGGGCATAAAGTCCCGTTTAAGGGGTTTCCCCGCACGCTAACAAGTATCACATCCGACTACCCATTCTCTAGTGTCATTGTACAATGTTGGCCACCATAAGCCAGCTAACACCTTCCTTGTTGTCATATCGGGACCCATGTGCCCTCCCGCAGGTCCTTTGTGGGCTCCCCTCAGCACTCTTGATACCTCCTCTTCCATCATGCATCGCCTCAATACATGGTGTGGACCCATTTTATACAACAATCCATTGATTAGCTGGAAGGTCCTACTTCTCAGGACCAACTTCCTTCGTTCTCCCGGAGGCATGTCCTGAGGGAGCCAAGTCGTGGACAAATATTCCCCTATGCTTGTGTACCACTTCGGGAGTACGGCAATATGAAACAAATGCGCATCTGGAAAGTCATCATTTATTCCAATAGGTGGCTCGCCAGACTTGATTCGTGACAACTGGTCAGCTATCACGTGGCTACATCCTGGTCGTACAACAATCTTGCACATGAACTCCTGAAGTAAGAGGAGCCACCGACTCACCCTTCCTTGGATAATAGGTTTATTGACCAGGTACATGAGGGCCCGGTGGTCCACATAAAAGGTAAAGGGCGTCGCTAGTAGATAGTGTCTGAATTTTTGGACAGAGTAGACCATTCTGAGGGCCTCCCTTTCTGTGGTGTTGTAGTTCTTCTCAGTGTTCGACAACAACCTGTTCGCAAAATTTATGGGATGATCGAGTTTGTGCCCTCCTTCCTGAGCCAGATTGGCTCCGATGGCATAATTTGATGCATCCATGTGTACGTGAAATTCCCTATCCCAATTAGGGAATGCTAGAATAGGAGCGGCCAACAACCTTCTTTTCAAATCCTCAAAGGCTTCATCTTGCTCCTTCGTCCAAGCGTACGGCTCCCCCTTCCTCGTGAGCCTATCCATCGAATATGAAATCCGTGCAAAGTTTTTTATGAATCGGCGGTAGTATCCGGTATGGCCGAGAAAGGATTTGACGTCGGTCACGTCCGTGGGGGCCTCCATCTCGACTATTACCCGTACCTTGTCAAGGTCCGTTTTTAATCCTTCTTTACATACTATGTGCCCGAGCAACTTCCCTTGTGGCACCATAAACCGACATTTCTTTGGGTTAAGTGCCAAACGGGCTCACCGACACCGTTCCATGCGCTCCCCCCGAGGCTACAATGTGTTTTTCCTGCCCACTGAATATGGACCAATCGTCCAAGAATGCTTTAAAGTTCCCAGTCAACATCTTGTCAAAGATATGTAGAATAATCTGCTGGAAGGTTGTCAGTGCATTGCAAAGGCCGAAGGGTATCCGATTGTATGCATATACACCATCCTCCACTACAAAGGTTGTCTTCAATTTGTCTTCCTCTGCAATGGATATCTGGTTATATCCGGAAAACCCATCCATGAAAGAATAGATCTCGTGGCCGGCCACTTCCTCCAATGTATTATCAGTGAAGGGGATGGGAAACAGGTCCTTGATTGTTACTGCGTTGAGACATTTGAAATCCACGCAAAATGCGGATCTAATTGGCTTCCTTCTTTAGGGAGATCACAATTGGGGAAACCCACTCGCTTGTGTCAACCCGAAAGATAATACCAGCTTCTAACATCTGTTCAATTTCAATCTCCACCCTTGCAGCATAGTTCTTATTCATCCTATACGGCCTCTTTCGTACAGGTTGGGCTCCAGGAACCAGGGGAATGCAGTGTACGCATAACTCCGGAGGTATGCCCTTCAGATCCTTGTAAGTCTAGGCGAATACATCCTTGTATTCTGTAAAAATCTTGAATGTCACCGTTTTTAATACGGGGTTTCAGTCGTCCACCACCAGGATGGTTTTCGGGTTTTGTTCATCTCCGAGGTTTATCTCTTTCAACTTCGCCTCTTTGTACCGAATTGTTTCATCCTTGGGAAACTCATGGACTAGGCTCTCCCAAATTTGAGCTTCTCCTTTGTATTCTTTGTATTCCCGAGGGAACTCGCTCGAATCTTCCTTGATCTCCAGCATATTACAAGATGGAGGAAATAATTCATAGTCACCCATTTGCTAGTGAAATAGGTCGTCCATAGAGTCTGTATCATCCTCCAATTTTAGTACCCCTTCCTCGTTGGGCTCCATACTTTCTTTCCCTTCGTTCATTCCGTCATCCGATTCTGAATCTAAGGATGCCATTTCTTCTCCTATCATCATTTGCGTCGTGAGATCAACCACAAACTTTCTTCCCCCTTTCTCGAATGATAAAATGTTTCCTTTCCAATTGTGATTTTCTTTGGCAACCACCAGCCACCCTCTCCCTAAGATGGCGTCATACCCTTTCTGCTTCAAAGGAATTACTACGAAGTCCAAGATGAATGGCTGTGTCCCGATGGTTACCTATTGTGCCATCAAGGTTCTGAGGGGTTTGATGCCATGTTGGTCGGCCCCTAGTAAGTTGAAGGTCGGTGGCCACAGTGTGGGTTTGCCCAGACTCTTCCAAGTTTCCTCTGATAGAATGTTCACCCCTTATCCTAGTGAGAATGGTACCCAAGATACCCATCTCTACTACTGTAGGGTTCCACCCACTGTTTATAGCCAATGTCATGGGGTCCGCTATGGAGCCGCCAAGAACCTTTGTCTGTTCAAATGCACTTGTTGGGATGTTTTGTCCTAAAAATAGGGTTGTTTTTAGATGCGGCATTGTTTTGAGTAGGTCCTTGACCTTTACCAATATCTCCAATTGCATCATCTGCCTCAAGATATTTTGTTCTGCCATGGCTCGAGTAGAAGTGTCGGAGGTATTCGTGGAGTCCCTTTGGTCCTGCATTTCCTTCTCAATCTCGGTCTTTGCCTCAAGCACTCTTTGTTTCTCCGTACGAGGGTCACAATACGTGGCCTTCTTCGTTTGCGGGCGTGTAATTGCCAAGATCTCCTTCTCGCTGCCCCCTCTCTCCACGTCAAGGAGGTTGCAGTCAGGCTCCAGGCAGTTAGCTTCCTCATGGTCCCCCGGTCCACACCACCGACACAATTTTTGTGGAGCAGGAGCCTCCTTCTGGCAATCCCGGGCAAAATGTCCCCATTGGTTGCAATTTCTGCATTGTATCATCGGTCTCCCCTTCACATCATAATGGATCCAAGGGCGGTTACAATTGTTATCATTTTTTCCTCTACCTCCCCATCGATTATTTATGTAGCCATCGAACGATGCAGTATTTGGTTGACCACCGGTTCCAGATGTGGAGGGTTGCTCTTGTGTAAACAAAACTTGTTGATTCCTGGCCCTCAGATTGTAGGGACATTCTTTGGTGGAATGTCCCACAATCTGGCAGATGTTGCAAAAGGATTTCTTCGGACAAGAACTTTCAGTGTGTCCTGCTTCTTTGCAGTCTGTACACCACACCACCTCTTCCTCGATTTTGCTTGAGCTCCCCTTGGTCGCCTTAAATTCTTTCATCATTCTCTCGAGGTCTTTCTGTAGAGCAAGCACTTTCTTACTCTATTCTCC
This sequence comes from Chamaecyparis obtusa, assembly GCA_027943335.1. NCBI lineage: Eukaryota > Viridiplantae > Streptophyta > Pinopsida > Cupressales > Cupressaceae > Chamaecyparis > Chamaecyparis obtusa. Next base: position 1,151,138 of record BSBK01002112.1, read on the forward strand.
CTCACTACTTTCCAGTGTGGATTCATCATTTGAGGACTTAGTTTTCTTGGAGGTCTTGCATTCACTCTCCAAATCCATCACACGGTTATATGCATTGTTGTACGATGTTGGTGGTACGATTTTCATTTTCTTGCGGAGGGAAGTTTTTATTCCTTCCACAAACCATCATTTCTTGAGTTCGTCCACCAGGGCAGATTCCATTTTCCCAATGAGATCCTTTAGTCGCCGCCCGTAGGCTCGAACCGACTCGTTCTTTGTTTGTTTTGTATTGTAAATTTCGGCGAGGATCTCATTTTCGTCTCTCAGCAACTGAAATTCTGTTTGGAAAGCCTTTTTCACTGTGGCCCATGTTGTCAAGCCAGATTTATCCACATCGGAGTACCATTCGATGGCTCCTTCCCTCAATGTGGCAGGGAACTATCTGACCCACTCGTCCTGGTCTATGACTCCGTCGGTTGACCATATAGTTTCACAAGTTCGGCAATGCCGAACAGGATCCTCCTTCGTCCGGCCCATGAACTTGGGCAGTTTCTGTTTATCCACGGCCATGGTTACCGGTTGTTGTACCAGTTGTACCCCTTGGGGTTGGAGAGGCAGGTTTTGTGTCTGCCCACTAGGGTTAAACTACAATACGGTGGGTACCACGTTCCGACTACCAGATTGTCTTCCTACGTTCGGCGTACGAGGATCAAATAGTGTCTTGGCTATCTGGCGCTTGTGCCCCTTCAGCACGTCCAGCCGCGCTAGATCTTTCGTCACTCCTGCTTCCTCTTCCCTCTACCTCTGGCGAGATGGACAAGTTTCAGAATTGTTCCCGTGTTACCTCTATCAAATTCAGCCTTTGTCGTATTTCCTCCAATTATTCTTCACTACTACTTACCCTTCGGTAATTGTCTCCTTCGATCGTTACACCTCCCGTGACACCTCCCCATAGTTACCGTCAGTACCATCTCCCTGGTCCCCTTCGATTAACCCGTCAACTGGTTGCCTCTTGGCGAGTTGTGTGAACCTTTGTCGATGTTCTACTTGTTGGGCAAGGATTAGGGCCTGATGTGTGGCCTCCAAGACATTCAGTTGTTCCTTTTTATTCCTATCTTTGTTTAAGAGATTGGGCATCAATTCTATCAAGACATCATTTAAAACATAACACAGAACACTTTTTATTTATTCATGTTTCGGTACAACAGATCAACTGTGATCTTGTTATTATAGGTTTTATAGTGTTCTTTTATTTCCTCCCAGGCTTAAGGCTCATGGGTTCATTCTTCGCCGGCTGCCATCGCGCACTTCCTCCTCCCGATGACTGTTCACAACAAAGTTCCTCAAGATTTGTTGACGACGTTGTTCACGCTCTACGTTCTCCCTTCGGTTGCTTTGGGCAATGGTTGTCTATGCCAACAAATGGGGTAATTGATACAACAGCCTATTTGCAGCGGGGTTGATGTTCAATGCATCCCACTCAATGTCCTCGGCAACTCGTTCCCGTACAGCTTCCCTTCGTACGAAAGTTTCAATGGTTGAATGCAACTGAACGCAAAAGTCGATCGTCAAAGCATGGTCTCCTTCAAAAAGTTTTGTGATCCCGTCCTGACACTAATATTCTCCTCAAATGGTAGTCCCATTTATCCCTTCATTCCGTCACTTGCCAGATTTGTTTGGCAACGGCACCAAATGTTTACCCTCGTGTGGTAACAAAGATTATTTGCATACAAAGAATAGAGTACTTAACATAGAATATAAAAGAGCATTGTATTCATATATTCACAAGAGTCGTAATCATCATTCTCATCGTGTCCTCATTAAAGAGACAAATACATACATATAATGTCCGAAGGGATGCGAGGCGAACCGTTGATCGGTGTAACTCCCTCGAACAGACCAACTATCTAACTACCCAACTTTCCCAACAACACTGACCAACCCTAACACCAATATAAGTTAGAAACTTGAAACATTAATTTCTTCACATTTTAAATTTTCTACAAGAAATGGTTGACAATTGAAACAAGGATTTTTGGAGGAAAAATGTATTTATGTATTTTTCTATTGAATTTTTTAATTCATTTTTCATGTTTTTCATCTTGCATTTGAGACAACGGGAGCATTAATGGTTCGAGCAAAAAAAATTAAACAAGAACACCACAAGCTACAAGTAGAGCCTGTACATATCTTTATATTCATGTATTTTTCTCCCTCGTTTTCATTCTATTTCTTTCTTTTTTTGGGTTGTTCAATTGTAATGAGCAAAAGCAATGCAAAATGCCAAACCAAATTGGGGACCAGAATAGAAATGTTACCTTTTCCCCTAATCCTTTTCTTCTATTTCCATTCTTTATGCTAGTTTGCCCAGTTCACACCCACAATTCATATCGCTTTTAATATGATTTCTTGTCAAATGTTCATTCTGATTTTTTAAGATTTCCATATTTTTCATTAGACAACAGAATTGCCAGCAAAGCCAAAACAAGAAATGTATACCGTGACCCTAGGGGATCAAAGGAACTGTAACAACCATATAAGAACTTGATGGGTAGAATCATGTGCACGTTCAAAAGGATCAAAGATCAGTAATAAAATATACAAGGGAAAGCTGATGGAGCTTGCACGGTGCACTAGAGACAAAGAAAATGATTGGAAGATATAACAAAGCAGAAGGGAGTTGAAATGGAAATACCATCTTTAAACTCTCATGCTTCACCCTTGCTTACAACTTAAAATCCATTTGAATAGAATTTAGCAAAGCCAAAAACAAATGAGACCTCAACAAGTAGAATTGATGTGCATTTTATGACCCACCAATAATAGAACAAAATATTGAGATATCTTATCCTCTCTTGATCAAAATCATTTGTATGCTAAGATTGCGAAAGATCTCACAACAGATTCCAAGGTTCCTTATATGTCAGTTCTTGACCATGGATAAGCTCAATGGTAAATGTGATAAACTATTTATCACGAGGGGCCTTACGTTTGCATTGCTTGAGTTGATTTCAGATGATACAAGATGTGGGAGCTATCGAGAGATATTTCAATAGAGTATTTTGTTTTATTTTTTATTTTATTTTTATTTTTTGGGGGGGGGGTTCACAAATATGAGGAAAGCACATAGGAAGGTTTTAGGAGTTCTATTCTATTCCTAAGGGTAATGACAACAACAGATACTACTTTGATGGACAAATTCCAAAATAACCCTCTGCTTCGCCAAGATAAACTACAACTACGCAAGAACTGGTGCAATCTTCAAGGGATTATGCAAGCGATTTTCATACCACAACGAACACCATCAAAACGAACAATGCACATTGAATGATAGAAGTTAAGCATCCATAAAAGTGAGGGTTCAGACTAACTTTGCACAACATCTTACAATCAAAAAACCATCAAAAGTATGAACCATGTAATTCATCAAAACATCATCACATTCTCCATTGAAACCAAAACACTTTATCTAACCAATCTAATCTAAATGAGGGAATAAGAGAACAAGCAAGCATTAAGACACTTCAAGTAGTCACCAAACTTCAATGAAAACTCTATTGTCTCAATAGCTCATAGCAACAATCTCAGAATTCAGTCCTTTACAAATGAGAGATGAGAACTTTATATAGGTCCCCGATTACAACGAGTGGCCCAGATTGAAACAATAACCGAAGGCCCACATTTTGCCACCTCAGCCCCAATTAGGGTTAGGGTAAGAAAAGAGAATCTACATTAATGAAGGGGTCCACATGAACCAATCAGGAGAAAGCCACCATCTTAGTGGGTAATAATGCCCACTACGCATGCCCATTTAGTAGGAGTGGGGTGACATGAATGCCCACTGTGCATTAAATGCATCTCTGCCCAGAATTGCCTCAATAGCTCATAGCAACAATCTCAGAATTCAGTCCTTTACAAATGAGAGATGAGGACTTTATATAGGTCCCCGATTACAACGAGTGGCCCAGATTGAAACAATCCGAAGGCCCACATTTTGCCACCTCAGCCCCAATTAGGGTTAGGGTAAGAAAAGAGAATCTACATTAATGAAGGGGTCCACATGAACCAATCAGGAGAAAGCCACCATCTTAGTGGGTAATAATGCCCACTACGCATGCCCATTTAGTAGGACTGGGGTGACATGAATGCCCACTGCATTAAATGCATCTCTGCCCAGAATTGCCTCAATAGCTCATAGCAACAATCTCAGAATTCAGTCCTTTACAAATGAGAGATGAGGACTTTATATAGGTCCCCGATTACAACGAGTGGCCCAGATTGAAACAATAACCGAAGGCCCACATTTTGCCACCTCAGCCCCAATTAGGGTTAGGGTAAGAAAAGAGAATCTACATTAATGAAGGGGTCCACATGAACCAATCAGGAGAAAGCCACCATCTTAGTGGGTAATAATGCCCACTACGCATGCCCATTTAGTAGGAGTGGGGTGACATGAATGCCCACTGTGCATTAAATGCATCTCTGCCCAGAATTGCCTATGTTTGACCTTGTTGTTTGAATGCATAGAATCTTCTCAACGCGGTCTCCAACTCATCCATGCTGACACTTGGCATGGATTACAGCTTGAATTCCAGGATTGTCATCTCTCGCTCATATTTTCTCAAGCTACTCTCCCAATCCGGCAATAAGTCCTGAGTTTTGAGCATGGCATTTGAGAAAATGGAGTTCTCAAAGTCATCCCTCGCGAAGGAGTTCAGTTGAAAGAACTCTGCCACTTTCCCCTTTAGGCTATCTATTGTTATTTCATTCTCAGCCAACCTCTGCGATAACAATAATACAACTATGTTGGAGATCCCTTGTATATTCTCAGCTACCCTCTTCAATCGAGTGGACTTCCTTGGCCATGATCACTACGTTGTACCATTGATCAATATATGTCTGGGGGCATCCATCAAATCTTGCAAGTCTGAGATCACCTCACCTCGATAAATGTGTTTGTCCTCTCATGACTCATCCATGCAATGTATCCTGGAAAGGACGGCCAATGCCCTATCATGAATTTGCACCATGTCCTCAACGTGCCTGTATACCTCATTCTGAATGCCTTCTATCTAGACTTCTACACCCTGAGCAATCTGTCTAATCCTTTCTATACCCTCCACAAACTCAGTTGGAAGTACAGAAGGAACAAAGGCTATGCCTTCTTCTCTCATTGGATGAGGTAAGTTGTTTATATACTAGCACAAGGCCTTGATCTCGTCTTTCTGCCTCAAATATTTCCCTTCTAGTTTTCTCATCTTATCTTTCATTGCCTGTGTAGAATCATCAAACTCTTCCATAACCTGTTCTCGGGAGGCATGGCCCAAATCAAACTCTGTCACATTGTACTCATCCGAAGTAATCTGATCCTTTGTCTTATCAACCGCAGGCATTGCAAACTACAGAGTTCTGGATCCGGATTCTCCTGTAATGACTTTTGAAAATTTCTTGGCTTTTCTTTTCTCCTTTGATTTGGATGACTCGGTTCAGGATTTCCTACAACTCAAATGTCGGGTCAACCTCTTTTTCCTAACTTCTTTGTAGCCTTTGCCTTGACCATTCTGGAACAGCAACACTCTGATCATTTTGAATTGTCAACTGCTCTTGCCCTTGTACTACCCTTATATCAATCTCTTCCTCGACTACAGGACCATCTGTCATTGTATCAAGAGCTGTCATCTCTACAGTAGGAAATTTTGCCTCTACTGCAAGAATTTCTACTTCTATCGCAAGAACCTTTGTTTCCATCATTTCTCACTCCAAGATAGCGCCAAGACTTTCCTCAGTGGCGATATCTTGCTCTTTGTTTCTTCTTTGTGCAAACACCTGATAGACATTGATGCTTTCCCTGTCCTGCACCAATCTAGCCATGTGATCTTCCTGCTTAATTCTCCTTCTGCTTGTTTCTACGTCTTCCCTAGTGAAAGGACCTCTCTCCTGCAAACTTGAAGTCCGACTAGATGAGGATGCAGTATTTCTTGACCTATACCTCTTCCATTGAGGTTCTTTAATATGAAGAGCTAGCCTACCTCTTGGTTGCACTTCCTAAGCCACACTCTCTCTTTCTTCACTCAACACTTCCTGACAGGATTTCTCCTTCTTCCATTCCCCCTCCCCAAGACTGTCTTGTTCTCTCATCCCTCAATGGTTGATGACTCATCAATTTATATGTCAAGCTATCCTTTGGTACCCTCAACCTGTCAAACTGTCGATCAACCCACGATTTCGTGAATTCCAGGACGGGTGCAAATAATGTATTAATGTCTAAAATTTCCTTCCTTGACCAATCATATGGAAGGATGGTCTTTTCTTTTTCCGGTTTGTATCCCTTTTGGATCATATTCAGATCTTCTTCCATTTGATCAAGCACTTGAAAGATCTTGCACGCTTTGATCATATTGAGCGACAATCTGGAATACATCCTCTTTCTAATCTCATTTTTGTCTATTGCATTGGCCCAAAAATCCTCGAGGTGCATCTGATGTTAGTATTTCACACCTCCCACTACTCTAATTTTGTCGTAGGGATCATAGTTTGTCCTTGCCTGAAAAATCAGTAGATAGTAGAAATACAATTCCTCTAATGATCTCTTAGCCACATTGCAACAAGGACACATCTCGACTGCTTCTTTTCCAATAGAAATCGGGAATTCAAGTCTTGACTTCCTCTTCTTCTGAATTTTGTCATAAGCTATCAATTGTCAAGTGACCTCCAATAGGACCATCTTATCGGTGGGATATCTTGGGTGCTCGTACGGACCATCTTATCAGTGGGATATCTTGGGTGCTTGTACAACTGTGAAAGAAATCCCTGCAGTCTGATGTAAGAGAAAGCAGGGAACTAAATGAACCATGCCCTGTACTCCTCAATCAATTCCATCGCCCCGACTAATAATCTCATGTGCAATCTCTTCTGCAGAGTCCTGACAATGTGCATTGCAAAGGCATCGTTGACTCTGACATAGTCATCCTTGGCATACAAATGCAATTGAGGGTAGCATTCATGCACCTTTAAGCATTGAGCACCACTTCCAATTATTCCTTTGCACCTTAGTCCATCATATTTCATCATACGGGCCAACATGTAGATGACATAGGAGCTCATATAAAACTTTCTTGACTGCTCTAGATTCGCCAATTGCTCATTCAGGTTGTCGCTAATTATTCCAGCCCAATCCACGTTGTTGAATCCTCCGAGCACTTGTTCGATGAAGTACCACATCCATGCCTTGAATTCAAGATTGTGGAATCCTAAATATTCTGTTGAGCATCATGACTAAATCACTGTACTTACACTGGAGATCAAGCTAGATTAGTTGCTTAAACAATTTGGAATGGTGAGCTCTATTCTTCCACGACCACTTACTATTTGTCACACCTTCACAATTTTGAATCCCATCAGTGAAAACTCTGAGTGCTTGCTCTTTTGATTACAATGCCATCTTTTGAAATGCAGGGATTTTGAATGCTTCTAAGATTGTTGGTGGAAAAAGATCTACTATGACCTTTCCGTCTAGATCTCTAATTATTTTGTCATTTGGGTTGTAGTGTCTCGAGCATTCCACAATCAATTTTGCATATTGAAAAGCTAGAAGAAAACCAGCTGCAACCACGATCCCAATGTTTACAATCTGAGTTGCCAAGTGTGTCGGTTTGTGATCTTTTTATCCAAACATTCTCCTGTTGAACTCGTTCATGTCAAGGCATCCAAGATGCATATCACCAACATCTGCCCATTTCGACACAATCTTAGATTCACAATAAAACCCTCTTTGCTCGTTCTTGATCAGTTGCTTTCTAGTCAAACTTGTTCCTCTGAGTTTCACCATTTCTCCTTTCTGGAAAACATAATTTAAACCCATGAAAGAAATGGAAAAAAGCAAACCAGTTTTCCTCCTTCGCAAATAGCCTTGTCCTTGGAGAAGGAAAATTTAGAAATTTATCAAAATATTCTCCACTCTCTCTAGAACGAGATTTTCTCTGTCCTCCATAAATTCATTCTTTCCTTCAAATTTTCCAACTTACTAAAAAATCTCCTCCCTCTGAAATTCATAACCAAAGTGACAGCTAACAGACTTGTTAATGATTATAGCTTCAGTTGGATAAACGAGATCATTCATATGATTATATATATATAAATATAAATATTATATTATATATTTTTGAATGATACATTAATCGATTGAAACATAACATAAGTTGGCAAAGTCGACAAAGGTTAATATGCATTATAATCATCTTTGTTGAAAGGCTGCCTCCACTCTAAGGTGACAGGCAGACCATTGTGGAATCACCTCCACGATGGTCGTGACTCCATGAGGAGTCACGACCATCGTGGAGGTGACTCCACAATGGGCTGCGTATTATATCATATATATATATGCACTGTTATGTCTTGCTGAGAACACATAAAAACAGCGACATAATTAAAACAGTCTTCTTTGTATTCTCAGCAATACATAACAGTGACATATTCAGTGATCATTTTCTCAGTGATAAATTCATAGTATCTTCGTACTACTTCAGTTTAGTATTAATTCATACAAATCAATATATGATGATATATATAGATTAGAAGATATTAACACTGAGTTTAGAATAATATCAAATCAATAGCAATATAAATATTCAGTTGTAAAACAAGTATTAAATCTGATCAAAGTTTAACATGGTATCAGAGCAGGCATAAAATAAAAGATCCAGATCAGATTTGTAAAAGGACTTCACATATACATTTAAATACTACATTCAAAATGGTGAATGGAATGAGATTAGAAGATCGTCTTGAAGGAGCATCAAACTATGTGGCATGGAAATTACGAATAATGCTCACACTTAAAGAGCATGATCTAACACACCATAATAGAAAAATCCAAGACTGAACAGAGTGGAAAAGATGAACAGATTAAATGGGATAAGGACAACACCAAGGCAATGAAATTGCTAGTAGACGGAGTTAAAGATCATATAGTGCCTATAATCATAAAATTAGAAAGCGCATATGAGATGTTTAATGCACTAAAAGATATGTATGAAATTAACAATACAAGCAGAGCGCTTACCCTTAAGAGTCAACTACATCAAATAAAGATGGAACAAGGAGAAACCATCACCTCCTACTTCATGAGAATTACAGACTTAAAAAACCAACTCTCCACTATTGGTCACTCTTTTGATAGTAAGGAATTAACAATGATTGCACTTAATGGACTTCCCCTTTCATGGAAATCCTTCATTCAAGAAGTAAGTGCTCGAACCAAAATTCCTAAATTTGATCGATTGAAATCAGATTGCATTCAAGAAGAATCTCGATTATCAATCAGCGGGATCAATACAAATACTTCAAAAGAAGTCTCCCAACTACTTAATACAGAATCACACAAAAGGAAAAAGAAGACTAACTTTAAAAGGAAAAGAGGAAATGAATCAAATAAGAAACCAACATTCAGACATAGAGACCTATCAAAAGTACAATGTTACAAATGTGACAAATTTGGTCACCTTGTTCAAAAGTGTCCTGAAAGAAATAAGGCACAAGCCTCTTTTGCCCAAGTCAGTGATATAAAGGAGAATATGAATTCAGAGAAACTTGTTTTCTACTCCGCCTTATCAAGTCAAGTTTCAAACAATCGCAGCACCTGGGTTGTTGATAATGGGGCCTCTCAACATATCACTGGATTCAAAGAGCATCTAGACTCTATAGAAGGATGTTCTAAACAAGAAGTTACGATTGGAGATGATACTGCTTATCTAGATATGGGTATTGGGACCTGCACCATATATCTTGAATCCGGGATATCTCTACAACTTACTGGTGTTCTATTTGTACATGCCATAAAAAGAAACTTAGTTTCCATTTCAGCACTAGAAGACAAGGGACATAGAATCACTTTTATGGATGGGAAGATCTTAGCTTGGCCTAAGAACTCAAACATAAAGAATGCTCACACTATTGGAGTTAGAGATGGAACCCTCTACAAATTGTCTACCCTTTCTCATCGAGCCCTAATTCATACATCAAATGAAAGTGAATTATGGCATAGGAGACTAGGACACTATCATTTTCGTGGTTTAACCTCTTTAGAGAAGATGGTTACAGGACTACCCAAATTAAGATCTGATCATATTGGAGCTTGTAAACGATGTGCATTAGGAAAGAATACTAAAAATACTTTTCATCATAGTGAAAGTAAAACCAAGGATGTATTAGAACTTATTCAATCTGATTTATGTGGCCCTATGTCTATTCCCTCTATTGGAGGATATTTGTATTACATTATCTTTGTAGATGATTACTCTAGGAAGACCTGAATATATTTTCTAAAATGTAAAGAGTCAGAAGAAATTCTTATGAAATTCAAAGAATTCAAGGCTCTAGTAGAAAACCTATCAGGTAAGAGTATTAAAATATTAAGAACAGACAATGGTAAAGAATATTCTTCAGAGGTATTTCAATTTTTTTGTAGACATGTTGGGATCAAGAGGGAGTTCACTGTTCCATACAACCCACAACAAAATGGGGTTGCAGAGAGAAAGAACAGGACGATAGTAGAATCTGCTAAAGCTATGATGCATGATCAAAACTTAGAAACTCATCTTTGGGCTGAAGCCTCTAACACTGTTGTATATGTTCAAAACAGATGCCCTCACTCTCATCTTGAAAATAAAACTCCTGAAGAAGCATTCAGTGGAAATAAACCTAATGTAAGTCACTTGAGAACTTTTGGGTGTCCTGTTTACATTCACATTCCTAAAGAGAAAATATCTAAATTAGAACCTTCATGAAAGAAAGGAATCTTTGTTGGATGTAGTGAAAATTCAAAAGCCTGCAGAATCTACATTCCAGGACAAAGAAATATTGAGTTAAGTAGAGATGTAATATTTGAAGAGGACACTGCACTCAAAAGATCCAAGGAAGACAATAATGATTCTCTAGAAGATCCTTCTCCTGAGATTCAGAGAGAGAATCAAGAAGTTGAAGACAATGAACTTTTAGATGTTACTAATGAACATGAAGTAGGAAAGAAAAGACCTCTTTGGGCTAGAAAGGTTATTGAAGAAGGTGAGAAATATGCTACTCCAAATGGGGCTATCAGGGAAAACAAAAGACCTCATAAATTCTCTAGTTATGATGCACTTATGAGTAAACTTCTAAATTCAGAACCCTCAAACCCAAAAGAAGCTCTTCAACATCAAACTTGGAAGGATGCCATGACAGAAGAATACAATTCTATCTTACAAAATGATGTATGGGATATTGTACCTAGACCCATAAACAAATCAGTTGTCTCCTCCAAGTGGTTATATAAAATTAAACATGCAGCAGATGGAAGTATTGATAAATACAAGGCAAGATTTGTTGCAAGAGGGTTCTCCCAAAAGGAAGGCATTAACTATGAAGAGACTTTTGCTCCAGTTGCAAGATATACCTCTGTGAGAACAGTTATTGCCATTGCCGCTGCCAAAGGTTGGAAAATCCATCAGATGGATGGAAAGACTGCCTTTCTGAATGGTGTGATTGAGGAAGAAGTATATCTAGAGCAACCAGAAGGATTCATAATACACAATCAACAAACTCATGTCTACAAACTAAAGAAGGCATTATACGGGCTTAAGCAAGCACCTCGAGCATGGTATGAAAGAATAGATCATTATCTATCTAAACTTGGCTTCTCTAAAAATGACGCAGTTCCGAACCTCTACTTTAAAATGGTAAAAAAAGATATGTTGATTTTGATTCTTTATGTAGATGATTTGCTAATAACAGGTGAATATTATCTAATTATTAAATGTAAAGAAGATCTTGCAACTGAATTTGAGATGAAAGACTTAAGGCTACTACATTACTTCCTAGGCTTAGAAGTTTGGAAACATGCTAATGAGATTCTTCTAAATCAAGGGAAATATACTTTAGACATTCTAAAAAGATTCGGAATGATGGATTGTAAGCCTATGTCCACCCCCATGGAAACAAATCTACTTAAACTAAAAGAAGAAGCATCAAGTTCAGAACTTGTAGATGCTACTCTTTATAGGCAGATTATTGGGTCTCTAATGTACTTAGTAAATACCAGACCAGACATTTATTATGCAGTTAATGCACTTAGTCAGTTCATGTGTAAACCAAAACAAATTCATATGGTAGCAGCTAAGCACATACTAAGGTATCTTCAAGGCACAATAAGTCTTGGACTAAGGTACAAAGATGTAGAGTTACAACTACATGGTTTCACTGATTCAGATTGGGCTGGAAGCACTATGGATCGGAAAAGTACCTATGGGTGTTGTTTCAGTCTGGGTTCTTCAATGATATCCTGGTTTAGTAGGAAACAATCCTCAATTGTTCAAAGTTCCACAGAAGCAGAGTACATCGCTGCATCAATGGGAGCACGAGAAGCAATTTGGTTGAGAAAACTTATCTTTGGTTTGTTTGGAGAATCTCTAAAACCTACTATTATTCATTACAATAATTAGACTTGTATAAAGCTCTCCTTAAACCCAGTATTTCACAACAGGTCCAAGCATATTGAGATACCTTATCAATCTATTAGAGATATGGTGAAAAAGAATGTTATTGAATTGAAGTATATCAGTACAAAGGAACAATCAACGAACATTCTCACCAAGGCTCTAGCAAAGACAAAGGTAGAGTACTTTAGAGGTAAACTTGGTATGATTGTAGTTTCTGAGAACTTATCTCAGTAGCTTTTGATTATTGTACTAATAAAACATTCTTGTTATGAGTGTTATTTCATAACCATGTGTTCTTTGTGTATATCATAAGGAAGCGACGACTTCCAAATGATTTCCACTTATTGTTGTAGAAGTTGTTATAAGGTGACGATCTTATAATAACTTATTCATCTATTGTAATAAATATCATGAGAATGATATTAAAATTATGATAGTTTATATTTTGTAAATCAATATGGACTAGAAGGTATAATTACTTACAAGTTCTATTGTATGAATATATCATGTCTATATGGTAAGTATCACATATGTGATACTAGTGCACATATCATACTAGACATCTTGAGTACTTGGTGAATATCATGGACTTGATATTTGGAGACCATTTCTTTTAGTACTTGGTGAGTATCATGAATTTGATACTTGGAGACCATTACTCGTGATAATCATTTTTGAGCACTTGGTGAATATCTTGTGAGTTGATATTTGGAGACCATTGCTCTGAGTATTTGGTGAGTATCATGGACTTGATACTTGAAGACCATTACTCGTGATATCAGTAAAATGATTTAAATTTTAAATGATTATCTATACTCTAAGTCACAAGGTTCGAGTTCGAGTTCGAGTTCAGTAACAATAAAATTCGACATGAGAAAAAGTTCGAAAAAAAATTCGTGATTAAATTCGCCATATTACATTGTCAAAAATATACCAATATTATATAAAATTCAAATATTTAAATAAGTTATAATAAATTTTTAAAATATTAATATTTAATCTAAATATTTATTAAGTTTATAAATTGTTTATATTAAATAATATAACATTTCCTAATCTATTTTCAAATATTTAGAGTTAATAAGTTTGTATATTAACCATAGATTAGATATTTTAGAATATTAAAATTTAATTTAACAAATGTTAATATTTCTTAAATTCATTAATAAATATAACAAATAAAATCATAATATATATACTGTTAATTATAAAAAATATATATATTAATAAATTCTTAATAAAAAGTTAAAATGCATATGTAAAATTTAACGAATGGACAGAATTAAAAAAAACGTCAAAGCCAAAAATGAAATATCGTGGAGTTAACGGGAAAGCATCGGAATGGAGGAGGACATAGGTGGAATATGAAACGGCTCTGGTCTATTTGGCTGCATCATCGATTTGCCAAAGCTTTTTTCAGAAAACAACAGTCGGCTCTGGTATTTTTAGGGGCCTTTCTTCAGCTCTAAGTCACCGGTGACAGAATTTCAATTTTGCGGTAGTGATATGCTCTCCTCAACTGCGAAATGATTTAGCATGTTGACCTATTGAAAACCCCTTACGAAAATGCATTTGAAGAAGATTTTTTATCCATACGAATTTATTGACGAATATTTACGATTTTTATAATTTTTTATACTGTTCGCCGAATTTTGAACTCCATTGCCAAAATTCGGCAAACCCTGTGACACAGTCTATACTCACATATTACATTGAGGTAATATTTTTTATCCTCCCTAGCTAAGAGGGAGTGTTAATGATTATAGCTTCAGTCGGATAAACGAGATCATTCATATATATATATATATATATTTGAATGATACATTAATCGACCGAAACATAACATAAGTTGGCAAAGCCGACAAAGGTTAATATGCATTATAATCATCTTTGTTGAAAGGCTGCCTCCACTCTAAGGTGGCGGGCAGACCATTGTGGAGTCACCTCCACGATGGGCGTGACTCCATGAGGAGTCACAACCATCGTGGAGGTGACTCCACAATGGGCTGCGTATTATATCATATATATATGCACTGTTATGTCTTGCTGAGAACACATAACAACAGCGACATAATTAAAACAGTCTTCTTTGTATTCTCAGCAATACATAACAGTGACATATTCAGTGATCATTTTCTCAGTGATAAATTCATAGTATCTTCCTACTACTTCAGTTTAGTATTAATTCATACAAATCAATGTATGATGATATATATAGATTAGAAGATATTAACACTGAGTTTAGAATAATATCAAATCAATAGCAATATATATATTCAGTTGTAAAACAAGTATTAAATCTGATCAAAGTTTAACAAGACTAAAAAAGATTCCAGATAGATTGATTTCAGAAGAGCAGAGCAGGTTCACACCTAATCGATCGATTGTGGAAGGTATCGTCATTGCCCATGAAGCAATTCATTCGATAAGAGTAGGCAAACAGAAGATGATGTTTGTAAAGCTTGACATTCGTAAAGCATATGATAGAGTGGACAGCAGCTTCCTCTATAAAGTGCTAAGAAGATTTGGATTTGAAGAGCGGTGGATAGACTGGATCAAGGGTGTGCTAGCTGATTATCGGGTGTCAATTCTAGTCAATGGCAGCCCTCGGGGTTTCTTTCATACAGAAAGAGGGTTGAGACAGGGAGACCCAATCTCCACCTTTATGTTCATCTTGATGGCCGAAGTTTTGGGGAGACTAATTTCAAAATGCAGACAACAAGGAAAGGAGTGGAGGTAGCCAGAGGCGTGGACCCGGTTTCACATCTCCAATTTGCAGATGATACACTATTAATGGGGGAAGCGACACTAAGAGAAGCAAGGATAATGAAGAAGGTGATTGATAGTTATAGGAGGGCATCTAGACAAGTGATTAATTGGAGAAAATCAGAAATTTTCTTCAACACGGACCAAAATATTCAAAGAGAGATTGCTCAGGTATTTGGCATGAGAATTGGGAGACTTCCAGGTAAATTCCTTGGATTACCTTTGTTTGCTGGTTATTGTAATTCGTCTGTGGAAAGGGCTGGTAGATGGATGCATAGGCAAGATGGAACAGTGGAAAAGTTGTTGGTTAACCTTGGCAGAAAGGATATTAATGCTGAAATCTGTTATCTCGGCAATGCCCCTTTTTCCAATGATGTGTATGAGAATACCGGGGAGAGTTATCAGGATTATAGAGAAACGAATGAGAACTTTTTTTGGAATGGTAGTCAGAACTAGGACAAAATTCCTCTCCTAGCATGAGACCAGATTAGTAAACCCAAAGGAAGTGGGGAAGCGGGACTTAGGAATTGGCCAATTTTGAATGAGGCTATGGGAGAAAAGTTGGAATGGCACATGTATAAGTTTCCAAATCAAAAATGGGTCAGAATCTTATGAGCAAAATATCTAGACAGCACTGAAAGGGAAAGGATACTTACAGTGGAGGATCCTCCACAGGGCTCTTCATTGTGGAACTTTATAATAAGTTGTAGACCAGTAATTATCAATCATATCTCATGGCAACTAGGTGATGGGAGAAGAGCGAGCTTTTGGGGTGATTCATGGTATGGGAAAGAGGTTTTGGCAGACAATGGTAATTATCAACATTTGATTCGCAAGACTGTGCAGGGTTGGGGCACAAAGGTAAGTGATTTTGTTAATCCAAGGAGAGGAGACTTGGGAGAGGATAGTAGTTGGAAAGATACAGCTGAACTGGGGTTGGATGATGAAGAATCTCAGATGCTTAAGGAGATTTTTTAGAACAGACCATTAACCCTTTCCGGAGAAGATGAAATCATATGGTGCGTGTCTAAAAGTGGGGAGTATTTGGTGAAGATAGGATACTGATTACTGGAAAACGAAGTAAGAATGGAGGAATGGCCAGACATGTTGTGTTGGAACAAGCATAATCTACCGAAAGCCGGGGTGTTTATGTGACTGACATGCAGGGGCAGGATCCTAACAGGGGATAGATTAAAGAGAATTGGTTTTGTTGGACCTTTCAAATGCTTTCTATGTAATAAAGATGAGGAGACTTTGGACCACCTTCTCCTCAACTGTGAGCTTTTGCAGGAATGTTGGAAATTTATTCTAAATAGACTTGGATGGTCAGGCCCCCTACCTCAATCAATAAGAGAGCTAGCAAATGCATGGTTCATCTCAAAAGGAAAATCTACATTTTCAAGCATATGGCAAATCTGCCCCTCAACTACTATCTAGGAAATATGGAAGGAGCAGAACAGAAGGATATTCCAGGAAAATATAGACAACTTACATAGATTCTTGGCAAGGCTGGAAAGGACTATATCAAAGCTGGTAAGTAATGCTGCAGCAAGCACCAATGTGGCAAGGACTCCTTTCAGCCAAGTTGATTCTCAGATGCGGTCTAGGTGGTCATTGATCAAATTTGGGCCCATTAATAGGCCTTTGAGGACTCAACCTCCAGGAAAAAGGATTAAGAGAGAATCTTGGAAATTGCCGGAGAAAGGATGGACAAAAATAAACTTTGATGGGTTGTCAACGGGCAACCTAGGCCCATCGGGGGCAGGATTGGTGGTCAGGGACAATAATGGCAATATTCAGTTGTTAGGAGCAAAAGGTCTTCTAGAAGGAACAAATAACGAGGCAGAGGTACAAGCTGCTCTCTTCGTTGTCAAGACGGCCGTCAGATTGAATGTGTCAAAGCTCCACTTGGAAGGGGATTCACAGATAATTATTAATAACATAATCAAAGGAAGTTCAGGAGTATGCTACTTATAAATACATTTGCAAGATTAAGGCATTGCTGGAGACATTTGAAGATTTCAAAATTTCTCATGTTAGAAGGGAAGCTAATGAGGTGGCGAATACAATGTCAAAGTTTGGGGTTTCTTCGGCAGGCCGGGATAAGAAGGAAATAGTGGAGGATTTCAGAGAAATTGAAGGAGTTCTTGATTCTTGGACATGAGAAGATAAAACAAGGCAATTTGGTAACTAGGCAAATTTGAAAGTTGGAGGGTATAAATTACACTTGATCAAAATATTGTGGAGATTTAAACTTTTAACTATCCCAAGTTGGCACCCTTTGAACTCATATCGGAGGATTGGCAATAATGATGAAGTATCAACGTGAAGAAGTATGGAGGACAGAGGTCACATGAATTTCATCTCCTCATTAATCCCGGCAATGATTAACCAGTAAGGATGATGTCAAAAGATTAAAGCTTTTGGGAAGTAATAGGAAGGATCAGAACCAAGGGAGTTGGCGCGTGGGAGGATTTAAGAAGGGCAGCTGGTTAAGACACATTTGGGCATTTGGCTGAAGAAGCATATAGAGGTGAGCTGGTAGAAATAGACAGAAAGATGCAATTGAGGCCAATTTCTCCCTAAGAACCTAATCAACTCCAAGCGTTTAGAAAGTGAGAGTATGAGGGGGATTTTCAAATTTGACGATCCCTGCTTCTGGTATTGTGTGGAGACTATGCTTGGAAAGGAATTTCTGAAGACGGATCTTCCGCCAAAGACAAATTTGGACATATCTTCTATTTATCTTGCATGGGCATTACAATTGGGTTCTAGAGAGGAGGCTTTAGGTGTAATGAAGCAGTGTGTGGAACCACAGTAGGCGGGCAGGATGCTTTCCATTATTGGAATGGCTGAACCAGGGACTAGATTGCTGACAGGGGACGGTCCATGGAGGGCGGTGATAGGAACGAGCAGCTTCAAACCCTTTCTGGTTTGGAGCACCACGACAATCAAGGAGGAGAATAGCAGAGGCCCTTGGAGGGTGGGAGAAATAGTTGGTCTCTTTGAAATCGGCAAAAGCAGCGCAAGGGCATCAAGGATAGAAGAATCAAAGGGAGATGAAGAGAGGTAAAAAGATTAAAGAGGAGGAGAACCAGCGTGTAGAGAAGTCATCAAGGGGAGGGAGGCCAAAGAAGAGGCGCCTGGACATGAGGGGCAGTATGTTTATTCTGAACCAGAGCAGAGATGACATGATGAAGGTGTGGAGGCAATAGATTAATGTCTGGGATCTGCTGTTGATAGTAGTATAGTTAGCCTGGTTATTAGATAGATGAATATTAATGTGGTAACCCAAATTTTGTAATGTATGGGTTTATCTAGTTGTCTAGCAATGTATGTAAGATTAGAGATGAGCACAGCCTATTTTGCTAGGATTGGCAACATGGTTAATCATGTAATTGGGGCCTACAATTAAGTACTCGTAGGGAGTAGCTACAAAGATTAGTAGTCTTTCATGGGAGAATGCCAAATTGAACAGTGGCAATTTTGTATAGCATGTAATTTTCTTTTTCAAATTAATTAAAAATATCTATATCACCGATCTAAAAAAAAAATTCCATTCAATTTTTGAAGGAAACAAACAAAAAAATGAATTCACCAAATCACAAAACCATCTCTAATTGCAAAACGAAAATCACCATACCACAAAACCTCCTCTAATATCAAAGCTTTGCTTACAAATTTTCAACGAAGCTGCTCTACTTTTTAAAATATCAGAAGTTTATTCACATTAACTTTCAAGCAGACTTGTTTTAAAAATTTCATTCTCTTTCAAGCCAATTTTTTTGAGCCTCTATTTCCAGAATTTTTTCATCCAATATAAGTAAAAAGTAAAAACAATGATCCACAATTCAAAACAAATCTCCATAACTCACACACCATTATTTGAAATCCACCTATATAACATCCTGTTTCATTCTTCCCTTCCAGTTGCACATTATCCAAAACCCATCTCCCCACACACTACAAATTTTGAAGAAAACAAATAAATCAACCAAAAACCCTCACAAACATGCCACCTACATAAAATCCTGTTTTCATTCTTCCCTTCCAGTTGCACATTATCCAAAAGCCATTTCCACATACAATACAATTTTTTTTAAAAAACAAATACATCAACCAAAAACCCTTAAAAACATGTCCAAAACCTTCAATTTGTATTCTGAAACGAACAAATTGAGGTGCTGAATCCATGAGAAAGAGAATTAAAATCCAAATTAATAAAATCTTTGCACTAGAGTGGGGATTCAAAGAGAAGACCTCAGGAAAATAAAATTGTGTTAAGGGAGCAGTAATATCAGTTAATTGTGAAAAAGCAGACAAGGTGATGTCTCAATTAAAAAATAAGTTTGACAAACAAAATACAAGGAAGAGTCAGCACAAAATAATTAGACTTTTACGTTATAAACACAATTTAATAGGATAGATCGCAAAAAACAGTGGAGGCAACAGTGTCTATTTTTGGATTTTAATGTACATAGGATCTCACTTGCACCTCCATCAACTATAGAACGTCTTTCGGCATAATTAAAATTTTGAATGATAGAAGTGGGAACATCTGGAATTGAAAAATATATGAGACTAAAATGCTTTGTTGATTCCAAGAAGATCCTCAATCTGCAAAAAAATCTTTGAATTAAGAAGATATTCTCGTACTAGGCATAGCATCAAATCTGACATGTAGAACTCAAACATAAAAATTGTCAAATGAAGATATTAGGTGTCCTTCCTAGTTAAGAGCAAGGCATAGAGGAGGAAATGAAGCACAAGGTGATGGTGCCACCATCTTAGAACCGTGAGGAAACTCGCTCAAGATTGAGGTCCAATGTCCACTTAGGAATGAGATGAGCAAAATAAAATTTAATACTAGTTTGTTAAATTGGAAATAGGCCCAAGCGAGAAGATTGGACTATAGTTGGAGTGATAGATAGGAATAGGCTTGACATGGTATTGACAGCCATATCCTATAGATGCAACCCTTGGGGAATTGGTAGCATTGAAGATCAAATGACTTACAAAAAACTAAAACTTGTTCTATGCCCAAAATAGTACTTTCATCATGTACATGCAGCTAACAAATCTGAGAAGTGCATGCGATACATGGAGAGGATCACCAGGAATACTAATGATGATGAAGGATATTCATCTGTTTTCTTAATAACTTTACCAAGTAAAATTAGCAAGCCTGGTTATGAACATGAAGCCAAGTTGCTAGGGGGGTCCAGTATTTTAATGTTGTAAGGTTCTGTGGGAGTTGTGATCCATAATTGGAACATGATCATTGTCTACAACATAAGTTGAAGTTTAAATGCCTCCTTACAGCGTCATTGGTTGTGTAGCTCTTAAGCAATGTGCAAAATCAGGGTTCTAAACAGCACTCACCTGAGGGACTTGTTGAGTTATTCATCAAATAAAACAAAAGGAGACAAAGCAAAACAAAAAAATTGCTATGATAACAGAAATGATAAACTGCTATCAAAAAGTATACAAAAAATATTGACAACAAGGAAATGCAGCAGAAATTGAGGCCAAAATATTTTGCAGACAGAAAATGAACCAGGAATTTGACAGAAGACATACAACATCAAGGATCTAAGCAACAAGAAATCTAGGTGCCAAATATATAATTATTGTATTAGTGGTTGAAACTTAAAGGTAATAACCAATAGTCAGATTGAAGGAAGAAACTGTCCCAAAACAATCCAGAAAATACATAAAAGTCTTGATCATCAATTTCGGATAACAATTGATATGATTATATTTCTGATTGATATAATTATATTTCTGAAAGTGTTTCTCTGAGTTTTTCTTTCCATAAGAGGAGTCTATATATATAAGCAATAAATCTTGCAATGTCATTTGGTGTTCACCATTGTCTACATACTTTTTGTTTAGTTATATCTACCCTTTATGACTGTTCCAACTGTCCATCTACTTCTAGTTTATTGATATCTACCCTTTACAGCTGTTCCAGCTGTCATCTACTTTATATCTAAGCTACCTACACAGTTGGATTACTTTTAATTAATTATATCAGCACACTTGCATGGCGCCTATATTTAATTTTCTAACTAGCATGTCCTCATCATGATCAGAGCTATAACCATCCTGTACCACTACACTAGACTTTCCCATGGGAACTCCTACAACCCAAGGTGGAAGTGTTACTAGTATGGAATCTGGATGCTGTACGTATAGAATCAGGTTTTAACCCTGCTAATTATGCCGAAGGTGTATAACACTCACATATGGATGCAAAAATGTCTGTCAATAAAAACTAGAAGCATTTAATTTGACATGTTTGTGACACTTAAATGCATGAAAAACAAAAAACCATTTTATTATTATAATTTAATTTATACTGTTTTGATTATGAGATTAATATGTTGATATTTTTAATAAATATATTATAAAAAAAAAGTCTACATAGTTTTAAATATATAATATACTAAAATAGTAGTATAGTAATAGACTAGAAATAATATTATTAATTATGGGGGATTGGAAGTGTCCCTACATAAAATCCACCCTTTTTCTCAAGGATAAGAATGAGAATATAAAATAAAAATATAATGATATGATAATATTATAATAATGCAGTCTTAATATATTTTTTTTCTTTTGTCAAGAGTTTAATAGAAATATAAAAATATAATAACAAGAATATATTAAAACATAACAATTTAATCATATCTTAATAATGGTTTATTAATTACAATATCATAATAGAATAATGATTCAATATTAATTAATATTATTTTAAGTGGAATAATGAACAAATATGATATCTTCATTGATTGCTAAAACTGGTTATACTTTTTTAGACTTGAAACTTGCTGTCAATATTAATTGTGATTTTTCATATGTCCGTCACAGCTAGCAGCATTCTTTGGAACTGTTCTAGTGGTGATGATTTTTGGATTGATTACTCTCATGTTTGTAGTTATGCTGGTAGGGGTAAGCCATCTAGAGAAGCAATGAGATTTGATTTTGTTTTGTTTATGATGCCTTCTCTGCAGGTCTGGAAGACAACTAGATTGTTTTGGAATGCTTCCAACCTGAAATACTATCTTCATAATAAAATCTAAACCTTTCAGACTAGAGAAAATAAAAATAGAATATTTCTAAATTTATTTTATGTTCAGGTTGTTTATTCCTCAAAAGTTGTTACCAGCCTCAGTGGCATTCACCTGATCAAACATGTAAGGATTAGAAATAGCATTTATATCGGGTCGATTAGTGTTAAGCCCCACACTGAAAGCTTTGCTATCAGGAAGCGACCATCTCCAAAGATCGGCATCTTCAACATATCTAAAAAGCAACTCCACTCTATCTAGATTTTGTGCAGCTACCAAAGTCCTACGGCATTGCTGATCTGGACCAAAAAAATGATGAGTCATTAACAAAAACCAAAAATATAATACACTAGAAATTGTCAAATCCAACAATATTTTTTTATCCTAATTTCTACTAACCTCTATTTGGGTTGCATGCCCAAGTTTTTGAGTGAAGAAATCATATGCAATGGTAGCACTACTTTTTTTCATGTCTATAACTGAAATAATGTTTGAATCACACCCTTCAATAGGTTGAAGGTAGTCAAGAGCAGTCTTATGATGATCAATAACCACCAGTCTGCAAAAGTTCAAACAATACAATGTTAGACTTCTTCCTTCCTCTAGAATGCTCGAAAAGACAATATCTTTACCAATTGACTGCAATCTAGATTAAGTGAAACAGAATGTAGATTCAGGTTCAAGTACATGCTTACACTCTTCATAAAGTCCAGAAAGTTTATCCAGATAGGTACATAGCCTATAAATTGCTTCAAGCATAAACATGAAATACATGACAGATTCTAGAGCAAGGAGAGAGATCCAAAGCATATGCTACTTTACCAATCTTCTTAAGAATATACGTGAAGCCTAAGGCTGTAGGATATAAAATACACCCAATCTTCCTCCTGAAATTAGTATTCCATGCATTTTAAATCAGCTTGTTGCTTAATCAGGAGAGTGTCTTCAAGGAGTTGAAAAACATCTTAATTATGGTAAAAGTAATCCTAAACAGCCTGCACATTGGGGAATGTGGAACATTATGTCCATGCTTGGAGGAGGATATCCATACAAAGTGTCAAAACATGAAATACATGACAGATTCTAGAGCAAGGAGAGAGATCCAAAGCATATGCCACTTTACCAATCTTCTTAAGAATCTAAGTGAAGCCTAAGGCTGTAGGTATAAGATACACCCAATCTCCCTCCTGAAATTAGTATTCCATGCATTTTAAATCAGCTTGTTGCTTCATCAGGAGAGAGTCTTCAAGGAGTTGGAAAACATCTTAATTACGGTAAAAGTAATCCTAAACAGCCTGCACATTTGGGGAATGTGGAACATTATGTCCATGCTTGGAAGGGGATATCCATACAAAGTCTCAAAGAGGGTCATCTTAGCTGAAATTTCAAATTTGGAATGTGTTGTTATACCGTCATTCTGTTACAGATATTCCTTTAATCCATTGAGATAGTTTATCACATAGTTTGTGAACTTGGAGAGTTCTTGCCAAACTCACAAAAAAATCAATCTTTTTTGCAGAGCGAGTAACTTATCAGACTCTTTAACTGAATCTTGCAAGTTTTCTCTGCGGGCAGACACGAAACAGAAATTGTGCACCCTTTACTCAAACCATGACAAAGTGGAGGCTAGCAGACACTTAAGGTTGGAGGAATTTTTCTGTCTCAAACTATCTTCTTGCTCAAAGAAGGTGATCTACAATAAAAGCACTAGTTCTTCATTTGTGTCCCTTCTTAGAGCAAGAGGTGTACAAGTTCACATTTTGAAGATGGGTAATGACTCAATGTAGATGAAGCTGAAATTTCAAATTTGGAATGTGTTGTTATACCGTCATTCTGTTACAGATATTCCTTTAATCCAATGAGATGGTTTATCGCATCATTTGTGAACTTGGAGAGTTCTTGCCAAACTCACAAAAACTCAATTTTTTTTGCAGAGCGAGTAACTTATCAGACTCGTTAACTGAGTCTTGCAAGTTTTTTCTGCAGGCAGACACAAAACAGAAATTGTGCACCCTTTACTCAAACCATGACAAAGTGGAGGTTAGCAAACACTTAAGGTTGGAGAAATTTTTCTGTCTCACACTATCTTCTTGCTCAAAGAAGGTGATCTACATTAAAAGCACTAGTTCTTTATTTGTGTCCCTTCTTAGAGAAAGAGGTATACAAGTTCACATTTTGAAGATGGGCAATGATTCAATGTAGATGAAGCTCAACATGGATGGTTGTTCAATAATTCATAAGATTTGTGATTCTGAAGTTTGAGAAGTTGGAATCTGGAAATACAAGAATTCAACTTAGAGGGTACACCTTGACAAGATTACGAGGTAGCTTAATGGAGTTCTACCTGATCGAAGAAATGTTTTCAAAGAGAAAATTCCATCAAATATGCCGTTATGTTTTGTTAGTACCTTTTGCTTCTATGTTTTGCTTCTATGTTTTGCTTGCAAAAAGATATTTCAGTACATACATATTAAAAGTTAAATGCTTGAAATCACTGAAATATAGACATCTCCTAAAGTGTAATCTTATGACTTACCTCTATAATGTATTTTTCCAAGCACGTACATGAATCCATTATTATGGCTCATTAAAGCATTCTTTTGTGCTTGCGGGGATTTCAAGGACAAACTTTAAATTGTATTTGCTTTCTGTAGCATGTGAGACTATTCTATTCATATTTTCGAATATTTTGAATATTTAAAATGCTAGAAGTCTAAAATCGAAACCACAACCAATTCAAGTAAGAGAAACAAACGAAGCACTTACTGGTTTACAATCTGTGAAAGCTTAGTTGCAAACTCATTTGGTCCAATGTAATCAAGAAGATAACAAGTGTGAAACTTTTTATAAACAAAATCTTCTGCCCTGAAAGTGAAAGCAACAAAATAATTCAAGAAATATTCAGGATTTCAAAAGTAAAAGTGCATTCAAATTTTTCTCACTCTAATTTAAAATTTCTTAAAAGACAGAAAAATACAGGTTCACTATAAATAATATCTGAATGGTTTGTATTGTGCCATACCTTGACTATATTAATAAGAACAAAATAAAATAGAATGATCAATGACATCATCATGAACCTTACAAAACAAAAGAAGCAATTCACTAAGCTCTTGCACGGTTTTACTAGAAATGATGGTTTTCCAATACAGAAGGGCAAGGGAGCCCATAGGCCCAGATCTCTGCAGCTATCAGATGCCCTCAGAAATCATTCAAACGGGTTTTATAAACAGGAAAATAATAAATTACATGTAACTTTATAAGGGAGTGTGCCTGATGCTTAGGTCAGGGAATGTTACTCATCAAAATTCATTGAGCAAGCCTATTGTCATATGTAGTAATCCTATTGTCCAAGTAGAGACATGCTACTCATTAAAATTGATTTATGGAATCATATAATTATTAAGAGCATCCCATTCTCGCCCCCATACTTAAGGTCCTAGATTTCGGCCATTTTTAATGATTACAGTCCTGACACTATTTGCACAAGTTCCTGCTTGTTAGATGACAAGTGGCATTGATCTTGTGAGTGTGGGACCTCTTCAATGAATTCAACCAGGATGTTCAAGATTAACCATGAGAAAGGCATATTTGGCTCCTTCCTATTTTTTCATATTTCACAGGGCTCCATTCGGAGAACTTCTTTCAATGGGCTTGAAGCAGAAAAATTGGCTACTTGCTAATTTTTCATATTTCACAAGGCTCCATTCAGGAACTTCTTTAAATGGGCTTGAAGCAGAAAATTGTCAAGACACTTCGCTGTTGATTCTTCACTCAACATCAACAAAGATAAAAATTATTTTGTAATACATTTGAACATCCAAATATTCTTAGAGACTCATTCAGAGGGAAATGTTTTCATCACAGCCAAACAACATTTAGCTTGAAAAGCTTTGATGAAATACGATGGGGAATATTTAAGTTTCTAAGTATCCCTTTCACCTCTTCAGCATTGCCAATAAATAATGGATATATTTGTTAAAGGAAACAAATAGAAAATACCATATTTGTTTACCAAGCTTCAAAATGTGGCAGCCAAACTCCGCATATGCACAAATTTGTTAGCTACCACCCAATTGTTGTGATGGACCTCATCTACAACAACCCATAAATTAGTTAGATAAAATTCTTTAATCTTTCCTATTGGCTGGTATGGCAAAGCCAATGGCTTGTTGGAAAATACATTCACACACAAAACAATTAAAGGGGGCTGAGAACTAGAGACATTCACACTCAAGGGGGTTACTCCTTCATGCAAAAGGTCCACAGGAGGTAAATACAACTTGGAAAAGCCTTCAACACAAGTGTAATGTTTTTAAATCTTGTGTTGTTATAAAGATTAGGTGCCCACTTCAACTACCAGACCACAACACAAAAGATATAGAGAGACACGTGTATGTGTTTGGGAGTGTAACCCACTGCTCAACCCAAAATAAAGGTTGGGCAGACTTGAATTTTCGTAACTTACTTTTTGGCATAGCTCTAGTGAAGGAACTAAAGGAGTATTTTCTATTCAAATGAAGTGGAAAGTGTCACATAATGTTATGCCTTCCCTTAGATGGGAAGGAGATTAATATCTTGGGAATACTTATTCTTTGTAATTCAATTTTAGATGAAAAAGATTTGGGGTTGTAAGGGAGCTTTTCTTGTCTTACCTAGTGTAACACCCCTCTACAGCAACTTCTCTGAAATAGTGGTTTCTGGATTATGATGCCCTAAATGGTTTCTGGTTTAATATTTCTGGTTTAATGTGCCCTAAATGGTTTCTAGTTTAATATTTCTGGTTTCATGTGCCCTAAATGGTTTATGGTTTAATGTTTCCTGTACTACGCTATTTATGGAAGGTTATTCCTGTTATTGTTAATTAAAAGATCAAAGAAGAATTATTGGGAAACATGCACCATATTAATTTATTTGGATTTAAATTACACGCTGAATATTTTGATTTATGGATACAAGATATAAAAGATGGATTAACTTTTCCTGTGTGCAAGTGGTTGCAGGAGCGACAAGGACGCCCAGAAAGGGGGGAGGATAACACCAGGAGAGGAGGAAAGGATAGTGAAAAATAAGATGAGGAACTAGTTCTGAAATGGTATGAGATTTGGAATATTCTTTTGGCCGCACCCTATTAGGGTCCGTTAAGGAATTTTGTCTATGCTAGCAATGACCAAGCTTAGGTCGGGTCATAGCGAACTCCTCTAGTAACTTCTCGGTATATTATTTTGTTCCATAATTATAATCACATGTGTCGTTTAGGGAAGGGTGTGATCTCGTTAATATTTTGACATCATTCATAATATTAATAATAAATCTTTCGAGCCTTTATTTCTTCTTTATTGGGAAATTATTTTGGTTCAAATATGAAGATATCGAGTCTTTTATCTAATTAATTTGTCATATAAGAAACTCACGTCAATCTAGTAATACCTTACCTTGGGATAAATATATTGATGTCTAAATATTGTTTCTTTATTTAATTCTTGGGAGCCATTTTGTGTTAAGCGCTAATCTAGCGGAAATGGTCTTATGTGCCTTCATAGGAGTAACAACTCACGAAGGTGATTCTTTTATCTATTACTCTCATTATTTTATGTCATTTTCGGCCTTCTAAATCATCACCTTATTATGCCACGAGACATTAAAGCCTGGGAACATTTGAATTATTGGAGTCGGAAGGGGGTGATGTGTTTCACGTTGGAAGATGGCGTGATAATAGAGCCACTTCATCACCTTCTGAATGGAGTAGTTAGGGATTTCAAGAAACATCTTTAAGTGGGGTCGTGTAGAGATTTCGGGTGTGCGTTTTAGAGGTATCAAAAGTGAGAAAGAGCTGGCACGGCATAGCACAGAGTAGGACTGCAGACATAGTTACAGGCATGGTTCCTTTCTTCATATTTCTTACTGTTGAATCTGTTTGTAATGGTATCCTGAGCTACCTTTAATTCATGCAAGAACTGATACGAATATGAGTCTATCAATTTCGATTTGTGAAATGGAAGTTTGAGATATCGTGAACCTGTGTGTATGAATACTGCTCATTCCTGAGTCACATTGCTTTTAAGTTTAAGAAGTTTTCAATTGCCGCACACAGCAGAGTTGTATTATAAGTTATGAAGTTCAATGTGTTGTCTTAGCTAGTAACGTATTACATGTTTATAAAGTCTTAACTGCAGTACATAGCAGAGTTGTTACATAAGTTATAAAGATTCAATTTGCTATTCATAGCGAGAGTTATATTAATTGTTCAGGAAGTTTCAAAGTGTCGTCTTAGCCAGTATCATTATTCCTGTTTATAAAGTTTTAACAGCAAGTACATAGCAGAGTAGCGTTTAGCTTGAGGAGCTTCGCATACTGTCTAGTAATGTCGCATTTAAGTTTATAAGGTTTGCATGTTGTAATAGCAGAGTCGCGTTTAAGACTTAGAAGCTTTGAATGTTGTTCCAGCAGTGTCGCATAAAGTTAAGGAAGTTTATGTCAATTAAGCCATCTGGAGATACACCTGTGCTATACGTCAAGGCTATGAGTGAGGGTCTTTGTTATCTTTCTTGCCGTTCACAATCTGTTAGACCAGTAAGCAAACTTAGCAAAAAGGGGTCTTTTCTGGTTGACTTACTCAATTAATTTGATACTGGTTTCTGTTCATCTATTACGGCATGCACTTGTTTAGCATAGATGAGAGGAAAACAGTGAACCTTTCTGAACCAGCTTATAAACTAGACCATTCTTAACAAACAGGATTTTTAATTAAGATAGTAAATTCTAGGATTACAGAAATGGTAGTCCTTAAATGTTCAAATAATACGAATCTCAACGTTCTTGTAGATTATTGAAATAACAGAGTTAGCATATCCTAAAGACCACGTGAGTGGAAATCTTCATCCGATCACTTGTTATGAGCTTATCATTCTTTCAGATTCAAATCTATAAAATACTAGAAACAGGCAAGAGTCAAAAGGCTGTAAACAGTAGGACGTAATATATACAAATAGGGAACAGTGAGAGTTTCTTGAAACACTAGATCCTTGATAAGTGATACGAGAGTTAGTTGAATAGGGTGGGAAATTGGGTAAGGCTCAGTAGAGCAAAAAATTACCTTGGCCAAGGGTGCATCAGCAGATGTTGGACCAATTTCCTAGTAACCCGGATACTCTCTTAGACAGGCGTTAATCCAGGGTAGCAGTCGCTGCAGGGAGTAACCGTCTGAGACAGTAGGGTTCCACCAGTTCCAATTAACTACTCTTATTTTGATCTATTCTTTCCTCTGTGGAGGGCCGGGTCCATTTCAGTGAGAAATGGACATAGGGCGAAACAGGAGTTTCATTGGTTGGGTGGTTAAACGCCCTGCCCTGGTGTTATTTTTCCCTCCTGATGACGGCCAAGATCTTTCAGTCTACCTTTTAAGCGGATGGAACAGTGAGAAACTTCTCCTTCTCTTTTAATTTCATTATTGGTTCTGTACGTTTGAATGATCAAATGATAGAATAGAATTATGAGAAAAGTTAATTTTAAACAAGTTTTTACTTTTAAGAATATTATACGTTAGTTAGTTTATTCAATTCTGTAATCCTTTCCGTGTTGAAGTTATTTTCGTAATTCCTTTAGTTCATTAAAAGTTTGGTTATATTTAATGTTATGTTAATATTTGTTACGGGTTAGGTTATTTAAAAAAAAACATTGTGATCGTAGTTACTGTTTCATTTTCTTTTTAATCTAGCAGCTAGTTAAGTATGGCTGTTACACCTAGCATGATCCTAAAGAAAAGCTTCAAGGTGATCTATTTTGATTGGTATAATAGAAATAAAAAATTCAAGTGCTTATTGAAGAAAAAAATTCTACAGCTAAGAGGGAGGATTATTAGAATATTATAATGTTTCTTTAATGGTCATCTTAGTTAATCTTTAGTTTATTAGGTAGTTTCTATTTCCGTCTTTAGTTCAAGATTGTTTCTTTTAGAAACATCATCTTTGTAAATCTATATAAGGAGCTTTCATTTCCTCTATTTAATAACATTGATTTACCATAACATGGTATTAGAGCGGATCAATGGGATTTCATAAAATTTGGCGAATTTTTAAAGAGAAAGTCAAGCCTCTTCTAATCTGGAGTTGTTTTTCATAAATTTATTTTTTGATTTTTTAAAATCAAAATCGTTGGAGGTATTTTATGAAAAATTTGTGGTTCGTCTTCAAAGTTTTTTTGCTGAGAATCGCAACCTGGTCGAGGGATTTGATCGCGCGATTTCTCAATTTGAGCAAATCTCTGATTTTCGAGGGTTGCATGTACTTGCATGTGTTGTTTTACCATGTGAAGTCTCGTGTTTTGCCACATGAAGGTTTCTCTGGTGGGTTAATAATTTTTTCCTCAAAATTTATCTGTTGGATTTATAACTTTTCCCTCAAAAATTATCTGGTGGGTTTATAATTTTTTCCTCAAAAATTATCTGGTGGGGACAAAAATTATCTGTTGGGTTTTACTATTTTTTCCTCAAAAAAGAAGCTTTGTATTCTCTGATCGGTGTCTCGGATTCTGTTGTCTAGTTTTGATCGATTTTTCACCTCAAAAATCGTGTTTGCTTTTTCCGATTTTTCTCCTTAAAAAAAGCATGGCTTTTTGCAATCTGTTTTGGGGCATCACGCTCATCTGCAAAGTTTGGAGGATTTGTCGATTTTTCCTCAAAATCGTGCTAGTTGTTCTCAGTTTTGTCTCTCTCTAGGGAAGAGCAGCTCCATTATCCAACATCAGGTTGGATGTTTTGTGATGATTTTTGGTCAGATGTTTTGCTAATTCTGGGAGGGTTAGTGGCAGACTCATCTCAGTGGCAGGCTCCTATCTCTTTTTGCAAAGCTTTTTGCAGAAGGGGGTGCCCTTCTCTATTCTTTTATGGACGATTTTGGCTTCTTGGTCATTAACATTTTGCAATTCCAAGGAGGGTCTCAGCAGTAGCAGAATGTTTTGAAGAATTTGTGACCCAAAAACAGCAGTTAGACGATGATCATTAAGGGAGGGTATTACAATATTATAATGTTTCTTTAATGGTCATCTTAGTTAATCTTTAGTTTATTAGGTAGTTTCTATTTCCGTCTTTAGTTCATGATTGTTTCTTTTAGAAACATAGTCTTTGAAAATCAATATAAGGAACTTTCATCTCCTTTGTTTAATAACAACATCGATTTACCATAACAGGGATGAATTCCTAGCAGCTAGAAACTTTTGAACTTTAATCAAATTTAAACTTATTAAACTTTAAACTGAAATCTTAAAGTGATTGAATACTGAAATTAAGAGAGATGCAACAACACAAGAAACAATGCACAAGATTTTACGTGGAAAACTATGATGACAAAACCATGGTGAGAAATGCTGCTAGGATCTACTGTCCTAATCCAGACTCACAGTTGAAGAATTCGTAAGATTTTAAGGCACCAAACCTAAGAATCACCAAATCCCCTATAAGAGCACCAACTTTTCCAAAACCATAATTCACTGATCTGAGCACCAACTCAGGGAATCTCAGAGTACCAACTCGAAGACTATTACAATAATTACAACTGATTACAAGTTCTGTGATTTCCTCCTACAAAATGAGTGAACAAACATTTACACTTTGAGTAGATTTCTGATTTATCAAAACAATTCCAATTATCCCTCTGCAAACTGAATACAATCAGAAATAATAACTCTGCAAATGTAACTGCTATATGTTATCTGAAACAAATTTGTCTATAGATTTGATAGAACAAAATCAGACTTTACTGTAAGCTTAGATTTAAAAAGCAACTCAAAAAACGGAGCCCTGTTAAATCAGACTTAAAAGAAACACTGTCACTGATATACCTTATATTCCTTGGAAATCAATCTCAGACTCCATCCAGCAAGTTGTCCTCAGAATATCACCACCAAAATCGATACATACGAAGTATTTATCATTATTCAACTCTTTCCAATAGTCTGCATTCGATTCATCACAACTCCAATTATTCCCCAAAATCTATTGAGTACATGAAGTTACACGCATCACACTTCACACAGTAAAAATCCTCTTATTCAGACTCTTCATGGCATATTGCTTTATCACCTTACACATACATCCACACACTCATCTTTACAATTAAATGCAAGAAATACATAGATAAGCATCCAAGGAGGAGTCTCTAACTGCATCGTTTAAGAGGTTGGAACTACCAATAATCACCCAACTGACAACTACCTGCCATCATCGTTATCTAAGCCACCGAACTCTCACACAAGCATATAATTATTTATGATGATAGAGAAAGTAAAACCCAAGCTGCCGAACTCTCATCTATGCCACCAAACTCTCATACAAGCTTATAATTATTTATGATGATAGTCCAAGTTTTCTAGAATTACGATCTGAAACATTGTTTCAATATCCATAAAAAAGTTCTCATCAGGAATATGATATTCTGAACACTATCTTCTGCAAAGATAATCTTCCTCTTCGCAAACAGCCAAAAATCTGATCACAAATTGATGATAGAGACAGACAGTTCCATAAACGATGTTCCCCAATGAAAAGAAGAAAATGGTACTTTCTGAAGCAATACATACATTGTGAAATTCATTCCAAGATCTTCTGCATATCTTCTGATCATTCGGATTGAAGCAATACATACATTCCGAAACAAGTCATTCCAAAGTTTTGAACAGCATTTATAATTACCAGCACTGATCAATAACAAATATGTCTGTGTCATATCCAATCAGACGCCTGTGTATTTCTGATAAAAAGAAATTCTTTTAAGAATCCGACCATGGTCTGCAAATCAACCATTCTGCTTGCATAGATCGAAAGAACAAGATATATCAGGTATCCATCAGTTTCAATTGGGCATAACTTTTGTCTGATTTAAAATAGTAATATAATCTGATCAACATTCAAACATAACAGTGATTCAAACTGAATATTACAGTCTGATTTGACATCATTGACAAATAAGTTTAATATTTCCCCTTTGTCATTGATGGTAAAACTCCAATCAACATTCAACATCTGCATCAAAAATTTGCATCAATCTGTATTTGCAAAAGCAACATCCTTTCAACAACAAACAAAGCATCTACACCACTCTGCAAAACAAACCAATCTGCAATTTCTCCCCCTTTGACATCAATGACAAAGGGCTGGGGACAACAAAAAACAAAACATACTCCTCCTAAGAAGATGCTTGTATATAAAGTTTAAACAGAATTGGAGAGAACACAAAACCCCGGGCTTCTCTCTGTGCCAAAGCCAACTTTCATTTACTTGTCCAAAAAACTAATGTTTACCTTTTACCTCTCTCAGATTGTAGACATTGTTGTCTGTTCTTTTCCCCTCAGCGATCAATCTGCTTGAATTAACTTCTCTGATTTCACACCCTTGAGCGTGAACGTTTACAAAAATATCCATCGTCACATAATTGAGTGACACTTAGCAAATTATATTTCAATTTCTCTACATACCAGACATTATGTACTTTAAAAGTATCATTAATGCTTAGGGAACCTTTACCTCAAAATTGTACTGATGATCTATCACCAAACTTTACTACACCATCGTTCCAATCAATAAAGGTAGTAAACTTATTCTTATCACTTGTCATGTGATTCAAGCGACCACTTTTTATTATCCAAAGATTTTATTTCTTTGCATGCAACACAGTCTGAACAATCATGGATTTCTTCTCCTTTCTCCACACCTTTTGTGCCCCTCTATTCAAGAACCTACTCTTTGTCCTATTCTTTTCTGCAAAATTCATATGACAACTTCTTGCAATATGACAAACATTCTGACAATTAAACCAAATCATACTTAAGTCTTTCAAGGAATCAAAAGAATTTTGACTGGCAAAAATTATTTTCCTTCTTGGTACAACCCTACAATCAGCGGCTTTATGACCAAAGTAATTACAAAGATTACAATAACCATTAAAAGAATAAAACATGTTTTTTGTCATTCTTCAAGTGGGAAGATGCCACTCTGAATACCTTTTTTGTCTTTCAATCTTCACAAATCCATCATTATTGTCTTTTCCACTGAAAGAATTACTAGAACTTTGAGCTTTTTCAAAGCCCAAACCAGATTTAACATTATTTAACCTTTGTTTGTCTAACATTTCATCTAACAAATCTAAACCCTTCTCAAACTTAAATTTTCTATCAAATACCATCTTCAATTGTTTAAGTTGATTCCTCAAATTAACTACCTCATTTTCCAACTTTAAACAATTTTCAGATTTTAATAAGAGTTCAAAATTGATTACCTCTATTTGTCTTTTACCTTCTTCAATTTCAATCTTTAAATGATGATCATTTGGTTTCCCTCTTCAAGTTCCTTCTTTAGGACATCACTTTCCTTCAATGCTGACATCTTTTGCTGAGAATTTTCCTTCTTCAATCTCTTAATTTCTTCTAATGCACACAATAGCTCTCCTTCAACACTTATTTCACCTTCTTTGACATCATCTTCGTCACTCTAATTTGGTGAACCAATTGCCATGAATAATACTTCACCGTCAAATTCATTACTATCCTTTGAGCTTGAATTGAACTTTCTTCTTTAATGCACAAACTATTCTTCTTCTTTAAGAAATTTTATTGTTTGTAAGAAAATTGGCCTTCATTCTTCTTTTTGAAATCTTCCTCATTGTCTTGACTCTTGATCATCTTTGGCATAGGGACACTTAGCAACAAAGTGCCCAATCTTCTTGCAGTTGAAGCATTTGAAGGGTAGCTTCCCTTTGTACTTTCCAAAACCCTTTTTGAATTTCTTTACAAGTTCTTCATCCATATCACTATCTGACTCTGAGCTTTCTTCTTTTGTCTTTTCAGGTGCCTAAAAGACAGCTTCTCTCCTTGCATCTTCTTCACCAACCATTCTCATTTCATAAGCCGTTAGAATGCTATGCAGCTCATAAACTGTAATCTTGCTAAGATATCTTGCTTCTTCTATGGCAGAAACTTCCGCATTATACAAATCTTAAAACCTTTTGTACAACAATGGAGTCTTTCAATTTTTTTCCAAGACCCTTGATTGTATTTACTATCTCATCAACTCTAAGGACATAGTTTGCAATTCGTTCTTCTTCTTTCATCTTCAACCCTTCAAACATAACCTTGTAAGTTTGCATCTTTGCCTGCTTCACTTTATCATCTCCTTCGTATATTCTTCAACTTAGCCCACATATCCTTGGCTGTCTAACGATGCATTACTTTGATAAATTCAGTTAGATAATCCACAAAGAATAGCATTTTTACCTTAACATTGTTTTCATAATCTTTCTTATCAGAATGATCAGTTAGATGAGTTTTAGGCACAGTACAACCATTTTCTACCAAGATTCAAACATCAAACCCTAGAGAAGACAAATAGCTTTCCATTCTTATACTCCAAAATGCATAGTTGGTGTCATCAAACAAAGGTGTCTTATTAGAAGATCCCTCTTGACAAGCCATGTGTTCTATATCAAAGATCTACTTAGATTGATTAAGTATTTTCCAAGTACTTGGCTGTGATACCAATTGAAGAACACAATTCTACTATACAAACTTTCGAACCGTACTCAAATTTAAACTTGTTATACTTTAAACTGAGATCTGAAAGTAATTGAATATTGAAACCAAGAGAGATGCAACCACACACAAGAAACAATGCACAAGATTTTATGTGGAAACCCAGGATGGGAAAACCACGGCGAGAAATGCGGCTAGGATCTACTGTCCTAATCCAGCCTCACAGTTGAAGAATATACAAGATTTTAGGGCACCCAACCCAAGGAATCACCAAATCCCCTATAAAAGCACCAAATCTTCCAAAACCGCAATTCACTGATCTGAGCAACTCGGAAATTCTCAGAGCACCAACTCAAAGACTATTACAATAATTAAACCTAATTACAAGTTTTGTGATTTCCTCTTACAAAATTAGTGAACAAACATTTCCACTTTGAGTAGATTTCTGATTTATCAAAACAATTCCAATTATCCCTCTGCAAACTGAATAGAATCAGAAATAATAACTCTGCATATGTAACTGCTCTCTGTTATCTGAAACAAATTTGTCTATAGATTTGCTAGAACAAAATCAGACTTTACTGTAACCACAGATTTGAAAAACGACTCCAAAAACAGAGCACTGTTAAAGCAAATTTAAAAGAAACACTGTCACTGATATACCTTATATTCACTTTCAAATTAATTACCTTCCTTGGAAATCAATCTCAGACTCCAGCCAGCAAGTTGTCTTCAGAACATCACCACCAAAGTCAATGCATACAAAGTATTACTATTTATCATTATTCAACTCTTTCCAGCAGTCTGCATTCGATTCATCACAACTCCAATTATTCCCCAAAATCTATTGAGTACATGAAGTTACACGCATCACACTTCACATGGTAAAAATCCTCTTATTCAGACTCTTCGTGGCATATTGCTTTATCACCTTACAATCAAATGCAAGAAATACATAAATAAGCATCCAAGTAGGAGTCTCTAACTGCATCATTTAAGAGGTTGGAACTACCAATAAGCATCCAACTGACAACTACCTACCATCGTGGCTATCTAAGCCACCGAACTCTCATACAAGCATATAATTATATAATATAATTATATATATGATGATAGAGAAAGTAAAACCCAAGCCACCAAACTCTCACACAAGCTTATAATTATTTATGATGACAGTCCAAGTTTTCTAATTACAATCTGAAACACTGTTTCAATATCCATTAAAAAATTGAAGGTATGTCCGCTAATTGTTTGCGAAATTTGGAAGGAGAGGAACCAGAGGATCTTCCAAGAGAAGGGGGAATCCTTTGAAAGGCTATGTCTTAGGATCAATCATTCAATTGAAGAAGTAGTGGGTACAGCTGCTTCTAAGTACTTTAAATCAAAAGTACCATACACTGAACAGG
This sequence comes from Chamaecyparis obtusa, assembly GCA_027943335.1. Classification (NCBI taxonomy): domain Eukaryota; kingdom Viridiplantae; phylum Streptophyta; class Pinopsida; order Cupressales; family Cupressaceae; genus Chamaecyparis; species Chamaecyparis obtusa. Next base: position 1,188,353 of record BSBK01002112.1, read on the forward strand.
ATAAATATTTCCAAATGCAATGGCCGAGGATTAAAATTAGACCCATTAATGGGCAGAGCTGGGCGCATCCAGTTTATAATAAGAGAGATGATATCAAATGGTGTAAACTTGAGGAAGGCTGGATTAAAATTAATTTCGATGGGGCCTCAAAAGGTAACCCAGGACCATCAAGAGTTGGGTGTGTGGCTAGAGATTGTGAAGGTAATATTCTAAGTTTTGAAGCAAAGAGAATTAATGATGGGACAAATAACGTAGCTGGAGTGTTGGCAGCATTACAGGCCATAAAGATTGGAAGAAGATTAGATGTTAAAAATTTGCATTTAGAGGGCAACTCACTTGTTGTGGTGAAGGTAATTTTAGCGGGTATTTTTCAATTATGGCACCTACAGAAGTTTACCAATGCAATTCAAAATGATCTATCATATTTTGAAAAGTTCAAAATTTCTCAAATTAGGAGACAAGGTAACAAGGTGGTGGATGTCCTATCGAAGTGGTCACTGATGTTTGCAATGGGGGAAGTACATAAGCAGGAATTTCAAAATCTAAACAATGCATTGGAGAATGATTACAACAGCATCATCTTTGATGCATTAATGAGAAGAAAAGAATGTTGTGTTAATATTTATAGCCTGTCGGCTTAGATCAAACTCGGACAGCAGAATTAATAATTATTTATTATTAATGAACACCCTAGATTGCACAATTTTATAATAATAATAGTATTATTATAAAATAAAAGCATTTAATATATATTGTGTTTTATAATTAAAAAGGGTCCATTATTTGGACAAGTCGGCCCTCCTTGAGGATGACAATTTTGATTATATTCACATATATATAGGAATCGATTTTGAGAGCAAGAGATCATCAAAAACATCATATGTTCTCTGCTCCTCAAAATCAGCTACTTGCGAAATTTATCTCTGCCCTCTTTGAGCGAATTTGACCTGGCTCTAATTTGGTTCTGAAGCAGCAACTAAGGAGATTAATACTGCAGACTGGAGTTCGAACTAGGGCTGGAATTCAGACCTGCTGTAGCAGCATCCATTCAAGGCAGATCTACATCAAATTTGATCAAGTTAAAGAACAAATCGGGTACCTTCTTTCCAGCTTGTTCTATGATATATTGTTTCAATTTTAAGTCATCTCTAGATTGTTAATTAATCTGAAAATCTCAACATGGTATCAGAGCCTAGGTAGAATAAAATATCATATTCAGATTATTAGGAAAATTAGTCTTAAACCCTAAGATTTGAAACATGGAATGTTCAGCCCTATATTCAGCCTTGTCTACCCAAACCTCAAACTACTCTCTTGGGTTATTGATAGTGGAGCCTCAAGGCACATCTTTGGGTTCCGGGAAAACTTTGATAATTTTTCAAAAAACATTAAGGAAAATGTTACCATAGGAGATGACACCTCATATCCAATTATGGGCTTTGGGAATTGTAACATTCAATTGAATGTCTGGCATATCCTTGTAAGTTGCAACTATATCATGTCTTATATGTTCCAGGCATAAAGAGAAACCTAGTTTCAATATCAGCACTTGAGGATAAGGGGTATAAAATTGCCTTTATGAATGGGAAAGTCTTAGCTTGGACCAAAAATTCTACATTAAAACAAGCTTACACCATAGGACTTAGACATGAGTGTCTTTATAGACTTGATACTGTTTCATCTCAAGCCCTAATGGTTGAATCAATCAACTCGAGTGATCTTTGGCACAGGAGGCTAGGGCATCTAAACTTTCAATCATTATCTTCTATGGATAAAATTGTAGTAGGCTTCCCTCATTTATCTCCTAGACATGAAGGACTATGCAAAGGATGTGCATTAGGGAAAAATATCAAATCCTCCTTCCCTAGTAGTGAAAGCGAGACTAAAGAAATTTTGGAAATAATTCATTCAGATCTTTGTGGACCCATGTCCATACCAACTATTGGAAGATATCTCTATTACATCATCTTTGTAGATGACTTTTCACGAAAAACTAGGATATCTTTTCTTAAGAACAAGGAATCTATTGATGTTCTCAACAAATTCAAAGAGATCAAAGCCTTAATATAGAATCTTACGAACAAGAAGATAAAAACTCTTAGAACGGATAATGGCGGAGAATACATTTCTGAAATCTTTAGCTCCTTTTGTATAGAATCAGGGATTAAGAGGGAGTTCAATATTCCTTACAACCCTCAACAAAATGGAATAGCTGAAAGAAAGAATAGAACCATAGTTGAAGCAACTAAGGCCATGTTACATGATCAAAATCTGCATACTTCACTATGGGCTGAGGCATCCAACACTGCGGTTTACATCCAAAATAGATGTCCTCATTCAGCTCTGCACAATAGAACTCCTGAAGAGGCATTTAGTGGTAACAAACCTGATGTGAGTCCTCTTCGAATATTTGGTTGTCCTGTGTATTTTCATGTTCCAAAAGAAAAGAGGACAAAATTAGAACCTTCAGCAAAGAAGGGAATATTTGTGGGATATAGTGAATCTGCCAAGGCATACAGGATATATGTTCCAGGACAAAGACATATTGAATTAAGCAGAGATGTTATATTTGAAGATCTTGTTTTCTCTCTCTAAAGATTCGGCATATGATGAATTAACTCATTCCAACCCTCCTGAGAATCAGGGGGAGTATCATGATATTGTTGAACATGATCAAGTAAATGAACCTAGCACTTCCATCATCAAGAAAAGACCGTTGTGGGCCACCAAAATGTTGGAAGATGCAAACAACCTTGCAGCTCCGGTAGGAACTTTCAGGGAAAGTAAAAGACCTAAGAAATACTCTAACTATGCTGCACTTATGAGTGAAATTATAGATTCTAAACCCTCTTCTGTTTGTGAAGCACTTAAAATCCAAGCCTGGAAAGATGCAATGTCAGAAGAATATGGATCCATAATGAAGAACGATGCATGGGATATTGTTCCTAGACCCAAGAACAAATCCATGGTATCATCAAAATGGATATTCAAGATTAAACATACTGCGGATGGTAGTATTGAGAAACATAAAGCCAGATTCGTAGCCAGAGGATTTACCCAAAAGGAAGGAATAGATTATGATGTGACATTTGCTCCCATTGCTCAATATTCCTCAGTTAGGGCAATAATTGCAATTGCAGCTTCCAAAGGTTGGAAGATCCATCAAATGGATGTTAAAACTGCATTTCTTAATGGAGAAATTGAAGAGGAAGTGTCTATAGAGGAACCTGAAGGATTTGTTACAAAGGATCAACAATCTTATGTATGCAAGCTTAAGAAAGCTTTAAATGGGCTCAAACAAGCTCCTCGAGCATGGTATGAAAGGATTGATCGCTATCTTCAAAATCTGGGATTTTCAAAGAACGATGCAAATCCTAATATCTATTTCAAGATATCAGATGGAGACATATTGATCTTAGTACTATACGTAGATGATCTTCTAATCATAGGAGAAGAATACCTGATAGAAAATTGCAAGCAAGACCTTGCAAAGGAATTTGAAATGAAGGATCTTGGCCTTCTTCACTATTTTCTTGGTTTAGAAGTATGGCAACAATCTTTTGGAATTATTGTAAATCAAGGAAAATATACGGTTGATATTTTAAAGAGATTTGGTATGATGGATTGTAAACCAATGTCCATACCTATGGAAATCAACCTCCTTAAGTTAAGAGAAGCCACGGCTAGTTCTGAGGCAGCAGATGCTAGTTTGTACTGTCAGATTATTGGATCTCTTTTGTATCTAGTTAACACTAGACCTGATATTTGTTATGTTGTAAATGCTCTAAGTCAGTTTATGGTAGAACCTAAACAATTGCATATGAGTGCAGCTAAGCATATTTTGAGATATCTTCATGGGACCATTGAGTATGGTCTATTATACAAAAATGTAAAACTAGATCTTCATGGCTTTACAGATTCAGATTGGGCAAGATGCATTACAAACCGGAAGAGTACATCTGGATGTTGTTTTAGCTTGGGATTAGCTATGATTTCTTGGTTTACCAAGAAACAAAACTCCGTTGCTCAGAGTTCAACAGAAGCAGAGTATATTGCAGCTTCTCTCGGAGCTACAGAAGCAATTTGGTCAAGGAAACTCATAGTGGGATTATTTGGACAACCTATGGAACCTACTGTTATCTTTTGTGATAATCAGAGCTGCATTAAACTTGCCATCAACCCTGTGTGTCATAATAGGTCCAAACATATTGAGATTCCTTATCACTATGTCAGGGACATGGTGGAAAGAAAGGCCATTAAATTAGAATATGTATGTACTGATGAACAAATTGCAGACATTCTCACCAAACCTTTAGCAAGAGGCAAACTTGAACAATTCAAGAATAAACTTGGCTTGGTGAAAATATGAGTTTGTTGTACTAACATTTCTTTTGTGGTAAAGCTATTTATGCTTGCATGTGAATTGTGGCAGTTCACATTTATATTTTTGTTAAATATCATTGATTTGATTTCTTGTGGATCAGGGGTCCACATTCACATGGATCAGGGATCCATTGCTGAGTAATGGGTGAGACATCATGGATTTGATGTCAAAAGACCATTACTCCGAGCAATTGGTGAGACATCATGGATTTGATGTCAAAAGACCATTGCTCCGAGCACTTGGTGAATATCATGGATTTGATATTTGTTAGACCAATGCTCAAGGATATCATGGATTTGATATCTTGTGGATCAGGGATCCATTGCTGAGTAATGGGTGAGACATCATGGATTTGATGTCAAAAGACCATTACTCCAAGTAATTGGTGAGACATCATGGATTTGATGTCAAAAGACCATTGCTCCGAGCACTTGGTGAATATCATGGATTTGATATTCGATGAACCAATGCTCTTAACATCATGGACTTGATGTCTCTATATATTGGAGAATTTGGTAATTCAATGTTATCATGAATATCATGGACTTGATATTCCTGTGGATCTAATCAATCCACTCATTCGGAGGATAACGATTTTGAGCCAAATTTTATATAGACTTAAACTTATGGTAGATAGGATCTACCTTCATAGGACTTGGAATCTATGATATCTCTGGATAGGGTATCCAAGATGATTATGTTTTTGTTCTCACTACCAAGGGTGATAGTTAAGGGTGTGTCCTGGTATAGATGGGATCTATGGTTTGATCTTACCCTCCAGTCTAAGGGGGAGTGTTAATATTTGCCTGTCGGCTTAGATCAAACTCAGACAGCAGAATTAATAATTATTTATTATTAATGAACACCCTAGATTGCACGATTTTATAATAATAATAGTATTATTATAAAATAAAAGCATTTAATATATATTGTGTTTTATAATTAAAAAGGGTCCATTATTTGGACAAGTCGGCCCTCCTTGAGGATGACAATTTTGATTATATTCACATATATATAGGAATCAATTTTGAGAGCAAGAGATCATCAAAAACATAATATGTTCTCTGCTCCTCAAAATCAGCTACTTGCGAAATTTATCTCTGCCCTCTTTGAGCGAATTTGACCTGGCTCTAATTCGGTTCTGAAGCAGCAACTAAGGAGATTAATACTACAGACTGGAGTTCAAACTAGGGCTGGAATTCGGACCTGCTGTAGCAGCATCCATTCAAGGCAGATCTACATCAAATTTCATCAAGTTAAAGAACAAATTGGGTACCTTCTTTCCAGCTTGTTCTATGATATATTGTTTCAATTTTAGGTCATCTCTAGATTGTTAATTTCCTTTGATTAATCTGAAAATCTCAACATGTTGAAGGTGAATTTAATGAGTTTAAAGCGTGTGATGGCCAGGGGAATGTGTTGACAGCTATTAAAGATGGCAATTTCCTTTTTTGAGGACAACAAATCGTATTTGCGTGTCTCGGCCTCTAGTTTTGCAGTGAAGATGGAGGCTACCTTCACCCCTTAACGACACAGCAGCAGCAGGCATTCTTCGGGGAAGTGAAGTTGCAGAGATTGAAAAGAATGTGTAGGTGTTAAGAATAAGGAGGTGTTGAAGGCAGCATTGAAGCTACTGGGGGATGAATTTGTTAATGCGAAACATCAATATCGCATTAATGTGGACATTATCAGCATTGTTTTGGGCTGGGCGTTGGAGCTTGCGGAAGATGCAGAAGGTGATTAAATGGATTTTGAGGGTGTTGGTGACGGAGGACATGCTACTGGGTTTGGACCACATCTTTGAATGGGCAGTCCCTGGGGTCGGCTTCGATGTCTTGGAGTGAATCACAGACCCGCAAAAGGCCCAGGAATTTGGCATAATCCGTTTCATTTGATGGTCAGGGTTAGTGGATAAAGAAATGTATAGTGGGAAGGTGCAGGTAGCTTGGGATGATTTGAAGCGGAAAATTTGTGAATTTGAAGAAAGGCAATTGCAAATGGAGAACAGGGGATGCATTCAACCCGTAGTGCCAAGGAGGAAAAGGACTCGACAAATCAAGAGCATGCGTGTGCGGATGGCCACTGGCTTGAGCAAGGCCGGCACAGTCTAAGGGTGGTGAATCCGACTGTTCGTGGCTTTTTTTTGGCATGCTTAGGGCACGTGAGGTCCTGCATTTTGGTATTTGCAGGGGGGGACAGAAAGTTTGTATTTGTAGTGTGCCATAATGTCCGGTCTTAGGGGGCTATGATTTTCTCTTGTTTTGTTTAGCTCTGTGTAATGCTGGAAAGACAATATTGAATGACAGGGTGGGTTTGTCGGGTGGTAGCTGGACAGGCTGAAACCGCTTACAAGGCGGTATTTTGATGCTGTAATAGGTGGTTAGGGTTTAATGTACAGCTGATTTCATCTTAATTATGCTATGTACTCTCTATTTTAATATTAATAAAAACTAATAATTACCAACATATATATATATATATATATATATATATATATATATATATATATATATATATATATATATATTCAAAAATTCTGATCAGGAATATGATATTCTGAAAACAATCTTCTGCAAAGATAATCTTCCTGTTCATAGAAAGCCAAAAATCTGATCACAAATTGATGATAGAGACAGACAGTTTCATAAATGATGTTCTTTTCTTCTGTGCAGCATGATGAAAACAAGAAAACTATACATTCTGAAGCAATACATACATTTTGAAATTCGTTCAAAGATCTTCTGCATATCTTCTGATTACTCGACCTGAAGCAATACATACATTCCAAAACAAATCATTCCAAAGTTTTGAACAGACATTATAATTACCAGCACCCATCAATAACAAATATGTCAGTGTGCATATTCAATCAGAAACCTGTATATTTCTGCTAAAAAGAAATCAATTGTTCTGTTAAGAATCCGACCATGGTCTGCAAATCGATCATTCTGCTTGCAGAGATCCAAACAACAAGACATATCAGGTATCCATCAGTTTCAATTGGGCATAAGTTTTGTCTGATTTAAAATAGTGATATAATCTGATAAACATTCAAACACAACAGAGATTCAAACTGAATATACAGTCTGATTTGACATCAATGACAAAATAGTTTAGCACTTATCCCCAATTTTTTCAAATAAAATGGGCATTAAGCCATTGTTTTGTTTGACGTAATGTACAATCATATGTAGACAACCCCTTCCTGAGATACTTGTCTAGGTGATCTACCAATGGATGTAGCATACCTAGCCCGTTAAGGAAATACTAAATAAGCATGTTGCAAGCCCAAAGTTGGAATTTCCCTTTGACTTGTCTATCTTAGAGGTATCAAAACCCCTAGTAGAGCACAAAAAAACATGTTATAGTTGAGTTTTGATATGCCATGGTATGCATCAGGGACAAATGGTTTAGTGGCATTGTTGCACCGAAGTGTGAATTTTGTGAAACGACACAGAACCCATCCATCATGTCCTTTGGTTTCACCCCAAAACTCAGTCTATCTACCAGTATTTTGAATTGCTTTACAAGAACTTCACTAATTCTCTTGTTAATGGAGTGGCTCTCTCAAGGATTTCTAATTTCATAAAGAAGAGACCAGTCACCTACCAAATCAGCAAGAAAAAAGTTGCATTGGTTGCCACCACATAATGACAGGTATTTATCTACATGTTTGCTAATTTTCAATGACTTGTTACATCGAGAGGCATAACCTACATGTTGTTGTAATCCACAATAGAAGCAAGGGGTGGGGTGTAATGGTGTAGCTGCATTCACAAAAACTGAAAACTCCATACACCCAACAAATGCAACTTTTAAAAATTTATATTAAAATATAATACACTTTTTAAAACAAACGAATTACCAAAAATTGCAAAAAGATTAAATATTTTTGAAAAAGACATTATATTACTTCTTTTCTAATTCACTAATTCTCTTGTTAAATATGTACGCCTCATTTGTAGCACAGTTAGGTGCCTCCCACAAGGAGTACGAGGTAGTCCCATATCACTGTCACCATATGTAGACCCAAAAACATATGGCTGGTGTCATGGACTATAAAAGGACCTTTCCTTTCCTTTCCTTTCCTTTTTTTCAAAAAAAAAATTCAAAACTTAGAAAAACTAAGTCAATATTTTTCATTTAACTATATAACTATTTAGATAAAATAGTAAGTAACAATTTGGAACTTTAGCAAATAAAACCTTATAAGTAAAACTGTAAAACTATATAACTATAGTCTATAAATATAGCCAATTAATGCAATTGACTATGGGAGGAGAAAGGGAGATCAAAATACAGTTGCCAAGGACTTAATATTAATCTAGATCTACCATCCAAGAGGTGACGTCATTGCAGTTTAGCATCAAAATGAGAAGGAATCAAAAGAATAACAAGTCTTGAAGATACCTCTCTTCCTCTAACAAAGTAAATTAGATATTTGACAAAGGCTCTCAAACTTCTTCATGGGGTTTCAACCAGCTTTTCTCCATTTCTAAGAAGAATCTTGAAGACAATGTTTCAATCAAATGGATGAGAATTCACGAAAAGATATCTTCCTCCAACATAGGAAAATACAAGGGCAAAATAATCCTAAAATATCATGACAAGAAGATTTAAAGCCAACAAAACACTTGGCAATTTGGGCAGAGCGCCTCATTGTTTGTGGCGGTCTGACCACAATGTGTAATTTTTGCCTTCATTTTTATACAAATGGGCACAAATCCCAAGTCCACATCTTATCTACAAAAAGTAAAAATTAAAACAATTATTAAAAAAATCCCTAAAGTAACTTTTGATTTCATTTTCACCAAATCCCCAAGAAATAATCTATCGCCAAAAGACTGATATGTTGAATTAAAAGAACCTTTATTTACTATTAATTGATATGTTGAATTAAAAGAACCTTTATTTAATATATTAATAGGTTTCAGTTGTTTTCAGATTGAGATGTGCAACAATCTCTTGCAATCCCTTCCTTAATAATTTACCATATTTCTCCAAAATCTGGTGCAAGCGTCACAAAATCGTTTGGCAATTGAAACCTTCCTACTTTTGAGTTTCTTCTAGGTCTCCCTTCAATGAGAAATTAAATGGCACCATGGGGAACATGCAAACACAACTCAAGCTATCTTACATGTCAAATACATTGTAGTGTCCCAAAGATTGCTTTGGGTCTCTTTGGAGGTCCTCCATGGTAACCCTCATATTCACTTACAAGCAACCACATTTGAAGCATCCATAATCTGATTGTAGGATTTGTAATCTCCTTGGATATGTATTTTGTAAAATTCCTTGAAACTATAATCATCACCACCACAATATCATCTTTTGGGCCTTCAACATCACATACAATAATCATTTTCTTTCCCTTTCTTTGATATCCCATCAACCCTATTGGCATACCTCCACTGATCATGCAAATAAAAAGACAACAATCTCGAGGAGCCAAAACTAACAAGGATGCGCCAAATGCTATCATAATACAGTCTGATCCTGACACCTATCATTAAAATATAAGCCCTTTTACCCACTGTTGGAGTGATCAACATCACACAAGTGGAGCCCTTATATGCTCCATTTATGTCACTTACATTATGTATTTGGATTAACAAAATATAATTCAATTGCTGACATAAAAAAATGTTTGTTCAATATAGACTAAAAGATTGGAAGCCAAAATTAAAGTTATTGCTATGTTATTTGTAGAAGGAAAATAATTTAAAATAGCGTTAGGTACTAAAATAATGTTTTATATGTTGCTAGATACTGCTAATGTAGATATCTTAGACACATTTGCCTAAAAAAAGCCATGAGATATCAATCTCAAGGCGCCTATCGATCGTAAAATAACAATAGGTGTCGATCAATATCTACCAGGATCCTTTAAATATATATGATATATCTTTAAGAGATCTATGCCAATATAAACTTAACTAAAGATTAGCAGTATTTTAAAGAAGCAAAATTAATGTGTGACCACTTGCACAGAAAAGTATTTGTGCATGTCGATGAGGTTGACGACAATCTGTCTGCTTTTGAGTTTGACTGCAGCAAGGCATGATGGACCACGGCCTTGGAAACAATTTCCTTATTGATGATCATGAAAACCACATTGAAGGAGCAGTAATCTCATAATTATGAGCTTGTAAGTACCCTATCCAATAGCTTTTAGACTTTATTGGAGTTCGCTTCAATGGGCTGCAAGCGGAATTTTTAAAATGGGGAGTTGAGCTTCTTGCCCCCCACATAAAAGGGGTCTTTAACAAGGTCATTCAGGATGGTTTCCCGGTAGAGTGGACAACTAGTATGGTTATTCCCATATTTAAGAGTGGGGACGTCAATAACCCATCTAATTATCGTACTATTATGGTCAATCCTCTCTTCGGCAAACTTTTTGGGAGCATGGTGGAGCGCAGAATCAGCAATTGGGCAGAAGGTGAAGGAAAAAGAGCAAAAGGGCAAGAGGGTTTCAGACCTAGGCATTCTACTATTGATCATTGCGTTACTCTCCGACATTTGATAGAGAAAGTTTGGAACAACCAGGGGGGGAAGCGTACTGTTGTTTCGTAGATTTCAAAAAAGCCTTTCACACTGTGCCTAGAGACAAATTGTGAAACAGAATGGAAGAATTAGGCATTCCAGATGTGTATAGAACGGTTGTTCATAAACTGTATGAGAGAGTTAGAGCCAAAATCAGAACCAAAGAGGGAACGTCAGAGTGTTTCGGCAGTGACATTGGTGTGAAGCAGGGTTGTCCCCTATCCCTCACTCTATTTGGTTTATACATTGACAAATTAGAAACTTGGTTAAACAAAATTGAGGGAGAAGGTGTCCAGTTGTCGGGGTATGTTGTGAAGCTTCTTTTGTATGCCAATGATCTTATTTTGATATCAAAAACAAAGCAAGGTTTGAGAGATCACTTAGAGGCTTTGGAACAATTTTGTCAGGAAGTAGGGATGCAGGTGAATATCACTAAAACTAAAATCATGATTTTTTCTTTGAAAAGGAAGGAAAAACACACTACTTTCCTTTTCGAAGGCAGCCCGCTAGAGATCGTGAAAGAGTACAAGTACTTGGGGATTGACTTCCATCATAGGCTCAGCTGGAAGACTTGTAAGATAAAAAGGATACAGGGGGGATGGAAGGCGTCTTATCTGCTGCAAAAGATGCAGAAATGTCGAGCTTTGGAACTGGAAAACCAAGAAAACTCTCTTTGGTTTGCTGGTCACGCCAGTTGTTCTTTACAGATGTGAGGTTTGGG